>BCIO01000002.1:0-640576 GCA_001599975.1 Cystobasidiopsis lactophilus
TAACTAACTAACTAATAACTAATAACTAATAACTAACTAACCTCAATGGCATCAGTCACTGCGGTTTCCTCAGATGCTCAGGTCCTCCCAGCCGAGCTCAATAGCTGCGTCTTCAAGTGAAGGATTAATTTTGCGTACAATATGAAACTCCCGTGCACTGACGGACACCCTGACGAGCATGGATTGAACAGGCGTAGAGGTAATGCAACTGTCCTCACTTGGCCGGCAAAGGTGTAATTGACGCCATTCCGTTCCACCCTGCATCGCCCACAGCGAAAGAATAGCCAAGCGAAATAACTCGATACAAAGCTCGGGGGCGTGGTCGATCTTACTGTAGAGTCGGGAGTCGACCAGAGGAGCGGTGCACAGAGTTGAGCCGGGCCGAAAGCTCGCAGGTAGTGTTCTCGCGGCCGGTGCCTCCTTGGTAGATGCGTAGCATTGTTGATCAAAGGATAGTATCGTCGATCAAAGGAGGCAAGGTTAAAAATGATGCGCTCGCCGGTGTCATGGACTGGATGATGGCGACCGCTGTAGCCGAGAAGTGGACCGTCGAGTCGCCCCATTGGAAAAGGTGCACCGAGCGAGCGATCTGCACATGCTCTACCACTGTCTCTTCCGTGCCGGAACAGTTGCTGGCGCCCAAGACTGCTAGCGTGCTGTCGGCGGAAAGCGTAAGGTAGGCTGGTGTGCAAGAGCAGGAGGAATTAATGTCGTAGTTTATAAGAAGAAAGTCGTCTAAGCTAACTATTGGATACTCCTTGATCAATGAGGTTAAGAAAGTAAGCTCAAGAAGAACAGGCCTCGGATGAAGACGAAGGGCAGCGTGCCGCGGCTGATCACTGGCGGTTGAGGATTCACGTTCATCACAAATACTCGCCCTTGGTGTGGGCTTCACCCAGCAAAACAAGCAGGTGGGCCCAAGCTGTCGAGCACGCACATTCATGGCGCCAAGAAAACCGCAGGAGATGTCGACACCTTCGCAAGCGGTAAGGCAGAAATGGACAAGAAGGAAGCAGACAGCACAATGCAGACAGAAGCAATGCTAAAACCTGCCCGCTGAGGTAGCCAGTGCATCGACATCGGGAAGGCAGCGTTGGCGTCATTTCCAGGATCAGAAAGGGGCGTAACGACAACTCCGGGGGGGGGGCAGGCAATGAACTTCAAGCGCAAGACACAACTCCAAGCGGTTACAGAGCTCAATTCCTTGCTCGTACCTCGTCGAATGAGCGCAGACCAGTCGACTCCACTTACGGGCCAGTTTTCATTTGACGCATATCGCGCGCTAAGCTGACCACCGTTCTGGCCAATCTTCTTGGTTCGGGACGACCTTCGACGACTCTGGGCTGCTCATTCTACCAGGTTCATCTGCGTGGCAATCGCAGCCAAAAGTCAGCTTCGAGCGCATCCGAACCCGCTGCCAGGCGTGCTTCTCGTCTCGCATTTCCGACAGACGGGTGTTCGCTGTGGCCTCAACGTATCTGCGCATCTGCCTCTGCAAGGTGCGTCTTAGACCATCTACACAAGCCCAGCATGCCCCGTAGCCCAGGACAAGAAGTGGAAGAGGCAAGAGATCTGTCCAAGGTGTTGCCAGTCGAGCTCTGGCAAGACGTCTTCCGCATGGTGGAGCGCGAGGACCGCCCTTCTTTGCACTCGATTTCTCAGGTCAACAAGCGCTTCTATGCGCTGTCCCGGTGCTTGATATGGGCCGCTCTCGAGATGTAGGCTGTTCTTTTTCACGGGCAACTCTCGTTCAACCGCTGATCTCGGAATGCAGCCACGTCCTGTTGCAGGAAGTCAAAAAGTGGGGCAAGACCGACCGCTATCGATTTCAACGGCGCCAAGAATCCAACAACGGTTGGTCAATGCACCGCTCCTTGATCGTGGATCGCAAAAGTTGGATGAACGTGCCACCGGAGGTTCAGCGGAGCCTTCGGCTGCTGGAGATCGTCAGCGAAACGCCTAGCCTTCTGTCGACAACGGAGCGCATCCACCTCTCCTTTGCGCCGGTGCGCGACGGCACAGACCCTGGCGAGGCGCCGTTCGAACGATTGCGGCGGGCGATCGAGGCTTCGCACTGTCTGCAGTTGCTAGCAATTGTCGGCGACACCAACGAGCTCCGTCCCAGTCCCGTCCCAATTCCTTTGTTCGACGCTCCGCCCCTGCTGCTCTCCGAGCAATTGACATGCTGTCGCCTGTCCTTCATCACGGCACCCAACGCCCAACTCATCCTCGCCGCATGCCCGCCCACTCTCTCAGAGCTGCACCTCATTGGCATCTCTATCGCGGCCGAGTTTCGCTCCTGGTGGCCGCAAAAGTTTGCCCTGGCCATCTTTGCCTTCCACCGCTGCACCGTTCCTTCATCTTTTGCTGCGGCGCTCGCGGCTTCCCTAGCTCCCGATCTCGTGAGACTGGAAACCGACGATGGCAACTTGCTGTCTGCAGCTGTGTTCTCGGAAGTCCGCTCTCTTCAAATCAACGAGAGGGAACCCCCGGTGCAGCTTCAAACGCTCAACCTGCGCAACAACTTCCCCGCCGTTGGCGCCCTCCGCCTGGAAATGCCAGTCACTGCACCCCCATGTCTCGCCATCCTCAGCCTGGGCATCAGCCGACTGGAGTGGGAGTCACGCTGGAGCTCCAAGCAGACCTACGTCCGACTCGCTCCGTTTCTTTCGTCGCCATCGTTTTGCACCTCTTTGCGCCATCTTTCGGTGCAGTTTTCCGCGCCTGTCTACCCCTTCGTTGTCGACTGGAATCAAGAAGCCCGAGACGAGTGCGAAGAGGCTTGCCGAAGTCGGGGGCTTAAGTTTGTTTGTTTGTTTGTTTTATTCCCGTTTGCGATCTGTTCGAGGTACAATATAACCCCCCATGTAGATCTACGCTTGTTGTGGTGCCAGTCTTGCCGTGCTGGTGTGTGTAAGAGAGGGAGAGGAGAAGGAGAGAGGGAGGGGGCGTGGTAGAAGAGAGAAGGTACGCCCTGTGTTCGTCCGGGCATTTACTCGTTTTGGTTCCGCCTTGCGGCATTGTAGCTGTGGAGAAAAAGGAATACAAAGAATGCGATCGTTACCGGTGAGAGATGGTCCCAGGGTAGACTCGCTGGGCAGGACTTAGAGTGAAATGAGGGGCATAAAAGCGCAAGAACAAGCCTCAACGCGATGTCTCAGCTGAAGACATGCTTTCTTGGATCCTCATCAAACTAGCACGCGCTTGACTGGGGTGCCGAATGATGAGCCGGAAAGCGGACGCCAAAGGTTGCCCTGAGTCCTGAGGTGTCTCGATGTGGGAAGCAGCTTCTTCCTCGTTCTCGTCGTCTGAGGAGCTATTGCTATAAAAGGGAGCCGACGATTTGAGTCGGCTGCTGGGGGCCCTCGGTGGGAGCGGAGACACGCTGGGGTCGAAGGCGGTGTGGAACGAGTCGTCTTCTCCCTCATGCCTCTGTGTGTCCCTACCAGGGCTCATATCGTGATCAGAGCTGTCTGATGATTGTTTCAAGGCGGTCCGGCGCGGAGATGCAGGACGTTTTGTAGTGGACCTCTCGGCGGGAGAGTTCTCGGAGTGGGCGGGCCTAGCAGTTTCTGGAGTCGGGTAGAGGAACTGTGGGCGGCCACCTTTTCTGGATTTCGCAGAAGGCGCTTTGACGACCACCACGGTAGGCCTAGGTGGTTGAAAGTTGGCAGGCATAAGCCTTCTCGGTTTGGTAGAGGGGCGCCGGTCTTCTTCCTCCCTTCGCACAGGGCAATCCTTGTGCCATGACGGCTTCTCGGCCTTGGAGTTGCAGCACTCGTGTCGCTTGAGGCAGAAATTGTAATCCGAACACTGATCAGGGCACGCAGAGGCTAAGTGCCCAGACGCTCCGCACTTCAAGCAAACAGGCGGGCCAAGGCAGGCAGTCTGCACATGGCCAAAACCTCCACATGACTGGCACTGCCGTACTCTGTACCTCGGATCCCATTCAGTCACCGTCATCGTGCAATTCGCGAAGGTGATGCCTTGTTGCTCGACGATCCATTTGGTGGCGCCCGCGTCTGACAAGGTAAGGACAAGGGAGCAGCAGATCTTTGGTGTCTCGTAAAAGGGCCTTCCGGGTAAGCGTTGGACTTTCACAAGGGTTACTGCGTCCTGCGGGCCTATGTCGTTGGCGCTCGCCAAGACGCGAACGATCTCACGTTGCAAAAATTCCTTTGCATCCTCAGCTTCAGCAAGCGCTATGGGTACTCTATGTAAGACGAAGGCGTTAGACCTGAGCGGGTACGAGCGCTCGACTCCCGGCAGCTGCAAACTCCAAGCCCCAAACGAGTCGGACGCTTGCTCCTCGGCCTTCGAGTCCCGGAATACAAGCCGAAGATCACCCGATTTGAGGCGGGTAGTGCGGAGAACTCGAGCTGGACATGCAGATGCGAGGGCTTTGTTGAGCGTCTGCAGAACAGCGTCGGCAGGTCCGCCTTTGAGAACGCCCCATTCCTTCGTCTTAGCCACCCTGAGGATGACGGCCTTCGACGAATAGAATGTCCCTTTTGCTGGGTGTGGCATAGCGGGCTGGTTGGGGGATGAGCTGGGCGCGGTAGGAGCGGTGGGCTTGACGCCGGGGGAAGGTGGCGGGGGAAGTGGCCGAGCAGCGGTGCCTGTTGGTGGTGCTCTTATGACTGGGGGTGAAGGTGGGGGAGACACCGACACCGCCTCTTGTTGGTTCTGGGGGAGAGGCAGAGGGCCGACCTTGTGCGAAGTGGCCGTGGGTGGTGAGCTGCGTAGTGGGAGCTCGCTGTCTGGTTCTCCGGCAGCAGCAGGATCGACCTTGACATGAGCGAACTGAGTAGCTACCTCATCGCGGAGCTGTATCAGCCTCCAGCACGTCTCTTCAAGTAGCGCCTCTCCACAGTCTGGTGGCATGCCTTCCGCTGCGTCTATTGCTGTGGCGGCGACCAAGACCAAGCTCTTCTGTAATGTATCTAGCCATCCATGTACGGCGGCAGCTGAATTGCGATCGCCCTCATCGAGCATCGGGCTAGCAGAGGCACGCACGACTGGGTCGCGACTTAAATGGGGCTGGGGCAAGGTCCGCAGGGAGGGGGATGCTGCTTTGTGCTGCGTCACTCTTTGACCTGACCGAGAAGACGGTAGCCCTCGATCTTGGGTGGGGGCGCGCAATGGAGAGTCGTTGGACAGGTCCAAGGGCGGTCGCGAGCTCGAGGTTGGCTTCGCAGCAACCGACCCCGGGTACTGTTGTGAGCTCATGGGCTCGTTTGTTCTGGTCTCGCGCTCGTTGGCGCTTGCTTTTGTGCTCTTAATGGCCCTCAGGCTCATCATGGCTGCCGGCGTCAGGGCCTTTGCGTTGCCTGCAAAATTTTGGCCCTCGCTTTCTGCTCTTCGTTGCTGCTTGTCTCGGCGGAGATGGCTTTTCACGGCACAAACTCCTACACTAGGCTACTCAAAGCACCAGCGCAGCGAATCTCTGGCGCAGGACGATCCCACTGCGCTGGAACTGCGATTGAAAATTGCGAGCTCCTCGAGAATCCGCTCCCCCGGCTTTCCTGCGATGCCGGGGGCTCTCTGTGACCTTTAACGTGTGCTAGGAGGTTTGCTTTTACAGAGAGCTAGAACTAAGAGTGCAAAAGTGCTAGGGTAGCTCCCCCCTCAAAGTCTAGATGGTCGTCCCCGGGGGCTCAAGTCGTTCGAGTTGGCGTGGAATTTGATTGTCCAGTCCGGTTATAACAGGTATGTATAGCGTCTGCTTTCCGTCTGCTTCAGGCCGGCACCGAGGGGCCAGTGGTTTGGTTGGACACTCGGCGGCGGCAGTGGCGACTTTAATGAAATTGTTACATATTTGAGCGGCTTGGGTTTGCATGTTGTATGCCACATTACTAGATTCCCTGTACACTAATGCAACGATTGCGCGCGACCCATAAATCGGTAGCATGTGAAACGGAGAGACGCGGCGTGACTTTTTTGGGAGCGCTCTGCAAAATTTACAAAGTTGGAGAGCAGACTCCAAATGGCGTACGCTGCTGGCTTGCAAGAGGTGCTCGCCAAGGCGGCTGGACTGCGCTCTGCGCCTGAGTCGATCTCGCAGGACGTGAAGCAGGCGACGGTGCAGGTGCGAGCACTCGGCTTCATTATTCTCGGCGCCAGCATCTGACCCGTTCGCCCCTCGCAGCTGGACCAGCTCTACAAGCAGCCCGCGCAGGCGATTCCTGGCCTCGCTGAGATCGTGTTGAGCCAAGCGCAGGAGCAGGTCGGTCGCCTCTGAGCGTGGCAAACTGCCTTCTGAAAAATTCACGCGCGCGCAGATCCGCCAGCTCGCCGCCGTCGAACTGCGCAAGGTGATTGCTGCTCTGGGCCACAGCTACGAGTGATGCTAAACATGGCAGAGCGACAGGTCGTGAGCCGGCAGAAGCAAAAGGCCTGGCTCAAGGTCAACTCGCAAACCCGGGCCGAGATCAAGGCTCGCTTGCTCGACAACTTGGCCCAGCAGAGCCAGCCCAGCCAGAATGTGGTCAACGGCATCACCAGGGCTGTCGCCGCCATCGCCCGCTTGGAGCTGCCCAACCAGTTGCGTGGCGCTCGTTTGCCTGTTGCCCTCCTCAAATTTTAACCCAGCAGCGCAGACAATGGCCAGAACTCTTGCCCTGGCTCTGGGCAGCCGCCTCTGCGCCCTCTGCGCACCTCAAGGAGGTCGGCTTGTACACGCTCTTCGCCCTCATGGACACCTTCGTCGACCAGGCCGGTGGAGCGTCCATGGCCTCCTACGCGCCCCAGCTCTATAGCCTGCTCTCCTCCACGCTGGTCGACCCCGCTTCTCTAAAAGTCCGCGTGCTCTCCGTCCGCATCCTCGGTAAGATGGTCGACTACGCGGACGCCAACGACCAGGAGGACATGCGCACCATCCAGGCCATGATTCCCGGCGTGGTGCAGGTGGCCCAGCAGGTCATGGTCGAGGACGACGAGGTGCTCATCCGCCATGTGTTCGATGTCATTGACACCATCTCCTTCACCGTGCGTCCCCTGTGCTCCCTTGCTTCGCTGCCTGCGATTGTTGATTTCATCCGGACCCGCCACAGGACGCCCCTCTGCTGGCCAACAGCTTGCCCGACCTGGTCCAGTTCCTCATCCAGGCAGGCGCCAACAGCCAGCACTCGGACGAGGCCCGGATGGCGCCCATGAACGCCCTGCTGTTCTTGGTCCGCTACAAGAAGCACAAGATCCAGTCCCTCCAGCTCGCCCGACCCATCCTCGAGGGCATCTTGCCCATTGGCGCCGAGGAAGAACCAGAAGACAACGACGAGGATGCACCGGCGAGGGTAGGCCTGCTTTCCTCCGAAGCCGCTCTGGAGTCTGCTGACCGGCGTCCAACAGGTCGCTTTCCGGATCGTCGACTGCCTGGCCAACAACCTGCCGCCGGCGCAAGTCATTGACCCGCTCATCTCCCTCTGCCAGCAATACGCCTCCTCCCCTCACGCCGGCCTCCGCAAGACTGCCATCATGGCGCTCGGCGTTACCTTCGAGGGCTGCTCCCTCTACATCATCAACTTGCTCGATCAGCTCTGGCCCTTCATCGACCAGTGCCTCGCCGACTCGGACGTCACCGTGCGCAAAGCGGCCTGCATGGCCCTCTCCTTCATGTGCGACATGATCGGCGAGTACTGCGCCAAGCGCCACGCCGTCCTCATCCCCCACCTCCTCGAGCTCGTCAACTTTGAGCCCACCAGGCGGCACGCCATGAACGCCTTGGACTCCCTGCTCGAGGCGCTCGGCAAGGACATCGTCCCTTACCTCCCCACCCTCATGGAGCGCCTGCTCGGCCTGTTGCCCAATTGCGAGTGGAAGATCAAGGGCGCTATCATCGGTGCTATCGGCTCGGCGGCACACGCCTCCAAGAAGGCCTTTGTCCCTTACTTCCAGGCCTGCATGTCCCAGTTCCTCGGCTTCCTCCAGCTCACCGAAGAGGGCGACCAGATCGACGTGCGCGGCATCACACAGGACACTATCGGCACCTTGGCGGAAGCAGTCGGCAAGGAGGCCTTCAACCCATACTTCCAGCAGGTCATGCAGCTCGCCTTCGAAGGCACCTCGGTCGAGAACAGCAGCATGCGCGAGTGCTCCTTCATCTACTTCGCCGTCATGTCGCGCGTCTACAAGGAGGACTTTGCCCAGTTTCTGCCCACCCTGATCCCCATCTTGCTCGCCAGCTTGCAGCAGGACGACAAGTCGGACAACGCCGCCGTGGCCGCCGCGGCCGAAGGCTTCGACTCGCGCACCGAGACACCACAGCCCGGCGGATCGAACAGTGTGGACGATGACGAGACGTTGTACGAGGATCTGGACGAGGAGGACCTGGAGGAAGCCTTGCTGGGCATCAACTCGGGCATCGCCACCGAGAAGGAGACCGCCGCCAACGCCTTGGACGAGATCTTCGAGAACACTGGCATCGCCTTCCTCCCTTACGTCGAGAAATCCGTCGCCGGCTTCTCTTATCTCTTTTCCCACTACAACGAAGGCTTGCGCAAGGCCGGCATGACATCCGCCCTCAACTTTGTCGCCACCGCGAACAAGCTGGCCAGTCCGGCGAAGTGGACACCTGGCTTGAACCCCACTCCTCTCCAGGCAGACGTCGCCGGCCTGGTCGAAGCTGTTGTGCCGCCAATCTTGGAGGCGTGGGAAGAGGAAGATGATCGGTGAGCCTTCATGACCTTTTCTTTCCGTCTGCCTTTCTGCTCCTCTCCACCGACCTGCCGACCTCTCACGGATGAAAATACTCTACTCAGCTCACTTTGATTGGCCCTAGGAAGCCAAAGTGAATTCAACTCTCATATCCTAAATATGAAGATCTGATCTTTCTCTTTTGATTTCTCATGTGTCATTGCTTGCGTTCGGCTTGGCTGACTCGACGTCTGCTGCTTTGAACCAGGGACGTCGCCACTGCCTTGTGCGACACTTTCTCTTCGGTCATCATGGATGTCGGACCGGCTTTTGTGTCTGCGCCAAAACGTGAGTTCCATCTTGGGCCCACTGCTTGTCCAAGGCTCACGCATCGGTGGCGGTGGTAGGCCTCGAGACTCTGTGCAAGCTCTGCCTCGAGATCTTGGAGAAGAAGGCGCCCTCACAGCAGGACGACGTCGGCGAAGCTGCTGACCCGGATGCTGAGCAGTCCGAATGGGACGCGAACCTCATCCGCGGCGCCGGCGACTTGATCAGCACCCTCGCCATTGTTGTAGGCCCAGAGTTTGCACCAGCCTTCAACTCTTTCCTCCCCGCTCTTGCCGCTTACGCCGAGCCAAAACGGTCACCCAGCGAGCGCGCTTCAGCGATCGGCGCCATCGCAGAATCCATCAACGGCCTCAAGGACGGTGTCACCAACTTCACCGAGTCCCTTTTCCAGCTCCTCATCACCGCCCTCTCCGACCACGACCTCGACGTCCGCAGCAACGCGGCCTTTGCCATCGGCTCGCTCGTCTTCCAGTCCTCCAAAGACCTCTCCTCCCAATATATCCCCATCCTTTCCGGCCTCGAATCCCTTTTTGACCGCACGACCGACACGGAAGAGAGCAACCAGGCTTGCGACAACGCGTGCGGCGCCGTTGCTCGCCTCATCCTCAAAAACAGCGCCGCCCTGCCGTTACCTCAGCTTCTGCCGACATGGCTTGTGTGCCTGCCTGTTCGACAGGACTTTGCTGAAAATGTACGTCTCTGCGGGTTCAGTTTGAGCAAGCAAGTTTACTGAACAAACTCGGATGCCTGCAGTCCAAAGTTATGGAAGCCTTGCTCTACCTCTTGACGGAGGGCAAATCGTCGGGCCACGAGATGGCCATCTTCAGCATCATTGGTCAAACGATGACGAAGCAGCGGGAAGCGGAGTCGGACGACGACAAGCCGCTGCTTGCCGAGACGGAGGAGAAGGTGGTGGCGTTCATCAAGCAAATGTCGGCCAGCGACCTACAAGCTTCTGGCGGGCTGCAACAATTTGTCTCTTAGACGGACAGATGGTTGATATGTCGGGATTTGCTGAGCGGAGGTTTGATTCGGGAAACAATAGGTTGCTCTTTAATATGAAACGTCCTTCCAATGACCAACCTGCATGCTCCTTCACTACCCTGCCAGTCTGGAGGAGGCCCACGATTGAGTTGGCCAGCCCGCGCCACATCTTGCAGCGAGCACGCTTTTTCGGTCGCCACCACCTCAAAAATCCTGACATGCCCAATGCAGCCTCCGTGTGGCATGTGAGCTGCTCTTTCGCATCTCTAGCAAGTTTTTCCTGAGGACGAGTGCAGATGTCACGCAAAACCGGCTCGCTACACCTGTCCAACATGCAATTTGGGCTATTGTTCGCTGCCTTGCTTCCAAGCTGAGGTTTGGCCGCATCGCTCTACCAGGTAACAATTACAGCTCACCAAAAGCCTAACAGAGTCACAGCGACTGCTCAGAGACGTTCTATCGCCAGAGCTTGCTGGCAGACATCAACTCGTCGGAGCAAATTTCTGAAGCAGAGCGAGCCACCGTCCTGGACCTACTCAGTAAACTGTCCTCTCTAAACGTCGACACTCAAAGCTTGGATGAAGACGACCCAGAAAGGGACATCGCAGCCATCGGTGAGTCATCCGAGCATCTCTCGTGGCGCCGAATCCTGAGGGGAGTTCGGCAGATGGCCTTTCGACGGATGAGCTCTTAAAACAACTAAGCCCGGATCAGCTTAAGGAGTTTCATTCAATTTTGCAAGACCCAACCCAGATGGCCACGCTCCTGGGCGACGTGCCGGAACTCAGCATTTGGTGGGCGGAATCGGCGAGCGTAGCAGAGCGGCTGCAGGCTTTGGACGAGCAAGACTTGGACACTCAGCTACTCTCGTTCCCTGTCACCAATACTAGGCCGCCGCTCCTGTGGAATATTGCCGCAATATGGTGAGTGTATGTCAGCCTCTCCCATCCTCCTACTGATTTGAGACTTCTAGCATGGCTTACGCTCACGTATTTCGAGCTTCGTTGGGCTTCGACGAGTCGCCAATTGCCCTCAACATGCTTATCCAACTGCTTCCCTTCGTCTTCAAGAAGTCCGACCTGGTCCTCAAAAGTGCAGAGGAAGCATTTACCTATTTGGTCTCGCGCGACACTGTACGCCTAGGTCACCGATCCACTGAATTCAGACTGACGTGACGCCCACAGTCATTCGAGGCTGCGGCCGAGCAGGCTGCCTTAGACGCCGTCGGCATCTTGACTCCCACCGTGGTGGTCGAGGCCGCTCGCAAGTCTCGCGTTTGCGCCTCTCCGAATTCCAGAACCATCGTTGCTCTCTGCGACATCCTGGACATCTTGCAGGACAGTGCGTCACACAAGCTCGCAAAACCGGCCCATCGCAAGATCGTCTTTTACATCTCATTGCTGGCTGACGACCATCCTGACTTTTCTACAACGACCCTGGCTCGCATCTGTACCGAGCTAGCAGAGTTTCAAAGAGCTCGAGCCAGTAAAACTGTCCATATCGCGGAGCGGCAACCCCTCGCTGTTTCCGCCAAGCCTACCAACTCAGCGTTCGAAGTCCCCAAGGCCGCGCCTCCGAAAATTGTCGAGATTCAATGATCGGTCACTCCTTTTTCAACAAGCGCTTGACTTCTGCCAAGCCAGGGTCTTGTTCCCGCCAAAAGCCATCGAGGGAGGTGCGGGCGGAGGTTTTAGGCGCGGACGTAGGCTCGGAGATGTCCATGGCGCCGAGGTACTGTCTCTTGAGGAGATAGGTGCCTCTGGCGAGCTCCTTGTGCTCGGCGCTCTCTTGCCACAGGGAGTGCTCGAGGACTCGTCGAACGGCCCACCGAGCAGCAATGTAGGCATGCTCTGAAGCCAAGCCGATCAATAGCGCGGTGAACATGGTCGACTTGATCTGCTGGAAGGCGTTCGAGCTGCTGGACGCCGCGTGGTAGATGGGCGTAGTCGCAAAGGGGTCGTTGACCGTGGTTACATTCGGCAAGATGGAGGTCATATTGGCAATCTTGGAAGCAACCTCCAAGGGGGAGACGCCAGTGTTGCGCGGCCGAAACATGTAGATCAAGCTTGGGTTGACAAACGCGCTGAGCCAGGTCAAAAAGCCGAGGATCTCCAACCAAGAGCCAACTGTGCTTCTTTGAGCGTTGTGCAAATGAAAGAGATGCACAGCGGGGCTCACTGGTCTCCGCTCTTTGCGGAATGGGTCGCCTCTGGTTAATGCAGATCTTGAACGCGTCCCCGCGCAGCTCAAACTGCAGTGCCTTCGTGAGCCGCAAGTAGGTTTGCGGAGGGGTACACTGACAAAGTTGTTGATGAGGGCGGTAACTGGGGTCAACGGCCAGACGGAGGACCAAAGCACCACGTAGCCAAACTGCGCCATCCCGGGCTGAGATGGAGCGAAGCAGACAAATATAAGAAGCTCACCTGTTGCACCATCTCCGCGTAGTCTCCAAAGATGTCGTACGCAGGTAGAGCCGCCTCCTTTCGAATACGTTCAAGGTAGGCCGCCTCTTGCGGTTCATCGGTGGCAGCTGCATACGGCGATGGCGCACTGGAAACTTTGGCGGACACAATGCGGTTGATCAGCGGCACAAACGTCTCGGTGACCGCCCCGATAACCTGAGTGGTCGTTGTCAATGCGAAGAGTGTGTTTGCAAGGCGGCTCGGGTTGATGCTGAATGCAGTGTTTTGAATCGCTGCCTTGGACGAGTGCATGTTCAACACGTGCAGGAGCTTGGGCACGATCAGACGGCCAAAAGGGACTGTGCTCCTAAAGTGAGCAAAGGCAGATTGTGGATTGGAATGGGAGCCTTACTATAAACGAAAGCGGTCAAAGTCAAATTGCCAACTGTACACGGCTCAGCAACACGGGTGAAGACTAAGTGGATTTACCACTCACAAGCTGGAATGGCAGACAGGCAGAAGGTCTTGAGGGTCAAGGCTTTCTCGTAAGAAGTCTCGTGCTCGTGATCTTCATAATTGGTCAGGCGAACTGCGACCCGATGCCACATTGCGACCACCTGGGCGCACGTTTAGCATGAAATGAGCAGACTGGATTTCGAGTGGTGCGCACTTGAGGGATGAAGCCAGCGAAGAGAACAGTCGGAAGCAAGCTCAAATACTGCTTGCCGGGGCCTTCGTAGGCTTCGTTGATGATGACCTCGAGGAAAAAGATGGCCGAGATCGACAAGCAAAGGAGAGCTCCGAAAAGAAGGATGATGGGCACGCTGGTGAGCTGGCGAAGTTGCTTCTTCCACCAGATTTGGCCGCGCTTGGGCGCACCGGTCACGATGTCTTGGGTGTCGAAGTCGCCGCAATAGGTAGTGCGGCGCCTTCCAACAGCACTGGCCTTGTACGATCCCCACTTGACGGCCAGTCTGCGCTCCCACACCCGCCAGCCTTCAACAAAGAGCAGTGACCAAAGCAGGACCAGCGTCGAGTAGATGATGCTGAAGGGCACGCCGGACAGCCAAGTCACGAACCCCACGACAGCCGGGAAAATAAGCGAAAGAAAGTAGTGTCGCAAGAACTCGAAATACAGCGCGACGTCCTCGCCGAAGTGGTCCTTGACGCGGGTGAGTTGCTCTTCAGGGATGGAGCGGATAGACTTGGACGAGGTCCAATCATGGAGCCATTGGTTGTTGAACTTGGGGTCGTGAGGTGGGAAGATGGATTTGACTCTTTCGTAAGGTTTCGTAGCGGGGACAATGCCAGCTTTGGTGCCGTGGGCGTCGGAGGTACCCTCGATGAGGTCGAAGACAATGCGAAGGCGCTCCGCAGACGTCAAGGGGTCGATCATGAGGTCTCTCTTCTCCCTTGGGTCAGGTCGCTTGACGGAGGTGATGCCAATCAGCCAATCCTGCATCCCTTGCGCTTGAACCGCTGCCTCGAGCTTCTCCGGGAGAGCTTTGACGAAGATGAGGACCTCGTCCGTTCCCTGCGCTCCAGATCGACCAGTCGTTTGCATGCCAACATCTTGGAGAGCCTTGATGAGGCTCGAGTAGGCGGCTTCGACAGAGGAGCGCTGCGTGTCCTCCGAAGCGGCGGCGTCGAAAACGACGACAAAGTCAATGTCTTCGAACCTGGCCTCCGCCTCGGAAGGCTTGCCGACTAGAATATCCTTTGAAGACATGGGGCGAAGTCGCAGTTGCGGAGCAAGACTAGAAAGGGAGCTGTCCGCCGCCTCAAATTGTGACGCAATCTGTGGTCTGTGCCGGCGCTCATATCTTCGACTGCGACCACCAACGCTGTTCAGAACTTGCTCAATTCTCAAAGTAGAGGGGTACCTGGCTGCTCCCAAGCCGATTTGACAGGGCTGTGGAGCGAAGTAGCGGGTGGCGAGCAGCATTAGGCTGGGTGGCGGATGGCTCTCATCGTCCAAGACAGCGCCTGCAACGGAGCACTTCAGGTAATGGCGGTCAGCCAGCTAAGAGGACAGTCGCGCGGCGAAGCAGCATTGGTTTGACCGTGCAATTCTAATGGAAATCCCTGTTGAGGTCCCATGGCTTGTCTGCCCTGGAGCCCTTGTCACAGCTCGTTGTGGCACCTAACTCATGTAGGACGCTAACGGACTTCGGGTGTGATCCATGTGCGGCCGTCTTTTCGCGTCTTGACAATAACCGGCATTTCGTCGTCGAAGGAAGAGAAGAACGCGTCGTAGATGCTTTCTCGGTAGAACTTGTCGACACTGAATCCAGGAGCCAGTTCTAGGTCGAAGTTGAGCACCGTCATGCCGATGGTCACTCGTAGCTCTTGCAGCGCGATAACTCTGCGGATGGACGGCGCGCATTTTCAGTGCAACCAACACTCCAGCGCGGAAAGAAGCCCACCTTCCGA
Source organism: Cystobasidiopsis lactophilus (assembly GCA_001599975.1). Classification (NCBI taxonomy): domain Eukaryota; kingdom Fungi; phylum Basidiomycota; class Agaricostilbomycetes; order Agaricostilbales; family Chionosphaeraceae; genus Cystobasidiopsis; species Cystobasidiopsis lactophilus. Next base: position 14,799 of record BCIO01000002.1, read on the forward strand.
TGCAGTGATTAGGACCAATGTTGAATGGGAAATACGCCTGCATATTGAAAGCTTGTTCCTTCTCGGGTGTGATCCATCTTTCCGGCCGATACTCCTCCGGCCCAGGTGCGAAGTTGTCGGCGCTACGTTGGATGAGATAGGTGGGAAATCTGACGGTGGTGCCGCCTGGTATCCAGTATTTCGAAACCATCTGGAAATTGAGAGGTGAGTAGAAGGTTCGCGGGGCAATAAGCCCGAGATGCAGACCTGGCCTCCAGGGGGCGCTTCTCTGCCCATTCCGGACGGAAAGGGTGACATGAGGCGCAGCGTCTCGTTTATACAACCGTTGAGGAGCGGCAAATCGCGACCGCCGTCAATGGTGACCGTTCCGTCGTCAAAGGCAGCTTCCAGTTCCTCGCGAAGCTTTTGATATAGACCGGGAGTATTCAAGACAAACATGCATGTCAGAGTGTAGGCAGACGCTGTAGTGTCTGAACCGCCAATCACGAAGTTAAAGGAGTCGTTGCCTGTCCACCGCATTAGTGAATCTCGCCCTTGCAGTTCTGTGAGGGATGTAGCGGGGCATACCAAGCTGAATGGGATTCAAAGTTGTTCCCGTATCCTTATCCTCTCCTAAAAGGAACGAGAAGATGTCTTTGTGGCCAGAAGCAGAAGGACCTCGTTGCATTCCTGTCAATCAGTGGGAAAGAAGAGCGGTCATTTTGAGGTACCTAGAGCACTGTGAAATTAACGGACGTCTTGTGATCATATCAATGGCATATTGCTTCATCTGCTGAGCTTCTTGAGGCAGAGGAAGCACTTGGAATAGGATGTCTCGCGCCCACGGCAGGCTCTGGCGGGTGGGAAGGCTCCAGTCAGTCGAGCTCTGCTTTGCGAAAGAAAGAGAAAATACCGCCTACCTCCCACGTTGTTCCCCATCGCACAGCTCGCACAATGCCATCGATGACGCCTGACTCGTCGTGCGCAATGTCGAGAGCGTTAGAGGACTCCCCAAAGACAACTTCGTTCATGAAACACCAGGTGAAGTAGCTGATGGCGGAACCAAGATCAGACGCGCTAGTCTTCGAGACAGGGACCCATGTCACCTACCGAATGTATTCCGCAAGGTTCAGACGCACGCCGTTCCGCTCGCGGAGCAGCTTGCAAAACTTGGCCGTGCCATCGTAAATTGTGGCGTTGTGGTCAGCCAGAGCAGACGAAACAAAAGCCGGCTCCATCAATCGCCTCCTAGCACGATGAGCTGCGCGAGGGACCAGTCTGCTCAGCGACGCATTGTGAGGATCGCTGTCCGCGCCCAGTCCACCGAGTTGTCCCCTCGATCTTTCCCAGCTTCCTTTGAAGCCTTGCACCTGCTGAAGACCGTCGACGTCGGTGATGCTGAGCTCGTTTGGCCCAATGCGAACTATCGGCCCGTATCGCTTGTGCTGCTCTTCGACCCAAAATCGTGCATGCAAGGTCATGTTCGCTCGCAGCCAGACCACTTGGGTGAGCTTGCACAGCAGAGGCCCCGGGTAGGCTGCGAGTGGGTGCCATGGCGACAATCGGTAGACCCCAATGCTGGTGTAGAGGACAGCCAAGAAGAAGGCAACGAGCTTGCCGACCAACACCAGAGAGGCCACGACCGAAAGCGCCAACAATTTATAGGCTGCCACAGTCAGGAGTGAAGGAACGACCAGCAGGGCTGTCCGAAACATCACGTCAAGTCCGTTCAAAGTCTGTGAGCGTTGAAAGCTGGAGAACCAACCTGCCAGGACAGTAGTGACCTCCGGTTCATTGCGTTTGGCAACAAAATGGGTCCCAAATGCCAGACAAGCAGCAGCGATGTAGGCCTGTTCTTGCTGGGCAATAGGAGGGAGCTCGAGTGCGAACAGCATTCTGCCGTCAGTCGAGGTCACCGGGGCTCGGTCTTGGCAAAAATGGGCTCCTAGAGCAGAGTACAACCGTTTGAAGTATTGGAGAAGCTGACTGGCTGAACCGGAGCAACATGAGATGCAAATCCAGGCCTCGAGCTTTGACCGTCGCTTGCCAAAAAGGAGTCCGGCTCATCGCCGAACACGCCGAAGTGCAGCCAATGCGACCGGTGGCAGAGAGTGGCAAGGGTTGCGCGAAGGAGACGCTACAGGACCCCAAGGAAGGGAAGCGATGCAGAAGGTGCGTATGCTTCGAACATGAAAATCGGGCACAAATCGAGGTCTAAGAGCCCGTGAATGCCGACTCTTGATCATTCAACAACAGGTTGGCGTATCATCATGCGGTGGTAAGTAGGTATATGCAATCATTCGGCGGTGGTGCCGTTGGGGATGTCCAGGCGGAGTCGGCGCTCTCGCAGCCAATTGTAATCGCCCATGTTTTCCTGTTGAGCATTTGGCGAGTCAGACATGCGCTGAAGAGCCAAATAAGGGGACAGAAACCGACTCTAATAGCATCGTGGACCTCGTCCGGCCAGATGCTCTGCAGGCTCGAGGTAGTTTTGTGGTGTTTCTTAATTCCGGTCGAATTTTCGGCATCACTTGGAAGCCAAAACTCGCGTGAGCCGCAAGGACAAGCACAGAGGGTGACACAGCCTACTCGTGAAAGCCCTGCCATTTGCTGTGGAGTGAAAATCAAAACCGGCGACAGTGTGCTTTGGCAAAGCTGCTTACGCAAAATGGGCCTGGGACCCGGCCGTCCACTCGAGCATATCGGGGGACCAGTCGACGCCGACGACCTTGCAATAGTGCTCCATGTACTCGGTCGGGTGGGCGATGAGGTCCTCCGAGTCGATGATCAGGGGTGGGGTGCCGACGCCCTTCTTGGCCTGCTGGGCGGCGATGAACTCGTAGAAGACGCGGACTTCTTTGAGGCCGACTTCGTTCTTGTCAAAATAGTGGAAGCCGGTCACGTCGCATTTGTCGCCAGTGCACAGTCGGCTGCCACGTCGAGGAGTCAACAACTGCACGCCCGAGCTCAAAGGCATGCACTGACTAATACGAAGGCACGGCTTTTTCTGGGGAGCGAATGAGAAAGGTGTAGATGATGTCGTCTCGGAGGAGCTCGTCGGTGGGAATGAACGTGGGGTTGCCGTCCTCGGGGTTGGGCAGTTTGGGGGCGGAGGGCTCGGAGACTGGTGCGCTGTAGATGAAAAGCCTGTTGAGCTCGCTTCCATATAAAGCGGCTTTAAAGACCCACACTAGGTAGTATTGCGCCATCTGCGGAAGCGCTTAATTAGGCCATGCGCAGCTGACAAAAGAAGAGCGAAGCCTTACGTCCTTGATGAACCGCCTGTGATGGCCTTCCAGCGGCCTCGTGATGTTTTTCCATTGCTGTAGACTCCGACTTGAACCAGCTTCTTAAAGGGATGTGCTGAGACAGGAGGAGGACCGACCTTGGCGATGGTCAGACCTTTGAACTCCTCTGGGCAAGGGGTGTCCTTGAAGCGAGGCGACACCTTGTCTTCGCCATAGTACCACGCATCTCCCTATGCAGGACGGTCAGGGGAGCACAGACAAGGCCGGGGCGACAGCTTCCAAGAGCCGTCGAAGCTGGCCTCACCATTGGCTCGTGCAGGACGTCGAAGACCTCTGGCTTGTTCAGGAAAGCGCGCTCAAACATTGTTGAGGTCGACCTTGGATGAACCTGTTTGGTTTGCCACCTTGCCACGATGAGCTTTTGAACACGCCCGGCAGCGAATGACGTGCAATGAGCATGATCGTCGTCGGTTCTGTGGCTTGCGGTCAGCCTTTGGGCTCTGGCATCTGCAGCACGAGTACGCACCCTTGCGCACGCCATTGGAGACAGTCATGCTGATGGATGCGGACCAAACGCCCAAAGAAACTTTTTTGTTGAAGCCTTTCACAGTTTTGTGACAGCCTTCGAACATTTTCTGCGCGTGCAGGAGTCTTGCCAGCGAGCGGCGAGAACAGCATGGGTACGCTACTTGCCTTAGTCGCACAGGACGTCAGACTCACAGCGCAGCGAGCAGCGCCGTCGTCCAAGTCGCGGGGGAAGCGAAAGGTGGCCGAGCCTTCGGAGCAGGCGCCGCCTCTGTCGAGCGAGCAAGCCCAGGACTTGGCCTCAGTCTTGGCTCTGTGCGTCGTGCCACTCCCAGCCATGCTGAATCTGGCTAAGTCATTTTGGGGGAGCAGGCTGGACGCGGCGTTGTTCGACTTGGGCGTGCCAGATGCCAGCAGCAGCTCTTCCCAAACAACAAGTTTGCGCCAGACGCTCGCCCAGGCCCCTTTGCCCTCTGCCCAGGCTCTCAGGGTGTGTTTTCTAGGGCCTTCGCCAAGTTCAAAGGCTGGGAACTTACCGCGAATTGAACGCAGACGCTGGCCAGCCGCGCGCACCAGCAAGCCTTGGCCACCCTCGACCCGCTGCCCGACCTGCCCGTCTTCACCTCCAAAAGGCGTTCCCACGAGGATGAGGCCCAGCTCGAGGCCGTCCAGTCCCAGCGCATCGCCACCGCCGACGCGAACGCGATCCGCACCCAACAGCTCGACGCTTGGCTCCGGCAGGTCGAGGCGCTCCTGGACGAGCTCGAGTTCGGCAAGGGCACCAAGGGCAGGCGGGGCATCCTCCCACCCGTGCCGCTGGAGAGCCGGCAGCACGACCCCAAGGCGGCCGCAAAGGTCATGCTCCACCGCATCGTCTCTGGCACGACCGACGTCTTCTCCTCCGTTGCTTCCCACTCGGACCTCGACCACCCTTTTTGGGAGGCTCTACCAGACAGTGCGTTGTCTCGTTCTACACCAGATGGAAGCCGGGGTCAGTCTCAATCTGCTTCGTCGCACGCGCAGTCAAGGAGACGGACACGGTTGGTTTCGGCGGCCAAGTGGCCAGGCTGGCCAAGCGACCGCCCTCCACCCGACTGGGCAATTCAAACCTACGACCGCGGCCGCCCTTGAACCGCTTCCCGCACTCGGCCACCAGCCAAAACTCGTCCAACATCAAGCTCACCGCCAACCTCTACTTCGACCCTTACCTCGCATCCTTTTCCCCCTCCTACGACTCTACCCAGGCACAGGTATCCTACTACGACTCGTTGAAACTGCTCGCCTCCCACAAGGCGCTCAAGGAGTACGAAAAGCTCTCGCTGATGGACCTCGCCTCGGGCTCCGGGGGACAAGATTCGGACGAGGAGGACGAGGACGACTCAGACTCAGACTTTGACTCGGACGCGGCGCCACCGCTCAAGAAGAAGCAAAAGCTGGAAGAGACTCCCACAGCAGCAGCATCAGCAACAACAACAGGTGGCGACTTCAAGCTGCCGCCGTCCGGCACCGAGCTGATCGCCGGCTTGACAAGCGACCAGCTCTTGACATTGCTGCAGACTGCGCCTTCTGAGAACGAGCCGATCCCAAAGGCTTTACGCCTCAACTCGGACAAGCTGCACAAGCTCCAGCTCGCCCAGTGGGATCGCTTGCGCCAAGCTGTCTTCGCCGCCAAAGCGTCTTCCCTCGGCGCGTCCGGTGGAAGCTCAGCTTTGGATTCTGCCACGCACGAAGAGTCCGAGATGGCGGATCAAGTGCTGGACAACCTGATCACCGTCGCCTCCTCCGCCCAGCCTTCTTCTCTGCTGGCCTACGCTCACCCAAAAGCCCTCAAAGCCGCTCTGGCCTGGGTCCCGTCTTTAGGGCCAAAGCTCGAACTGCCGTCGTTAGAAGTCGGAGGCGTGCTGGACATGGAGAACCCGGTGGCCATCCGCGAATCGGTCTTGACCCACGAGCTGGCTCAACCAAGCAAGCGGGGGAGGAAGCCCAAGCCCAAGCAGATCACCACCTCGGCCACTTCTGGGGCGGCGACCTCGACAGCTCAAGGGTCGACCCCGACCACCGGAGCCTTCTTGGGCCCAGCTGCGAACGCTGTCACTTCCAACTATGGCACGCGCTCAGCAACGCCCGGACAAGGCCCAGCGGCAGGTCTGTTGGACAGGATGGCGGACAAGGAGAGCAGCAAGGCGCGGGGTCGATGAGAGCTGAACTCATCAGGTGTCGCTGGTTTTGGGCAAAGCCCCTCTGCTCGCACTGTAATGACGGACTGGCGTTCACATTTTCATATCCGGCTAAGCCCTAAGTGGCGCTTGTGAGGCCACGAAGGCACACCACCCTGTCCTAGCCCTAAAGCCCGGCTGGCCGGCAACAGTTGTGCACAGGAAGGCCACAGAAAGTGGAGGGGCGACATTCAAAAGGCAAAGACGCTAAGCTGCCTAGGATCAGGCCGCCGAAGGCTGGCGGTATTGCTCCGAAGATGAAGTCCACAGATGAGGGAGGCGCGATCTGCAACAGAACTGCTTGAAAGTGATTTGGCGATAAAAAGACAGATTGCTTACATCATAGGGCGGGTCAAAAAACAAGCAAAGAGAGCCCACTTTGGCGCCAGCTGGCTGGTAAGTTGGTTCTTGGAGAACGAAGCTATAGTTGCCAACCCAACCCACCATGCGCCCCCTTGAAGCAACCATCTTGACCCTTGGGGATGACTGTTGACAACAGCGATATGGAAGAGCGCTACCGGAGTTATGAAAAGAGCGATGAAGAGAAGGGCGTCGAACAGGCAGCGGAAGTATTCGGAGACGCTTTCGATAGCTGAAGAGGTTGGAATAGCGTTTGAGACTTCTGGTGACGGCACGGGGTGGGAAGCAGTCGTAGATGATTGAAGATATGATTCCGAAGGGAGATGAGACCGAGAAGCGAGAACTGCACAGAACAAGAGATGGAGGAAGCCGGGTAACAGGAAAGTGAAATTGTAGAGGGCGAATCCGAGCGCTGAGTATACGACTGGCGGGCACCAGATCGACACACATCAACACTCGGATCCTATAGAAAACGAACGAGACTTGTACTTGGAAATGACTCGGGCGAAATGACGAGGAAGCCACAGAACGCCACTACGAGCCGAACGAAGACGAGCAGGAGAACGAGAGCGGTCTTGGCTAGGAAGGGAAGGACTGCCGAGGCCATAATCGCAGGCAGGAGCTCTTGAAACGCTGCTCCTGCCTTGGTGGATGGCAGGACAAAGGGAGAAAACGTGGCGACATCACCAATCGGGTTGCTAGCGAAAGTTGCATTGGAGAAGGGGCGAGGGGTTCTCTCTCGAGGCTTATCACACATCAAGAGACCTTTTGGTGGGGCTTGAGTATTGAATGTCGGACTCCAACTTCCAGAGACAGCGCAAGTTCCTCTTCTGGACTGGATTCTGGGCATCACAGGCCATCGATGGAGCTCTCGGGCGCGGCATGGCAAGGCACAGTTCAGGTCACATTCCCTGCGTGGTTTTGAATCGAGAATCGCAGTCCACCTCGTCGTCGCGGTCAGAGAAGCGTTGCCGCCGGGTCGGATAAATTTCACCGCGAGGAGGAGCTCCTCCTTTCGATCCGAGCGACTCTGGCCTCATTTAACCTTGCTCCCAAGCAACGAAAACGTTCTCAGTACCTGCTTGAGATGCATTGGTTTCGTTATGGAGCGCGCATCTGTCCAGGAAACCCCGCATGGCCCGGCATTTCGACTTCCAACGAGCTTGGTGGTCTCTGATGTGGCGTGATGCATTTGCTTTCGTTCGATGTTGCGGCTCTCGGGGCCTTCTCGAGCGATACAAGTCGGGCGAGGCAAGCTAAGACCGGCTAGGATCATCGGTGGCCAATCAAGCCCTCTAAATCGCATGCCCTCACCACTCCCAGATTAATGTTGCGTTTCATGGGCGGTTGCCCCATGTCTGCGTATTTTGAAAGGGCAGGCACGCAGCTAGGATTCTATGCTCGCACGAGGGTTTCAAGACCGACAGCCGCCACGCCAACACCTCCGGTTCGACCAACGACGAAATGCCAGACTTGGGCGGTTTCATGGAAATCATTGGCGTCTGACCTTGTCCGAATACCGAGCTTACTCAGATTTGTATGACGAGGGATACGCGCTGGCCCAAGGTTGGGCCAAAAGTTCCAAAAGACCGGCAGCTCGGTGCCGACAGCGCGGCTACTCATTCTGGCAGGCCTCCGGATTTGCCTTTGCTCTCGACTTGCCCTGCCACACTCCCAAGACTAGCACTACAACCACAATGCGAGTTAAACAAACGCCATGTTTCATGCTCATGAGCAATCGCCTGTGCCTCCACAACAAGAGAAGCATATCCTCGTCGAGCGTTTGGTCTCGGCTCCAGCATCAAGACTTCCAGCCGCACCCGAGCGAAGACCGAGCTCGCAAGCAGCGAGGCCATGTCAGTAGTATTCCATCTGGCGCAGCTGGTCTGACATTGCCAAGTGAGCAGAACAAACTGTACCCGGATGCCGACGCAGCGGTCGCAGACTTGAAGTCTGGGTCTGTCATTCTCAGTGCTGGTGAGTGCTGCATCACTAAAAAGACTCTTCGTGGCTAAAGCTGTTGCAGGTTTCGGCGTTTGCGGAACTGTACGTTGTTTTGGCTCCCAAGCGGTGTGCACCGCTCACCACCCATCCCGGTCAGGCCGAGACCATCATTGCCGCTCTAGTCAGGCGCAAAGACTTGACCAACCTCACAGCGGTGTCCAACAACGCGGGCGCAAAAGAAGACGGCGGTTTGGCACCCAGTACGTTTTCGTCCTCCTACTTTCATCTCGCCGCTGACCATGATTGCAGTGGTCGCAAATGGCCAAATCAAGAAGCTCATCATTTCGTATCTCGTGAGTTGGCTTTCGTCCTAGGTAATGTGTCCAGCTCACAGACGTCGCGATTCCAGGGGAACAACAAAACGCTGGAGAAGTTTTACAACAACGGATCTGTACGCCTTTTGTCCGTCTTTCAAAGAGATTATATGCTCACGAGCAGTCCAGATACAACTGGAAATGTGTCCACAAGGTACTTTGGCCGAGCGGATACGATGCGGCGGCGCAGGCATTCCTGCCTTCTTCACGGCCACTGGCGTCGGTGAGTTGCTTCGTTATGCCACATCCTTAAAAATGTCCTAAGGGAATTGTTAAGGCACCGGCGTCCAATTTGGCACGATTCCCATCCAGCTTGGGGCGCCAGACGAGCAAGGCCGCCAGAGCATCGCTGTGGCTGGCAACCCTCGGGAGACTCGGATCTTCAACAACCGCGTGTACAACATGGAGCGAGCCATCACCGGGGACGTGGCCATCTTGCGAGCGTGGAAGGTCGACAAAGCCGGCAATGTCCAATTCCGGCGGTCGACCAAAGCGTTTGGCAACCTGATGCCCCGAGCGGCCACCATTTCCATTGTCGAGGCCGAGCACATTGTCGAAGAAGGCGAGATCGACCCGGACGCCGTGGATGTGCCGTCCATCTTCATCGACCGCATCATCCAAGCGACGGCGGAGAAGCACATCGAGAATCCAAAGACAAGGGTAGAGAGCAATGGTGGCAAACCATCCGGCGAGATGTCACCCAGCATGATCCGGCGGCATCGTATCGCCAAGCGAGCAGCTCTGGAACTCAAGCATGGCTACTATGTCAACCTCGGCGTCGGTGAGTAGCCCCCTCCATCGCTTCTTCACTCGAAGGCCTTGAAATGACTTTGCTGTGGGGCAGGAATGCCAACACTGGCTCCCTCCTACGTCCCGAAAGACTGCAAGGTGTGGATCCAAAGCGAGAATGGCCTCTTGGGCGTGGTGCGTTTCCCCCTTTCCCTTCCTCCCTTTCCTCTCCTTATCTTATACCTTCATCCTCAACAGGGACCTTACCCGCTGGAGTCCGAAGTCGACGCGTGCGTTCTTCTTCTCGTCTCTGTTCTCCTCTTCTTCCCATCTCACACGAACGAGCAGGGACCTGATCAACGCTGGGAAAGAGACCGTAACCCTACTGCCGGGTGCCTCGACCTTTGACAGCTCCGATAGCTTTGGGATGATCCGAGGTGGGCATGTGGACGTGAGCATGCTTGGTGCACTCGAGGTGGACGCCGCTGGGAATCTGGCCAATTGTTCGTTCTCTTTCCCTCCCTTACTCAAGTCAAGAGTAGGGAAACTGAAACCAGGGCGAACAGTCATGGTTCCTGGTGTTCTCGTCAAAGGAATGGGTGGCGCGATGGACCTAGTAGCCAACCCGTTCGTTTTTCCCCTCTTCTGCGCACTCTTCATCCCCAATCTCAAAGGCGCAAGCAGAGACGCTACCAAGATCATCGTTTTAACAGACCACGGTCCGCTCCCTCTCTTCTCCCTTCTTTCTTTCTCACTTCGCTCACAAGCTCACGCAGTGGATCGAAACGGAAAACCCAAAGTGGTCCAGCAATGCACCTTGCCACTCACCGGCGCCGCTGTGGTCTCCCGAATCATCACTGATCTGGCAAGTGTCTTTGGCTACCTTATCAGTCTGTCACAATTCTGATGTGAATGCTACGTTTGTCACTTGCAGTGCGTGTTCGACGTGGACAGAGATAAAGGTGGCTTGACCTTGATTGAGCTGGCTCCGGGTGTGGAATTGGAGGAAGTGAGGTCGAAGACTGGGGCTAAGTTCGCGGTGGCAAAAGAGGTTGGGCGAATGGAGTAGTTCCGCCCTTTGCCTCTCCTTATAGAGCTGGCTTCAATTGAAATATGAAAGAAATGCTTAGAACGCTGGGAACTGGGGAGGTTCGATTATCCACTTTTGCAAAAAAGACAAGCTCTACTCTCGGTGGCCTTTTGAAAAGGGGGTTTCGTACAAAAGCGGGTTTTCAAAGAAGGCAAAACATGATTTCATTCCTCCTCCTTCTCTGAAGAAAAGGGGGAGATCAAGAAGGAGGGGGCGCTCCGCCGCTGCCTGTGGATCCCGAGGTGGAAGTGGAAGTGGTGGAATCGAACGGCCTCTCTTGCCTGGGCGCTCGGCCGGAGGGGGTTTGGGCTCCGGCTGGGGCGATGACCGAGTTGGCGTACGAGATGAGCTGTGCATTCGGTCGAAGGTTCATAAACACTCCGACAAGAAGGGCTTAAGGGGAAGAGGACGACGCACATAGCCTCTCGCCACCAGGACGACCTTCCTGACGAGGGCGGGGCAGGAGGGGTGGGCGAGGGCGGTTTCGACTTTGGCGTCGAGGAACACAAAGGCCTTGCGGGTCTGGGGGGAGAGGTGGTAGCGGAACCTGAGGAAGTGGGAGAAGACGATGGGGGCGAGGAGGGAGTTGCGGCGGAGGAGGACGCCGAGGACGAGGTAGGGCCAGATGGCGCACACTTCGGTGTAGGCCACGAACAGCATCTGTATCGTCCCCGCGGAGTTACAAGTCAGAAGGTGTGGTAAGTGACTAGGGCAAAGGGGAGACGAACGGCGGGCTCGTAGTTCTTCTTGACCCACTGCTGGACCGTCCTGGACAGGTTGGGGCTGGGGACGGGCCCTCCGGCTGTGGTGGGCTTGGTCGGGGTGGGAGGGGGCATGAAGGTGGTGCGGAGGAAGGTGACTGTGCGGGTCATCTTGGAAATGAGTCCCAGGATTGGACTAAGGGTCAAAGGCAATGCCAACGCACGTGTGTGAAACAGCGAGAAGGTGGCAAAGGGCAACAGAGTGACTGTGAGTCGGCATGAATCTGAGAATCTCTGTGGCGAGAGATTGGGTGTTCAAAGGGCTCACTGTAAACCGGTTTCTGTACGCCGGCTGTCAGTCTAGATCCCTCGATCTTGAGCAATGATCAACAACGCACGGACCAGAACCAGACGAGGGCGAGGATGAGGTCTGTTGACTGGGGCATAAGGGCTGGGTGGCAAAGAGAGCCAAGAGGGAGACGCACATTCGCCGTTCTCGTCGGTCAAGACTCGGTTGACGTAAGCCATCGACGGCGAAGGCACGCCCAACGTCTTGTACACGACAACTGTAGGCTTCACTTAGTACACAGCCCTGAGGGAAGTGGCTAAGGGGGGAAGGGGCTTACCTGTCCGCAGTGAACCCAGCCAATTCTCGCTAAGTCCTTTAAACAACTTAGCCACAGAACACAACATACCTCCCCCTAATCAAAGGCAAAACGGCTAAGTTCAAACTGGGGACTTAGCGAAAAAGAGAGGAAGGAAACTGACAGGCGATGATGGCGCCCAAGTAGGCCAGCTTGAACACGGCCAAAGACGGCGTCCCGAACGACAACAGCTTGAGCAAGGTCAGAGCCGTGCCCAACACGACCAAGCAGTGAGAGCCCGCCCAGCCGTAGAATGGTAAGCCCGGCATTGTCTTCGTCGTCACAAGCCAACAGACAGGCTTGCACCCGGTTGGCCTGCCGCTCTGTCCTGGGTTGTCGCTGCTGGTATTGCTTGCCGCTCTGCTTTGTTTGCCTAGACTGTTCTGCCACTGTCCCAATGCCTTGAGGCGACCCCAGCCAGGCCCAGTGACGACGCAGAGCTTTCACGCGCGCGGGAACAGACCCTCGGCCTTTGTCGAGACCCAATCCGACCCTTACTGTGGCTTGATGTGCTTTTGGTTACACCTGACCGATGGGACAGCGAGCCCCAGGTGTGAAAGGCGCCACGTCGAGCCAGCCGAGAAGGTTTCAGAATCCATCCCGGGGACTGCTTTGGACCCAGTCCTGCTTTGCTTTTGCTCTTCTACACTGCTCTACTATGCGATGTGTACAATGAGCGTTCGTTCTCGGCCAGGATTGAGAGGGGCTGGGTCATGGGCAAGCGAGACGGCTTGTTTCGGGAGTTCAATAGCTCGTTCTGCTGCTCAACGGCTCTCCGGGCGTTCGCTCAAGTCGAAAGGTGGGAGGTCGCCCTACCACATCAGCTGTGCAAAGCAAGCTGATGGGTCGCTGACGTCCCACAGCCTGACTTGAAGGATGACCTCTGGCTCTCGGAGCTCTCCATGTTCGCTTGCGGATCAAAGGTGCGCCCAGCTGGTTTTGCCTTAGCAATCTCAACTTTTGGCATTGCTAAATCGTTTTGCTTGATGCACAGGCTCAACCCTCAGGGAATCCTGCTCTCGCTCGACCATGGTGCTCGGAGATCTCAACTTCGATTTACATCCTTCAACCAGAGCCCACCTTCGCCCCTTGAACTGTTCTTACGGGTGGTATCACCGTAGAAGGTGCGTTGCGCATTCACGTTAGACGCTTTTTGGGTCTTCTTTCATTGCTTGAACGCACAGACCTTGCAGCCGCACTCGGCTTGGCCACTTGATCCTGTAAAGCGCTCGCCTACCTAAGCTTTCCACTCTGGATAACCTTGCTCATGGCGGTTTACAGCTCGCCAATGCAGGAGCTGGCCGAGTTGACTTTCAAATGGTGCGCCACTGGGAACTCCGAGGTGCGTTTGCGGACTTTACCTTAGCCATGTCATGTCCCCGCATGGCTAGAAAGTGTCCCACTCGCACAGCTGGTGTGAGGTTTTGGCCTGCCAAACTTGAGCGGTGGCAAGTTGCATCCTCGACCACACCCGAACTCGGGAAGGCGGCAGGGGAATGACATCGTATTGGTGGGTGGTGTCTTCTACCTTATCAGTTGCACCCCGGCTGATACGTACACGATGCACACGCAGCTTTGGCCTAGCTCTGCCTTTGCATCGAAAAGCTCCCAAGGTGCGCCCGGCTTGCCACCTTAGCAATCTCGACCAGAGTGCTCAGTAGAGCTCTTTCGCACAGCAGCTTCACGGGTGCTTGTCTGCTGCACTACTTCAAACCTCGACCCTGTGGTCAGACCGGTAACTCAACGATTTTGCTTCTCACATTGCCTGGTACTCCACTCACCACGCATCAACGCACTGGCCGTGTTCTCATTGTGCCATCCAGAATTCTGCAGAGAGTGGGCGGCGAGGCCGTTGTCGCTCCCAGCTGGGAGCCTCCCAGTGCCAATTTCAGTCGCGTCCTATTTTTGGAATTTTGCAGCTCCGAGCCCCTTGCTTCTTTGGTTTCCTTCCCCCAACCTGGGCCGCTCGTCCGCTTACGTTGCGTCTCGTTTATGGATGTCAGCAAGAACGCCCGATGCCGTCGAGGAATGGCCCCGATTTGGCCGGTGAAACAGCCGCTCGGTCGAGATGGGCGATCAAAAGCTGCAGATCCTTTCGACGCGGCTTCTTGCGTTCTGCTCTTCTTCTCCCTCCACCACTATCACGACTATGAAGTTTTCCGTTGCTGTTCTTTTGTTCACTGCTGTCGCCGTCTCGGCTGCCAAGAGCGTCGCCCAGTGCAAGCACATCATTGTCGCCGAGCGGCTTGAACCATTCTGCCGCGCCTACGAGGACGGCTGCAAGGTGCCAAAGGACCTATCTGGCTGCTCGGCGCGTACATTGAAGGAGGCTTGCAAAGGTACGCGTCGCGTTCACTTTCTGCCAATGTGGAACCACGGCTCAATCACCGGCGTAGAGGTGCTGGCTGCATTCAAGACCACGTCGTCCAAGGCCACGCCTACCAAACACACTTCGACAAGCCACAAGTCCACTACTAAGGTCACCAAGACTACGTCCAAGGCGACCAGCAAGACCACATCCAAGCCCACCACCAAGTCGACCTCCAAAAGCAGCAGCAAGTCAACCAGCAAGACTACCAGTTCTTCAGCTTTGCCTTCGCCTTCTGCCATCCTTGGGTCTCAGTATGTTCTTCTCTTGGCGTGAGCGCATTGGTCCTATACTGATCCCGTGCCAAAGTATTACCTGCCCGGGTCTGGCTGCGTTAGGGGCTTTTACGGGCATGGACACCTACAAAAATACTGTCTCTGTACGTGTGACACCTGTATTGTCTTTTTGACCGGCCGCCGGCTCACGCCCGGGCAGTGCGAGTATGCGGGCGTCGTTGGGACTGCACCAATCTGCAACTACAAGTAAGAAATGCCTGTGTTCATCCCATTTCGGACCCATTGCTCATAGCAAACAGCTCTTTCACTGGCGCGTTAATCACCACCGGCTCTTCATCAAAGTGCCCGAGCACCATCCCAGTTTCGAGCAAGACCGGCAACCATTGCTTCACCACCTGCCCGTCCTCTAAAGGCGGTGAAAAGTTGAACGACATGGAGCTCTATTTTGCAGGCGACGTCACTCACGACTACACAAACTGCTGGTACGGCACCAACCAGAATGGTGCACTCACGGTGGATTGCTCTTACTACTCCAGTGAGTTCGCTTCGCTTGTAACGGCACAGCCTTCGACTTACCTATGAAATGTGCCAGATACTGGAGCCCTGGTCGGCGGGAGTGATGCCGACTGCGCTTTGACCAACACCGCCTCATACTGCGCCAGCCCGCCCTATTGAGGGCGGACTCGCATACGGTCCCATATCATATTGGGAGCCTCCTTTGCCGCTTCACTTGAATTCGCTCCCATCCTTTTGCCCGGCCCTCATTATGCCCCTCGTTTCGTTTGAACCTTGTTCTCTCTGTGTCGCGTGCTTTCGTCCAGGAATGACCACCCTGGTCAGCGTGGCTCCGTACTAGTTTCTCAAAGACAGGATCTTGGCAGGGCAAGTGCAGGCCTGGCTTGTAAGTCTGTCCAGCTGATGGCCTTCTTGAGGGTTCGAGGTTTCCCGTCTTGGCCTTTTTGCACCTTTCTTCGAATCCATCTTCTCATCTCCCATCTGTCGTCCACAACCTTGCTCGTCCCAGTAGCTGGTAAGGCCTCCCTTGTTGTGGACAGCGTAGCGTCATCTCAGCAAAGCCAGCCAGCAGACCGCGGGAAGGCCAGCATGTCGCTGTCTTACTACTGCAGCAACTGCAGAGAGACAGTAGAATCTTTCGACTGCCACGAGCACTTCTCTGTGTCCTGGTTCAGGCACCAGCAAGCCTACCAGTAAGTCGTTTCGCCAAAACTTCGCGTCATTGATGGCCTGCATCTTGACTTGGATCTTCCCCATCAACCAGCATTCCATATCGCTGCTCGGGCTGCTCGAACGAGTACCTCAGGATAGAAGATGCCGAAGCCTGTTGCCGGTCCTGCAACTCGTCCTGCGAAGGCTGCTCAGCCACTTTCAAAGGCGACGGCCACCACCTCTCTTCTTCCGCCTGCGCCCTTCAATGCTCCTCTACCTGCTCTTGTGGCAAGCAGTTCACGGGCCCGAGTCACTTTCTAGCCGTCCTCACTTGCTTTAAATCGCATACCTCATCTTCGGCCCGGCGCGTTTGAAAGCCTTGCAGCTCGTCTAGCTCCTTGGGACCTTAACGACTGCCCTTGTACTCCATGTAGAAATCGATTGGAATGTCAGACAATCCAACCACAGGCTCAAAGGCCCTTCGAATCCAAGTCGCGCGTTTCAGGCTTGTCCTCGGCCCAGCGTCGTTGCCCATGTTCAGATCCTGAAGAGCTCTCTTGGCGTGCTCGAGTAGTGCCATGGCTCAAAAGAGTGCGCTCTTTCGTCACCTGCGGGTCCCTTTCTCAGAGCGCTTAGACTGCAAACTTCGCAGTCGTCCCAACCGATGCCGAGATCCTCTTTGCCTTTGATGTTTGGGCTGTGGACCAACAAGGCCCGAACGGGATCCAAGCGTTCGTTCGGCGGTATGCGCCCGATTGGGACTTGTCGGACTCTTCCCGAATCAAGAAGTTGCACGCCCATTGGAAGGAGACGCGGCCGCCTCCGGATCCGCCAGGCGACATCGAGACGGTCATGCTGCTTGCGAACGTTGTCGATCCAAACAGCGGCTCGCCCCAATTCCGCCAACTTCTCCAAATGAAGCCACCTCTATCGCGAGAGCTTTGGCAGGAATGGTCGGACTACAATCGACGGGCTTTGGAAGTAAAGGAACGACTGTCCTACAGCTTAGAGTACGAGTTCTACGATACAGCGGACCCGCAGGTGGCCCCCACGCTCGAGGAGCGCGTCTTGTTCGACCATGTACCCCCGGGTATGCCATGCGTCAAATGTGGCCAGGAGACGGCTTCAGCTTTCGTCTGGCGACTGAGACCAAGCAGAGATGCAATTGGCTTCCACTCCGACTCTGCGCTCCCGCAACTGGCAGTTTCGCTGTTGCCGATTTGTGACAAATTGTCGTGCAAGCAACGAGTGCTGATGTCCAATAGAAACCACCTGCCTTTGTGAGTTTTTTGTGACGATAAGGGATCCGCATCAAGTAATTCAGTTCATTCCTCCCGCAGTGTAGGGCCCCTACGGCTGTCCGCAGAAGACTTTGGTTTCCTCGGTGTCCAACAACCGTTTCGACCACCGATTAACGAGTCTTGGACCAGCGCTCGCCTCCGCGGTTATTGTAAGACCAACACTAGGTCTTATTCCTGATCAACTCCTGAATGCCGCGGAGCAGATCTGCCACCGCCCGACCAAGTTATCCGTTTTGTTGCGGAGGCTCCAAACCGATTATCAGCCGATCCGTTATTGGTCTTGATGGAATACTTAGCGGAATATCCGATAAACCGCGTTCAAGTTGGCCACATTCGGTCCATCCAGGAGGAGGCGCGGACAAGCAAGCAGCACTCACCGAGTAGTCGGTTTATTTTTTCTACGATGTCTCAACAGAATGTTAGTTGTCCGATTTCAGCCTTAGTTTAGTCTACTTAGTGTTTGCAGAAGCTGCTCCAAGCTCAGGCGAGCCACCGAGAAATCGTTTGCCTGGATCTGGCAATTCATCCGGCAACGCCATCGAGTTTCGGGGAATCAGTCCCCTATTCGGAAGGATTTCAGCTGAAGTTTGGCCACTCCATCATACCCAAGAGAGGACGACTGGCTCCAAGGGACCTGGCAAGAGCTTTGGACGTTGCTTTTGATGTGCTTGACAGCCGATTTTCTACCGTCGTGTCACATCCCAAGAAGAGGTTCCTCCTATTTCGCCATCCCCCCTTCCACACACGCATCTTGCAAATTCGCGGATCCATGGAACCTGCCCTGCGATGTGGTCGGTGCGCCCAGCTGGCCTGCCGGATCCTCGTCCTCTTCCGGCTCGATTTGAACCCATCGCCACTTGATCGAGACGCAGACCATGATACACAAGGTCATGAGTATGGAGGAAGCGGTACCGTGTTCACGTTGTGCAGTGAAGAGACGTGCAAGATGGCTATGCAGGCAGAAGCGAGGGTTGAAGTCACCAAAGCAGCGAAGACAGATTCGGAGGAGAATCATGTGTCATGCTGGCTGTATGTCTACGCTCTCTAATTGCGAAAGCTTTGCTAACCGCCAGGGTGCCGGGGCAGATTGCGCGAGGACCAGCCTGCCGCTACCTCAACAGAATCCGGGAGCTCTTGAGCACTTTGGGCGGGCCATCTGACTTGTATTTATATTACTCTACGCCGTCTTTGATGAGACTTGGCTATCATCAACGCATCAAAGGCGACGGTCTCCACCTGGATTTGCCCCATACCAGCGGTGGCAAAAGTCAAGGAGCACCGGCTTCTGTTTCTGTTGGCTTGCCCTTCTCCTCGTCCCCCTGCCCACGATTGCTACGTTCAAAGTGCCGGACAAGAAGCTCCTTTCTAGGAGTCCCATGATCTGCTGCCGCCTCCGCCCAATCTTCCCTTCTTCATCTTCGTTCGGTGCCGCTTGAAGATAGTTGCCAGTTCTGCGCGGCTCGCTTCCGACTTGGCTGCACATGCTTTTGACATAATCGAGCCGACATTGATCTTTTCTCGGCAGGATCTTAATCGGATCCAGGAGATCAGGCAGAAGTGGGGTGTGGCCGAAAGACGGGGCACCAACCTGAAGCATGGCCTTCGAACCTCTCTCTCCCTGCACCCAGCGACACAGGACCCATTTGATCAAGTTCTAAAGATTAAACAATGCAGCAAAGTGACATCGACCAAGCCAAGCAGGCCGCCCCAGCCCTCAAAGTCAACCCAGAGCTCCTCGACCAGGTCGTCTTGATCACCGGAGCCAGCGGCGGAATCGGGGAGCAGGCTGCTTTGCGTTTGGCTCGTGACGGCTTCCACATTGCCATTAACGACATTGCAGCCAAGAAGTCAGAGTGCGAAAGGGTGGCTGCTGCCGTGCGGGCCTACCCAGGGAGGAAAGCGGCGGTCTTCATTGCTGGTGAGTCCTCCTGACTGTTTCTTATTACCTTCCACCTCAGTGAACTCCAGACGTGACCGACATCGACGAGGTCAAGAAGATGATTCAAGATGTGATCAAAGGTCTGCTCTGGCTTTCGAATCCTTCCTCCTCTAACTGAAGTTCTGTCGCCAACAGAGTTTGGGCAGTTGAATATCAGCATCCAAAACGCAGGGATCGCTCAAGTCAAGTCCCGTGAGCTCACTCCTCTCATCCTCTTCACCTGTGCTCAAACCGGTGGCGACAGACTTTGAATCTACCTACGAAGGTAGGTCCAGCCTGTCTCCCTTTCGTGCCAGTACTCACCTCTTATGCAGACCGGAAGCTTCAGATTGATGTCAACTGCCATGGTCAGTCAACTTAAGACGGGGCACGACCAACGACGAGACTGACGAGCAATGAGGACAGGCGTCTACAATGTGGCAATCGAAGCTGCCAGGGAGATGGCCAAAGCCGGAAAAGGTGGCCGAATCATCAACGCCTCTTCGATAGCGGGGTTGAAGCCCTTCCCGTCGTCGGCTTACTACGGGGTAAGTTCCCTTCTTCTGGCATCTCATTATTCTGGCTTCCTTTTGAACACCACTGTCTCACAGGCCACAAAAGCTCTTGTTCGGTGCTTTACACAGGGTGCAGCTCAAGAATGGGCTGAATACGGAATCCGCGTGGTGGGCTCCCCTTCTACACTCAAACATGGCTTGCGCTCAAAGCGCCGAACGTAGAACGCCTATGCGCCGGGAATCATCAGGTACGGACTCATTGTTATTATGCGTCCATTCCTTCGGCTCATTTCCCGAGCAGGACACCGATGTGGGATTCGATCGACGACCAGTTCGAGGCGGCTGGCATTCCTAAGTCGGTCAACATGAGCAAAGTTGTGCGTTGTCTTACCAGCACCCTGAATATCGTGTTTGGACTGAGAGTGGCTCTGCAGGTCGTTGACCAGCACAGCTGCTTGAAGAGAGTTGGCGCGCCTCAAGACATAGCGAAACTCATATCGTTCTTATGCTCCGACGACTCAGAGTATATGACGGGTCAGACTGTGCGTCCACTTCCTTATTTCATGACAGACGCCTAATTGGCCGTCGCGCAGGTTGTGTGCGATGGCGGCATCTACTTCTCCTAAAGCCACCCAATCATTGCTGCGTCATCTCACATAGGCTCGCTGCCCAAATCACAGGTAGACTCGAGAGCATAGCAGTGCCTTTTGAAACTACCATCTGCAAGCAGGCTTTTCAGCTGATCCAGATCTTGCCACTTTTCCCAACGCTCTCACCTAAGCTCTCCCGCCGCTCTGCCTGACAATGCCTCCGTCTTCAAATGAGCAATGCAAAATCGACAGTTGAGTCCAAGACGAAGCGGAAGGCGGGCCGACTTCGGATGGGAGTGGAGACCTGGCTTTCGAAGAAAGGATGCGACAGTCGCAGCTCGCACAGGGTGTTGAGGTGGCGAAGGCCGCAAAGCTGATCGACACTTGGGAGTGGTGCGGCTGCGCCATTCTCGCAGATGACAACAAAGTGAATTTGCTGTATCGAGGTCGGCAGTCGTTGAACCAAATTCACACACTCCGTTGGATCCGCCCACTGTATTTGACTGACCGCCAAGCGCTGAAGAGACTTGCATGACGTTAAGTCGGGAAGTGTAGCCGGAGTATAAAGACGGCTGGGGAGGTCTGGTGCTTTGTCGAGCGTCGTCAGCTCCAGCGTATGGAGAAATCGCCCAACACTCTCAAGCCCTTGGTGAACTGCTTGGGCACCCATCAGATCGCCTCTGAGTCGCAAGTGACGCAGCGCGCTAGTGATCAATGGGTTGATGCCAACTTCGAGGAGCGCGTTCTGGTTGTCTGGCCCAATCCAAGTCAAGGCCAAGGTGGAAAGATTTGGAAAAGGACGGTGGATGTTGCCTTGAAGTCGGAAGACCAAATCGTCGAGATCGTCATCGCGTAGGTCCAAAGTGAAAAGCTGTGACGACAATCGAGGCGTTTGGAGCAACTCCAGGTTGGCCACAGGATTGACCGCACAGAGACGCAGCTTGACTGTACTGGCAATGGTAGTCTGAATAGGAATCAGTCCACTCTTTGATCCAATGTGGGCCTTCAAAAAATCGGTCTCACATAACGGAGCTGGCTCATCTCCCCATCGCCAAGGCCATACAACGCGAACTCTTCCAAGTAGACACACCGCTCCAGGAGGGGGTACAGCGGCCGCAAAATCTCTTCGCGCCCTTCATAGTAGTCGTCTTCCACTCTGACTCTTCGAATCAAGTGCGCCGGCCACCAGCTTTCGGCCTCCTGCACGGTCCGGAGGAGCTGGGCAACGCGCCTCTCGCATGCCTGGAGCTCCTGGACATTGGTATAGACCAAACGGATCGTGTGATATAGTTGTGCCCGGACAGGCGACAGCAGGGAGCGACAGAGAATGATTGCCAGCAAGGTGGCACGGTCCTCGACGAAGTCCAAAATCGCGATGACCAGCTCGATGGGAAGCTCTGGCATGGTATGGAATCGTATGAAACGCGTGCTGTGTGGAAAGATACCGGGTGCGAAAGCGTTTGTCGTGGTTGCCACTGGGGGAGCAAGAGCCCGAGTTCGGAACTCGCCGAATTCGCGAGGACATTGCGCAACACAAGCGGTCCCCAATGTTGTCGCCGTTCTTTATTACAATGTGGATCGCCTTCCAGCCAAAGCGGTCAAGCCAAGCGAAAGCGGAGCTGTTCGCCGAGTTCCGCCACCCGCCTTTTCCTCCCGACGAGAGGCTGCCTTCTGCCTGTCCCACGATCTGGCCAGGCGGTTACACAGCTAGATCACCACGAAACAAGGTTCTCAGAGTCATCTCGGACGCCCAGAGCGCCAATTTCTGAGAACAAATTGCAGTGGTCAGTACTGGATATGATGATAAGCCTTCAAGGAAAACACGCGCACGGAATCACAGTAAGTCATCAAGTGAGCTCCCAAGGTCCAACCTTAGCTCCAAAGAATGCCTATTCGGCACAAACGTGGAGCGATAGGTTGGGCCTTTCCGCCAGTTCGGATCGTACACCCAATACGAGAACCGCAGCTGAGCAAGATTGGGAAGGCTCTTGAGGGCTACGAGCTGATACACATCCAAAGGCGGAGGCGCGATTTGAAGGTTGCTTGTGTGTCGGCCCACGAAATGAAGGCGCTCGAGCGAAATTGGCAGTCGCTCGAACAGAGCTACCAGTTCTTCGGTCTTTTCCCACATCACCCCAGCCAAACCTAATCTCTTCAGACTTGCACATATCTCCAGATCTGGGACGCGCAATAAGTCGAGGCGCATGTCGAAATCTTGGAGGTGCAACGTGTGAAGATGAGGCCCGACGTGAGCAATCATGGTGGGAAAGACGGGCCAGCTCCATGTATCTCCAGTGAGACACAACTTCCGGACAGTGCTGGGCAAGAAGGGGTTGGCGGATAGGCGGAAGAATGGTTGAACGGGGCCAGTCCAGGGGATGCTCGCCAGGCACAGGGTCGTCAATGGAAGCGGAAAGAGTTCCGCTGCCTGGGCCAGTTCCTCTTCTAAAGACTCCCAGGACACGTATCCGGTATCCAATTTAGATATCTGGGCGCAGCGTCTCTTGCAGGCCATTAAGTCTCGAAAAACGGCGATATTTGTCGACGTGCGAAAGTGGACATCGACGGCACTGCTGAACGGTGTCTGAACAGATGTGAAATCTTCGGTGAGCGGCGCTGAAAAGGGCGGAGAGGTTTAAAAGCTTACAGCGCTGAGCTTTTCGATTTCGAAGGTGCCGGCTACACCTAAGTGCAGCGTTCGCAAGCGCTTGCACATTGGCAGGACTTCATAAAACGGCAGCAGTGAGGGGCTGTAATCCAAGGACTCCCAGTCGGTGTAGCGAATCGATAGGGAGAAAATGAGAAGCGCGGGCTCCCAATCCCTGGTGTCCTTGATCGTGGTGAGCAGTCGAGCCGCCTTCTTTTCCGCGCGCGCCAAGGAGTCCTCGTTGTCGTGGTAGAATGAGATGTCGCGGTAGAGCATCGTGCGGGCCGAATGGAGCAAGGCGCGGCACAGAAAGAGCGAGAGGAGGAAAGCCGAGTGGCCTTCCCAGTCTCTTTCGACGTGGCCGAAGATCAACTCGATGATCTCGATAGGCAGACGAGCCATAGCAGAGGAGTGAAAGCTGGTCGTCTCCTGCTGGGGTAGGGATGAACAAGTAGGGTGGATCTAGACCGCTCAAGACGCGCCACTGGAGCTGTTCCTGTGAGTTGGTAGATTCTGGTCAAGTAAAGATGGTACTACTCACCTCGTATGGCAATTGGCTGCGCAAAAAATGCGTCTGGCGAGGCTACAGGGTCACCGGTGAAGCGAAATGCGTGTCGCGCCGCTCGGAGCCAGCTCCGAGATTTGCCACTCGCACTTTTGGTGCCATATGATCGCCTAGAGATTGCAACTTTTGGACCCCGATAGTACTAGGACTAGGACTAGAAGAAGAGCTCCTTCAAGATGCGCATTGTATCGGCTGGGCTGTCAACGGCGTGGCCAATAGTGCGCGGATCCTGTGTGGATACACGTCAGGAAGCTCATAGAGAGAAAAGGCGACCCACATTGTAGATCTCATAGTCGTTCCCCTTCGATCTTGGTCAATTAGGGGCTCCAAGAATGTAGAAGACTCGACCTTACCCCCTCGAAAGTCTGCCTCCCATTGCGTCAGACACTTTTAAGCAGGAGCACAGACCCGTGGGAGCTTACCTTGTCACCTGCACATGAATAACATATTGTCAGCTCACCCCAGCCGCATAAAACAGAAGCAGACTGGGACAGACCGAAAAAGTGGATCTCCTTGAAGCCTTCTTTTTCGACGGTGGCCAGGCAGTAGGTCTTGTCCCAGCCTTTTGTTTAATCTTAGTTCAGATAGATCTGGGGGAAGGGCGACACAAACCATGAGGAAATGCGTCGAAGCTAATCTGCCCGCCGATGGAGTAGACCAAGTTGAGATGCTTGAATTTGACCTTGAGCTCGTCAACGAGAGCAGCTCTGACTTTGGCTTTCTACTTCGTCCCGCGTCAGTACGAAGAAGGGCAAAGACGGGCGAGCATCAGGAAGGAGAGAAGGCGAACCTTGTCGAACGCTTCGAAATCATCTCGCTCTTGGGTTCTGTATGCCCGACAGCGATCATTTAAGGTTCAAACAACTAAATGATTGGTAGTTGTGTGGAAGGACATACGAAGCGTTCCTGCCAACCGGGCTGACATTGATCATGCCCTTCCTGAACTCTATGAAAGTTCCTCTGCGTATGTTCCCAGTTCTTCAACTCAATGCATCACATATTTCAGAGCAAGGCGCACCGCTTGACAGGGATGTCCACATCGGCGATCCAATGCAGGATAAAGCTGACCAGCTTCTTGTACTCTTCTTCGCCCACATGGTTGATGAAGGACTGGGCGGCGAGTTGCTTGCCAGACTTGTAAGCGGTCAACCCGTTCTCAGCGAAAGCTGTTCGATTCGTGTGTGTTTGTGGACTCAGCAAGTAGCCCACACGAGGAAGAGGGCGCACCGTAATCGAAATCATTGACGACATTCTGGCCGTGAACAGCGAGTTGCTCTTGCTGCTTGACCTGTGCACTTGTGTCAAAGGAATCGACTCCCCAGTGTGCTGGAACGAAAGCCCGCGAACCAGATCAGACCCGCCGACGAAGCCAATGGCGCATTGCTGGCGGAGCTTCTTGAGCAGGTCCAGCATCTCAGCCGACACTTGCTATTCATCCATCATACGGAGTTCATCTAAGGCCAGTAGCTAGGAGCGAGAGAGACGGACTCGGCGCGCAGGCGTCAGCGTCCCCTGTCACCACCGCGCTGAGCGCTAGCTCGACGGCCTCCAAAGTGAAAGGCACGCGCACATCCACATCGAACAAGCAGAGGATATCGCCTTTGGGGCGAGAAGCAAAGTCAGTCATTTAGCTCTCAAGCGGCAGCTGTCGTTGAGGGCGGACAACCCGGAGGCAAGCCGGAGTTGGGCTCGGTGGCGAGTGGCTCTCACGTTAGGGCTGCCTCGACTGCCACAGGGGACTGGTGGCACAGCTCAATATCTGCCGCAATAGCCAAGGAGAACGGATTGCCAAGAGCGAAAGATGGCCGGATGCACCCTATTCTTCAATGTCTAGCTAGCATACTTTCAGCCCAAGCAGACCACTCTATACATTTGAGGATTCATAGTGCGGGCACCAGCAAGGTGGAAGCGGAGGGGAAGAAGATCTCATTGATGAGCTGCATGGTGTGGTCCGGGTTCTTGACTGAGTGGCCGATCGTCCTTGGGTCTGTGTGAGGGATCACGCTTTAGCTTCGGAAAAGAGCTAGGAGGGTAGAGGAGACAACGCACCGGAGTAGATCTCGTAGTCATTCCCACCGACGTCCGTCTGGTCCACGACAAGGTACATCTCCTCGAAGCCTTGATTCTCAACGCGCTCCAGGCACTAGGCCTTCTCCCCTCCAGTTGGTAACTGCTCGGGCCCGAACATGTTAGACTTGGACAGGGTGTCAAAAGGGAAGAAGCAACGAACAGCATCGAAGGAAATTTGGCCGCCGATGGAGTAGGTGAGAGCCAGCTCCGGGAATTGGGCTTTGATGGCTTTGATGAAGGCCACTCGGACGCCGGATTTCTGTTGGTGCCAATCTGTAGGGGTCAGCAAGAGCGGAAACTCCAGCTAAGGTTCGAGTGGCCAACCAACCTTGTCGTACGCCACAAAGTCGTTTCGCTCCTGAGTCCTGTATTGTCCATGAGCAAATACATCTTTAAGGACGAGATGTAAGGGAGATGGTGAACATACGAAGCGTTCCTGCCGACAGAGCTGATATTGACCATTCCCCTTCTGACCTCAACAGAAGTACACCTGTGCAGCCCACATTCCGCGATGAGCACTTTCCCAGATGTACTGATAGAGAAAAAACGTACCCCACGGACTAGCCGCGAGGCTGGCTGTCTTTCGTGATTCGCCCAACGAGGAAAGCTGGGCACACCACCTCGTCAGAGTGGACTCCACGTTGGCATGACACAAACAAGCCCACCTTGCAGATTGCGCCACGCATTGATTCGCTCCAGTCGACCTATTGCGATTGGCTGCGCAAGGGATTGCAATTGGTCTTACGAAGCGATGGAGCTTGAAGTCCTTCTTGATGGCCGGCAATAAGGCAATCTCTGGTTCCCTGTTCGCACCATTCGGAGGTCATCCACGGGAATGGATATGGGTGAGGAAGCTAGACGAACCTCTTCGAAAGAGCAACTTGCTGTCCTCCGAACGAGGGAGAAGACCGGGCCAGAGTGCTTGAAGGTGATCTTGAATTTCTTGGGTTGTGGGCTTGAGCTGTTCGGGTTACGCTGTTGGACTACACCGATTTTCTGCTCGTTTTGCCCAAGAATCAGCGAGTATACGGACGACTGATAGTGGTGACCGCCAGACGAACCTTGTTCAGGCTCCCAGGCCAGATCTGTTTTGCGTCCTGTCGCCAATCATGCACTGAAATCAGCCCCGACGATGCAGGCGGCAGATCATAGGAGGCGAAAGGCGTACAAAGCGTCCCCTCCCAGCTTGATATCGAGCATTTCTTTTTCAAAGCCCCGTGAAAGTCCCGCTGCGCGTCGCATCTAAGAGAGTAAGCCTCACTCCGACGGCTTGTGTAGGAAGCAACGCACAAATTGAGAGAAGTATCCACCCTGTTCAGCTCCCACATCGAACAGCACGGGGTCACAGCTTCCGAGTAATCGTCCTCGCGCACGTCGAAAGACGGAAGCGGCGAGTTGCTCATGCCCAGTTAAAAGTCGTCAATCGATTCAAGACAAGGTCTGTCCTTCCTCTTCTTTTCCTCAGCTCGGCAAAGAGCTAGTGGTGGGACCGGGCGAACCGTAGATCAAGCACAGCTGCTTTCGCCAAGCAGGAGATCGAGGTGGTCTTGCTACTCGACCTGTTCGACACAGACACACAAAAGGCAAGTCAGGAATGCAAGACTAGAGTAGGGCAAGCGGCCGAACCAAAGTCAAAGCGAGCTCGAGCCTCTTTCGACTTCGAAAGCGCTTTGTTGCTGGGTATCGAGAGCAGGTCCAGCTTCCCGGGCTGTACTTGCTGTTCGTGTAAAATCTCTTCAACGGCATTCCGAAGTAGAAATGACGGGAGAAGCGGACGAACCTCGCCAGCCTGTCATCCTTTCTCTGTGCGCGAAACCATATCACGAAAGCTCAATGGGCTTATGGGGAGCAAGCAAGCGCACATCCAGAGTCACACAAACACAACTTTCAAGAGAACGAGGCAAAAATTAGGCATTTGGGGTCAAGCTGTCAAGCACCATCGTCGAGCGCGGAAGAGAAGCTCGGAAATCAGCCGAAGCGCGAGTTTGTGGTGGCGGCTGACTTTTGGTCTTTCCCTAGCGCATCCATCGAGTTGTACTGCTCAGATGTTGCAGCGGGAAGGGCAAAGATGGAAAATGCAAAAGAAGGAGAAAGATTGTCCGGAATGCAACCCAGTTTTTGTGTGTGGTGGCGACACGCCCCCCGATGCCTCTATCCCGTGTAATCCCGACTCTAAAGCTTTGAAAGCGAGACCGCAACCAGTCAGGTCGAGGGAAGAAGATCTCGTTGATGAGCTGCATGGTGTGGTCCGGGTTCTTGACTGAGTGGCCGATCGTCCTTGGGTCTGTGTAAGATCATCCCAAGATTAGTTCAATGAAGAGATAGAAGAGAGAGGCGACAACGCACCGGAGTAGATCTCGTAGTCATTGCCACCGACGTCCGTCTCCAGGGCTGAACTACTCGACTCTCGGCCTCTTGGGGGCTCGCTCGCCAGCATTCTCCTCCTCCTCCTCCTCCTCCTCCTCCTCCTCCTCCTCCTCCTCCTCCTCCTCCTTCCCCTCCTCCTCTTCTTCCTCCTCGAACACTTGCCCGTCGAACAATGCTCGACCGGAAAAGTCCAACTTCGGCTTTCCGTCGCCGGCCTTGTTGGAATGCAAGAAGCTGGTGAAAGCCGTCTCGACGTCGCTCGACAAGTGATAGTGGGGCTCTTTCAAGAGCTGCAGAGCTTCGGAGAGCTCTGGCCGAGGATGGGCCATGTCCACTCTGGTGGGGCGCAACTTGGCTTGGACCTCTTTGATGTTTAAGATGCCACCGATGAGGTCCTCGCCCAAGTTGTTCTTGACGCGCTGGGCAATCTTCTCGAATTGGCCGCCAGCGCCATAGGCATCAGCTTGCGCAGAAAGAGTGCTCGAGACGGCGAGGCTGGGAAAGATGCGGGGAAATGCCACAACAAAATTGATAAGCGTGTTGGGCAAATTGCGAAAGAACTTGTAAGAGTCGGCCAGCTTTTGCTGCTTGAGGTTGAGGCCTGCAGCCGCTCGACTCGCCAGGGACAATTCAATGCCTGTCGTCCTGATGAATTAACTCGCAAGAATTATCAAAGCTAGCGAAATCTACGCACTATACAGCACTCTTGAGATGAGCTCGTATTCTGCAAGGATATCATCTTCACGGTCCTTTTTGTCCTTCCACTCTTGGAGTGCCTGCATGTGAAGGTCAGAAGTATCGACAACTAAAGGTCAACGACGCACTTGCATCCGGGATTCCAGTGTACTCTTGTGGGTGAAGGTGATGTTCTCCCCTTCCTTCTGGGCCTCGTAGTGGGTCAAGGATGAGGAGAGCTGGTCGGCTCGTTGCCCTGGACCTTGTTTCTGGAGGTGGGCTGAAACGCGCTCGACGGTGAAGGGCTCATAGGCGCCCCACGGCCCATCGACAAGTTTGGGCTGAGGGGGGTGAGGGTCCCAGCTGTTGGTCTTGAAGACGGCGGCCATTTTAAAGGGGAGGCAGGGTGTGTTCTCGTCGTTGTCGATCAAATGCCGTTCCGACTCTGACTCGATGGGCCTGAGCTGAGGACAGATTGCCGCTAGTGGTCCGCCGGCTCCCTGCGATTTCGTGCTAGGATGAGATCATTGAAGCCCACAAAACAGGCTACGTCAAGAATACAAGGCCATTAGCGGCTCCACTGCTTGCCGCCCTTATCGTGTGCTGGTGGCGACCTGCCCCCGATGCCTCTATCCCGTGTAACCCTCAAGTCTAAAGCTTTGAAAGCGAGTTCGCAACCAGTCAGGTCGAGGGGAAGAAGATCTCGTTGATGAGCTGCATGGTGTGGTCCGGGTTCTTGACTGAGTGGCCGATGGTCCTTGGATCTGGGCATTATCCCAACTAGTTCAGACCATTGAAGAGCTAAACGGTAGAGGGACAACGCACCAGAGTAGATCTCGTAGTCATTGCCTCCGACGTCCGTCTTGTCGCCGAAAAAGTGGATCTCCTTGAAGCCCTCCTTCTCGACGTGCTGCAGGCAGTAGGTCTTGTCCCATCCAGTTGGGAACTGTTCGAGACCAAAGCTATCAGACTTATACATTATGTCGAAAGGGAAGGAGCAACGAATGGCATCAAAGGAGATTTGGCCACCGATGGAGTAGGTGAGAGCGAGCTCTGGGAATTGGGCTTTGATGGCTTTGATGAAGGCCACTCGAACTCCAGCTTTCTGTTGGCACCCTTACTCTGTCAGCAAGAGAGGAAACTCCAGCTGGGGTAAGAGCGGGCCACCAACCTTGTCATAAGCCTCAAAGTCGTTTCGCTCTTGGGTCCTGTACTGTCCGTCGTCAATAATATCTTCAAGAACAAGATGTAAGGGAAATGGTGAACATACGAAGCATTCCTGCCGACAGAGCTGATATTGACCATCCCCTTTCTGAACTCAACAAAAATACACCTGTGCAGGCCACATTCCACGATGAGCGCTTTCCTACATGGACGGAGAACGAAATAACGTACCCCGCGGACTAGCTGCGATGCTGGCGTGACTTTGGCAATGCGCCCAACGAGGAGAGCTGAGCACACCACCTCGTCAGAGTGGACTCCACTTGGCATGTCACAAACAAGCCCACCTTGCAGATTGCGCCACGCATTGATTCGTTCCAGTCGACCTATTGCCATTGGCTGCGAAAGGGATCCCAATTGGTCTTACGAAGCGATGGACCCTGAAGTCCTTCTTGATGCACAGCAATTAAGACCTCCTGGGCTTCGCTGTTCATCTGATGTCAGCTTCTATCCACGCCGATGGATATGGGTGAGGACTCTAGACGAACCTCTTCGAAAGAGCAACAGAGCAACTTGCTGTGCTCCGAACGAGGGAGAAGACCGGGCCAAGGTGCTTGAAGGTGATCTTGATCTTGAGGTCTTTGAGTTGATCTTGGGCTGTTTTAGATGTTCTCCTGGGTTGTATGCACTGTCCGTGGGATCTCAGTACATCAGCCAAGGCCCGGAAGACTGATGGTGGTGAGCGCCGGACGAACCATGTCCAGGCTTCAGAGGCTATCGCGTTCTTGATGCCTGTAGCCGTTGGACGAGAAACATCAGCTCCGAAGATGGAAGTGACAGATGATGGGAGGCCAAAGAAGCGTACAGAGCGTCCCCTCCTAGCTTGACAACGAGCATTTCTTTTTCAAAGCCCCGTGAAAGTCCCGCTGCGCGTTGCTCCTAGAAGGATAAGCCTCACTTTAACGGCTTGTGTAGGAAGCAACGCACAACTTGAGAGAAGTATCCACGCTGTTCGTCCCCCGCACCGAACAGTACGAGGTCATAGCTTCTGAGGAATCGTCCTCGCGCACGTCGGGCGACCGAAGCGGCGAGTTGCTCACGGCTCGTTGAAAGTCTTCAATCGGTTTTCTGCAAGGTCTGTTCTTGTTGCGGCTGTTTCAGCTCGGCAAAGAGCTACTGGTGGGACCGGGCGAACCGTAGATCAAGCACAGCCGTTCTCGCCAAGCGGGAGAGCGAGGTGGTCTTGCTACTCAACCTGTTCGAGGCAACTGAAATAGTCAGAAAAGCATGACTGAGGCAGAGCAGCGGGCGAACCAAAGTCAAAGCGAGCCCCCTTCGACTTTGAAAGCGCATTGTTGCCGGGCAGTTCGAGCAGGTCCAGCATCTTGGGCGTCATTTGCTGTTCGTCCAGCTTCTGTGACTTGATTCTAAAGTGGAAATCATGGCGACAAGCGGACGAACCTCGCCAGCCTGTCATGCTTTCTCTGTGCGCATCGACACTCATTTTTAAGCTCAATGGGCTTGGAGGGAGCAAGCAGACGCACAGCCACAGTCACGCAATATCAAGCCTTAGGAGAACGAGGCAAAAATCAGGCATTTGGGTCAAGCTGTCAAGCATCCTCGTCGAGCGCGGAAGAGAAGCTCGGAAGCCAGCCCGTTCGAGAGGTTCGAGAGGGTGGCGGCTGACTTTTGGTCCTTCCTCAGCTCATCGGCACAGATTCTAATGTCGCTATGGCCAAAGGCAAAGGATGGAAAATGCTAAAAGAGAGAAAGATTGTCCGAAATGCAACCCAGTTTTTGGTGTGATGGTGTGGTGGTGGCGACCTGCCCCGATGCCTCTAGTCCGTGTCAACCCTCAAGTCTAAAGCTTTGAAAGCGAGTCCGCGACCAGTCAGGTGGAGGGGAAGAAGATCTCGTTGATGAGCTGCATGGTGTGGTCCGGGTTCTTGACTGAGTGGCCGATGGTCCTTGGGTCTGTGCGGCCGAAAACGACGCGTTTAGCTCACTGAAGAGCTAAAAGGTAGAGGAAACAACGCACCGGAATAGATCTCGTAGTCATTGCCTCCGACGTCCGTCTTGTCGCCGAAAAAGTGGATCTCCTTGAAGCCTTCCTTTTCGACGTGCTGCAGGCAGTAGGTCTTGTCCCATCCAGTTGGGAACTGTTCGAGACCAAAGCTATCAGACTTATACACGATGTCAAAAGGGAAGGAGGGACGAACAGCATCAAAGGAGATTTGGCCGCCGATGGAGTAGGTGAGAGCGAGCTCTGGGAATTGGGCTTTGATGGCTTTGATGAAGGCGACTCGGACTCCAGCTTTCTGTTGATGCCACCTAGCGATCTCAGCAAGAGTGAAAACTCCAGCTGGGGTAGTAGCGGGCCACCAACCTTGTCGTACGCCTCAAAGTCGTTTCGCTCCTGGGTCCTGTATTTTCCACCAACATAAGGACATCATCAAGGACGAGATGTAAAGGAGATGGTAGACATACGACACGATCCTGCTGGCAGCACTGATGTTGAACATTCGCCTTCTGAACTCGACGCAAGTATACCTGTGCAGCCCACATTCCACGATGAGCGCTTTCCTACATGGACGGAGAACGAAATAACGTACCCCGCGGACTAGCTGCAAGGCTGGCGTGACTTTGGCAATGCGCCCAACGAGGAGAGCTGGGCACACCATTTCGTCAGAGTGGAATCCACGTTGGCATGCCACAAACGAGCCCACCTTGCAGATTGCGCCACGCATTGATTCGTTCCAGCCGACCTATTGCGATTGGCT
The DNA here is from genome assembly GCA_001599975.1 of Cystobasidiopsis lactophilus. NCBI lineage: Eukaryota > Fungi > Basidiomycota > Agaricostilbomycetes > Agaricostilbales > Chionosphaeraceae > Cystobasidiopsis > Cystobasidiopsis lactophilus. The sequence continues at coordinate 46,969 of BCIO01000002.1, forward strand.
GCGCAAGGGATCCCAATTGGTCTTCCGAAGCGATGGACTTTGAAGTCCTTCTTGATGCACAGCAATGAAGACCTCCTGGGCTTTGCTGTTCATCGAATTTCATCTTCTATCCACACCGATGGATATGGGTGAGGAGACGAACCGCTTCGAAAGAGCAATTTGCTGTGCTCCAAACCGGGGCGAAGACCGGGCCAGGGCACTTGAAGGTGATCTTGATCTTGAGGTCTCCGAGTTGGTCTTGGGCTGTTTTAGATGTTCTTCTTGAATTGGATGCACTGGTCGCAGAGGTTCAAAACATCAGCCAACGCCCGGAAGACTGATGGTGGTGAGCGCAGCACGAACCATGTCCAGGCTTCAGAGGCTATCGCGTTCTTGATGCCTGTAGCAGATGGCCAAACATAGATCAGCTCCAAAAATGCAGGTAGCAGGTGTTGGGAGGCCAAGGCGTACAAAGCGTCCCCTCCCAGCTTGATATCGAGCCTTTCTTTTTCAAAGCCCCGTGAGAGTCCCGCTGCGCGTTGCTTGTAGATGACTTAGCCTCACTCCGACGGCTTGTGTAGGAAGCGACGCACCACTTGAGAGCAGTATCCACACTGTTCGTCTCCCGCACCCAAGAGCACGAGGTCGCAGTTTCCGAGGAATCGTCCTCGCGCACGTCGAGAGACCGAAGCGGCGAGTTGCCCACGCCTCGTCGAAAGTCTTCAATCGATTTTCTGGAAGGTCTGTCCTTCTTATCCTTGATGAGCTCGGCAAAGAGCTAGTGGTGGGACCGGGCGAACCGTAGATCAAGCACAGCCGCTTTCGCCAAGCAGGAGATCGAGGTGGTCTTGCTACGCAACCTGTCCGAGACACAGGAAACACAGTCAGGAAAGCATGACTGGGGCAGGGCAAGCGACGCGAACCCAAATCGAAAGCGAGCCTCCTTCGACTGCGAAAGCGCATTCTTGCTGGGCATCGAGAGCAGTTCCAGCATCTTAGGCTTCACTTGCTGTTCATGGCAGCTTTTATCGAAGAATTCCAAAGTGGAAATCATGGGGAAAAGCCGACGCACCTCGCCAGCCTGTCATCCTTTCTCTGTGGCCTCACTGTAAGACTTTCAAGCTCGAAGCGCTTAGGGGAGCAAGCAAACGCACAGCCACAGTCACGCAATATCAAGCCTTGAGAGAACGAGGCAAAATTCAGGCATTTTTATCAAGCTGTCAAGCACCATCGTTGAGCGCGAAAGAGAAGCTCGGAAGCCAGCCGGTGCAAGAGGTTTGGGGGTGGCGGCTCGCTTTGGTCTTTCCCTAGCTCATCTATCCATCTATCACGTTCAGGTACAGCGGGAAGGATGGAAAATGCTAAAAGAGAGAAAGATTGTCCGAAATGCAACCCAGTTTTTGGTGTGGTGTGGTAGTGGTGGCGACCTGCCCCGATGTCTCTATCCCGTGTAATCCTCAAGTCTAAAGCTTTGAAAGCGAGTCCACGACCAGTCAGGTGGAGGGGAAGAAGATCTCGTTGATGAGCTGCATGGTGTGGTCCGGGTTCTTGACCGAGTGGCCGATGGTCCTTGGGTCTGTGCATTGTCAACTCATGATTAGCTCATTGAAGAGCTCAAAGGTAGAGGCGACAACGCACCAGAGTAGATCTCGTAGTCGTTGCCACCGACGTCCGTCTTGTCCCCGAAGAAGTGGATCTCCTTGAAGCCCTCCTTCTCGACGTGTTGCAGGCAGTAGGTCTTGTCCCATCCAGTTGGGAACTGCTCAAGAGCTCAAATCACTTAAACTCGCACAGAGGGTGTCAAAAGGGAAGGAGCAACGAACGGCATCAAAGGAGATTTGGCCGCCGATGGAGTAGGTGAGAGCGAGCTCTGGGAATTGGGCTTTGATGGCTTTGATGAAGGCCACTCGGACGCCGGCTTTCTGTTGGTGCCGACCCTCTAGGTGTCAGCAAGAGTGGAAACTCCAGCTGGGGTAGTAGCGGGCCACCAACCTTGTCGTACGCCTCAAAGTCGTTTCGCTCTTGGGTCCTGTATTGGCCGTCGTCAAGAACATCTCCAAGGACGAGATGTAAGGGAGACGGTGGACATACGAAGCGTTCCTGCCGACAGGGCTGATATTGACCATTCCCCTCCTGAACTCGATGAAAGTGCCCCTAATCATCCCTGGTCAGCCTCTTGCCTTTCACACCAAGTCAAAAGGGACGATACCTCTTGATTGGAATGTCCAGATCAGCGACATAGTGCAGCACAAACTTGACGAAGGCTTTATAAGGCTCCTCGCCGATCCAATTGATGAACGACTGGCTGGCGAGCTCCTTGCCAAACTTGTACGCCTCCAGCCCGTTCTCCGAGAAGCAAAAGTCAAAGTCCTCCCTGACTGTTGTCTTGGTTAAGCTGGGCACTGAGGCAAGAGGGAAAGAGGGCAAACAACGAACCATCGCGTCCTTGTTGGCCCAATTGCTCTTGCTGCTTGACCAAGTTGGAGCCGCCGACGAAGCCGATGGCGCACTGAGTCCTGAGCTTGGCGAGCAACGCGATCATGTCAGGTTTGGCAGCTTGTCGAGCCAAGGACAACGTGTGCTGTTGTTCGCGTCCTTCATTAGTTCTCAATGTTTTTAAACCAAGGGCAAAGGGACACAACGCACGTCCACGTCGAATAAGCAGAGGATGTCGCCTTTGGGGCGGGAGGTGAAGGGAGTAGGCGAGCTCATTGGGTTGGTCGAACAAGTCCAAGGGTTCCAAGTTGTTTGAGAGATGCAACTTGCCACGTCGTTCGCACTGCCTCTTGTTTGCATTGGAATCTACTCTCGCTTTCAAACACTGCCACTCTTGGCCTTTGACACGTCACTGCACTCCAGCTCGCCAACACTTCAACGAGGGAGACGCGGCCCAAAGTGACGAGCAAAAAATGAACGAGCAGCAAAAAAGTTTGCCAACAGCCGGGCAAAGCGCTCAAGGCTTAAACCCATTCAAACATTAGGTTCCCATAACAACCAGCCCACAATCGTTCAGGAATGAGTTCGAGCCACCCTAAGACGCGTCGCTGCTCAGTGAAGCCTGCCTCGCTAGCGTGGTGTGTTTAATGCAAAGCTAACAATTGCTTTCGCAAGAGCCAACAGAGCAACTCGAACTCGAAACGGCGGGATTTGGTCTAAGGAGCTCGAAGCACTTTATTTAACCCCTTTAAAGGGCTGAGGCATCCTAAAACAGAGCACCATCACAGTGCTTAGACTAGGGCAGTCTGGAAAACGTGACCTCACCCATTTTCAGGTCGGGTCCAGCTCACAAAAAGTGTTAAAAACGCTCAAATTCGCGATTTGAGGGCTTTTGAGGGCTTCAGTGGGTTTTTAAGTGGGAGAGGATGAAGTGCACGAAAAATGAGAGCAAACGGTTGAACATTGAGGCGTCAAGAGCGATTTGTCGCTTCTTGACCTTGTTCGGCCATGATTTGCTTCTGATTGATCTGGACGTGGCATCGAGGTCGCTCAAGCATGAAGCACATTCTAGGGAAATGTCCAGGCCTGAAGACCAGCCGAAAGATGCAAGCTGGACCGAGTCCTGTCGACTTTTCATGCGCATGATGCCGAGTCGCCCGTCGCTTTTCTGCATGCTTGTCGATCCAGCATCGTATTGAAAAGTGCTTGCCGACGTCTCTGATATATCCTGCATGAGCCAGCTGTCCCTTTCTTGCATGATTTCGGGGACCTCGGCTTCGTTTCTTTCGGTGCTCGATTTGACAATGTCCCTTCTCTCGTATGACAGTGCCCAGCTCGCACATCTCATCTGCGCAGTGTCCATTCGTCAGACTGTGTCGGCGAGGACAACCCCTTTGTCTGCTTCCGAGGACCGGGCGGTGTAAAGGAATGAGCCCCGGACACGTCTCCGCATGAGCCCAGGTCGCTCTTGTTCTCATTCGACCAGTTTGATTCCAATATGGCCGCCACGGACCGATTACCTCCAAACGTCAAAGCCCATCTCACCGAAACTCGGAATACCGTAACCCAGACCAGCATGACCAACTACAGTGCTGCGCTCCTCCTTCGCCATCTTCACTTGCTGGATTTCTCGGCCTGCCCTAAAAGCTCTCCAAACAGCGCCCCTTCTGAAGACACTTCAAATACACAGCTTGCCATGTTCGACCCTCCCGGAAAAGAGGGAAAAGAGGCTGTCGTCGTGGTCTTAAAGCGTTCGACATCGAGGATTGACCACGTTCTCGATCTGGTCAGAAAGCGCCAACAAGAGCTTCTGACTCAATCTTCTCTGGTGGCTGCTGTCCCTCACTGTACCCTGGTCCTCGAGACGAAGGATGAAGAAGCGTCTCACATTTTCCAGGAGGAGTTCATCAATGGACCTGTAAGTTCAGCTCCCTAGGTATGACCGACTTTACATGTGGCTGACCAACCCCGGTGTGGCAGCCAATGCGCCATTTTTTGGAGAAGACCAATACTCCCGTCGGCTGGGCGCGGCTCGACAAGCTCTTCCGCTGCCTCTTCTGCCTAAATGGGCTGCACCAAGTCTGCAATCTCTTCAGGGGCATCAATGAGCAGATCATCAATAGCACCCCTACTTTGGACAATGTCGTTTTCTCGCGCGTTTACAGTACCGACAAAAAGGACTCCTGGGCTGCGGTGGGCGGTTGGACCAAGGCTTTGGTTCATCAGAATCCGCCACCGAGCACCGCTAGCACTGTCCGCAGAGCCCAACAAGCCCTACATTTGCAAAACATGCTGTAAGGCTGGTTTAATTTAGCGAATGCTGGGAACTCAAACGGCAGACGCCAGACACTCAATCTTGGTCGAAGCTAAAAAGGTAGCCAAGGACTGCAACTTTCAGACCAAGGCCCATGACACCGCTTTGTTGGAAGGATTGGTCAAGTGTGACAAGTGCGCCAAGGATTGCTCGATCGACCTTATCCTCCACCGCATTGACCTGGCAGAAGCGCGCATTTTCGAATGGCTCGACACAGGGGACTTTCCAGAGCTTCCCAACGTCACAGTCGCATGGGGCAACTACAGGCTCAAGTGCTGCCCATACACTAACAACCCAGCCTTAGAGGCCTTCCGACCTCTGCAGCGACTGAGGCACCACGCTTGACTTTGCTCGGTCCTTCGTCCTGTTCTTTTTTGCCACATACTGCTTTCTGCAATCTTTTAGACCTGTCTAGATATCCTCTCTAGCTACCACAGAAGTGACGCCAGCTCGAGGACACCCGCCACCCGATTTTGCGTGCCTTCCACCGCACCCACCATGAAGCTCGTAGACCTTTGATTTGAGCGCGCACTGCTTTCTAGTCACTCTCAACGGTTATACAGAGCGTGCAGAACATCAAGAAGGACATCGGCGTAGTGAACGCTCACCCTTCCTCATTCCCGACTTTCTGCCTTTCCAGCGGTTCCTGTCATCACTGCTCGAGCTTCGTGATACAAAAGGCCTCAAGGGCGTCGAGAGATCTTCGAATGCCTTAATAAATACCAAAATCAGCGCACAGATCGAAAGGACACAGCTGGAGCGAGTGCTGCCGAGTTTTCATGCGCATGATCCCGAGTCGGCCATTGCTTTCTCGCAGCCTGTTCCTCGTGTTCTGCGTAGTCAAGCTTTAATGAACAGAAACATTTCACCACATCAGCTCCAAAGCAGTTGGATAGGTGGCAACACTTCCGGCAAACTTCTTTCTTCTCGCCCGCCAACCTCGAACGGAGGCTCTGCGATGCTTGACATGCGTCTGCGTTGTTTTTCAAAGCGCCTTTTTCCAACTGTTCCTTCTTGCCTTGTCTTGTCCTCCGATATGAACCCGGGTCTGAATCATTGGAAGGCATCCCTGGCTTGCTTTCGGCCCGCTTCAAAGTTGTCCGTCCCACCTTTTTGGCCGAGCACGGTTCTGCTTTAAACGATATCACCGACGCTCTTGTTGCCATTGGGGGTCCAAGCTGCAAAGAGAGCGAGCGAGGTCAGATGGACTGGTGATGAAACGCTCTGGGAGCAGCTCTGCGACTCTTGCTCCCAAGGAACCACATTAGACCTCAGATGGCTGCTACTGTTGAATTCCTTTCCGGCATTGAGGTCAAACACTTTGAGAAAACTCGCGTTCCTGTGGACCAGCCTGCTTCAGACTGTTTCGAGCATTTGTCGACCGAACTTGCCGGCCACCATGTTCATCTGTCGGGATTCTCTGCATATCCCTTGACACTCAGCCAAAACAAACGTCAACTTCGACTCGCTGCCTCTGTTGACCCAGCTCAGCCTCGCCGAGAAGATGTCTTCGTTCTCAAGTCGCCCAGTTCGGACTCTGGTGAAGAAAACATCGCCCTATGGGCTGTTCACACGTTCATCAAGAGCCACCCTACTCCTTTGAATGCCAGAATCCTCGTTCCGCATTGTGATCGTCTCTGGATCGCCGAGCGCGGAATTCTCCAGCTTACCTTTTTCGATGGCCCAGTACGTTCTCACCTCAGTCATCTCGGGTCTGGCATTGACAGGTGCACCAGCAAATGCGCCAGATTCTTGACCACGTGCGCAGCTTTGAAGGCCCAAATTCTGTCATGGACAAGCTGTATCGCTGTTTGCTATCCCTTAGTGGGCTGCACCAAATCTGCCACTTTTTGAAGCACATCAAGCATGCTGTCACACATTACACTCCGAACGTCAACAACATCATTCTGTCTGTGCGATCTCAATACCCGAGGAATGACTGCTGGGCCTTGGTCGCTTGGGGCGCGGCATTTCGTCGTGATAGCGCCTCACAGGACACTGGCGCGAGCCCTCAGGCCACAAGTCTTTACGCAATTTTGTGAGCGCTTGCTCTGTCCCTTGCCTATCGCCGAATTTACGACCAATGCCAGCCAAGAAATCTTGCAGGCTGGCGAACGCGCTGCGGGCGCCGGATCTCAAGACCACATCCTCCATCGCGAGCTCGAAAGCTGTGAAAAGTGCTCCAGCGGCTGCCACATTGACCCTTTGCTCCACCGCATCGAGGAAGCGGAGCTTTGCATCTTCAAGTGGATTGTCAAATGTCAAACGGAGAAGAAGGTCGACAAGCAACTTCCGATGCTCACCATCAATTGGGGAGCGGAAACGCTCAGATGGAGCCTTTACACGGCCGATGGTCTGGCGGAGGGAGAGGAGTACGCCAAGCAGAGGCTGAAGTACACTCACGCTTAGCTTCTCCGTTCTAGCGCTTCTATCCCTCCAATATTCTGCAGTTCCATAGACATGTCTAGTCTCCTTCACTTGAACTTCACAGACGGAACCGGCACTCCTGAGTTGAACGCCACCCAAATTTTCTCGCGCCTTGAGGTTGCTCCCTTCCGCTATGCATCTTGAGCCTCGCTGGCCCTTTTTTTGCGTCATTTTCTGCTCTTCAAGATGCCAGGAACCAACCCGCGGCGCCAGTGTCATCGGCCCAAGTGGGGTTTGTTTTGAATTGCGCGCCATCTCTCGAATTGCTTTATTTGCCGGCTCTCGATGCCCCCGCCGTCTGTCCAGGCCATGGCATGCATCAGGCAGACACATCATGGTCCATAGAAGGCATGTCCGGCCTAGCATCCGGCTTTGGCAAGCGGCTTGGGCAGCAAATGACCATGACAAATTGCGGATAGAAAATCACAACAGATCGCGATCGCCGCCAATCCAGCTGTTGACCGGTTGTTGTGTGCCAGGTGTTCAGCTTTGTGCACTAGAACGGCCAGCAAGCTCGTCGATGTTCGGTCGTGGTTCGCCCAGCTGGAAGTAGCCCAGCATGCCCTCTTCGAATGCGCTGAACCAGCGCTCATCCGCCATTGTGACCCCGGAAATCGCTGCAGGCGCACTGAAGCAGATTGAGGTGGCCTTTACGTATGGCGGCCACCACAGCAAGTCCTACTACAATCAATTCTACCTTCTGTGTGCACTCTTCGGCCTGCTGGCCATCATCTTTTGCGGTCTCCTGATCCTCAGGCTTTATCGATGGCGGAGAGGGCAGGAAGCGTTCTGGCTTGTCAAAGTAGGGGAGCGTTCCCTTCCTCTTATTCTCGGACCTCGGCTCAGCATCAAGGTCAGCCCGTGAAGAGACCTCGCGGCACCTATCAAACTCCGCATGGGACAAACGTATTGGTCATCTCCTTGATCCCATTTTACGCCTTGACTGCTGTCGCGTCCTATAAATGGGGAAACGCAATTCAAAGTCACGCCATCACGAATGTGCCCATCATTATTGGCCAGTTCGGCTGGATCCCGCTCGCGTATGTGCAATCTTGCAAAGGACTTGAGAAAATGTGCTTGTTTGACGGTCTCCCTCAGCATCGGCGCCTGGCTTACTATCGCTTCTCATCTAATCTCGACTTGCCTCATCCTGGACAGCATCGACACACGTGTGACACGCCTCGTTCCATCGCCCCTCGCGACACACATTTTTGTCTTCGGCTTCTTGACTTTCTTTGCGCTAAGTGGCTTGGGATTTGGCATCTGGCAGTCGTTGGAGCAAAACATAGTCTACGGCCAAGTCAACATCATTGTCGGCTTTCTCCGCCAAGCTGTGAATGGCGACTTTTCGGATGCTGATCTCCCAACTCTCCTCAAGGCCCAAGCTCGGGTCACTCACAATCAAGCGGAGCTTAGCTCCCAAGTTTTTGCATGGAGTGCGTCGCAGAGACACCCTTCAGCACTGCGCTAACGCACGGCAACAGCTTTGGTCGGAAATGGCTACTTCATCCTACTCATCTACATTCCGTTCATCGTCCTCTGTAGGTGCACTTTATCGCATTTACCATGCTCTTGCCAATGCTCGAGCGCAGTCATCTGCCTCCTGCGAAAGCACGCTGTCTCCAGCTCAACTGGTCGCTCCGAGATCACCACCGAGTGGAAATCGCCCCAATTCGCCAGCGCCTCTGACAGCCTCACTTCACCTTTGCGTCGTACCTCAACCGACACAACAGCGCCGTCCAAGATCAGCCATGGGATCACGGCTTTCTTGCGCCAGCCCGTGCATGCGAGCGTGTTTAAGCAGCGGCTCCTCAACTACGTGAGTTCCAGCTTTGCTAGGCCATTTCTTCTTCTCACGCGAGTCATCAGGTCGTCCTACGAGCCATCCTTGTCTTGTCGTACGCCGTCGCTATCATCATCCAGGCGACTTGTTTGGTCGTGATTTCCCCACGAGAGCCGTCTTTTGCTGCCCTCGGAGTGCTGATCATGTTCTGGTAAGCCCATGTGTGCTGTTTGGATAAAGCTTCGCTGACGGTGGCGAAAGGACGCATATCGCGTTCGGCGCGCTTCTTCTGCTCATCTTGGCCGTCCAAAGTTTAACCAGCGATCCGAAGCACGCCTCCATCAACCGCAACCTGGAAACCAGGCGAGGTACTCTCTCGACCCTGCCCGTCCCCATCAACATTCGCATCGACCGGGACTCGGCCGTCACGGTGCAGGTCTCTCTCGAGGACGAGTATGAGAAGAAGGGCACGAAATGATGTTTGTAAATGGGAGGGAGTTAATTGAGTGTACTTTTAACAACAAGAGCCTTCGGTTGCCATTAGGCATGCTTCGTTCACTGGCACGGTGTTCCCGCGAGCTAAGACTGTCTACAAGATCTTACACTTGAGTCCGCCCCTCATAGGCAACGTCAAACTGTCCTCCGTCTCTTTGTCCCGTTCTTCGCCCGGCGCCAACTCCAAATCGGCCTCTCTTAACAGCGCCACCACAAAGTAGACCGCTTCCGCGATGGCCAATTTCTTGCCCAAGCAATTTCTCGGCCCACCGTTAAAGACAGGCAGTTCGTGCGACGACCGACCGATGAGATCGCCATTCAAATCTAGGAAGCGATCAGGTTGAAAGCGAAGGGCATCGGGGCCGTACACCATGGCGTCGCGACCAAAGGCGTAAGGAGACCAAACGACCAGCGAGTGAGAAGGAAGGAAGAGGCCGTCCTCAAAAGCGAAGTCTTGCTCCACTTGGCGGATCTCGAGCGGGATGGGTGGGTGCAGGCGTAGGCTTTCCCAAACGACCGCATGGGTGTAAGGCAAGATGGACGGGTCGATGGTGGTGGAGTCGAGCAAGGTGCCAGATGGGACACTGCGGGCTGCCTCTTGGCGGATCTTGAGCGCGACATCCGGGGAGCGCAACACCTCCCAGACTGTCCACAGCAGATTTTGAGCCGTGGTGTCTCGACCTGTGGATTTTGAAAGATGACTGGTAGAACATGAGTTCTGGAGGGCGCCAAAAACGCACCGGCAGACAGAAAGTTGATAGCGGCATCAGCAGCCATTTGGTCATCCTTCAGCGCTGCGTGAAAATCCTCGAGCAGGCGCAAAGGCGTTGGGTTGGCGTCTCGCTCCTTGATCCTTGAAAGACCAAATTCATGTACCACCTTGAGGTTCTGGCGGAGCTTGGCCCCAAAGAGCAAGCGGAACAGCTTCCAAAGTGGGTTGGTGAACCGCCGATCAACGTCTGCCGAGGTTTCCGCAAAGGCCGCAGCAAAAGGGTGAGAAACTGAAAGGTCGCTCTTTGAGTCGCAGCAAGGATCAGATGCCGAATAAGAGACGGGAGAAAAGGAAAGGACACACGCCGTAGGAAACGAAGCCCATGATTGAAGTCGTAAAGTCTTCAATGATCTCGGCCAGGTCCACCACTCTTCCCTTGCCCTCCTTTAGTCTCTTCTTCGTGCCCTCAAACACAGCCGGAAACGTTTGGTTGACGATGTACTCCACGTTCGCCGAAGCCAAGAACTCTTTGCCCACTTTCCTTTGAGCGGCCCAAATGTCCCCGTCAGCGTTGACAATCCCATTTCCAAACAGATCAAAACTGCGCTCCTTGAAAAAAGGGCCTTTAGTGAACAGGTCGAACTTGGTGAAGATGACCTTGAGGGTGGCCGGGTTATGAATGACGACGGCTTGAGGGAGAGTGGGGACGGAGAGCTCGACTGGTGTTAGGTGGTGAGTGTTTTTCAGATGCGAGAACCAGTCTAGGAGGTTTTGGCGCGAGGAGAGAGTGAACAGTCGGGCGTGGCCGATGACCGGCCAAGCGTTCGGTCGTCTGCCAGCCCATTACGAAATGAGCCTCCCTAACATGGGCTCTAGTAGTAACAAAGGCCCACTTTAAAGGTCGGCCTTGGAAGGCAATCGGTTTCCACCGAAAATGCCGGACTGACAGGAACAAGACAGCCAGCAGAAGGACGGCCTGCAAAGCCGCCACAGCCATTTCGACTGCCTCAAATTCCGCTGCAGAATCACAACAGCAGCTGTTATAGAGAAGTTGCAGCTTCTGATCGAGGCATTTCCGAGAGCTGGCCGCCCGCTGATCGCTGCGTCGCAAGTGATTGATGCAGGCTGGAGGGCAAAGGCTGATGGGCAGTGCGCTCGCCGAGACGATAAATGCCACTACTGTGCAAGACGAGTATTGGCCGACGCGACAAGGAAAGCAAGGGCGGTTGGACAGGATCAACCCTCGTCAAATGGCTTGGCTTTTTGAATGAGCTGGCGCCACCACTCACGGTTCGTCTCATGTCTTTCATTGGAACGCCTTTCTATTCACAATCGTTGGTCTGAACTAAAATTCGAGAAATCGTCAACGGCGCCAAGAACGCAGAGTCCATCCCTTAAACCCCAATCAGTGCTGCTGCTGCACACCCTCCTGCCCTTGCGCCGGATACCACTGCTGCTGCTGGGGCTGGTGATGTTGCTCTTGTGCTAGGTGCGGGTAGTAACCTTGGCCCGGCGCAGCCCCAAGATTCAAGTTGCCCATGTCCACCACTGGCGCCTGCGACGTCAATGAAGGCTGCCTGGACGGCGCGCTTTGCTGCGGGTAGGGAGTAGGTTCAGGTTGCTGTTGCCAAGAAGCAGGGACGTAAGTGGTTGCGTAAGGGTTAGGAAGGGGAGGGGAAGCAGGCGCGATTTCCGGGGGCGCGGAAGAAGGTGGAGGCGCGCTGATTTGAGGTGGCGGAGGTTGCTGGTACTGTTCTTGAGGAGCGTGATACTGCTCTTGTTGTTGTGGGTGGTACTGCCCTTGAGGCGGGTAGGGTTGCTGCTGTTGTTGAGGGGGAGGTTGTTGGTGCTCTGGTGGAGGAGCGCCACCGGGCTGAGGTTGAGGATAGTAGGCTTGCTGGGGCTGGGCCTGCGCTTGAGGTGGATGACTGTCCGGACCACCATGGGGATGCTGTTGCTGCTGCTGCTGGGGGTAGTAGAACTGGGGTTGCTGCTGTTGAGGTGGTGGGCCTTGCTGTTGGCCAGGGTAGCCTGTGCAGAACAAACCGCTAGCCCATCAAAATTTGAGAATTGATAGAGTGTAGAGCGTTTGCGCACCTTGTGGGACAGGAGCCCCATAAGGTTGGCCCGCCGAAGCGTTGTGGCGAGCCCACGAGTCGTCGAGCATGACTTCGTACGCCCGCTTGGCCTCGACAAACTTGGTGTTGATGTCCAGCAGTTCCTCTGTGCATGCACAAAGAGCAATATTCAGATGGTCAGAAATGAATGAAGGGAGATCGGCCACGCACCTCTGCGGGAAGCATACTTGTCGATCAGCTTGACCACTTTCGGTCGGAGGCTGAGGCATTGTTGGTACAGTTCCTGTTCGACGTTTCTCAATCTATCCGAAAAGAGATAGAGTGGGAACAGGCAACGAACCGTAATCTCGTCGTCGTCGGAAATGGTGGCCATTGGGTTAGGTGTGGCGTCGGCCTTCCTGAGCAGCTCCAGCAGCCGGTCCACCGCGCCCACGCTCCCAAACACGCCCGCTTCCACTTTGGCCTCTTGGACCAGCGTGTCCTCGTTCAAGTCGGGCAGGACCTCGACCCAGTTGACGGGGAAGATGCCCACGCGACCGCGGCTCTCGCCGCGCCACCACTCGGCGTACGTCTTGTCCAGGACGCGGACGATGTCCCCTTTGCGCAAGGGCAGCTCGTCGGACTGGTTCGGGTCAGGTTCGAAGTCGTACAGGGCCTTGGCGCGCGGGATCTGGGGGTGTCTGGCTTTCTGCTGCGGTGGCGGGGCCGCTTGAGGCTGCGGAGGTTGTTGCTGGTGCTGGGGCGCGATAGACGGGGAAGGTTGACGCTTGATGTGGTTGACACCAGGCTGGAGGACGTCGGGCAAAGGCTTGTTCTGGCCCTGCTGCTGGACCGAGGAGGGGGCGGCGTAGCCTTGGGGGTAGGGCAAGTTGCTCGGCTGGCCAAAGACGGACTGGGAGGACCTGCGCTCCGCTTCTAGCTGGGACTCTCGGATGGCGCGCTGCATGTCCTCCTCCTCCTTCCTGAGCAGCTCGGACTCGGACACCCGCCCCGGCCGCTGTGGCGGTTCGTCCTCGTGGTAGTTGATTCCTGTGCGGCAAGTATTGGGTCAAATACTCCGAAGCGCATGAAGTAAGGACCAAGACGCACCTCGGCCCTTGAGCGAGTCCAGGGCGGCCTCCATCAAGCCGAGCCGCTCGTCGTTGCTGAACTCGGCGGCCCACTTCTTCATGAGCAAGAACGCCCGCTTCTTGACCTTGTCATGCGACGTCTGTTCGTTTGTGATGCCCAGTTAGCCTGATTGAAGAGCCAGGCTAAGGGGGGAGACCGGCAACGAACCCGCTCAGTGACGAGCCGCTTGATGGACTCTGTGAACGAGGCGGAGGCGACTTCTCGGTGCAGCGGCGCTTTGCAGTTGCTCACCAAAGCGTCGGCCAGCTGTTTGGTGGTCGCTGTCAAAGCTGTGGGATGCTGGCAGAGGTCAAAGAGGGCCACGCACGGTCAACGCGAGCAGCTGGACATTCGCAGATCGATGCAGCAAGCGCCGCTGTAGGGATTGGACCACATTCCGGGCTCTGTATACATTTCGCTTAAGTCCTGGCCACGAACTTGTGTGTTTGCGAGGGACTTTACCCCAGCTCGCCCTCGGACTCGACTTTGTCGCAGACGGTGAGGAGCACATCCCAAGACTCGGACGTCTCCGACTCAGCCGTCGCTTTGTCCACAATCGCGTCGAATGGGTTCGCAGCGCCGCCTTTGAAGCCGAACATTGCTTGTTGGATGAACAGGGAGCAACGAGGAGGCCAGCCGAGCGAGGCGCTGCTTGGAGAGAGACCGCCGCCACTGATGGTTCTTGCTCGTGCTTTGCGGTGACTTGATTGCTGCCTGTTTGCTCGTACGGATGCTCTTTAAAGATTGTGACTGGGTGGGAGGGCTCCCGATTGCTTGCGGCTAGGCAAGACGACTTGCATTGGCCTGGAGCTTGGCGGTCGGCCAGCCTGGCGTCCACTCTGCCAGGCCTCTGTTCTTGTCGCGTTGACACTGGTTAGACTCTTATTCGGTCAATCAAGAGAGCTGCTTGAACAGGGAATGCGAAACTTGACCTTCTAGTGCTCGCTCGACTTGCTCGCCCACTTCCCTGCCAATTGACTGCCGTTCTTGCCACTCCCGACTGTCATCGCGTTCCCGACACAGAGGAGACTTAATTCAGCAGCTACTCGGCCAGTGTCCAACGTGCAGTCCGGTCCCAGTCCAGAAGCCGTTCAACATGTACCTACCCCTCCCTCGGAAGTCGTCTTCTGTCTTGGCTCTATCTCTCCTCTGAAACGACTTTGCTACTTGAATTTGAAACATGAGGTCTCGCTCAACCCATCCCCAACGTTCTGGAACGCAACGAGCTACCTGTCTCAGGCTGTCTTCGGAAGGCGACCTCTGACCTGGCTTCTATCCCAATTGCCCTCTGTCCCCATTGCGCCTTCCTGTTATCAGCATGCAATTGCTCCTAGCAGTGGGTCCTAGCACTTCTTGCGGCAGAAATGTTACCACAGCTCGAGAGCAACCTTTAAGTGAGCACCACGATGCCTTCAGAAGTCGCTTGTGCGAAGGGTGTTTCGTATCGCTTTGAAACCGACCTTGGTACCGTTTCAGATGTCGGTCGAAGGTGGCTTGAAACCTAAAGGACCTAACGGTCAGCTTGCTCGGCCTGCCAGGACGGAGGCAGACCTGTCCTCTTTTGATCGTCAACCGCAATCACTGACGCCTACCCTCTTCGTAATCGACCACCTGTCGTGAAATTCACATGGACACCAAACTTGACGCAAATGCGGGCATTCTTCGGGCTGACCGCGTAGACAAGGCTATCAAGGCAATCGAAGAGCCCCGGCGCCAAGCGGCTTTTCACATCATTATGGAATGCAATCAAGGTACCCGCTCATTTTGCCGGCGTTCGACAGTGAATTTTAACTGGTAAAGTCTTCACAGAGATACAAGATTGCACCTATGCGCTCGGGCACGTAAGCTATTGCTCATCTTCCTCTACATTTACTTCACCATGACTGCAGGAGCTGGCGGTTTTTCATGATCTTCCGGGTCGGGACGACAAAAACGCCGAACGCGCTCGTCAGGCTGCCGGTGGCAAAGCTGTCGCTGCCAGCGCCAAGGTGAGCTTTGCCGGGCAGCGTTTGATCAGTATTTCTCGGTCAACTTCGCTTTCTAAAGCTCTACGAGATCGCGGAAGAATTTGCGCAAACCGCTATTCTGGCGGCTCAGTTCGCCCAGGAGGTAGATGCCTCTTTACTGTCTGTGTGCAACTTTCTCATCTGTCTGCTCTCCTCTCCAAGGTGGAAGCGATGGTCAAAGTGGCCATCGATCGCGCCGAACTGACCTCTCAGAAGCGTGTAAGCGCGATCGTCGCCGCCTTCAAAGCCTTGGTGGACCCTAAAGTTACCCAACAACTGCACAATCTTGTCGCCACCCATGGAGATCCAGCCTGGATTCATAGGTTCCACGTTTCAGAGGAGCTTTCTGAGGCTGAGCGTGCGAAGAATTTGGAACGGATGGAAGAGCATTTACGCAAGCACTTTGCATAAGGGCTGGCTACATTTCGTATTGTAAATTGCAGCCTTGATGGTCTTATTACATGCCCAAAAGCAGTTTGAGCCACCTCGGCCCACTCCCGGAGCTCGCACCGTTTGCCACCGCCCACGCATTGGCTCCCTCGCAAGTTGAACGGAGGCCGCTTTTCTGATCCGTTCTTGAGCAGCCGCGTCTTCTGGACCTTGTTGTCCTACATGATGCTCCTGGATTGCTTGGACGGGGAGCAACGAAGTGTGAATGAGGACCTCGGCCGGCGGCGACGAGCGACGAGGCCGCTCTGCTTGGAGAGAGACCGCCGCCATTGACGGCCCTTGCTCGTGCTCTGCGAGCTTTAGTTGCTTCCTGTTCACGCGTAGGGGCGCTCTCTGACGCCTCTGATTGGATAAGAGGGCTCCCGATTGTTTGCAGCCGGGCAAGTCGACTTGCATTGGCGTTGAGCTTGGCGGTCGGCCAGCGTGGTGTCTGCTGCTGCCAGGCCTCTGTTCTTGTCGCGTTGACACTGGTTAGGCTCTCATTCGGTCAGACGGAAGAATTGCTTGACCCAGAAATGCGAGACTTGACCTTCTAGCCCTTCCTCACCTTGCCCGCACGACCTCCCTGCCTATCTGACCGGCGTTCTCGCCACTTTTGACTGTCATCTCGTTCCCGACACAGAAGAGACTTCATTCAGCAGCTACTTGGCCAGTGTCCAACGCGCAGTCCGGTCCCAGTCCGGAAGCCGTTCAATATGTGCCCGCCCCTCCCTCGGAAGTACCACCTCCAACATTCTGAGACGTCCGGAATTGGTTCGTCTCAGGCCTTCCTCGGAAGTCGACTTCTGTTTCGGTCTGTGCCGGAACCCATCGAGTGCTGGCTACCTCGTTCATGCTGTAATGCTGCTCTAACGCAATCCGTTTAATTTCTCCATAAAGTTTCAGTTCGGGTGGCAGCCGCTGTTGGAGCAGCTGGAGACAAGGAACGACTTTCGCTGAACAGCTTTCTGCAGCCTTCATGTCTCGCTTTACGAAGACCGCTCGTGTGACAATGAAACTTGAAGAGCTGTCGTTTCATCCTTCGAGGTCGGCTTGAAACTCAGAGGTCTGAACCAGTCAGCTGCCTACTGCTTGACACAGTGGTAGGCTTGCACGGTTGGACTCTTCAACTCCAACATCTCCTTCTCAGCTCAATCACTCTCAACATATCCAAACCAATGCTGGACGACTGGCTTAAGGATCAGGTCCCGGCTAGCGATCTGTCGGAGCTGCAGGCCAGCCTGGCCAAAGTCACCAACCGCGAACTTGAAGCTGCTTTCCACGATATAGTGCGCGAGAATTCAAGTGCGTTACCCTGTAGCTACGACTTCGAACCATGCTGAAGTGTGTGGCTTTAGGATTCTATGCGCCTTACGCTCACGACTTGATGACGGTACGTTGCAACTAGCACCTTCCTTGCCCCTATACTCCTACTCACATGCAGAGTAGAACCTTGAAAACTTTGGCAAGCCCGGCACTGGCCTTATGAAAATTACTCCGGCGACAGCCAAGATTGTGGAAAGTGCTGAACAGGTGCGATTGCAGCCGCATGAGTACATCTTCGTTCTTACGGTTTTGCCTAGCTCTGGAAGATGGGTTCATCCGTGAAGGCCACCAATGCTTCAGGAGAAGAAGTCGCTGCGAAGAAACAGTCCCTCTCTTTCACGCTTGCAGTAAGCCATGGCGTTCCTGTGGCCGCTGGCGTCCGAAATGACTTTTCCTCAGGTGAAGGAGACCCTGCGTTTGGCCATGTATGGAAGAGGCATAGACAGGGCCGTGCGCTTGGACGCCTTCGCAAAGACGTTCGAGGCTTTGGCGCACAAGAATGTGGCCATGCACTTCCCAGAAGCGGAGCGCAAAGACCATGCTTGGTTCAAACAATGGCATCATTCGAAGGAGCAGGAACGCCAGAAACAGCTCTCACTGTGGCTGCAGAAGCTGAAGAACCAATGGGAGCCGCTGCTGTCAGTGTAGGCCATTGTACCCAGCATCCTTCTTGTAAAATATCCCCTGCCCTTGCTGTTTGCTCTGCTCTATCACTCTCAAATCACGCAGCCATCGGATCGGGAACTAAGCGCGCCTCAAGCGATTCTATGGATGGGGAAAACCGTTGGCGGTCACCGTGACAGAGACTTGGTTGCCATTTTCGTACTTCGTTTTCTTCACTTTGGTGGCGTACTTTGCTTCTTCTAGGTCCTGCACGAGGCTCTCAGTATTGCCAAATCTTGCACCGTTTGCCACCGCCCACCATTTGCTCTCTCCTAAGTTGGACGGAGCGAGGCCGGCTTTCTGATCCGTTCTTGGACAGTCGCGCCTTCTATGACCTTAGTATTCTAAGCTGCTATTTCAACCGAAGCTGCGTTTCGATAGCCAGGCCTGCATTCTCGGTGCCGGTTGATGATCTGCCAGACTCCCCGGCGTGCGCCTGCGGCCCTGCCCAAAGCCACCTTCTTGTCTCGGGGCTTCCCATGCGTGTCCCTCGTCGATCCTTCTCTCAGCATGGCAAATTTGTCGATTCAAGCACGTCAATTAGAGCCCGCTCGATTTGAAGGCCGCGAAATGAGCGGGCGATCGCTCGTGGATCTCATGATGCCCTTTATATCTGCGTCGGCTTGGCTGGCCAGGACTGCTGCCTTTTTGCCAGGGATCCTCTTCAAACTTTAATGCCTTGCGGGGTGCTGCTATGATTAGACACTCTCGGGAAGGTGGGCCTTTAGCAGGGTGAGCCTTTAGCGAGGACGTCCATTGCCCCAACGCTATGCTCGCGCTCGCCCTCATCGTCGTCCTTGTCGAACTCGTCTTTGCCGAGGACATCGGAAACGCTACGTAGGTGTTATCATTGCTCAAGGGACTGACAATCACTGACCCAAAGCTTCAGCTGGCTGTTGGGCTACTCTGACTCCTGTACGGCTGCTGTCGTCAATTACTACAGCGCCGCCAACCCACTCTACAAATGCGCCCGTGCCGATCTAGCCTTCACCATTTTCACGCCTCCTAACGGCACTACGCCAACCCAGCAGTTTGACAAGTGGGCAAACGCATACTGCCCTGGCCCGCCTTGCGTGAGTGTTTTTAGGTAGCTGAAGAGTATTATCGACGCACTAACATATTTCAAAGCCTCCAAAAGCAATCCACCAGTACTCTCAGGACTTCGTCGCTAACTGCACCGAGGAAATACTGGCCTTCAAAGAGGCGGCGACCTTTGTCTACTTTCAAATCGTCCAACTCGATCAAGCCTCGTACTTCAATTGCATGAAGGACACTAGGTATGATCAATACTGTGGGGCACACTTCGTCGATTTGGTTTCGACCTTTTATGTGAGTTGACACTCCGGGTTCTTCACACCTAAAAGGAAGTCCGCTAAGGTGCCCTTAGGTTCCCGCTAATGGCTCCACTGGCTACCCCCTCGCTGTCGATTTGTACCCTGTAAATGACGTTGAGAGCGCTTGGTAACCGAGGATGATGGAAGCTTGCAGACTTTCGCCAACGCCAACGCCAGCCAGGTGAGAGCCACTCTGACACCAAAGGGGTGTTGCTCACACCATACGCAGAGCGACTTTTGCTCGGATTGCGACAAGACCTGGACTATACTCGCACCGCTCACCTGTCAGTCCCCTTTGTCGTTTCCAACTTTTTGCGTGTCTTGGCCACATTCATCTGACTTCCCTTAAAGATGCTTACAGCTGCGATAGCGCCTTCTGTGGCCCCAACTATCCGTCTCTTACCCGTTCTCGCTGCGGCAAAGACTTTGGCTTCGACGGCATCATACCGCCGTATATGAAGTCGGTTTGGAAGTCGGGTCCCACCCCTGCGCCAGACTCCGCAGTCTGACGGCCGTTCCGTTGGTTGGGACAGTGAAACTGATTGTCTTTGGGTAAGGCTTCCAAGCATGGCTTAGGCAAACGAAATTGGGGACACCTTAACGCTTGGGCGGAGAATCATGGAGCGGCCTTGTATCGTCTCAGTTGAATGAAAGACTGTCGGTTTGATCAATACGGAGGAGTGGCACCTCACCACAAGTCAAAATTTGGGTGGCAGTGCCTTTATTTCGAGGCCAGGCATTTTCGAGGGCTGCTCTCCTCCATCTCGTAAGGCCAGCAGACGACCATCATACAGTCTCAGCTCTCATTTGGAACTCAGGTCTTCAGCTTCCGTGCCACTGTTCTGGAATTCCTTCGCACCATTGCGACCTTTTGCCACCGGTCTCCTCTTGCTGTTGTCCTCGTTTGGCCTAACGCGACCTTTTGTCAAATCATCCATGCTCCGGAATCTTCTCGCCTGGGCCACTGGTACTAAAGTCCCCGGAGAGCGCCCCGCAGAGTTGGCATCAGAAGCTCAGTTGGGTCGGTTTATCAAGAAGGTGCCAGGTCAGCGCGGACTGGCTTGCCCTCCCTACCTTCGGTTGTAATGATTGAAGTCTTTCAGGTGCTGAGGCTGCTTTGTTTCGACTGCTTTTGGTATGTGTTGCCTCCAGCGGGAGTGGAGACGCCCACTGACAGGTCGAGCCACAATAGGAACTGGACAACTGGCGCAAGGACGCAGTTTCAGATGAAGCGACTCCTTCTTCTTCGCAAGTGACAAAGATTTTGAACGAGGTGGGCACATTTTCTTTCGAATGGAGGGCTGTTCCCGCTTCAACCCCTTGCGATCCTGATTACCCAGATCCTAACGCTGGCTCGTAAATACGATGCGCAGTATCCTGGAGTCCTACTAACAGTGAAGAATGTATGCTTTAGCCTCCAAGCGCTCCAGCCTGCGATTGACCCTTTTCACAGTTGCAGTCGCAGATTGCCCTGGCGCTTGACTTGCGAGTACCAGTCTCGCATGAGCGCCATCAAGATGCTATGGCTAAGGGACACCGTGATATGGAGGTTGCCCACGTTCAAAAGCGCAGGCTCGCTGCCGTCCAACAGTTCTTGAACACTCTGCTTCATCCGCACTTTACTGGCCAAGTCCAGCACGCTTGGGCGAACATAAACAAGCGCCAAGATCTTGAAGCTCACAAGCAAGAGCTCGTTGGCCAGTGGGAGAAGTGTTTTACCTGATGACTGACCAGGGCCCTTTTCAAAAGATCGAGATCAGCTCGTTGCACGGTTCTTCATTTCCAATGTATTCCAATGCATTTGAGCGCATCAGTCATACTTTTATTCCTTTAAAAGCCCCTACAGAGGCCGCTCAAGTGTGTCTGCACAATTTGCCACCGGACGGCTGCGCCGACTGGTCGCAATGCCTCCGGCCTCGCTCAACCCTAGAGCGGTCCTATATCCGCTCACTTTTCGTTGTCATAGTACTGATTGGTAGGTCTTGGGTAGTGTGTCCAAAAGATACCCAAAATTCAAGGTTCACTATGATCAAGATTCTGATTCTATACAATTTCCCATTCCCTTTCATTTCTATGACCTTAAAACCCTATCATTCTTTTCATCAGGCCTTGAGCTCCTGCACGAGGCTCTCGCTCCTGGGGCTGTCGAGGCCATCCTTCTCCGACTCGGACCGCGGCGAAGGCGTCTCTTGGTACTCCTCGTCCTTGCGATGCGCGGCGATCTTCTTGTCCCGGTAGACCAGGAAGAGGATGATTCCAGTGACGGCAACAAGGACGGAGCTGCAGCTGAGGGAGTAGGTCATGCCGGTCCGAGCGGCCGGAAAGTTGATCGTCTTCCAGACGATGTTGGGGACGATGGTCTGCAGGATGTAGGCCACCACGTTGCAGGCAGCGACTGTAACGGCGCGAAGCTCGTTCTGTGAAACATGTGAGCCCCTGATGACGAAGTCGAAGGTCAAGATAAGGAAAGCCTACGTCAAACTGAGTCTGCTCGGCAGCCCAAGTAATGATGGTCGGTCCAGAAGGCGACCCAATCTGCGATGAAGCATTATAGTACGAAGACATTGCTTCAAGATGACCAGAAAGCGCACATAGACCAGATAATAAAGTGCAAAGTGCGCGGCGTACTTGCCGTAGACTGGGAGGTCGCGCAGGGCAGCGGCAACAGCGATCTGATCTTTCGAGCTTAATGGAAAGCTCGCAAGGTTCACACCAAAGAGATCGCTCACGTTTGCAATGGCGCAGAAGAGGATGATCGGCCAGCGGCGACCTTTCAGGACGCCATCGGAAAGCCAGTTCAAGCCGAAGGTCAAGACGGTAGCAACAGCGAGGTAGGGCAACGGCAGGAGGTTGATTTGCGAGACAGTGTACGTTCGGCCAGGAACTGGGTTGGGCACCTTGTTGAACGACTTCATCCAATAGCCTGCGTTTGTGTCGTCAATCGCTGAACGAAACCGGGAAATCGAGAGGATTACCCATGGGTTGTTGCACTGGTCCCTCTCTCAGCTTAAAAGTCGATTGGTTCCCTTAGAAGGCTACTCACGAATTGAGGTGTTGTAAAGACCGTATGCGATGGGGAAGACAAAGATCTGCCAATGCGTGGCAAAGGACTTGACTTTATTCACTGACCAGGGGGCTGGAGGTGCTCTCTTGACTCTTGCGAGGCGTTCCTTTGCGAGCTCAATTTCCTGCCGTGAACGTCAGCGGTGTTGCGGCAGCGCGAAAGTGAACATACGCTGGCGCTTAGGATGAAGTTGGGTTTGGCGTGCCATGGGATGTCCAAGAGAAAGAAGAAGGACAAGATGGCGGTGCCAAAGGTGATGATTGCGTCGATGATCTGTATAAGTGCCCGGGTCAGTGCATCGTCTCGAAGGCAACGAACGCAAATGACATGCAAACAACCAAGACCATCCAGCCAGTCTGTTCAATATCAGCTGTGGTCTCTAGATATAGTCAAGCTAGACCCACCCATTAGTGCCGTTGAGGTTCTTGTAAGCTAGCCCGGAAAGTCAGCGAGCGTCTTCGAATGTCCACAGAAGCCGGCCTACCTGCAGCCTGAAAGCAGATAAATGTATCATTAGCATTGTACTTTTAAATGAAGCGGTAGAACTCACCTGCAGGAAACCCGAGAACATGGCGCCCAAAGTGCCGGAGGCGTAGAAGAGGCCGCCCCGTTTGGCCAGCTCCTTTGGGGTGTACCACGAGGAGAGGAGATAGAACACGCCTGAATCAATAGCTCAGCACATTCTTCAAAACCAGATCGGGGAAGGCTTACCTGGAAAGAAACCGCCCCTGTGCCGAAATCAAGTTAGTGCCCTGTGCCATTGACCGTCCCATTGGAAAATTACTCGAAGAAGCCACTAAAGAAGCGAGCAGCATATAGTCCATTCACACTTTTCACCGCTGATGAATAAGGTCTTGAGTGCAGGCTTCACAAGATGGTGGCGGTGTGACGCACCATAGCAGCCCAAGGTGGCGGCACCAACTCCAAGCTCAAGCTAGGGCAGAGAAGTTGAGCGTTTGCTGTGCTCTAGGGAGTGAGCTAAGAACGTACAGCTGGGATGGCATAGTGGGCCGGAACACGGGTCAAGAGAATGTTCTGGGTGAGGCTGTAAGCGTGTGGCCGCCAAATAGAAGAAATAGATTCTACTCACAAAGGGGATCTGCGACACCACGTAGCCAGCATTGTAGATGGTGACGGCATGGACGAGTTCGTTGCCGTACATGTTGAGGTCTTCCTTCATGCCGCTCAAAACTGTCGCCCCGAATTTGAGCGCCTTGGAACCTGTGCATGTGGCGACTAGAAGGCTTACACGCATTGTTGATGTTTGTCTGGTCGAGCGATTTGACGAAGTAGCCCAGCTGCACCGAAGGTCAGACAAAACTGGGTGGCAAAAAGGAAAAAGGACGCGAGCGAGCTCACGCAGAAGATGCTCAACAGGCAGGCATCGACCTTGAACAGCAGTCTGCGCTCCTCAGGACTGTTGTCAAGAGTGTCCCAGAAGTATCTGGAGAGAGGTGGCGATGTCAGAGAGCGCACGCTGTGCAGTGCTGCATGAACTCACCCCGCCCATCTTCGCGCCCTTGAGGATGGAGCAGGTTGAGCATGGGTCGTGGCCAAGACGGCGTCGGACCCTTTTTCGTTGATCGAACTGGCTTGGCTTGCCATTGTGGAACGTCGACAGAGAAGTGAGGCGTGAGGGAAAGAGCAACCTCAGGACGAGCGAGGTGCAGCAGGCTTCATTCTTAATTCGATGATGTGCCACACGTCTGGTTTCCGGACGATGGTGTCACCCTATCTGATCTTTCGCCTTTCGTAGCCTCAAGCACGAGTCAAGAGGGGAGCCAAGGGCTAGCTTTGGCTCATACGCAAATCCGATGGTGTGACCACAACCAATTCAGCCAAGGCCCAGCCGTGGACGACGACCCAAGACAAGACACAATTTGACATGCCGCGAGCCTATTTCAAAAGGCGTGCAAGCAGCTATCGGCGCACACATCGGAAGCAGGCAAGGCACCTTTTGAAGGCGCCTCTGCTGTCGGCCATGGCGCCTTGGCCGAGCTGCTTCGCGTGCTCTTCATCATACAGTCTCAAGATGCATAATCGCCAGAAATAAGCAGGATCGAGCGAACGGAAGAGGAGCAAGAGAAGGGAGCAGGCGCACTCCGCTCGGTTGAACGATCACCCGAGCATTTGGGCGGTGGCGACTCTTTGCAGCTCTTGTATCCAAACGCTGAAGCTCTTGATGCCTCTCTGCCTGCTTCTACAGCTCTTCGTGTGCATCCGAATGCCCTGAGTCTCACTGCGGAAGCGAGCACGAAGGCCACGCTCTCAGAATGCAATGGCCTCATCTGTGCCCGAGTTGTCGCCTTTTGCTGTCGAGCTCTAATTAGAGCAATTGCGCCTTGCTGCTGATCGTCTGCCTTTGAATCGGTCACTCCAGCACGGGGACGAGTCAGCAGGGATTGATTGACATGGCGCAATGCCGGGAAAGCTGGCGTCCTCCAAAAAGGTCGACGTGACATGGCGCAATGAATGCTTGCCGAGACCGAGTAGCAAAGGAGGGCCCCACAATCTTCGCTTCTTGTTCCTCTTCCAAGTTGATTGCTTGCTTCCGCCCTCGCCATGTCGACCACTCAAACCCAAACCATTGCCCCAAAAGTGAACACTACTCTGTCCTACGAGTATGTCCCCGAGACCAGTAAGCTCTCCTCCAGGCTTGTGGAATGCCATCAACAGCTGATCGATCGTGGACAACCGCAGAGGAGAACTTGGAATGGGCCGACCTCGACACCATCGACCTGACCGGCTTCAAGGACCTCACTTCTGATGCTCGCTTAACCCTTGCCAAGCAGGTCTTGGAGGCGCTCCACACCAAAGGCCAGTCCATGCTTGACCCTTTGTCTTCATGCCCGCAATGATCTGACGAATGAGCATCAACCAGGCTTCCTTTACGTCAAGGGCTGGAATATCGACGCCAAGCGCGTCACCAACCAGCTCGCTCTGGGCAAATCTTTCTTCGACCTGCCACTCGAGGAGAAGCTTAAGTACAAGCTCGCTGAGAGCACGGGGTCTTACAATGGCTACCGCGCCGCGGGCCAGTATGTGTGAGCGGCGGATCCTTTGGTGCTTCCATATCCATCCATCTCAAGTCACTTTGCACACAGTGTCAACACCGAGACTGGCCTGAAGGACAAAACCGAGATCTACAGTGAGCTTCGAGCCTCTTCTCCTCCCCATCTCCCAGTCAGAGGCTCATTTGGCGGTTCCAAAGATATTCCCAAATTCTCGGGTGCGTCTCCAAGTAAATTGGACTTGATTCGATCAGGCTGATCGTTTCCATCCAGGCCACTTCCCGCAGAACTATCCCGCGCACATCGAGTCCAACATCGGCGAGATTGAGCAATTCACACACGACGTCCACGACGAGATCGTCAAGCCACTACTTCAGCTCGTTGCTCTGGCCTTGGAGCTGCCTCAAGACCACTTCGTCGACCTTCACCCCTACGCCGGCAAGGTGGGTGGCCTCGTGTTCATTCACTCGCTCAGCAAATGCTGATTGAAGAACACAGAGCGAGGATCACATCCGGTACATGAAGTATTCGCCCTACAATGACGAGGAGACCAAGCTGCTCCCAAAAGGCAACATTTGGGGCGCTGGCCACACTGACTTGGGTAAGCTTTGCGTTTGTGACCGCAACAACCACACTTCTGACAGCCGTTGTATGCAAAACAGGCACTTTGTCCTTGTTGTTCCGCCAACCCATCGCCGCCCTTCAGATTCAGGACCCAGTTTCGAAGAAATGGTTCTGGGTCAAGCCCCAAGAAGGTTTGCATGAGCCCTTCCTTGTGCTCTGGATGGTGTTGAAAAGCGCGTGTCCAGGCACCGTCACCGTCAACGCGGCTGACACCCTGTCTTTCTTGACCGGCAACTACATCAAGTCGACTGTCCACCGCATCTCAGTGCCACCCGAAGACCAGCGCCATCAGGCTCGCCTTGGTCTCCTTTACTTCCTGCGACCCAGCAATGATCTCCCTCTCAACACCGTCAGGAGCCCCTTGCTCGAGCGTAGCGGTGTGACCAAGAACCAGTTCGAGGAGATCAACAAGGTGCCCACCGCCGGCGAATGGACCCTCGCCAAGCAGAAGTGGGGCTTCGAACAGAAGAGCTACCAAGACAAGCACGGAGCCGAGATCATCCCTGGTACGCATTGTCTCTTCCTCTGCAACAGCGTTGTGGCTGATCGACTTTTGGTACTTTCACAGGCTACAAGCTCAAGATCTATGATTAGATTGCTTGTGCCCACCGCTTTGTGTTTTGAAAAGCTCTCGGTCAAGGCGCTTGGGTTGGGATAGCTGAAACCAGTGTGTCGGCTGTGGATCGAAGTTTGAAATGAAAAAGAGAATCGTCTGCTGGCTTACTTTGGACTGCTCTTCCTGATTTCCTTGAGCACGGACTGGACCATGTCTGGGAATAGCTCTCTTCCGAACGAATTCTGATCTCGGCACTTCTTCGTCCGCCACTGCCACCACCAAAAATCTTGGAGCTATCTTTGTGGCGCGCTGTTTCCGGCTCTCTTCGCCATCTGTTGGTTTCCATTTGATCTTCCTGATATGCGAATCAAGCGCGTGCCAGCTTCAGACACGGGCGGCTTTGATGCAATGCGGCGTCTGCCTGGCTGGAATTTTATGATTTCTGCATTTTCTGCAACGGCGCCTTGTCTCCATTGCGGGAACGCAATCGGGCGCTACGCACTACTCTGTGAGCTGGTGCAGCAAAGCTCTGTCATTCAAAGGCACCTTTGTGGCTCTGGATAGCCAGCAAGCATCCGCACTGTCTGTCACCCGGCTCATGCCCCTGTCCCTGCCCCTCCGAGCTCTGGCTGGTGGCCTGTCCATTTGGTTTTGGGACGACCTCGAGCTTTCTGCAAGACGACATCTGTTAAGTACCACATATGTCTTCGAAGTCCTGCCACTTTCGCCCGCTCCACCCAAACTGCCTGCGTTGGTGAAATCTCTCTCTGATGGCTCACGCCGATATGCTCTTGCGGCAGGCGCTGATGGCATCATTCTATTAACACCTTATGTTGGTGAGGTGTCTTCAATAAATCGCCCCTTTGGTCCGGAGATCGGGAGATACACATTTCCTTACTCAGCACAAGTGCCGGCTCGCAGCTGACTAACTACCCCCTTCTGTTCGAACGACCATCAAGACGGTGTCAATTCGTCCTTCTCTGGTAACTGCATCTGTTACTCAGCGGCCTTGTTTCTCAGCTCGCGGCCGGTTCTCGCCTTGCGTCTAGGTGTCCCGCTATGCCGCGAATTCTCGTGCGTGCGCTATCTACAATGCTCATGCTCCACTCTAACTATGTCATAGGTGACTGGCGCGAATGGCCAATATGGCTCGCAAGTCGTCAAGTTCTTGTTGTCCCGCGGCGTCCCTGCTTCAGATCTGGCCGTCGCAACGCGCTCTGGAAATTCGCCCTTTTCGGAGCAGGGCGTAACTGTTCACAAAGCCAATTTCGACTCTCGCATCTCTTATGCGGCAGCGTTGAAGGGCACCGACCGGCTCCTCCTTGTTCCTGGGCCCTTGGGGAATCGTGTCGCCCAGCATGCCATGGTCATCGAAGAGGCCAAGAGAGCTGGAGTCCAGCTCATTGCCTATGCCGGTATCATCAACAGCGAGACTCAAAACAACGAGATCTCCAAAGACCATCAAGCGACAGAGGCGATGATCAAGGACAGCGGCATCCCTTATGTCTTTCTCCGGCAGTGCGTGCCGGTGTTTCCTATTGATTGAGCCCTCTCACCATTGTAAGCAGTCCCTGGTACATCCAGAACTGGGTTGGTTTTCTCCCGGTATTCATCAAGAATGGGTTTTTGGCTGGCGCGCACGGAACAGCACGGATGTGCGCAGCCTCGAGGAGCGATCTGGCAGAGGCAGCCGCCGTTGTCCTTTGCGACCCGAACACCCCTGCCAACTCAGCCTACGAGCTTGCCGGAGACCAAGTGTTCAATCTCAAAGAGCTGGCGACTGCGCTGTCCACCGTCAGTGGAAGGCCCATCAAGGCGGTTCTGTGCGCTTAACTTCCTACTCTAATCATCTTTGTGGCCTAATACAGTCTGTTTCATGTGCGTGCAGATTGTCCGTGGAGCAGCGTGTCGACATGTTCAAGAAGATGGGCGTGTCCGAAGCCATGGCTGGGCACATGGCAGAGGCCGAGCATGCGGCAAGCCTTGGGGCGTTTCTCAACACAGAAAAAGGTCTGAGCAAGCTCATTGGGCATCCGACATCGACCGTCGAAGATGTGGCTCGGGCAAAGTTGGGAGTGTGAAGTTGGAATAGGCGAAGCTTCGCTTTGGTCAAGGCTCCAAGGTTTGTCAGACCTTTCGACTCGAGCTCTTGCAGATCTCTGACAGATCGAGGCTTTTCAGAGGGCGTCTGTGTACGATGTTGGATATCGCCACCGTATAAGATTCCCGCCAATCGAGCGATTGCAGTTGACTGTGAGGTTACCTCGCCTGTGTGGCTCTACATCCTCTTGAAATGCATCTCGCACGACTGGAAGCGGAAAAATTCACCAGGACCTCAAGCTTCGGGAAGCGGTCATGCTAGCTTGGCGGATTCGAGAGCCAGCTTCGTCTCGTTCGACCATCATTATGCTCCCTCCTTGACGATGCTGCCGCTTTCTATGTAGTACAAATGCTGCGACTGCCAGCCGAGTGCCCTGGCATGGATTCGCGGCCGGGCAGTCTTCCGCCTTCGGTCAATTCACAAGTTGTAAAGGCGCGGCACAGAGATCTTTCGCTAGCTCAAGGACCGCTGAGCTTTGCTGGAGTCCTGCGTGATTTGGCAATGGGCTACTGGGCCAATCGCGCCGCTTTCTTGCGGCCACTTTTCACCAGCCAGCCGCTCTGCCTGCTGATCGCGATTGCTTAGTTCGGTTCTCTGCTTAGGGGTGCCTTGCTTGGTGGCGTCATTTCGGACCGCTAAAGCATTCAAAGGCTTCGGGCGGCTGAATTGCACAGCGGGACGGCTTCTGAAAGCGTGGCGTGCCCGCCCAACTTGCTCAACGGCGCCGGCCAAAGCTGCTGAAATCGCTCTAACTCGTCCGCGACCGTTGGCCCCACATTTTGAGCAGTATAAAAGGCGCTGATTTTTCTTGGTCTCGTTCCATCATTAAAATGAGCGAGAGAGCAGAAGAAGAACAAGTCGCCTCCCCTCTTGCTCCGCCGATGGCTTCCGACGCCACACCCCTTCAATCAGACGCTTCGACCAAGGTCGACCACAGCAGCACTGCTGCATCCACGCTGCGAAAATCTGGAGTCTACGTCGAGTCCATCCTTTATCGCAACGGCGCTCCTTCGAACGTCGAATACTTGAGCGCCTCAAACTTTTAGGAGTCAGCCTTTTCTCTTTGTCACCGGGTCTTACTCTGTCTGATGGTCCTGCGACAGTTGTGATCCCGCTCACGCGAAGCATCTCTACAACACGAAGGTCGAAAAGATCAACCCCAATGTGAAAGTCGTAAGTGATGTCTAGATCGGGTCCCCGAGCCCTCGTCTGTCTCTTGGCCTCTGCACTTGTGAAGCAACGTAAGGACTGCGTCTACCCAAGGATCTCTGGCTATCGGTCCGGACCGAGGCTACGAGTGAGGCTAGATCGCCCCGATGCGTACCAGCTTGCTTGTGGGCAGGGGGGAGGCGGGCGGGCATGCAGGGGACCCTTTTTATGATGACATTGCTGACCTGCCTTTCTTGGCAGACTCACATCTGGAGCAAGAAGCCCGATGGTCGAAAAGTTGGTGCCTAACGTCCAAGCCGTAAGTGATGTCTAGATTGGTCAACAGGCACTTGTCTGTCTTCATTTCGTGCACTGGTGGAGCGGTTATCGGAATGCGTCTTTCCCGAGGAACTCTGGTGCTCCGTGGGCTGAGGCC
Source organism: Cystobasidiopsis lactophilus (assembly GCA_001599975.1). NCBI lineage: Eukaryota > Fungi > Basidiomycota > Agaricostilbomycetes > Agaricostilbales > Chionosphaeraceae > Cystobasidiopsis > Cystobasidiopsis lactophilus. The sequence goes on from BCIO01000002.1 coordinate 77,002, forward strand.
ATGGTGGGAGGTGAGATGGCACCGATGCACTACGGCAGCTCCGGGTGTGGCGGGAGTCGACGGCGAGAATGCAGTTTCCCTTTTTGTTAATGACATCACTTACCTGCCTTACGGCAGGTGTACAGTTGCGAGACAAGGGAGAGCAACGCTGGGGCTTGGTCAACTTCGGCTCGTCAATCGTGCGGAAGTATTTGAAGCTCAAGGCAACGGGCGGGAGAGTGGCGGACTAGCAGCGCAAGCGACCAGATCAAGCTTCTATCCATGTACTGAATCAAATATGCCCCGCGGAAGATTGCAAAGGCCTGTCTTGGGCCGATAATATAGTTTGCCCAAAGCGAGCGTGGCTCCGAGCAGATCTACATTTTGTCCCATGGTCCACTAGCCTTCCACGCTTGGAACTGAAGCACGCCAAGTTAGACTGTCGCTCGTTTCAATCAGTGTGAAGTGCTGACGAGCCTACTTGATCAAATTCTCACAGGCAGCCCGTGATCAAAAGTGCTCCTCGTCCAGCAGCGGCCGGCGGCAAGTCGGGCAGACGCCGTTGTGTTGCAGCCATTTTGACGTGCAATCGGCGTGAAAGCTGGCGGCGACACGCTAAGTAATAGTTGGAGAAGAAAAAAGAGACAGACGGCCAACGCACACGTGCAAGCAATCGGGGAAAATGGCGCCCATGTTGCCCGGTTTGAACTGGCCCAAGCAAACCTGCAGACAGAGACAAGCGTTCAGCACGGCAGAAACGCAAGGAAAAGACCACCGAGAAGCGGACCATGCACTTGTTGACCCGGATCCCGCCGCACGAGTACTTAGACTTCGTCTTCCCATTTCTGTCCACGCGCCGGCTTTCGAGCTCGACCATGGCCACATACACTCGGTCCAAAGACCTCTCGACGCGGGTCGAGGGCTCTGGTTTGGCTGTGCCCAAAACTTCGGCGACCAACAAGAGATCGTCGTAAGTGGTGCCATCGTGAGCCTCGTTCCGGTTGATGCGCTGAATCAAGGCATCGAAGTCGGTGTAGTAGAGACTGCGCTGACGTCGAGGGGGATCGACAGGCGGCCCGCGCTCTATCTCTTGTTCCTCATCTTCCGGCTCGTCGGCGTCTTCTGCTTCGCGCTGCTGAAAATGCAGAGGCGGGAGCGCTTGTAGTGGGCGAGGCGGCACACTGAAAGGTTCGACGACAGGCAGCCGATCTTGAGTGGGCAGAGTTGCAGGCTCTGGGACAGGGCTGGAGCCACCCAGCATGTTCTCATTGGCCGTATTGCCCCACGAACCCCAGGACGAGGCGCTGGCTTCGGTTTGCACAGAAGGGTCCGGAGAGGGTGGTGGAAAAATGCGGCCTTGGCGCTTCTCGTAAGGCTGCAGCTGAGAGAAGGCGTCCATGGCGGACGGCTCCTCGTGCAAAGTTGGCGAATTGGAGATGGGGGTGGCGGGTAGACGGCGAGGAATTCGGAAAGCTCCAGGTGGCAGGCTTGGTATCCGCGAGGTGGAAGCGACTGGCTGCTCTGGTAAGGCCGCCGGCGGTGGTGGAGGCGGTCTCCGTCTGGGAGGCGGCGGAGTGGGCGGCGCCTCTTCTTGGATTTCTTCTAGTACAGGTGCGGCTAGAGGGGGCATTGGTAACGGGCGAGAGGGCGGCAGCGTGGGAACAAGGGGTTGCGACAGGTTGGCGGCTTCCTCGGGTGGGATGTATGACAAAATGGACGGGGTGGGTAGCACCGGAGCAGGCGGCTTATCGACTGGCGATTGCGAAGAGGCGGGATCAGACTCGCTGACTGATGAAAGGTAGTCGAGGCCAGAAGACGAGGTTCGCTCCACCGCTCGAGCCCAGCGGCGCGGCGTTGGCACTGGTGGCTTCCGCTTGATGGACAGCGGGCGATGTAAGAGGGCCGAATGCCTTCTCCCAAGCTCCCGCCGTTCAGACTCGGATGCCGACGACTCGACAATGGTCGAATGTCGCTGAGGCACCCGGCTCTCTCTTGGCTCGATCGGCGAAGCGTCCAAGAACGAAAAAGGCCGAGGCTTGCTCCAACTTTGAACGGACTGCGCCATCGGCAGTACCAGAGTGGGTGACGAAGGTGGGGGTTGGTCGTCCGACTGATCCCAGACCGTGACAGAGGGCAAGCCTTTTCCGTCATCCAGTGATCCTCGGCGCGAAGGCGGCTCGGAGTCGCTGTCGCTGTCGTCGGCTCTTCTCCGCCTCAAAGTGGAGGGGCCGGCAATAGCAGATAGAGAGGCCAAGGTGTCCTGCATCTTCATCTCCAAATCCTCCAAGCTCGCTCTGGCTTCGACATTCTTCTTCGATGGCCTCTTGCTCTTCTTCGGCGGCGGCTGCGTGAGCTCTTCTTCCACGATCGGTGCCACAGTGGGGTTTTCCACTGGTGCCTGAGGCGCAGGCTCTTCTGGCAACTCGGCAGGCAGTTCGGGAGGTGGTGAAGGCGGTCGCTCGGGGGCAAGCCGAAGTGTAAAAGGTGCCCAATCAGAGCGAGACAAGGGCCGTTTAGTCGATCTGCGATTGACCCTAGCGGAGCGCTGAAGCCCCGCGCCCCCGCTCGACTTGGAGGCGAAAGGAGAGGAATCTGACATCGGAGAATCGGGAGGCGAGAGACCGCCTGGGAGCGAAATGACGGGCGAAGGAGGCGTTTGTACTGCTTCCTGAGCTGGAGGTGGATCTGGTAGGACGGGGGAAGGTTTGGGAAGGACGAGGCGGCGACTGGTGAAAGGCAACGAGTCGGACGTGGGCGAGGAGCTAGGATCCAGCGGTTCCACCACAGGTTCACTTGACACTGGAACTACTGCTTGAGGGTCCGACACAGTTTCAGACCCAGATGTAGGCCTAGGTTCTGGTGCAGGCGGCGGTGGAGCTAACGGCCTCCCAATGCGGCGAGTGGTGGCAAAAGGAGACGAAGCCGCCAGTGTTAGACTGGGAGTATGTGAAAGGCCAGGTTCAGCCGGTGCAATCAGCTGGCCAGGCCTCGAGGAAGATGGGGGAGGCGGTGGCAAAGACACCTTGGCGGGCACTTCTTTAGCGGGCCCGCCCACTGGTGAGCCTTCCGTAGGTGGTTTAGATAGAGAATCGAGCTTTTCGCGCTCCACGTGAAGTGGTGAAACAGTAAGCGCCTGCTCTTCGGCCTTTACCGCCTCGGCGGCCTCCGGCACCACGTCATTAGAAGTTGCCAGGTCCGCGCCTTTTGGCTCGTTCTTGGTGTCCTCCGCCGTAGGTATCACCGGCACGTCGTCCTGTGATGAGGCGGCAGGCTCCGTTAATGGCAAAGCCGAAGTACCAGCCGCAGGCGGTTCTTCCTCGTCCCTCTCCGAAGTGAAGCCAGATCTCTGGCCGTCGTCCCAGACCAAAGCCAGCGACGAGGAGTGCTGTTGTAAAAGTGGCCTGGCCGGTACGGGTGCACTGGGAGCTGGCTCGACTTGGGCCTTGACTTCGACAGGCGGCTCCACTTTAATGGGCGGCGCCACCGGAGAAGAATCTTCAGCAAGTGCAGGCGGCGTAGGTATAATAGGCGGGGAGAGAAGGAGAGATGGAGGCAGGCTGATCTCTGCAGGCAGTTCTGGGGCCTCTTCTTGAGGTGCAAGAGGTAGGCTCGGCGAGTCGGCGGGCGAAGGCGGTCGCTCGACTGCTTCTGGGATGGCAGGTTGCGACGCGACGGCGACCGGTTTTAAGTTTTCAACGGGTGGTGCAACGGGAGGAGGCGTTGCAAGCGTGGGAAGTGGTAGAGCCGTAGGCTCGGGGTTGGTGGTGGCCAGCTCGTGCTTCGGGACGACATCGTCGTTGGCAGCTGAATGAGCCGCCTTGGAAGGTGCAGGCGGAGAGTCCGGAGTAAGTGAAGGCGGTATTGGTGCTTCTTCAAGCGGCATAGGCTCGTCGAAGATCGGCTCCGTGGTCGCCACCACCGCTGGAGCTTCGACTTCCTCCGGCCGAACTGGTGTCGTGGCAGTTGCATCCACCGTCTCTGGCTCCAGATCGTCAAGCACGACGGCTGAAGTGGAGGCTTGCGGCTGCTGCTCCTCCGCCTCGACCTCGTCGCCCAAGCCCAAAGCGGCCTTTCGCCGAAGCTGGTCCCTCTGAATGCGCTCGGCCAGCTCGACGCCGCTCTCCACGTCCTTCATCCACTCTCGCGCCAGCTCGTCCTCCTGGTCCCCTTTGGACCGCAGGCCGCGGACGTTGAACGAATCTGAAAGTCGAAAGAGCGGCTCGTTGAGCGATCCCCCGTCGGACACCTCCGAGTCGGAGTAGTAGATGGGAGGGGGCGATGCTGGGATTTGAACAGTTGGGGTTGGTGCTGGAGGAGCAGCGGGAGCCCAGGGTGGTGGCATGGCCTGAGGGTCGAATGACGGCGGGACATCAGCGCCTAGAAAGTCCACGTCGAGCCCTAGTCCCGCTTTCAACGTGAGCTCGTGCAAAACTGAAACGGTTCAAGAGACCAAGACGGACCTTCATAGACGGAGTGGCGGCGCATGGCAGAGCGGATCTCGGCTTGGGCCAAGTCGATCTCGGTTTGGGGTTGGGCGACTGAGCCCTGGCTGGACACGGACGCCTCGCTGCCTGACCTCTGCAGGCGCCTGGACGATCTTGCACTGCTGCTGGCCACTGGAGCCTGGGCGGGCTGCTGTTGCTGCTGGGCCAAAGGCAACGAGGCCGTTGACGCTGCTGCCCGCTCCCTCGTTGGCCTGGCGCGGGTAGTGCGAGCGGGCAGCGGCAGGGAGACGGTGGACGCATTGTTGTAGGTCCTGGATGGCGCTGTCGTCGCCGTGGACGAGGTGGAAGCAGATGGCAAGCCGACTGACAGGACGGCTTGAGCAATGGCCGGGTCGACCTGCTTCTTCTTGGGCTTGCGCTTCTTGGGCGGCGGCGGCGCTGGTGTTGTTGCTGGAGCTGCCAAGGACGGCGCAGCGAGCAGCACGCGCGGCCCAACATCGACCAGCTTGTTCCGTTTGGACGGCATCCACTTGACAGCTTCACTTCATCCGCCTCGTCGATGTGCTCCACAACTCGTTCGCGCTCTCAGCCTTGTTTGTTTTGCTGTTGCTGCTGCTGGTTGCTGCTCTCGCTTGCTCACTGCTGCTGCTAGCCAGCACGGGAGGCTGAGGACCGCTTGGACAGCAAAGGGACTGGCCAAGGCGGGTGGCGAATGACGATCTCGACTCGATGGCCACTGGCGGCGGCTTGGTTATCCCTTAAAGACTGTGATAGGCCTCCAGTCGCTTGGGTTAATATTATAACCTGAACGGAGAAGAAGACGCCTGCCAAATTGCCACCCTCTCTTTGGCTGAACCTTCGTCGAATGCCTGTCTGCGTCGTATCCTAGATGGTGGCGACATCTCTCAAAATGCATCAGGCAAGGCCTTGATTCATGCCCGGCTCGCAGACAGACCGTTTGTTCGTCGCCGGTTTGGCATCTCACTGGTCGCGAGAAGGCGTCCTCCTCACGTCTTGAGTCTTGACAGAAGTGCGCTCTGTTCTGTTCTGTTGCACGACCGTCGCGGCGTCCTTCCAAATCTCCCTTGATCAATTCATTCTGTCTAACTGTCCTGGAGTTCTGTGCTGTTCTGCTCATTCTGGTTGGCAACAATGCCCCGTCTTCTCTTTCTCCCCTCCGTTCCGTTCGAGTCCGTATGAACCTCTCCTCTTCGAACATTGCCAGAACCCTTTGTATCGCTCCTTCTCTTACCTTCCCAGCGTACTAGGTCGTCTCCGCCGCGCGGTTTCCTTGTTCTCCATCCGTTCCGTCCAACTCACCCATCGTGTACCCGCCCATTTCTGCATACTTAGCCCCATCATGGCCTACATTGTCAAGACCAGCGACCTCCACCAAGCGGTTGCCGCCCTCAAAGAACCCAAAGCTGACGCTGCTTTCCATGAACTTGTTGCTAAGAACGAAGGTCGGCGGCCAATTCCGTAGCTGAGAGCTTGGCTAACTAAAGCCATAAAGACGCGCGCGCTTGCCTCACCACTTTGGATGAGGTAGGCACTTTGTTGCCCGGTCAAAGACTGTTCTTATGCCACGACGCATCAGCGGCTTGAAAAGCTGATCCGAAAAGTTGACGCTGGTCAATTCCATCGTAGCGATATCAATGCCGTCTTCAGCGGAGTTCTGGCTGTAAGAATGCTGCTTTTCGTGCTGCGGTCAGCCTTAACGGTTGCTTCCACAGCTCTCGAAGTGCGCCGACAAGCAAAACTCTTCCGGCGCTTCCGCGTACATAAAGCAGGTGCGAATGAGATTATCAACCTGAGCTGCCAACAGAATGCTCATGTCTAACCTTTTGCCGGGCTCTGCAGATCGAACGAGCGTTCCGGGGTTGCTTTGGCACCCAGAATGATATTCCCCAAACCGAGCGCCTGAATGGCCTCATGAGCGTTTTCGAAGTTTTGATGCACGAAAATGTCGCGTCTCACGCCCAACTGCCGTACCTTGCCGGGCATGCGGGTAGGGAAGAATTGCGTCGACGTTGGGCGGCGCCATTCACTGGTGCTTAAGGAGCACATCTTGACTCTCTCATTTCCTCAGGCCGGGCTTCTTGTTAACTAGACGAGCGACACCAGGAGAATAATAGTTGCAAAGCCTGCTCGCGCTTCAACACAGGTCTATAGAGATCTCACCACCCCCTTCCGCTGCTTGAAAAAAGCAGCGTCCTTTTCCTCCACCTTGACAAAGATGCCGGGCGGCATGATTGAGTCGAACGTCAGGTCGTGTGCTAGCCATGCAACCACTTGAGGATCTTTGTCCATGTCTTGTCCAAATCTGAAACGGTACAAGAGACCAAGACGGACCTTCATAGACGGAGTGGCGGCTCATGGCAGAGCGGATCTCGGCCCAATATTTGGGCCAGGTCGATCTCGGTTTGGGGTTGGGCGACTGAGCCCTGGCTGGACACGGACGCCTCGCTGCCTGACCTCTGCAGGCGCCTGGACGACCTGGCGCTGCTGCTGGCCACTGGGGCCTGGGCGGGCTGCTGTTGTTGCTGGGCCAAGGGCAACGAGGCCGTCGACGCTGCTGCCCGCTCCCTCGTTGGCCTGGCGCGGCTAGTGCGAGCGGGCAACGGCAGGGAGACGGTGGACGCATTGTTGTAGGTCCTGGATGGCGCTGTCGTCGCCGTGGACGAGGTGGAAGCAGATGGCAAGCCGACAGAGAGGACGGCTTGGGCAATGGCCGGGTCGACCTGCTTCTTCTTGGGCTTGCGCTTCTTGGGCGGCGGCGGCGCTGGTGTTGTTGCTGGAGCTGCCAAGGACGGCGCAGCGAGCAGCACGCGCGGCCCAACATCGACCAGCTTGTTCCGTTTGGACGGCATCCACTTGACAGCTTCACTTCATCCGCCTCGTCGATGTGCTCCACAATTCGTTCGTGCCTTGAGCTTTTGTTGTTTTGCTGTTGCTGCTGCTGGTTGCTGCTCTTGCCGGCTTACTGCTGCTGTTAGCCGGCTCTGGATGCCAAGAACCGCTTGGACAAAGGGACTGGCCAAGGCGGGTGGCGAATGACGATCTCGACTCAGTGGCCACTGGCGGCGGCTTGGTCACCTCTTAAAGCCTTTAATAGGCCTCCAGTCGCTTGGAATAATCTTATAACCTGAACGGAGAAGAAGACGCCTGCCAAATTGCCACCCTCTCTTTGGCTGGACTTTCTTCGAATGCCTGCCGGCCTCTTATTCCAGATGGCGGCAATTGCTTCTTGTTATGCATCAGGCAAGGCCTTGAATCATGCCCGGGTCGCAGACAGAACGTTTGTTCGTCGCCCGCTTGGCGTCTCACTGGTCCCGAGAAGGCGTTCTCCTCACGTCTTGACAGAAGTGCGCTCTGTTCTGTTCTGTTGTACGACGGTCAAGACAGACTCGCCGTAACCTTTGTTTATTCTCTTCCGTAGTACTGTACTTACTTCCTGTTGCGTCCGTTGTTTTTTGTGACGTTGCCTTGCACCCCTTCCGTTTTATTCTCAAGTTGAGGACGCGAGACATTGCCCTTGTTCTCTTCATTCCCTCCCGTTCTTCTGGACGAGGATAGTGCGCCCTCGCCCTTCAACCCTCACCACGTCTTGGGCGACCTCGACAACCTTGTCCAGCACAGCAGGGCCGTATTTGACCTGAAATGTCCCCTCGTGATCGCCGAAGGACCATATCACCAGCCGAACAACTGTTGGAGGTAGCCCTGGCTGAACTTGCCAAACCCCGCAACTGGTCCGCATTCCAGCTATTCCTCCGGGACACCAAGAACCTGCAGAGAGGCGGTAAGCTCTTGCTGTAGGAGTGATTTTGATGCTTATTGGCCGTCGATGTTAGGGCCCCATCTGGTTGACAAGCTGGCCGAAGTCAGTTTAAGCGCCCCCTGAGTGCACTTCATTGATTCGAAGTGCAGGAGCTGGAGGCTTGCATGAGATCTGCGGAGACGGGCACACCTTTCGACAGGCAGCAAGTCATAGCGGCAGCCGAAACAGTGCGGGTGTTGGCGAGCTCCCCTTTCCACACAAAATGCTGACCGTCGGAATTGCAGCTTTCCGGCTTCTCCGAGAACTACACAACGACTCACGGTGGCGTTCTCCTGTACACGTCCAAGGTGAGTAAGTCTATGGGCGATTACGCTCGCTGACGCCTCTCAGTTAGTGGATGTCCTCAAAATGATCTTCACCGATGACAGCGTCCCGCTTGAAGTGCGCCTGGAGGCTTTGATCAAAGTATTTGATATCCTAATGGATGTCAACGTCACAGCACATACTCAACAGCAGTGGTTCGGCCCGTACCGCCCTTTGAATCAAGAAGGCCGTAGGGAGGAGCTGCGAGCGCGTTGGAGACCTCATATCTGACGAGGCTTCACCATGTTCAATGGATTTACTTGCAATATTATCGGGCAGGCTACATGATAACCATGCCGCTGCAAGGATCGATTCACACTGACCTAACCACCCCCTTCCGCTGCTTGAAGAAGGCAGCGTCCCTTTCCTCCACCTTGACAAAGATGCCGGACGGCATGATCGAGTCGAACGTCAGGTCGTGTGCTAGCCATGCAACCACTTGAGGATCTTTATCCATCCTGTCTGCCCGTGCCATGCTGCTCCGGGTGATCAGCTTGCGACCACCAAAGGAAAGAAATCGACCTACGTATTGTAAGCCAGCGGCGGGTTCTCGTGGTTCGTTCGATAGGCACCACCAAAACTGAAAGATCCAATGCGCGGTTTGCGGCTGCCATCCGGTGGCGTTTGAAGCAAGCAGCAGTGGTGGCAAGTGTCGCCACCGAGGTAGAAAAAGACGCCATTGTTCAGCCGGACCAGCCCCGAGAGATGGCCCTTTTTGTGGCCGGGAGTGTGAAGCAGCATGAGAGTGCCATCCCCAAAGTAGTCGAGGCCGATCATGGAGCCGACGTGGTGCCATTTGTCTTGCCGCGTGAGAATTCGGATGTTTCTGCCGTCCACCTCCGCTTGAGGGATGTCCAGTTCCTTGGTCATATCCGGAGGAGTGTCGACACCGAGCACGATCCTAACGTGCAGGTTAGTCGGTGCTTGGCTTGCAAATGCCACAAGGGAGCCAGCTCACTCGGTTGACTTAGGGAAGTCGCGAACGTCGCCAGTGTGATCCCTGACGCTTCATGAGTATGAGGAGCTTTGAAGACAGAGCTTGGTTGCTCACCAGTGCGTGTGGCTGAGAACGATGGCATCAATGCTGGCCGGGTCAACGCCATTTTCGGCTAGCGTCCTGGCAGCTCCCAATTCTGGGTGACAATGGAATAGCTTGTAGGCCGTCTTTGTGCCCTCGGACATGGATGCGTCTTTCTGTGGGTAGATACGATCAGCGGCTGTTTCGGCTGGGGCGCAAAGTGGCCAACCTGGCGTAAACCGAGATCAAACAAGACCCTCTTGGTCGTTGACCCTTGGGTGTGCTCGATGAGAAAGACGTAGCCAGCCAGGTGCAGAGGCTCCTTCCGGCCTTCCACCATTTGCATAATGCCCATGTCAACGATCATGTCTCCAATTCGCAGCATGGTCACTTCGACCTTGACATCCGCTGGAGGTGGCGGCGGCAGAGCATCTGCATGGTATTCGTCAGCTTGGACCAAGCCCGCGAGTCGGGAATGCGTCGACGCACGGAAGGGTTCGCCAAAATCGTCAAAATTGACATGATCAAGCGTTTCCACCCAAGCCTTGAATTCAGCTGAGCTCGCGTGGGTTGGGATCGGTGGATCCGCAGCTGGAGGACGTGCTTCTTGCATGGTGGGCAGGAGGTGTTGGTTGGGCGTCGGAGAGAGGAAGGGCGAACGGCGGGGTCAAGATTAGATCGCCGACTCGGCACGATGAGCTAGCAGAGGCCAAAAGTAACAGTTCAACAGTCGGGAGCTCCATGTGATCATGATTACTGTCAGACTCTATTCTTGGACAGAGCCGATGCCAAAACGCCATGCGCTCGTCGAAGTCCAAAGCGCAAAGATTTGCCACCCACTGGGCGCTTTTCACTACAATGATGGTACACACGAGGGGAAACCCAAATTCGACAGCAGTGGGATATCAGAGCTTCCACTGCGGCTTGCGCTTCGCCGCAAACGCTGACATCCCTTCGTTCTTGTCCGCCGTGCCCAATGTCGCCCAGAAGATGTGCCGCTCCAAAGTAAGCCCATCTGCCAGCGGTGTTTCGGCAGCTAATCTTTCTTTCAGTACCTCCTCAATGTAACGCAAAGCAAAAAGATGTAGCTCACCGGCATTGACGGCGTGCTTCGAGGCCAGTACAGCCGTCCTGCTCTTGCTCGCAATAATTTCTGCCACTTTTAATGCCTCCACGACCACCTCGTCCTCGCCTGTTCCGACTACTCGACTGATAAGGCCCCATGCGTAGGCCTCTTGAGCCGTAAAGGGCCGCCCGGTCAGAATGGCCTCCATCGCCTTCGACTTTCCAATCGCCGACGTCAAACGCTGAGTACCACCACCGCCAGGGATTACGCCGAGGTCTATTTCAGGTTGTCCAAACACAGCGGTAGGTGATGCTAATATGATGTCGCATAGCATGGCGAGTTCTGCTCCGCCGCCCAACTGACCACGCAGCTCAGACAGGTTTCCCCCAAGGACGGAAGAGGTCCGAGCTCACAGCATAACCAGACACAGCAGCAATGATAGGTTTCTTGAAGGAAGCGATGCCTCCCCAGTTGCTCGTGAGGAAGTTGCCCTTCAGCGCTTGTTCGTAGCCAGTCCGGTGAAGTTCTCCAATGTCGGCTCCGGCGGCGAACGCCTTCTTGTTTCCCGTCAATACTGCGGTTGCAATACTGTCGTCCGCATCGATGGCCGCCAAAACAGCGTTGAGCTCGGCAAACAAGGCGGCGTTCAAAGCATTCAAAGCTCGTGGGCGATTGAGCGTTATGAGCACCACGTTGGACTGGGCCCCTTTTACTGATACCAGAATGTTGGAATACGACTTCGAAAGCCAGCTGGGTTTGGTCGAAGTGGCCATCCTCAGCCTGCGGCCCTGCGGAGATTAGGCTGAAGGCTTTGCTCGTCTTCGTCCCAATAGAGTCGCCCTCTCCGGTTCCTGCACTATCATTCAAGCAGGTCTAGAAACAATGAGCAAGGCATTCGGCTCACGCGGGGTCCCAAAAGTCTCGCAGTCGTGACTGGTGGCGGATGCTCTCCAACCCGTGCTTCTCTTCTCCGAGCCGCCAGTGTCGTCTTGAATCGCACTCTCTAATATCTGGTGTAACAAAATCGTACTGCGATAGCGAGGACCCGCCCAAAAGAAGCGCCCCAGCTTCCCCTGCCTCTCCAAGAAGTTCGACGACGTTGCTGCCCGCTTTTGCCCTTTCGCTGCTTTTCTCAGTCTGTGCCTGCTTGGATGGCTTACTTGCTCTGAGTTCTATATGAAACGCAATGGAGTGCCGCTCGAAGAGGGTGGATTGGGGGGCTCGCTGGTCTTGCCGTGCGGTTTGAAGCTCGAAAATCGTTTGGTCAAGGTTGGCTGCGTCCTTTGGCTTGAAAGAGGAGAACACTGACTGTGGAATCGATAATTTAAAGGCTGCCATGGCCGAGAACTGGCCAATCCATTCACGGGCTTGCCGAACGAGCTGCATTTCAACCTGTACGAAGCTTGGGCTCAGAGTGGCTTTGGCCTGCTCATCACTGGTGAGCTGTTCTCCCTACTAATTGCATCTGTGTCTCTGAATAGGAGAAACAGGCAACGTTCAAGTTGACTCCGCCTTCCTGGCCACTCCTGGCGACGTCTACCTTTCCCCTTCAAATCCTCGGCTCGCACCAGCATGGTCGAAATGGGCTGCTAAATGCCATTCCAATACCGGCACCAAAGTCATAATGCAGCTATCCCATACCGGTCGGCAATCTTTCAGGTGCTGCTTGCGGCCACCATGGAAGTCGACTCTGGCGCCCAGTGCGATCCCGCTTTCGGAAGCCTCTTGGTTCGGCTCTATGATCATGCGGTTGCTGTTTGGGACTCCTACAGCGATGTCCGTTGCCGACTTGAAAAGAGTGGTGGACCAATCTGTCGCGGGGGCAAAGATGGCAGAGGCTGCCGGGTTCGACGGCGTTCAACTTCATTGCAGGTCCGTCGCTTTTCTCATTCCATCCTTGGAAGGTCAGGTATTGAAGCAATTGGGATTCAGTCACGGCTACCTCTTGGCCCAAATGCTTTCTCCTCTCACCAACATCCGGACGGACGAGTACGGCTCTGGGGGGAGTCGGCTCAAGCTCTTACTAGACATCATCGCTGGCATTCGCTCTTACACCTCACCCTCATTCTGTGTCGCTTTAAAGGTCAACGCTTCGGACTATGTGGTGCGCAGTCCCTTCTTCTTTCTTCGTCATCTGGCTCATGTGGACATTGCCAAAAAGGCCGGCGGTTTGACAGAGAAAGAAGCCCTCTCCCAGCTTCGGGCAATCGTCCAAGAAGCTTCAATAGACCTGGTGGAGATCTCGGGCGGCACCTACTCCAACCCGATCTTCGCCTCTGAAAGCCGGCGCGAGGCCTTCTTCGCTTCCTTCTCCCGGCAATGCAAGACCATGATCTCCTCCCTCTCTCTTCCGCATAAAGCACCAGCAGTGATGCTCACTGGAGGTTTCCTCACTCGGTCAGCCATGCGATTGGCTTTGGAAGATGGGTCGGCGGACCTGATTGGGATTGGGCGAGCGGCCTGCGTGGATTTGGAGTTGCCTGGGAAAGTGCTGGATGCCAAGCTGAAGGACGAAGAGGCGGAGTGCGTGGAGTACAGCCCGAGAGGCGTCAAGTGGCTCCAGCGACTCTCGCCGGTCAAGGTGGTTGGAGCGGGCTTCCCAACCGGTTCGCCCTTTTTCTTGTCCTTTGACTTCCTCAGTTGAGCTTAGAGGTGTCGTGATGGATCACAGCTTGGCATTGCATGCAACTGAGGCGAATCGCAAGCGGCAAAGGGGTGGACTTGAATCGCACGTTGCTCGGTGGCGTTTGGGCCGAGCTGCCTTTGTTGTTCCGGCTCGCTCTCTTAACGTTGGTCTCGCAGATAGCTGTTTGGGGCTTCTTTCGGGTGGTAGGCAAGTCGTAGAATGAAACATCTTAGACGCCATGGGGTTTGGGCAGAGTGGAGAACGTGGGGGGTGGGTGGTGGTGTTGTAAATGCAAAGATATGCCCTAGCCCTGCAACCCTATAACAAGGCACACGCCGGTGCTTGGGGTGGTGTTGAGTAGCTCAGCAGTCCGATAGATCTGTGAGCCGGGACCAACAATGGAGTTCAGCTGCAGCTCAACTGGAGGCGAGGTCACCAGCAACCCACCTGCTTCGCTTGCTCCAGGTTAGCAGCCGTGTAGGAGTCGCTTAGTACTGGGCAGCCATGCTTTGGCATGCCTGTGCGAGAGCGACACCGACATAGTTCAGACATGCAGAACTCAGAAATCGAGCCACAACAAGCGCACCTTGAGCTGCTCCAAGTAGTACGAGCAAGACTGCATGTCGTTGCCGGTGGCGGACAAGCACGAGGTGAAGTCTTTAGCCTGGATGGCGCAGGTCTGGCCCTGCTGCTGTTGCTGCTGCTGGTCCCAAGCGGGTTGACCCTGGGGCGGCGCGACCTCTTGGGGCTGGCTGGATCCGCCGCCGAAGAGGGCGTTCGATACGCCGTGGCCGATGACTGACCCCATGCCGACGCCAGCAGCGGTTCCCAAGCTGATAATAACGAGGGGGGTTGAGCTGTATGTTTGGGCTTTGGATTGCCTCGACACACTCACATGTTGGACATCATGCCGCCGCCGCGCTGTGGGACAGCCTGCGCTGGGACTGGCGCTGTCTGCTGCGAGTGCTGCTGAGGCGGCGCGGCTTGGGTCGAGGCGGATCGGCGCTGGCCAAAGCCGCCGGAGGAGGAGGACGAGCTGGAGCGGCCGGACGAGCGGGAAGAGCGCTGTTGGCCTCTTTAGCTTAAACCCCAAAACTATCTAGGGTACGACGCACAGGCATGTTTGATTAGAAGCTGAGGGAGATGGAGGAGCAGAGCGGAGAGAGCCGCCTGCCAGAAAAATCTCGGGCTTCGTGAGCCCGCGCAAGCCCCTCGGCATCTGTGGGTGGTGGCGACTTGTCGAGGATTCGCTTGGGTGCGATATTAGGAAGCGCTCTAAGGCTAATACAATGCAGATCATGATAATGTTAGAGATTGGAAGGTTGCGATGCTAACCCGCCCCGATGAAGCCTTCTAGGCGGGAAAGTGAGGCACCCATCGGCTAACTCGCTCGTCTACATAAGCTTTGCGCACTTCTTCTTCCTTCATGGCCTTGTACTCGGCGCGGTACCGGCCAAGCTCGGTGCCTTCGTTGACTTCCACGTGCATGAGGATCTGGTGCAGGCGAGTGATAACAACCTTGCGCTCCTCGGCAGTCATCATATTTATCTTTCGTGGGTCCATTGCGACATCGAAAACATGCCAGATCTAGAATATATCGAAGTTAAAGCGTGTCCGGTCGAGGTTGCGAACCACTTGGAACGTACCTCCAAGATGTAGCCGTCGACTGCCTCTGCCTTGCATTTATCCGCTAGCGCCGACAGCTGTAATCTGATCAGACAAAGACCTCGGAGCGGGCAGATAAGCTGCAGACACCTTGCGAAAAGCGTCATTGATGGCAACCACTTGGTCTCTCTCTCCCTTAAAAGCTTCGAGTTCCTGTACAAACAAAGTTCAAGGCAAGGATATGAGCGCGACGTGTTGACTTGCAGTAGCCAATTCTTCCACGTATACTTCCGCACCTAAGCAGAGTCAAATTTAGGAGCAGACTTCGACTGGAAGCTAAGGAAATGCGACACACTGGGATTCTGAAGTAGGAACGCATGCAGCGCAGCTTCCTTCTTGGTATTGTTGATGGCAACGAGACCTCGCGCCAGGAGTTCCCAGGAAGTAGGCATTTGTGGTCTGGGTGGGTTCGAAAGTATGGGGATGGTCTTGGCAAACTTGACACTTCTCGAAGAGACTTGATAATGGTCGAGGGTCAAGAACAAGAGGCGGACGGACTGTCGGGCCCTACCACTGGAACCAGACAGATGAGATCCAACAAGGGGAGGCAAGAACTTTCCACGTCCAACAAACAGAACAAGACAGAACGGCGGACACCCGTACCGTGAGACAGAAGCAAACAGAAGTCTGCATTTGGGAGGGCACAGAGGCAACATCTTCTGTCGTCGAGTTCAACGTCGACGCATTCGCAGAATCGCATACTAAACTGGCATGGGTTGCAGGAATTCGGCATCCTTGGGGCTGGTGAACGGCCGCAAAATCTCTGTAGACTCGAATGGCAGCTCTCGCCTCGTTGGGCATCCCGCTGCCGCCGCGCGTTGTGATTTATGAACGAGGAAGGCAGCGCCGGCAACGCGCCTTGGTTCGGTCGCTCGCCCGACTTGGGCACACCTGTAACAGTTGCAAAATAGTCTCCGTTAGAGGGGAGGACGGAGGAGCAAGCGGAAGCAGCGGTGTCATCGTCGGGGCTTTGACCGGCAGGGTGAATGCATCTGTGGGTGGTGGCGACTCGACTCTTGACAGAGCGCCAACGTCGTTAACTCCATTGCTACTGCTGTTACCACCTCCTTGTGTATTATGAAGTGCTATAAGCTAATTCAATGCAAGACTTGGCAACGAAGGCATCGCCCAGGTTCAGAGTCAAGGGAGGTGGGCCTCCCAGAACTTCATCAACCCAGCCAAGTGTTCCTCCCGCATCTCGTCATTCATGTGGTAATAGCCCCTGCGGATCGGGCCGAGCTGTCCAGGGACGGTGGCTTTGACGCGCACCAAAATGCGATGGACCTCGATGAGGGCATTCAGGCGCTCCCATCTGGGCAAGTTCGTGTCATTGATAGCAACCGTAACAACTTTCCTCATCTGCGCTAAGCCGACCATTAGTGCCTGCACCAGCGGGGTCGTACTCGCTCGGTCACTCGCCTGTCTGACGAAGGGCTTGAGTACGGCATTGTTGGCGGGGACGCAATCAACCAGCTGCGGAATCAAGATCAGGGAGAGGCCATGAGCATTGAAGAGAGCTGGCCTCACAGCTTGCAAGGCCTCTTGGACCGGCTGTGCGTTTCGGTAGTTCGAGGGGTTTGCGGGATCGAGATACACCATAAGTGCCTGCGGAGTGGTTGTTAGACTCAAAACGAACGGAACGGCGCGCAGAGCTCACCGAGCACAGCTTTTCGGCGCAAGCCTCCGCTGCTGATGATCATTCCACGCTCACGGTAAGCCAGCGTGCGTCTGACCGTATCTAGGCAGAGCGTACCTGCGTTGCTTTTCAGGAATTCGTGGAAATCTCTCTTGTGGGCTGAGTCCTCGAGCAGGGGGCCTTCTTTCGCGAGTAAATTCTCTGGACCATCGGATGACATGACGCGTGGCTCGGGTAGAAGTGGTGGGTGGGTGGCTTTTAAGAAGTGGGCAGTGGGTGTTGAGATCAAACTGTCGCGCGAATGCAAAGGACTTTCGTGGTGGTGATGATCAAGAACGAGTGGCGGAGGGGCGAACGGGCCCTCACCTCTAGAACCTCACGGACGGAACCCAACAAAGGGGTTGCAAGGAACGGAACCGCACGGAACATTGGACATCACTGCCAATACAGTGAGACAGAAAGTCGAGAACGAAACGGAGGCAACGCCTTCTGTGTTCGACTCAACGCAAACACTTAGACGGACAGGCAGAGATGAAGGATATAGTCCTCCCAAAGCTCGTTATGTAGACGGCGGAGGTCTACGGATAAGAGGTGGCAAGTCGGTGTGGCCCATAGAAGAAAAGAGATGAAGCCCAACAAGGGGTAAAGACAAGTCCCTTCATTGGCAAGGAAGAGAAGAAAACGGAAGCCTAAACGGAAGTTTGGACACACTGCCAATCCAGTGCGACAGAATGAAATAGAAGTCGAGGACACAACGGAGGCAACACCTTCCGTCTTGGACGCGAACGCAACCACATAGGAAGACAACACTTGAGATAATGGGACCACAACAACTTGCTGCATACGAGTCGCAGATCCTCATGGGCGGACACGGAGCCGCGGCAGGAAGCCGAAAGCGAAGATCTGGGAGGGACGCATGCAATGCGAAGGGATAGATCTCGACGGCATGGACATGGCCGGTAACAATTGCAAGCGGCATGCTTTAACACCAGCCTTGGCAGGGGATCATCGGCATGAGCGTCAGCCATGTAACGATCCACGTCGGAGGAGCGCTGTAGGTGATGGGCGGAGCGACCAGAGCCTCCAAGAATGGCTTGCTCGACGCGTTGCTAGCCAGCCTTGTTTCCTCGGCCAACCTGCACTGCCGCTTGGCGAATGTCCAGTCCGCCGATTCAAAAGCACCGGTTCCGAAACCACGAGGTGGGTCAATTCGCTTGATGAGCTCGCCATCGACCCAGTACTCCATCCAGCCCCAGTCGTTCTTGCCAAAGTCCACCAACTTTGGCCCGCTCGCAATGTAGTCGAGTTGAAACCAGCCCAGAGAAAAGCAATTGGCCATGAGCTTGGTCATGGACGACCGCATGGTCATGATCGACATCCAGTTGGTTGCCGGAACCTAGAGCTGCGTCAGCACTGGTTGGGCTCGGCGGCCTTTTTTTCTTGAGGACATACATATAAAATGAAGCTACCGTTACCATAGTGCTTGGTGCGGTCGTAGAAAACTTGCGGGTCAGAGCCGCCGTAGACTGCGCCGGGATAACGGATGACGGCGTCGTCGAGCACCAGCGAGTCTAAAGCAATACGCTTTTCAGCTTCAAAGCTCACGAAACGAGATTAAAGAGCGTCAAGATGACCTACAGCCAGACACCATAGCCGTTGCCAGGCTCAACAGCAAGCCGAAATTGAGCCAGCCGCGCATTTTGAAGCAGAAGGTCGGGTCTCCAGAGGCACGAATTGATACTTTGGATGTCTGAAAGGATTGAGAGAACAGTTGTATGATGCGCACGAAGGCAAAAGGGTAAATGAGTCAAGGCATTATTGGGCAGCTCCTTGGTTCCGCCACAAACGGCAGGTGGCCCAAATCCGCCGCGCATTCTCGGACTTCTCCGAAAACAGCAGGTCAGTGCCGATCTTTGGCTTGCCAATCCTGTTCCGTGTCAGATGCAAAGGGCGTGTGCGGAACCGGAGAAGCAAGTGGCGCCAAGGAACGCACATAGTCGAAAGCAGGCGTGAACCCGGTGATCATGAACAAAAAGCCGCTCGCTCATCAGCTCTGCCTCTATTGCTGCCAGCATGGAGCGGCTCTGTAGCAGCATGTACAGTGGAACACTTGTAAGGTAAAGATTGGCCATTATTGTTGTCGGAGAGCAACTGGCTTCTCGATCGGAAGGCATTGCTGGAGCCGGAAGGGGGGCTACATTTGGGATGCATTGCAACACGGCTCAACAAACACGCCTTAATCTCTAAAGTTAATGACACAACGACCGGCCAGCTTGCCAGCGCGCTGGGTGAGGTTGCGAACCCTTTCAGTTCTGGTTAAACCTCGACAAGGAGCGGAGCTTACGACAGCGTGAACAGTCTCGACAAACTTCTCGAAAGGGAAAACAGTGACTGAAGGCTTGACCAGGCCCTGCGATGGCACGTTCAAGAAAGCGCGAAGACACTCGAACGAACGACCCACAGCGGCGGCAATGGCAAGCGCCTCGCTGGTCTCCTTCAAGCTGCCCACTCGAGACCCGACAACTGACAACGAGTTGACAACCCTTTGTACGAGGCTCAAAAGTCAGCAATTGTCCGTTGAAAGTGATGCGTGGTATGAGCGCCGCACATCTGAACAGGCTCGGCACCGGCAATGGTGCTTCCCTTTGGGGGCAGACCAACGCAGACTAGGCGTCCTCCAACGCGGACCATGTTGGTCCAGCCAGCGTACGCGGCCGGGGTGCCGCCGGTGACCAGAACAGCGTGCGCTCCGCGGCCGGTGATCTTCTTAATCTCAGCGGGGATATCGGCCACCTCTTTGAAATCGATGAACGCAAAGCACCCTTGCTGCAAAGCGAGTTCACGCTTGGAGGCTGTCGTGTCGATGCCGATGACCCGGATGCCCATAGCCTTGGCGTATTGCACGGCCAGCGAGCCTGTCGAGGCGTTCAGCTTGTGGATATTTTGCTAGAAAAAGAGGGCAACAAACCAACTCCTCCGCCCGCTCCAGGAATCACGAGCCATTGGCCGATCTTAAGGCCGGAGCTGAGGACGGCGCGATAGACTGTGGCGCCACTGCATTGAAGAGGGCCAGCAACCTGATCCGAAATTTCTTCAGTGGTGAAAGGGATCCGAGTGGCATAAGTGGCAGGGCTGTGTGCGAGTAGAAACCCTTTATCAGTCAAAACCCGTCAAAATGATAGCATCGAGGCCGCCTCACTGAGTCAGGTACTCGCAGTAACTGCCGTTGGTATTCCAAGCGGCCATGTAGCCTCCATTGATGCAGTTGTGCTCGAAGCCTTCCTGGCAAAGCTCGCAGCTCTGGCAAGCATACATGCAGGGCTTGATGCCAGCTCGGTCCCCAATCTTCCAGCCAGTCACACGCGAGCCCATGGCACTAGATGTCTCGTCAGGTGGAGGTCAAAGATTGAGAAAATATTGATAAAGGGGCTCACACAACGACGCCAGCGCCTTCGTGGCCAGGGCACTCGGAGCTTTCAAGATTGTCTAAGGCGACCGACACCCCGAACTGAGAAGGCAGCCTCACCTTCCAGGCAGTCCAAGGTCACCAAGCATGTTGTGAACATCGGACCTGTCAAAAGGAAGGCTTTAGTAACTCTGACCAAGAGCGCTGCGAATCCCCCGCACATGCAAATACCAGTGCAAGTCAAGCGAATCAAGATGTCGTCTTCGCCGGGCGTGGGCACAGGGTAGTCGTATCTTAGCTCGAGCGCAAAATCAGGCCCGCGCTTGGTGCATTGAGCAGCGCGGCAGGTTTTGGGGATCTCGAATTGCTGAGCGGCCATCTCTGTGTGTGGACAGGGCAACTTTCAGGAAGCGAGTGGATGATTCTGGGACAGGACAGTAGGCTCGAGGCTGTGGCTGCAGATAATGTATGCGGAGCAACATTGCAGAGGCCAGCACACGAAGGCGGGGTCCCAAAGGTCTGGTTGACCGGAGGCAGGAAGTGCGATGCAGCGCTGGTTCTATGGTCTGTGGCAAATTAATCTAGCTGTATATACAGTATGGGAAGATTCTATGAGCGGGACAGAAACCCTCTATGAAGAAAGGAAGGGCCGAAGCGAAGTTATTTAGGTGGCGAGCTGATGGTGGCAAAGTCAGTCGACAGATATATGGCAAAGCAAGGCCTCGACGTACCTTGAACTGAGGATGGAAGCAGCCCAACAAGTCGATCTCGTCCTGCGAGCCCTGCAAACGGTGGTCCCGCTTGCCCAAGGCGCGCTGCTTGTTTTCCCACACGCAGTACAGGAAATGCAGGGTAGTCATAACGATGGTGAAGGAGACGATGACCAGCGTGACACTGCAAGATTGAAATCAGGCGCCCGTAAGGCAGGCCGGACGAAAGAAAGCTCACATGGCGCCGGTTTGATAGCCCGTCTTGGCTTCACTGGGCACTGTTCAAGAATGGCTTAGGCAATGCCAGTATGAGCCTGCAAAGATCCAGTGTTGCTTACAGAACACCCAACCGCCAACGATGCCTGCGGGTGAAAGGTCAGCAGAGCAGCGAGGTCAGTAGCACTAAGACCGCGTACCTCCGAGCGCTCCCAGGGCAATAGTCAGTGCAATGCCAACGGATCGTGTAGTCTTATAGGTTGAGCGAGTCAGTATGCAGCGAAGGGCCGCCAAAATTGATGAACATACGTAGGGCGCGCAGTTGCTTGAAACCCAAGCAGTGTTTATACCAGCACAACCCGCATTTCCGAAGTTTGCGAGGAAGCATCCCGCATATCGTACTGAGATGACGCATGAGAACACACCCCGACCTCTCGGGAGGGACCAAAATGCTTACCTGAAGGATTCTCGGCGTAAAAAAACATCGCGGTCCCGGTAAGGGCGGCGAGCAGGATCCAGAGACAGAAAGGGTAGTGTTTCCCGGCGTAGTCAGCAGCAAAGCCGTTCAAGATTGTCACGGCACCACCGACGAAGAACGTAGCGGCCGAGTACAAGTTGGCCTTGTTGGCTCTGAAAAGAATATGAGGTCCAGCTAGAATCAGGTGCAAGAGAACGTACGAATAACCGAACTCTTGTCGCAAGATTTGAGGGAGGAAGAAGGTGAGGGATGAAGCAATGAGCTGGGCGGCGAACCAAGGCCAAATGCCGAACCAGACCGATGGCACCTTGACTGCACGCCAAGCCAGCTCCGACTTAGTCGCTTCCTCTTTCGCAACACCCGCCGTCAGACGCTTCGATCGGGTCATGATGTAGTCCTTTTCGCGCTGGGTGAGGTAGGTCGTGCTCGACGGCCTATCGGGCAGGATGAAGTAGCTGACGATCGAGACGCCAAAGGTGATCATGGCATTGGCGAAGAAGATGTTGGCTGTAAAGACAGTCGGTCTTGTCAGGCGGGACCTGAAACGAGATGCTCACACCACACCCAAGGCAAGCTGCCGATCGGTCCATTCCGGACATATGCAGTAGCGAGCAGACTGCCACACCCGGTGGCAATAGGAGAGGCACTGATGAAAAAGGGAAGTCGCAGGGCCAGTTGTTCGCGGCTATAGTATGTCGAAAGGTAGTACGAGCACCCAGGCAGGGTGCCGGCTTCAGTCAGGCCCAGCAGCGCTCGCATAGCCAAGAATTGGCCGCCAGTCTTGATGAACGCAGTGCCCAACTGTGCTCATCATGAGATGGGTGGAGCAAAGTACGAGCTCGGGAACTTGCACTGCAGACGCCATACAAGAGGCCGACTGCCAAGGCAGATTCTCAGCTCTGATCCTATGCTGTTTGCAAACGAACACACGGAGAGGCAGCCAGATTTTGGCACCTGGGTTGAGAGTTAAGAATGGGCCGGAGGCGTCGGGTAAGCGAGAATGGCCTACCGACTTGCTTCAAGGCCAAATTCGAAGGAACCTGTCCGAAGCGATAAGCAAACGAGTCCTTGCGAAAGGTCCAAAGAAGTCTTTACCTCGCTAAGGGCATAAATGATGTAGAAGAGACTGATGCCGACGTTGTAAGTGGTGTTGGTGATGCCCAAATTGGGACGCATGTTGTAGGCTGAAGCGCCACCGACCGCTGCACGATCCAATCTGATGGTGCCAACTCCTTTATCGGCGATGCTTAAAGCACGCAAGCTGCGCCACGCACAAGTTGACAAAGTAAACCAGCCTGCATTAACAACGCGTCCATATCAATAATTGATCTGCAAAGCGTCGAACAGGGGTAGATTTGCCTACCAGATAATTGGCAACAGGCGTAAATCCAGCTTAAGAGTCAGCCTTCGCTTCTCTTCGTCGGTCAGCAGGTGGCTCTCATCGATTTGGGCAAGATCCTGTTCTTCCGCGAGCGAGTCGGCTGCAACGAGGTCTTTCTCCTTCAAGGTGGACATGGCTGGGTCTGGTGAACGTTAATGGTGGTCTGGTGGTTAAAAAGGGACCTCGTAAAGGAGGAAACGGGGACCGCAACAGAGGGCCAAGAACAAAAGCAGAAAACCTTCAAGAAACAAAGCTGCTCCCCCGCCCAACGCCATGCCTCCCTGCGAGCATTACTGACACATCGGCCAAGACAATATCACCCGAAAGAGGGGCGATCAGAGCATGGCCGTTTTCCCGGGTTCAACAGCGGCACAAGCCGGCAGCAAGATAGGCCGTAACAGGAGCAGAGCAGAAGTGGGGGGCTTTGGACCCGAGATGGCAGCCTGCCGCCTAGCGAGGATTGAACAAGGCCACAAAGCATCCTGCAAGCAACGACACAACGCGGTCCAGAGGCTGCGAACCACCAAATCCACGCTGAAGACATTTCCGGCATGAGCCGCGCGCCAACCGCCGCGGACAGTGGCAGCTTCTTTGGGGCATGGTGTGAAGGTACTCAGAGGCTCAGATTCAACAGAAGCAGTGTGCAAGTTGTCAGGGAGGCCATGGTTCGTGCAAGAGAGCTGCGGGCTGGTCCCACCCACGGTCCAAATGGGGCTGCATATTTTTGGCAGCCCCGCCACAGCCTGAGTGCCTTTTATTAGGACGATAAAGCTTATGAGGACCCTCAAGCTAACGACGGAAACTGTACACTCTTCCTTGGGAAAGGAAGGCTTTCGTGGCAAAGGAGATCGAAGGCAACATTTGCCACCCGACGGAACGGATGATTACAAGTGTGAACGAAGGGGTGGCAAATCACGCGTACTTGGTCAGGTCGAGGGTCAGCGTCTTGCTGCTGCCCCCTTCGACGTCTCTCCAGATGCCCACCAAGCCGCGAGCCTTCTCGTAAAACGCGCCCTTGAGAGAGATGACCACAAACTGGAACGAGTCGCTAGCCTTGGTGCGCACGCTGAGGGTGGTACACGGTTAGGCTTGCGTAAAACAGAAAAGAGAATTGAACTGACTAGTGGGCTATCCGTCCGACGTTGGTGTTGTCAAGAGCGGCGTCCACCTCGTCGAGGACGAAGAACGGAGAAGGCTGAAACCTGTCCTCCACGAGGTTGGCAATCTGGATCCACCTGTACAACAGAAAGGCACAAAACGCACGAATGAATGGCGAAGAGGAGCGCCAACGCGGCCATGGTCTTCTCGCCTCCCGAAAGTTGATCCATATCTCGGAAGCGTTTCATTGGCGGCATGGCGTGGTACTTGATCCCGTGTAGATATGGTTCCTGTAACTGGTTTGTGAGACCTGAGCTCGAAGGCCATTCCAGACGACCACAAACTTCGGAGTCTTCGAGAGACAGATAGGCCACGCCTCCCATTGGACTGGCTTTGCCCTTGGTCAGCTCCTTGTAGACGACGTCGATTTGCTTCGATATGTGGGAGTAAGCTGTGTTGAAGAGGTCGGTGCGCCTCCTGCGGATGTCGGCGAACGCATCCTTGGCCTGTTTGGCCTCTTTGCGCGTGTTGTCAAAATCCTTGTCCGACGCCGCCAGCTTGGCTTCCACTTCGT
This sequence comes from Cystobasidiopsis lactophilus, assembly GCA_001599975.1. NCBI lineage: Eukaryota > Fungi > Basidiomycota > Agaricostilbomycetes > Agaricostilbales > Chionosphaeraceae > Cystobasidiopsis > Cystobasidiopsis lactophilus. The sequence continues at coordinate 101,441 of BCIO01000002.1, forward strand.
CCAGCCTTTTAAATCGTCAGTGTTTGGTCTGCTAATTTGTCGGCGGGCTTACTTGGAATTGGCTTTCAGGTTTGGCGTCATCTTTAGGATCTCGTCGGCTAGCTTGCTGATGGCACTCTGCAGCTTGCCGTCCATCTCCGGAGATCCATCCTATGTGTCGCTGAGAGGATGAGCGTCTCTGTCCATGAAATCAAAAACGCAGCTTGCCTCTTCTTCATCTTCATCCAAACTGTCAAAGTCGAGTTCGACCCCGTAGTCGTCCACTGGCACCGGTCTCAGCGCAGCGTCGTCGTCGCCTTCGTCAACGTCCATTCCCATCGCCTCTCTCAAATTCTGGACGCACGTGTTAAGCCAGGCTCCTGAACAGGCAGAAGGGTAAAACAAAAGGCCGAACCTCTTCTAATGGTACACTCGACAGGTCGCCAGTCTTGAACGGCAGGTCGATTTCTTCTAATTTACAGCGCCGAAAGACAGCAAACCGCTCAGCGGCAAATTTCGCGATCTCGTCGTTCTGGCCAGCAAGGTGTTTCGATGAGTTGAAGATTTGAGGGGGAAAAGAAAGGCTGAACAACTGACCCATGCAGCGATCTCCTTGAGGGCCTTTTGATAGGAGTTGGTAGATTTGCTGGAGGACCGCTTGATGTCGTCGGCCGCAGCAGTCTTCGAGGCCAGCTCGTCCTCCTGCTCCTTGAGCTGCTCGCGCAAGCTTTCCAATTCTTCCTCGAGGTCGGCCAGCTCTTGTTTCAAGGTCTCCAGCTCTTTTTGAGTCGTCTCCAAGCTCTTGGTGTCCGCGGTCAGCGACTTGCTAAGGGTGGACAGGCGCTTTTCGAGGCTCTCCAGCTGCTCCTTCTCGAAATCGATCTGGTGCGTCAAGCGGCTGATTTGAGTCTTGAACTTCAGTGACGCTTCGCCTTCTTGTTGAGCTTGCTTCACGGCGTGCTCCTCGTACTCTTTGATGTTGACGAGCCCGAGGCGCTCGCAAAATTCGGAGAAGATGTCGGCTTCGGCCGAGTCGATATGCGTCGTGAGAGATTCGACAGTCTCGCGAAGCTCCTCTACGTCAGATTCGGCGGAGTCGATTTGGGCTGCCAGCTTGTCAGTCTGCTTTTCGAGAACGCTGATCTCGGACCGAACGCCGTTCAGCCGGGTCTTGGTGGCCGACTGGTCGTCTTTGACGCCAACCAGCTCTGATTCGGCTCGACTGATCTCTGCGACCAGTGCGTTGTCCGCCGAGGAGCGGGGCCTGGCCTTGATCACGTCCTGCAATTGAACACGGAGCGTTTCCTCCAGTCGTTTGAGACCTGCGATGGCTTCGTAAGGCTAGACCCAAGCAGGTCAGCAACAATTCACACCTTGAACCTGGGCCTCTTCCCATTTGCGACCGCCGGTGGACGATGCCGCGCCGCCAGTGATTAAGCCAGTCTTGTGGAAGACCGTGCCGTCCAGCGTCACAGCTGATCCACGGCGTCAGCTTTGACAGCACGATAGGAAGATAAGAGCAATGCGCACCCTTGACCTCTTGGCCCTTTTCGTAACAGATGTATTTCGCCACATCCGCCGTGTCGCAGATCATCGAGTTTCCACAGACAAAGTGAACGGCCTTCTCGACGGCAGAGTCGTAGGTAACGAGGTCGACAGCGAGCCTTGCGTTGTTGGAGAAAGTGCGGTACTTGTCGTTGATGGGCTTCACGTTGAGCGTGTCCAGCGGCAAAAAGGTGGCAATGCCGGAGCGGGCGTCTCGCATGTCCTGTTTGGTGGATGAGTAAAATTGGGAGCCTGGTTTCCTCAGAAGACTGACCTGGATGCATTCCGTCGCCGTTTCTTCCGTGTCCACGACGATCGAGTCGATGTGGCGGCCGAGCACCACAGTGAGGGCGGTGTCATACTTGCGCTGAGTCGGTTTCACCAAGTCCATCACGCGGCCCAGAACCTTGGTTGGCTTTGACCGTTGCAAGCCAGCGATCGTTTCCTTCAGACGAGCTTCACGCTCTGACTCGCGCTGGTCCGCCCCGGCTTGCATCAGCTTCTGGATGCACTCGGCGAGCTTCTCGTTGAGCTCCGTCTGGAGTTGGCTGAGGCACGAAAGAGTCAGTCTGGCTGGCGCCCACGAAATCGGGAAGGACCTCACTTGGACTTGGTGCGCTCAGCCTGGATGTCTTGGAGCTCTTTTTTGACGCGGGTGAGGTCGTCCTGGAGCTGCTTGGCTTTGGAATCGAGCTGTAAAAAGGGTCAGAGAGGCAAGTGACAGACAGCAAGCTAACACGCACGGAGGACTTGTGCTCGGCCAGCCGAGACTCCTCTTGCGCGAGCTTGCCCTTCTTGTCCGTCGCTTGGTCGAACTTGTCTTGGATGCCCGCCAGAGAGTCGCTTTGGACTCGAAACTCGCGCTTCTTAGCCTCGAGGTCCTGCCGCTCCTGCACTGCTTTGGAGCTGGCTTGAGCGCGCCTGCCGACATATCCACGTAAGAAACGCAGAGTAGATCCCAAGACGATTGCACTCACAGCTGTCGGTATGCGTCGAGATCATCTTCGCTGAGGGTGAAACCTTTGGACTGGTTGTTCTTGCGCATTTGATCTGCGCGCGAGCCAGGTCAATAAAAMCCCCGCCACACAGGACACTGAAACGCACCTTGATGCTCTTTCGCAGCCTTTCGAGCCAGCTTCAAGTCCTTCTCCAGCCTGGTGAGAGCCTCGGCGCGAGTCTGCCGATCCTTCTCAACGGCGCTCTTTGTCGTCGACGTCGTTTTGAGCTTTTTGTTGACGTGCGCGATGCGCGTCTCGAGGGCGAGCGACTCTGGTTTCTACAACCGCCGAAGAGAGACATTGAGAAAAGAGGATGACAAGGAAGGTTGGGAAGATGAAGCTCACCTTGTCGCTGAACTCCTTCTCCTTGGTCTTGAGCTCCTTCTCCTGTCGGTTCACCTCCTTCTGGACGCGCTGCTGCTCTTTTCGAGCAGCCTTGAGCTTGGCCTCGTGCTCTTCCTGCTGTTTGCGGAGGGCGCGGACGGCTTTGGACTTGGCGTCGATGGCGGCGGTGTGCTCGCCGATGTGCTTGTCCAGGTGGAAGAGCTTCCACAGGCAGTGCTTGACGACGGCCTCGTCGCGCGCCTCCCTGAGCTGGTCGAACCGGGCGGCCTCGGCCTTTTGCTCCTTGAAGTTCTTGACCTCGGTGTTGTAGCCGCGCCGCTTGTTGAACGCCGCCGTCGAGCTCTCGGTCGCTTTATCAGCGAGCACTTCCAACCGGTCGTACTCTTCTTTGAGGTCGCCCGAGCCGGAGATCTCCTCGATGAGCTTGGACAGGTCTTTGGGGGACTGCTGGGCGACGGCCTCGACGTCGCCTTGAAAGACGAGAAAGTTTTTGGCCTTGACCAGGATGTGGTGCTGCTCGAGCACGGCGTTGTACTTGGCCCAGGTGATGGCCGACCCGTTCAGGCGGTACTCCGAGCTGCCCGAAGCCGCGATGCTGCCCTCGCCAAAAAATGGGCCTCAAGCTGTCAGAGACAGAGCGCATGAAAGTTTGAAGGCGGGGCTCTCACCTGCGTTGAAAGCGATACTCCTTGCCGTTCTTGTCCGTGTAGACAGCCGTCACGCTCGCGGTGGTCGCTGGCGGCTCCTTGGCAGAGGGCCCGTCCACATCCATCCCCGCGGCCTCCTCGTCCTCCTCGTCCCCCAGGCCTCCCGTGCCGGCTCGGTAGATGAGGTCTTTCAGCTGGGTGGACCTGAGCTGGGCGGAGCGGACGCCGAGCACGAAGGAGATGGCGTCCATCAAGTTGGACTTGCCCGCGCCATTGGGGCCGATCACGCACGAGAAGGCGCTGAAGGGGCCAATGACCTGCTCGCCCTTGTACGACTTGAAGTTGTGGACGATGAGCGACCGGAGCGGCATCTCTCTCTCCCTCTCTCCCAAAGAAAGCTCCGGACTGAGAAGTCGTCGGCCAAAGTCAACAAAAAATATCGCACTCCAAAAGGTCGACCATAATGCCATTTATGCAAAAGAGAGCCACGAAATAATCAAAAGAAAACTAGTGATTAGCAGCCGCCTTGACGTCCTGCCCTTGCGCCTTCTTGGCCACTTTCGCCGGCCTGGCCTCCTCTTCGCCACCACCCTCGACAAAGTCCGGCAAAGCAGCCGCTGTGGTTGGGCCAGATTCAAATTCGTAGCTGTCCGAGGCGTCTTTGAACATGAGGTCGAGCTCCCAGTAGAGCGTCGAGATGTCCGGGAAAGGCTGGTCGGCCGTGACTGTATTTGCTCTCCCATCAAGGTGTGCACGTTGAGGCATTAAGCCAAGCCAGAACACTCACCTGGTTCAGAACAGTTCTCAATGATGAACTGAGCGAGAGGGTGGTTCTCTTCCACTTGTAGCTGTGCGAATCGACTCTTACCCCAAAGACCATCCGATCTTTCGGGTAGACGACGCACCTTCAAATCTGAAGAAACAGCCACCACGACCGAGCTGGGCTTTCCTTCTTCTGCGTTGGACACGTCCAAGCTGACCAAGTAGCGCGACGGGTCGAGCTGGCAGATGTCCACCAAAGGCACTTGCAGGTCCAAGTGGTGCACCTCTCCCGTCGAAGTGTCGACCAAATAGAGCGCCGAGTTGCTGTGTGTTCTCAAAATGGGCGCGCATTCTCTGAGTGTGAATGAAAGGGAAGGAAAACCCACCCTGTGGACATGAACACTGCCAAGTCCGGCCGGCCTAAGCAAGGCAGCATCTTGCGAATCAGCGTCGACCTCGACTTTTCCCCTTCTTGCCCTTCCCCTTCTTCCCCAACCTCAACTTCACCCTGAGCTTCCATCTCCGCCTCGGCTCTCGCCTCGGCCTCAGCCCCGACCTGGCCCTTCCGCTTCTTGCGCTTCTTCTTGCCCGCGAACTTGGCCTTCCTCGCTTGCTGCCTTGGCGATGCTACTTTTGCAAAAGCAGCAACGATGGGGATAGGGATGGATTTGAGCAGAGAATGGGAGGTCAAATCCCAGAGGAACAAAGAGGCGTCTCCACCAGCTGAGAGCAAGGTGGTTGGGTTCAATAGCAATAACGAAGCCACCGCTCTGTGCGCACTTTGATTCAAGATAGATCTCAAGATCTATGGGGGAAGAAGGGGACACACTTGGAATGGCCAAAGAGGAACTGAATGATGTCGTAGGCTTGAGGCCAGCGGGACAGGCGGATGTGCTCGTCCCTGTCAGCGGTGACGATGACCTGGCCTTCTTGGGCAAACACAAAGTCGGTGAGCATCGACACGTGGCCCAACACCGGCTCTCGTTTCTTGGCGTCTTTGAGCAACTCGGGGTCATCTTTGGTTTCGTCGATCGGAATGCTGTGCATCGTCACGTTCATTTTAGAGTCGGAATTTTGTCTCTAAGAGGGAAGGAAGACGCACCTGAAGACATCGCCAAACTTGTCAGCGACGACGATTTGGTCTCGGAGGAGCTTGACCGCGTTGGCTCTTTTGGTCATTGGCCTTTGTCCACACTTTTCACCCTTGAAACACCTTGAAACAACTACGGCAACTCACCTGGTAGATAGCAATTTCAAGCCTTCCGAGGAAGAGGACGAGGGCAACTGCCAGACTTTGACCGTCTTGTCCTCTGCCAAAGACACGAGCACTTCGTCGTTCATAGCCAACAGCCTGACCCTCATGGTGTGCGGTTGGTCATTGTCAATAGTGGAAGCTGCCAATCGCAACCTGGGGCCAGTGTCAGTCTGTCAGTAAATTTTAAGAGATGGAACACTGACGGGTTGGAGAGGGAGACGAGTTGGATGTGGTTTGAGAAAGTCAAAGCGACATAAGCTGAGTTGCAGCACAGAGTTCCCAGAGGCTGCTTCATTGCCTCGAAGTCACGTTTGTCGCTGTCGAGGTGGAAGAGAGCCACGCTTGTTCATCCGCAGCCATCCCCGATGATCCGAGCAGCACTTCCCAGACTCCTCGCTGTTGCTACTACTCGATCAACAGTGTCACCAGGCCGAAGATGGGCCTCGCACACGTCCACCCCCGCCTCAGCTTTGAACCCTTCTCCTTTGAGCTTTGAGCAATACTTGGCCCAAGGCAATGCAGCTTTGACCAACTCTGAGCCTTATGCTGCTATTCAAGCTTATACTATGGCATCTCAGGTCAACCCTTTATCCTCCGAAGTTTTCTTTAATCTCGGCTTGGCGTGGCGTGTAACTACACTCCTCATTTACTGTTGACAAGTGTATTGACTAGGGTTGCATAGGGAGTGGACAGGTTGGACACGGCCGTTCAATGCTGGGCTCACTCGCTCTCCCTCGACTTGCAATCCAACAACGAGCGCCCCGACGTTCACACCAACCTCGCCTCAGGATACGCCCTCCTCGCCGCCCAGTCCCCCTCCAACTCCCGAGAATCAATAGACAAAGCCGTCCATCATGCGGGGAGGGCACTGCAGTTGGACCCGGAGGACAAAGAGGTCAATTACAACTTTGGCGTCTTGGCCGAATCGGTGGGCAGGTTGGAGGAGGCAAAAGTGGCGTATACCAAGGCTGTAGGCTTGGGATTGACTAAAGCAAAGGTTAACTTGACAAAGGTGTGTTTGTGGTCCCTACATCTCTTGGTTGGGATTTGTTGTCCATGCTGTGAGCACACAGTTGGCGGCTAAGATGGACAAGCAAAAGGCGTGAGAGGCGGGTCACAATGGCTTGTCCCTCTGGTGTTGGCGTTGGGGGGTGGGAGCTGGAGTTGGGAACTGGGGCTATCGCTTTGGGGGGCGAGGTACCGAGGGGCAAAGGTGGTGAGCGCGGATCTCTCTTTTTGCCCATTGTCCGGCTTGTAAACTGGTCTGCCCTCACAGACAACCACGACTTGTTTTTCGTCATGTGTGCAACGCACCACGCCCGCGATCAGAAAAGCAAAAAGACGGGAGTGGTGAGCCGGATCTCTCCCTTTTTTGCCCATTGTCCGGCTCGTAGATCTGTTCGCGCTCACAGACAAGCACAACTTTCTTTTCGTCATGTGTGCAACGCACCACGCCGGCGTCCAGAAAGGCAAACAAACGGGAGTGGTGAGCCGGATCTCTCCCTTTTTTGCCCATTGTCCGGCTTGAAAGAGAGTTCCAATGCCCCACAGTCACGCGCGGCTTTCTCTTGTCATGTGTGCAGCGCATCACGCCCGCCATCGGAAATCAGAAGCAAAAGAGGTGGTGGTGAGTTGCGAGCCCTCTCCCTTTTATGCCCAAGCATGCGGTTTATTGTCCGAAGCGGCTGTCTCACAGCCAGCACCACCACATCAAACTCAAACTGGCGAACACACCCACGCTCGACTCAAAAATGAAGGCGGCCACCCACCCAGGTCCGGAGACATGCCTAAGAAAAGGTGGGACAGCTCTCATCCTTTAGAGACACTTGTGTGACTCTGCGCGCCTTGGATGTTTCTCCCACAGACATTGGCTTTACTCCGACCTGCACCACGTTTACGGCCCGGCTTCCATCAAAAGGGGCGACGGCGGTGGCAAGACCTGAAAACTTTGGTGGCCAGCTCTTCGCCTGCACACTTTCACCCCCTGCACCAGTGCTCACGTTTGCTCAGAGGCAATAGCATGCAATCACACACCCGCCTTAGCCAAATCATGACGCTCGACTAGTTTGCCACTACTTTGCGCTGTTGGCCGCGATGGTAGCGTTTTCTCATTCGACCCTTGTCCTACCCTCCTCCGCCCACTGCATTTTCAAAGAATGAACGCAGCTATCCCTCTTTGCTTGTCCCTTTATCCCAATCCCTCGCTGTGCACGCTGGCCTAGCCCTGCTTTTCGGTGAGCGAGTTCCAGCCCCAGCAACCGACATGGGTTCAAAGAGAGTACTGCCTTGAGGAATGAGTTTACATGGTACAACCTAAAAAAAACGCGGCGGCGGCGGCCTTGGCTACTTCCCAGGCTCTCCCCATTGCTTCTCCTTGCTGGTCAGCGGCACATACCGCACCCCAAAGAGCTTCTCCTTTGAGACGGTCCCAGACTCGTCCTTGTCCACTTGGTAGATGCTTTGGCTGTTTTGGCCGACGGGGATGAACATGCGTCCTTACCAATTCGGTCTCGTTAGCGACGACATTCAACACTTTTAAGTTCGCTGGGAGAGTGGCCCACCACCATTAGCGAGTTGATCAATGAGAGGCTGGGGGATCTCAGGTGCGGCAGCCCCAACGTGGATCACATCATAGGCTGTGGCGACAAAAAAAAGTCAAAGTCCTGATTGCCCGGGCGGAGAGGAGAGGTCGACTTACGAGCTTCTTCTGGGTAGCCTTGCCGCCCGTCGCCGGTGATGATCTTCACGCTGACCGAGTCGAACAGCTTGTTGTCCTTGGCCAGGTTCGCTCGAGACATGGCCGCCAGCTCGGGGATGTGCTCGATGCCGACCACGGTCCCTCCTGTGTGGGCCAATTTCACCACATGCATCCACTCCAAAAGAACATCAGGCATACCTGGAGAAGCAAGGTTGTGGAAGATGCCCAACAGATATCCGGACTGCGAAATGGAGGTGAGCTGCCATGCCGGTGGCAACTAGCGACGGAACGGACGCCGCATCCAACGCTGTCCAACGACTCAGAGCTGGCTTCTACTCGTGTGAGAGAAAACTCACTCCAACACGCGAGCACCGGGCTTTAGTCGGTCCAGAAGGTACTCGGCGGCTTGAGCGTGCATGTGCGGAGCGCTGATGGTGGCTCCATATCCAACTGCCTCCCCTTCTTCAGCGAGGTCAGATCGAACAGTGAAATGTACGCACTACTCTGAGGAGCGTCAATATAGGCGCCTGAAGCCTGGACCACATAGTTGGCTCTGTGCCTCCCCCCAAACGACGTCAAAGCGAGACCCCAAAAGCATCGGGCCATTTTCCTACCGATCCACGCCTTGCATAGCCTCAATTACACGCGGTCTATAGCACCGAATCAGAGAACCAATAGGAGCAGACGGGCGGAGAAAGCGAACGATGAGAGCATGCCGCCGCGCTGGAGCTCCGCTAGCAGCTCCGCGTTGGACGCTCGGGCTTGGCGAACGAACATTGACAGCGTTTTGAGAAGAGTAATACTGGCTTGGCAAATTGGCGAAGAGAGGAGTGGTCGTTGGACGTAAGGCTTGCAGAATGAGCGTCACGACGTCGGTGCCGGGTGGCAAAGTTCTGGTCGATGGCTTGCGCAGAAGGGCAACTTGTACATAGATGCAAATAATTACACCGAGAAGCTCAAAGTGCCCCGAGCTTTAACACTTTGGCGCCTGAACGCCTTTTCAGTGTGTTGCTGGATGCCTAATGGCTTGCGCAACACGTCTAAGCCCTCCTCCCAGCGACCTCGGCCAAGCACATTTCGAGCATCAGGCAGTGGATAGTTCGGCACTGGCGCAGCTGAAGGTCGACCAAGCGGAGATGTTTTAGCCCAAGTGAGAAGCGGGCTGGCTGGCTGCCGGGATTGGCGGACAAGGCAGTGCCAGTGCCGGATACTGGAGCGGCGGCTCGTGTTGTCATATTTAGCTCCACAGTAAGCGTTTCACACGGCCAAAGGGGTTGGCGAAAGGGTTGCCAATGACGGTCGGGTAGTGAATGGCCGGGTGAATATGGAGGACAGCGCCACTGTTTGCTTTGGCAATGGCTGAGTAGTCGCCGTCAGCCTGGACTCCGTAGCAAATGTCGGCGGTGACTGTGTGCAAGGAAGTCAATGGAGAGGTGGGAGAGGAGAGTAGGGTGGGCATACTGAATACGTCAATAGGCGCGGTCTTTGCGACGACACCCATCCCTGTGATCCGTGTTGAGCGCTCGTCGTATAAGTGAAGATCGAAGAAAAGAGGCTGACCTTGGCCGTAGTTGCCACACTCCACGTCTGCACCGCTCCTCTTTTCCTTTCGGCGGCTAGAGTCTGCAGCTAGCTCGCGGCTTTCGAGCTGTTTGATGCCAGTAAGAAGAGACCAAAGTCACATATTTGTTATGACCCACCGTGGTTCCAAACCTGGATTAAAATATCCGCCTGAGCAGGGATCAGCGATAGAGAGAGCGGAGCGACCAACGTCTTCATCCTGTCGTACGCTGCTTGACAGTACTTCGGCCCTTGTGGCCACAAAGTGGAATAAAAGCCCGGATTTCCGACCGCCTGTTGGGTGGCGCCAATTTGGTTGGCGCAGTAGAGCGCCATCCCCTCGATAGTGCTGCAATCCGCCCCATTGGTGGCTGGCCAGTTGGCAACTTTACAGTTGTATTGGAGATTGGTATCATCCACGTCGCAGACCGGCACTGTTCTACGACATCAGAGTTGCTCCACATGCCGATGGTAAAATCGTACTGACCATTGAAGAAGCATGTATCCGTGATTGAACCAGTGTTTTGCATCTGGCTTGGACGCTCTGACGTTTTCAAAGTGTAAGGAAAGCCGCCCCACGCGTTGTTTGACGAGGATTGGCAAGCATCAGAGTTCGTATATCTGGACCCGGGTCAAATCATGGCCCGATCGATGGCATCGGAGAGCCGACTCACAGATCGGCTAGCGAAAAGCCTTGGCTGGATGCCTTGTTGATGTTGTCCACGTGGCTTTGGTTGAGGCCAACGTCAACGGCGCTGGTGTACAGGCCCATGGACTGGACAATGCGATTGTAAGCATCTACCCACCGACAGACCCTCAGAGAGCTTACTGGACATTTCTGAGGGGAATTTTGATAAAAGGCTGAACCCATCCAGAAGGAGAAGTACAGGACGTTATCCACGCAAACCGCAGCTTTGTCCCCGAGCGACGCTTTAGACACCGCGGCCTGACAATCCGCGGCCTGGTCATATGCCTTCTTAACGATAGTGATGTTCTGGACCGAGTAGCTGGTACCGTTGTCAGTGGTCAAGGCCGGCGCATCCTATAGCTGAGACCCACATTTGGTTGATCACATATCCAAACAAGGACGCCGTTGCTCTCTTGGGCAAGCCCGTATCGGGAGTCAGAGATAATAGGCCATTGGAGAGCTCCGAGTCCGACAAGTAAGTGAAGGTTTGCGAATAGCCTGTGGCATCGAATCAGCACGGAGCGCATGAGGATCAAGCAAAGCTTCAAACTTTTCATCCACGCATCATTTGCATCTGAAGAACCAGTACTGAGCACGGGAAAATGTGTATCGTGTTTCAAGTGAACCCACCAGCGATGTGTGTTTCCAAGTCGTTCTGCACACGAAGAATCAAGTCAGCAACCAAGCCATCGACGAGAGTGAGCGAACGCCTAACTCCAAGCGTTGTGATTGAGGATGAATACGCATTGAACGAGAGATCGATGAGAGGTGAGCTGGACACCGAAGCCTTGACAAACGCATTAACGGCGGCCGACACGCTCTGGGTAGTCAGCATGGTGGCCATGCCTGCGCCTTGAAGCCCGGGAACCATCTGAAAGGTCACCGACTTAGTGACTTTTTATTGCCACCTAAGATACAGGCCACTCACCATAAGGACGCCTGCAAGGATATTCACTAAACCAAAGTCGGGCTTGGTGTCGATCGTCTCAGCATTCGAAGCCAAGTTGAACGTCTCCAAAAGCTGGCCAATCCAGCTACTCGCCGTACATTTAATCTATCAGAAAGACGTCGACACAAACGATGATCTTACCCGCCGACGAGTCCACGGGCGTTCCTGCTGGCGTCGACCCGCTCCCAGCTGGAACAGACTCAGCAGGCTTAGACGCTATAAACATCTTCAAAACTCACTTGTAGCGATTATAGTTGTAGAGCGCGGACAGCACCAAGTCTAGTGAACGCACGCATGAGGAGGCCCTTGCGGTCTAACCCAATAGCGCTCACATCCGTTTAGACTGTCGGTTTCATAGTACGTCTTGCCATCGGTTGGACTGACGTGCCCAATAGGGTCATTGTACCGACAATAAGCTTCGGCGCTGAATACGCCCAAGTGGTTCAGATTGGTCCACGGTCAGTCAAACAACCGGCTGAGCTTACCTTGAGCAGTCGAACGGCTCAGTGCTGGTCGTTGCTTTTTTCACGTGTAGTGACTGTGCAAAGTCTTCTGCAAAGTTGTCAGAGCCGCTATAGTTGAGAGACAAGTTAAAAGGGGCCAAGGGTGGAGAAAGCGAAGATATGACATACGCCAAATTGTTCGTCTTGACCCAATCAGCAAGCCAGGCGGCGGTCTGTGGCCATCATTAAGCCTGATCGTGAGACCAAAGCCAACTTCAGGAGCTTACTCCGCACTTTGTCCAAATGTCCGCTTGGGCCGCAGCCAGCGGCGTAGCACCCATCAGCGAGCATTCTGGAGTTGCCACACATCCTGTTGTAGCGTTGGCATCCGGGTCAGTCGGGTCGTAGTATCCGAAAGCGCCGTTTTTGCTAGGCGCAAACGAAGCTCATTAGATGACCGAGACATAGCGATCTTGGGAACTCACCAAGTGTTGCACTGCCCTTTAACACACCATGATTTGCCTTTAGAGTCGCGGCCAACGGAAGTGCAGTCCTTGTTGAGCTTTCCGCAGTTGGCAGAGTCAGACTGCAGGTCCAAACAAAGGCCGCTCTTCTGTAGCGTGGCCGTTCCCAAGCACTTTGCCACGCTATGGGATAGCCGAATCTAGTCAACTGAACTCTACAGTGAAATGACGAGTACGACTCACCATTGTCCGGCACTGCAGCTCCACGACGTCAAGCCGGCGGCATCCGCCGCTGCATCACCCTGGCACACATTGCCAACACCACCGCAATTACTTTTCTGAAGACGACAGCTCAAAAACCGATGCTTTAGTAGAAAGACCACAGGCTTACATCGAACGCAAAGTTGGTGCACTGCCAATCTGGCTCAGTGCCTACCAGATCCGGCACTTGAGAAGGGCAAGTCGGTGTGCAGACGCCAGCCAGACAGGCCACAGATCCACCCATGATGCCACCTGGCGCGGTGCAAACATGTCCCTCTGCAATCGCGGATCAGTACTAGCTGAGAGATGACAAGCGATCAAGAATGGGCAAACCTGCGCCACAATTCGAAGGCTACAATCCAGCTTAGAGCCATCTTGTGGGATCACAATCCAAGAAAGGTGCCTACATCGTCGCCTCCTGGCGCTGGAGAGCTCGCAGGCCCTGCAGCCGACGTTGCTGCCGAGACGCGGGACGAAACGGCGAAGCCTTTGAGCGAGGTGGCAAAGCCTTCGACTGCACTGTACAGTGGTGCCACACCAGAAGATTGCGACGGGGAGTACGACGGCACCAAGGACGATCTTGACGCCGAGGAGGAAACTGGAGCAAGAGAACTTGACGGACTTGGTGAAGACAGCCCCGCGATGGGGGCGGAGGACCGCGACGCAAACATCATCTTGCTGTTACTTTGCGAGGAAACAGATGAAGACAGGAGTGGAGACGAGGGGAGGGCCGTCTGCACAACAGAATTTGAGATCGATACGCTGAGGCTCCCCGACGCAGAAGGGAAGGCCAAGCTCCGGCTTTGCGCATGGCGATTGCTTCGAACATAATGCCAGTGGAGACTGTCGTGGTCAGCGAGGGTGGCGGATACCGCAAGAGCGAAGACGAGCGCCTGAAGCTGATTTTGCGTGGCAGCCAACATGTGAGGTGCTTCGTCCACTTCAACTCAGAACGACACAGCTGCCATGTAAATTCACAACGCTCTGTGCATCTTGTGACGCTGGCCTGCCCCTGTCCGATAGGACGGAACGCCGCCTGCCAGTGGCACCCTTACCCCGCCACCATTTTTGCCATTTTGAGCGAGCTGCCTCGGCGCCATTGCTTTTTGCGAGGCAACCCCTGCGCGGACGCGCAGTTCTGTTACGAAATACCTCGAAGTTTTTCCCACGGGCAAGGCAACAATGTGTTAATCTCTCCAAAGGGACCGGCAATGCTGACAGCAATGCTGCAAATGCGCTCTCCGTCTCGGTGTGGCTAGTCTCTCACTGCCTCAGCCCGCACAAGGTGTCCTGTTTCAAGACTCATTTTACCCAATCCACTGTCCTCTTACTCCGCCAAACCTCACCACTGCTGTGCGATGAAGCTGTCTTTGTCCGCCCTCATTCTAAGCTCTGCTCTTCTCCAAGCCGAAGCCTCGTCGCGCCGGTCAACTGTCGGCCACGTCGGTTTAGCTCAACGTCACGCTTCTCGTGCTTGCGCAGACGGCTATTCGAGAACGACTTCAGGCAGATGCATTGACCTCAAGAAGCTCACCCGCCGCCAGGATATTTGGGAAGACGAGCCTGAGGATCCGACTGGTCCCGAGGTCGCTGGCCCTAAGTCGGGTGGCAAGAGCGGCAACGGCGGAGTCGAGGTTGCCCCGCCTGTTGAAGGTGTTCCAAAGCAACAAGACGGACCGGTGTAAGTCGATAGACCCCTGGCTGCACGCTCACGCTCACTCGTTGATTCAGCATACAAAAGCCCACAACTGAGCAAGTTGGCACGCAGCAGCCTGGTGTAGACAGTTCCGATCCCCTTGACGAGTTCGTCAACTCCTTTTTTGGCCATGCCATCGAAAGCTGATTGGCTTCGCCCGCAGCTTTGATGTCACGGTCACGACCTATAAAGCCGACTCACTGGGAACAAACGACGACCCTCAAGTGGAAGTGGAGTCTAACGAGGTTCAAGCCAAAGTCGCGAAGCAGTACCAGGAGGTTTTCAGCACACCTCGAGCCTCTGTGAGTCCTAATGGCCCGTCCGTGCTCTTGTGAGCAGTGTGTCTTATTCACCCGGATTCTACATGGCAGCTCGGATCGGACGCCTCCGCCTCGATTTCGCTGGACCAATTGGACTCAGTCTCCGAACCAGGCGACATTCTTAGCGAGTATAGCGATTTCGGCGTGAGTAACTCTCGTCCTTTGTCTGTGTCCTGTCCTCTGAGCAGACAGCATCACGCAGGACCCGGATCCGGAAGAGGTGGTCAGCAAACTCAAGGAGGAGCTTGAGCAGATGCAACAGTACGCGGCTGGCAAATACAACCCAGACAGCTACGACATGAACGATCCTGACGAGTGGACCGAGGACGACCTAGCAACCTACAAGAAACAAATCAGGCTGAAGCAGCTGAGGCTGAAAGACGCCGAGGCGCAAGCCAAAGTTGTGGCGCAGCGCACGGCCGCAGGCAATTGGTGTGTAGCTTTTGTGGCTGAATGTCACACATTCTGATGCACGGATGGCAGGATGAGGCTCAAAGTTAGTGCGCTGCAAAAACTCAAGTCTGTGTTTTCGGCGGACAACGTGGGATATGGATTGCTTGGAGGAGGTAAAGTAGCCTCGTTGGTTCCGCGCACAATTTCACTAAATCTTGTGAGCAACAGCTATCGCTGGTGTCGTTATATTTGGCACTGTGGACGTCATTGAGAACGGCAAGAAGCCCCTGTCAGAAGTGCCGGCCCAAACCTTCGGCAAACGCGCTTTGTCTTCTGTTTCTAGCGCATCTCTGCCTTCTTCGACAGTGCACAACCACTCTCGATCGATCAGCTCCACCGCCAGTAGCCTTGCTTCGTCTTCTGTCCTCTCAGCTTCTGCCAGCGCACCGGCCGTTTCGGCCTCCGTTTCGGCGAAGAGCAAAACACCGCTGGCTGGGCGCCTTTACGACCAGGTCATTTCCTTCACCGCTAATCAAGTCATCGCCCAAAACGTCGAAACCAGCCCCGTCTGCACCCTTACAGTCGCCAGCGGCTCGCTCACACCCAACCTGCTGGCGGCCTACTCCGACTCATTGTTCACCCTCTCTGGTTCTCTTGAGGTCGACCTGTCCCTCACTTTGGCATGTTCCGGTCCATCAAGCTTTGACAACACCATGCGGGAGGTGTCGGCACAGCTCGGTTCGACTGCTGGTGCTGTGCTTTCGCTGGACGCCATTGTCAAAGCCGACTCGGCCGGCGTCTTCCAATTCGGCTTCAAAACAGTGTGGAGCGACATCAGCATGTTCCTGTCTGGCATGGACACTGCATCGCCGCAAATGTTTTGCGACGGCTGTTCTTCGCCGGCGTCGACTTTGCTACCTGTGGCCAACTATGGCTTCACCAGCGATCCCTCCATCCAGCTCTCCATACTGCCTTCTTTCTACGCCAAAGAGCTCGCCTATGCCAGCTCTTTGATGGTGCAGCTCCAGCACTTCTACTACTACACACCTCCCACGTTTGCCGTCACGACTCCACCTTTCGGTCCCACCTCGGTTTGCGCAAACAAAAACGGCTTGGCCCAAGTCCAGACGGAAGCGGTTGGCACCCTCATTGTCACTCCGAAGGGCACCAGCTCCCAGGTTGCTCTGCCGTGGGCCCTGAGTGCTCGCAAATTGGGCGCCAGCAATTGCGATGGATCCTCGTGATTTCGCCTCGAAAACCTGCTGCCTCTACGAACCGCCAACCAATGCAATCTATCCCTTGTAGACTGTTCATTGTCTCGCTCCTCCGCCACATTTCCGTAGGAATCAGACTGCCAGCCCAACAGCAGTTCCGAGTCCAGCGATGCTCAGAGCATCCATTCCCGCTCTTGAGACATGTAAGAGGGCCTTTTCGGTGACCCCCGCCATTCTGCCGAAGTCGTCGTCGTTTAAGTGAGAGGACCCGAGGCCGTAGAAGCCAAGTGAAAAGCCAGAAGGGTAGGCCACCACAGTCACTTGGATCTGACAAAGATTTTCCTTTAAGCATTGAGCCCACCTCAGCTCTTCAATCTGACCACCTTCTTCCGATATGAAGCCAAGATCGGTGACCTCGAACGCCACTCTTGCGGGAGATCTGAGGTTGGTGTTCAAAAATTTGACAAATCCACCACCACGCTTGCTCTCTGGACCTTCGGCGAGCCCCTCTTCCATATAAGAGCGATTCATTCCTCTTGCATAGATGGCCTCTTCTCGAATCGTGCTTGATCGGATATGTTCGTGGTACTCTCTAGCGAGGGCCTCGAATTCAGAATCGACCGCGACGGGTGAGCAGGTTTCGATGGACGCGACATAGTTGCGAGTTGGCCGATCTCGGAGATCTGAGGGTCGAAACGAGAAAGGAGTGGTTGCCAATAAGCCGACCGTGGAACCGGCCTCGCGGGCAAGGGTGAGCCTTACAGCCGCCAAGACTGCCGTGCGAATCAAGCAGTGCGTCGACACGGAATGGAGGACGGCTTGATTGCGCAGGTTTTCCCACGTAGGTCGATCAAAGGTTGCGTGTCGCATCAGGACTTGAAGAGGGGTCCGCCAAGAAAACGTAGCGGAATCCGGCCAGGCAGGATCCCTCTTTGGTGGAAGCTGGAACCCTTGAGGAGGGTTCATAGAGGCCACGAGCTCGGCAGGCGGGGCGAAGATCAGGCGGCAATCTGGAACGGGTGATTGGTCGACAAAAACCAGCTTGAACAAGTTCAAAAATGCGCGCCCATCGCACAACCCATGCGAGCAAATCAACATGGCGGACCGACTTTTGGGAAAAAGAGTTGCCCGCCACAATGGCCCGCGTTCGAGATCGAAGGGGGGCATGCTCGTCGCCTGCCGCTGGACCAAGGCAGTCATTTCGTCAGCCGAGTCGTCCTCCCACAGATAGGCGTTCGCTGGCAGGGAACTTGGTTTCCATACGAGCTTAGCGGTATCGACAACGCAGCCGACATGCGGATCCAGGGCCAACAGAGGTTAACAGAGATTCGATTCTTTGAAGGGTCGCATTGTAGGAGGGAAGCCTTCTGAGCTTGCCGACCATCACCAGATCCCATTGTAACCCCTTCCGCCAGCGGGAAACATGGAGCCGTTCAGTTGTCGAGAGCGCAAAAGTCGACTCAGACTCGGAGGCTGACGGGAGCGGCGAGGCTGGACTCATCAACTCGAATGACCTGGATCCTTTCCTTTTGAATCTTGCCAGGTTGCTGCTCGCAGTGCCTTTAACGTACTGTTCGACACATCGAGGAAACTTCAGGGTTGCCGTTGCAGCGCAGCTGGAGTCGCCGAAGCGCGCCAAGCGACTGGCTGGCGCCCAACCCAGGATTCTGGTTTTACAGCGCGTGCATGCAGATTATACATTGATAACGTGGACGGAGAAGGAGTGACTGTCGGTAGAATTACCCAGGCGAGGGAAGAGCTTGAAGACGCCCAGCTCTTGCCGCCACCATCGAGACCTTCCTACCCCTTAGCCCTGCTTCTCCATGTCGAATGTGACCGAGTCAAAACTGCTGTCGGGATCAAAGGGCTGCCCGTAGAGGGCGTCCTCTTCTTCTTGAGCGCAAAGTCCGCCGCAGAACGTAAAGGCGGCCCAGCCGCGGAAAGATCTGCAAAGGGGCGGCGTCCTCCTGTGGTACCGGTTTACTGAAATGCACAAAGCGATGAGAATAGGAGCAATGAACGGCAAGAGGAGAATGCGGGTAATGAGGGCGTCAGAGGAGAAAGCTTCGAACATGTTGAGAAGACAACTCGTTCCCTATACCTACCAGGGAGTTATACTTTAGTCGACTACAATGTCGCATAGGGAGTACCTACGAGTCACCCAGGCCTGACGGGGTCGCTGTCGTCGACGATGAGGTCGGCCAGACGTTCGTCGAATCTGCAAGGACAAAGGGGCCAGGATTGCGGCGCCCTCCACTACTCATAGAATCCAAGCTTGATCCTCGTCGAAAAGAATCTCGACCTGACCGACGAGGTCCACGCGTAACATCCTTCTCAAGCTTCGACCACATTGACCCGGCTTTGCAGCAAATGTCTCGGTTCAAAATCTTCGTCTTCGTGCCTTTGACCCACTCTTCAGTCGTCAAGGAAGCGGCATTTGGTGCAGGGGCGGGCACGGTGCGCGGGAGCAATTACGACAAAGTGGCCTTCGAGACCAAAGGCTTTGGCCAATTCAGACCACTAGAAGGCAGCAATCCGCACATCGGGGCAAAGGGCGAGGTTGAGACGGTAGAGGAGGTCAAGATTGAGCTGTACTGCGAGCAGGAGTGCGTGAAGAGCAGCGTGGAGGCGATTCGAAAGTGAGAGATCTCGAGTCGGACCGACAACTTGGCAGACACCGGGCTAACGAGGCAACCAATGTGATGACAGAGCGCATCCTTATGAAGAGGCAGTCGTGGAGGTGTTTCAACTGGCAGACTTTTGACGGGGGCAACATGGTTCACGGTGAGGAAGAGGAGCTGGAGTTGGCAACAGCTGCACGAAGGGTTCGCCGGAAAGGGCCAGATACAGCCCAGATCGTTGGAGACGTCGACAGTATACAGTACACTAACAATTTTGGGGGTCCGTTTACAAAGAGATTGGAGGCAAAGTCCTTGAGCTAAACCGGTGGCACCAAGACCGCATCCCAATCATGCGTGAGGAGGCCGTCCATTGTGCCCGACCACTGGTCGAGAGCAAGCCACTGGGACTCCAATGTCTGATCCAGCAGCCCTCGCTCTCTGAAACCGAGAGACCGCACGAAATCGGCGGCCGACTGGTCCTCGGTGGCGAAAAATGTCGCGCTTCCGTTCATGTCGTCGCCATCACTTGTGCCACCCAGAGGGGACGTAGCCCGAGGAGAAGGAGCAGCCGAGTTCCAGGCCGCTTCCGAAGTGGTGGCCAGCAGTGCGCGCAAAAAGGTGCCGTACTGGCGCGGTGTTTGAGCCTCGGAGGAGGTGACTCGGTCAAGGGCCTCGGCGACGGAAAGCACCAAAGAAAAACTGCCTTTGATGTTTGGGTGGTACTTGGCGAATCGAGATCGGGTGCTGCGCAGGAGCGAGGCGGACGCGTACGAGATGACCACGAAGAAGTTGTTGGTGGCATGCCGATAGCTCGAGCTGGTTTTCGGAGAGGTCAAGGCGTTTAAAGCTGTCTGGAGCACACCAGTGGCAGCAGTATGGCACTTGTTGTAGAAGTGCGGCGTGTCCGAAGGGCGGCTGGTGACAGAGTTTGCCAGGCCAAACGAGTTGACGCAGAGGGAAGCGAAGTGAGCATAGCTGATCGCTACATTAGACAAAATTTGCGCATTGCTCAGGAAACTCACAAGGCTAGATTGGTGTCGTAAATCGAGTTGGCCTTGGCGAACCGGTCTGCTCTCCATTCGTAAGGAAAGCCCTCAGCGCACATGAAGTACCTCACCATCATTCGCTGCCGTCGAATTCCGGCGCACTTGTGCCCACCGACTGGACCAATCTTGCAGTTGCTCTTCAAATTCGCTCAGCACGACTGGGTAATTGCAAAGATTTTCTTGGTGGTGGAGTTGTGAAGGCGAATCGACTTGTAGGTGCTCCTACAGACGGCATGTTGATAATTGAGCACGAGAGGTCTGCGTTTCCGTAGGAGCAAGGGCGCGTACCAGTGCTTTGGACAGAAGCTTATACAAATCCTGGAGCGTTTACCGAGTGGAATCAGCCCTGATCTTGATTGAGATGTATTGAACACCTACGATCTTCATGCATAGGTAGAGATCGCCAGGCGACAAGGGATTAGGCAGGAACAGATCGGGCTGATAAGTCGAGCGCATGTCAGAAGCTTCCTTGCTCAACCTTAAGGAAAACGTCACATTTCTGATCGCAAAAGTGGTTCGAAAAGCTGGTAAGCGACCCAATTGGACGGCCAGCCTGTATCGGACGGGAGCGTGAGCAGAACCTCCAGCGCGTGGAAAAGCAGTACGGACGCGTGTTCTTTCAGAAAACAAGTCAAGCTGCCATCCGTCCGTCAGCCACATTCTACATAGATAGATGAGAACAACAACGCACTAAGTCCGAACCTGGCTGTAGACCTCGACAGCTCGCGGATCTCCCGCTTTGGGCTTCCCAACCCGGTGCAAGCCGACATCTTGGACGGTTCTGTGGGTTCACGGCCGTACCAATGCGTCAGCTGAAATCATTGGGAGTGAAAAATCGGCCTCACGACTTCGCCAGGCCCATGATCAGACTACTTCGATCCTCTCTATCGGATACAAAATATCAGAACGAAAGATATCAGAGAAGGTAGAAGACCGACTCTGATCTCTGCGGCGGTGAAATAGCCCAAGATGTCAAGATCAAGTAAGCCTGAGCAATCTCGGTGCTTTTGGACCCTCTCGAAGGCACTTGAAAGCACAAGTCCTTGACGTAAGCCGCTAATCTCGGTGCATGTCTATTCAACGTAGGATGAAACGCGGCCGCAGTAGCGGCAATGGTGGTGAGGAGGAAGGGGGAGCGTTGGGTGATGAGTTCCAAAGTGTGATAAGCGGGGTCAAGAATGGGGAAATGTGGGTGGAGCTCGGCGAAGTAAAAAGCAAACAGAGTGCGCAGCTCGGAGATGGTGATATGGTTTAACCAGTCCGGGCAGTGGTCAAACAGCAGCTTCCGGGAGCGGCCTGCAATGGTCTTGAAAGGGCCGTTGGAGAAATAGGCCGGATCGGCAATGCCAGCACCGACTGTCGCGTTGCCATCTCCGCTTGCTGGCGAAGCTGCGCCGTCAGAGCCAAAGTAGTTGGCAGCGTCGATGGTTCGCCTTCGTAGCGCCGCATCGCGAATGACAGAATGCGGGTCCAAGCCGTCGTGCGTATTGGCTTCGTCTGGCCAGCGGATCCCTACGTCTTCGCCTAGAGGATCATCGTCGGGGTGCAAAAGCCTTAACAAGGTGGACGTAGCTCGCGCCGAGGCCGGTGGTGGCGGGCCGGGCGGTGGTGGGTCATTGTGAGTGGTGGCACCGGAAGAACCAGCCATGGAGAGGGCTGGCGTGGAAGCTTCCGGCGAGTGCGAGTTATTCAGTCGGCGTCCAAATGTGTCGGCGGCCGAGTACTGCGGCAAAAGCGGCTGGCTTTGTTGGTCGGACGAACCACCACCAAAGAGGGACGACGAGCTTGGGAACGAATGGGCGGCAAAGTCTTCCGGCCGGAACTGAACGCTTGCTCCTCTGTTCACATCTCCATTCGCAGACCCGCTGCCACCAAAAAGCCCCAAGAACGAAGGCAAGGTCCGCCCGCCCCCTTCGCTCGTGGGCGGCAAAGCGGCCAGAGCCAAAACTTCCAGATCCTTGCTGTCTTCGGATTGACCAACAAGGTGAGGAGGTGGCTTGTGGACATTATGGGCCAGGCCACGCGGTTTCTTGGGCAAAGTGCCATCCGGCGGGATCAAGCCTTGCGCCCTGAGCGTGTTCAGGTTCTTGCTGCCAGGTTGGCGGCCGCCACGGCGCGAGGGCTCGAAGATGCATTCCAGGTTGTTCTCTTCGCAGCGCAGGCAGCTGGAGCGCCTCAAATTTCAGCCTATCGTGTCCGCTACTTGCCCACGGGTAAGTGAAGTCAAAGGAAACGCACACTGGGGTGGTCGACTGGCGGCACTTGACCTTGGCTTTCCTACAGTCTCGGCATCTGCGAGTAATATTCCTCTGCTGGGAGCTCGTGGGACCCAAAAGAAGCGGCGCTCACGCTTTTGGATTTCTCTGGTGTTTTGGCCGAGGTTTGCCATCCTCTTGAATGACAGTCGGGCTGGACTGCTGGAACTGGGCAGCAGGAGGAGAGAGCTCTTCCACTTCCATCACGCGACAAGTGGCCGCCTCGAAGGTCGTCGGCGAGGGAGGAGGGGTCGACAGGCGTTCTCCGCCACGAAAATTTAGGAACCCGCGGGCAGGTGGCGCGCGGGCGATCGCCCTTTGACCCAATCTCAAACGCCTAATTCTGAAGTGCATGTGCATGGAAGGCAAGAGGTCAAGGTAGCATGACAGGTACACGCCCGCAGAATTTGGCCAACAACAAGTCGCGTTGAGTGAAACGGTGACTGCGCCCATCTTGAGTCCAACTGAGTCCAACCCGACTGATGTGAAGCAGGGCAAGCGTGCTGTACGAATGTGGAAGGTGTCAAAGTGCAGGGTTGGACTGTGAATTTTCTGCGCTTCAAATGTGTGAGCGGGCCAACGGAGAGGAAGAGAAGTCTCTGCTCACCTTCCTATTTAGCGCCCGCCCCTCGATCTGACCACTTTGTCCTTGAGCAACCTCTCTTTCAGCTCGCCCTCTCTCCCCTCAAAACCTTCTTCGGCCTGTAGTTCCCCTATCCTCAGACTCCAAGAATGGTCAAGAGCGTAAAGGACACGGGCGCACCTCTGGAGTTCCTTGGCGATACTCCGGTGTTCTCGACCCGTCTCTGGAGGGCGTGGGAGATGGGGATCTGCGTTTACCACCACTGCTGCGCTCGGCCCGAGGTGAAGGAGACCGGCGCCGTCGGGGCGAAGGTGAGCGCCTGGGAGGCGAATCGTCGAACCGCCTTCGTCTTTCCCTCGGTTCCGGTGACGCTCGTCGTTTTTCGCGCGGAGGAGAGTCGTCTCGGCGGCGTTCGCGTGAGGCGTCCCGGCGGCGTTCGCGAGGTGGCGAATCGTCCCTTCGTCGGTCGTCGACAGACCTAGACCTCGCCCGTCGCTCCCTCGAGTCCCTCCTTGATTTTTCAGGCGGTGGAGGGGAGTCGTCCCTCCTCCTGCGCGAGTGCCGATCCCCGGACCGTGACCTCGAGCGATCCCTCTGGCGACGAGGCGGCGAGTCCTCGGCGTCCGAGTCGTGGTGCCTGGAGCGTTTTGGAGGTGGAGGAGAGTAGGAAGGTGAGCGCCTTCTGCGTCGGCGATCCGGAGAATAGGAGCGAGAGCGGGATCGTCTTCTGGGTGGAGGTCCGTCGAAGCGTCTCTGTGCATTTGCGAAACCCACATCAGCTTGGTGATGACTGAAGGTGTAGCAAGGCATCAACGCACCCTGTTTGAGTCTTCGCCACCCCCAGGACCTCGAGAACCATAGCCGGAGTCCCTTCCGGGCGGCCTGAAGTCGTCTCCGCGACCACCTCTGAAGCCGCCCCTGCCTCTGCCTCGGTCACCTCCGCCTCGTTCGCGCTGTCGGATCTCGTCCATGCGCTGCTGGCCCGCGTTGATGTCCTCCATCTCGCGCTCCCGCCTCGCCACCGCCATGCCCTCCTTCTCCTTGCGCGCGGCCATCTCCAACTTCTTCTGCTCGATGAACTCCGCGGGCACTTTGACCGGCGAGGCTTGGGCAGAGAGCAGCAAGCGCCAGAGCTCCTCCATGAACACGCCCGTCGATTTCTCGAGGAAGCCGGTCAGGTTGATCTGCATCTTTTTTGGATCCACAATCTGTTGCGCCCCTTCACTTTGAGACACTGCCACGGTGTCTTGTAGTGGAGAAGAGACTTACAGGCTGTGACTCGTCCTCCAGCAAGCCGTTCACGTACTCGATGACGACCTCATCTTCGAAGCCAAGGAGGGCGGAGATGCGCTGGGCAATCCACGGCCGCATGACGCTCAGCTCGACTTTGCGCAAATCCACTTTTTGGGAGAAGTTGGCCGGGAAGGTCATCGACTTGAGCAGCTGTCCGTGGCCTCGTGTGTGAGCCCCGACAAGAAGCTGGAGAATTTTATGGGCGGCGCACCTTGGCCTCTTTGTTTTTCTGTGCAAGACTCATGAACGCGTATAACAGGTGATATAGAGTAGACAGCAACGCACATAGCGCAGGTCTTGCTCGTGGTTCGTGCCTTTATAGCCATCTGCCATTTTTGCAAGCGAGCGACGTCGTCTGGGTGCAACGAGCGAATCTTGCCTCGCGTCGACCGATTGAGTTGCCATTGAGGCCGATTGTGGTTCTCATTGCACTGTATGAGTGGCCAGCAGAAGTCCTAGAGCGGGCCGGAGCGCGAGGATGCGTAAACGAGCGCAACAACATCATCACCCTCGCAGCTTGGCAGGCTCGCCACGCTGACATGCGCTGCCCTCGCCTTGAGCTAGGGCTCGATCAAGTACTGCTCTGGCGTGTGCTCTGATTCGATACGACAGCTCGACAAAGCCATTGGCTAGCTTCTTTGGATTGCACTCTGATAACCCAAATCGCCAGATGGTGCTCCGTTTGGTCCTGCTTGATTTGCGCTCGGCCCGCCCATTACCTTCTATCGAATACTTCTGCTTCGCCGTGTATGGCTGCTGGCTCTTGACTCCTGCGCGCTTCTGTGGCTTTGAACGCGCTGCCCCCGCCTAAACCGATCTAGAATCCCGCCGGCGCCAGCGAGTAAGTCTTGAGGCTTGCACAGTGACCACCACTAAACAGAATGGCCTTGCCGAAGACCATGAAAGCTGGTTCGTGCCCTCTTCCACTCGAGCATCAACGGACGCTCACGGGATGAGGGAAGAGCAGCTCAAGTTGTCGAGTTCAACGCGCCCTATGCCATTCGAGATGTGGAAGTGCAAGAGCCTGCTGCCGATCAGTTTGGTCCCCTTCCAATATACGCATCTGGAGTATAACGACTCAATAAGGACGAACAGGATTCTGGTCAAGACTGCCGTCGCTGGCTTCTGCCACAGTTCGTTCTTTAACCCCAGACTTCAATGGAGCCAGTGATTGGAATGGAGGAGCGAACAGCGGATATCATGGTCCGAGAAGGTTTTGTCTTCTCCAACACGCCCGCGAAACTGCCTTTGACCGGTGAGCGAGCACCACATTCGACCATACCGGCCACAGAGACTGAGATCGTCCTCAGGCAGCCATGAATGTGCCGGAACTATTGTTTGCCTCTTCTCCTACTCTAGCTATCAAGCTGCCACGGAGCTGAAAGCAAACAGGTCAAGTTGGGCTCAGCAGTGACCGACTTTCAGGTGGGCGACCGGGTGATCGCCAAGATGCTTCGTGCCACCTGCGGCTCCTGTGGCGAGTGCTTAAGTGACAACCGCATGTTTTGCAAGAAGATGGTGCGGTCGCTTCTCTTCCAACCGAACAGCACGGTTTGCATATAGCGCTCACTGTCGCACAGGCGATCGGGGGGATTCACGTCGACGGAGCTTTCGCCGAATACACGCTAGTAGCGAGTTGGGTGACGGTCAAGATCCCGGACCACTTGTCATTTGAACAGGCGGCGCCTTTGACTTGTGCTGGTTCGTCCTCGCGACTCCTACGCGATCTTCCGACCCCGGGACCTAACCTAGGATTGGGCATGCAGGAGCAACGGTGATGAGAGCGATTAATACTTGCCAATTGAAACCGGGGGAGTCATTAGGAGTAATCGGGCTAGGAGGACTGGTGAGCTCTGCCGACTTCATTCCAGCATGGCTCGGTCCTTGATGAGACCACAGGGACACATCGCTGTTCAACTAGCAAAAGCCCAAGGTCTATTAACAATCGGGCTAGACGCGAGGGATCAGCCGATCCAGCTGGTCAGCTCGCAAAAGTACTCACCGGACCTGACCATCAACACTTCGAGCGGGATCGAAGAGGCCGAAGCTAAGATCTTGGCGTTGACTAAGGCCAACAAACTGCCTGGGCTAGATGCGTGAGTCCTGGGTTGGGCACGAGGTGGACCAAGGCTCAAATCAAGGGCTTAGGGTCATCGTGGCGACGGACCACCCGGATGCGTTTCCTTTTGCTTTCAAGCTTGCTCGGCCGGTGAGTATTACCCTCTCTCTTTCTCCGAGTGGAAGTTGAGCGGAGTGGAGTTCACAGCACGGCCTGGTCGTATTCGTCAGCCAGCCCGCAGAGCCGATTCCCGTCATGCACCAAGATCTGATCTTCAAAGACATCACCGTTCGTGTTCCCTGCCCCGCGAATTCTCAGTTGTAACTCAAGGATAATCGATGACGAGCAGGTCAAGGGCTCACTATCAGCAAACCGAGCGGACCTTCAAGCTCTGGTCCACCTTGTGGCTGCCCAAGGTATCACCACCAAAGTCCACCCGTTCGCTTTGGAAAGAATCAACGAGGTCACTTCCTATGTTACAAGTGTGAGTGGGAGCCATCTTGAGCCTCTTATCAAAGTTGGTCTCAAATGGGCGGTCATTCAAATCAGCCGACGTTCAGTGGGAAAGCTGTTGTTACACTCTCATAGACCCCATCTTGCATTTTACAGTCCATTTTACGTTTGAAAACCTTGCACGATGGACTAATGTCATGTTCCAACCAGCATCTCAACTTCGCCGCTCTGAGGAGCTCGGTGGCAAAACTTCTCGGTCCGCCGCCGCCAATGAGTTCGCCGCTTGGCCGCCAGTTGTCTTTAGACCACGTTGATGGGCGTGCGTCGATGCCGAAAGGATCGGCTTTAGGAGCCCATCGCCCATTAGAAACCCGCTGCCAGAACCGACCTGGCTGCCTAAAGCCCGAACTCCTCTTGATGCCGAGGTCGGCAGTGTGTGGGGTTGTTCTGCTCGTCCAGGTTGAAGTGGAGCAGCGACAAGTGCCCTCCCATACTGCCCATTGTCGAAACTGCACGACGAGATGTGCCTCGAGATTTGCGAAATCCCTTTCTTCGACACCGACGAGGCTTTCAATGCTTGGTACCGAGAGCAAGGGCATGTCGAATTCAATTCATTTGGCGAGTTTGGTGAGCTAGTCCCTCCCGAACCGCTACACGCTGGAGCTCAGGCGCGTTTGACTGAGCAGCGCCGATGTCGAAGATCTCAGATGCGGTGTGCAAGGTCACCGCCATGCGCTTGGGCAACGCTAGAGTCCCAGCCAAGCGATTTGTCGACCCTCCTGTGGTCGAGGAAATGCTCTTGCCCGACTTTGGCTTCCTCGTCGAGCACCAGTCCGGTCGACGCTTTTTGTTCGACTTGGGCCTGCGGGTAAAGACCAAGCCGATCAAAGAGTATTACGCTCAAAAATGCGAACGTTTCAACTTTGTGTGTGACAAGGGCGTCGAGAGGGTCTTGGAGGAGCAAGGCATCCCGCTCGACTCGATTGAAGCGATCGCCACCTCCCATACCCACTTCGAGTGAGCTCAGTCCTCACTCAGATGTATACCTGGTGTTGGTCTTGAATTGGTATTTGTAGCCACATTGGCGACTTGAACGCCTTCCCGACCTCTGTCGAGCTCATTCAAGGGGTCCAAGGAACTGAAACGGCTGCCGGCCTTGCGGACGAGTTCGACGTGCCTCTTGAGTGCATGTCCAACCGCAAGATTACAGTATTACAACGGGACGACCCTCGTTGGAAGCAGTGGGGGAGTTTCTTGACCATTGATTGGTTAGGGGATGGCAGCATCTTTTTGGTGAATAGCTTGGGTGTGAGTCCAAAGTTTGAATGTGATCCCTTTTCGCGCTCACTCTCCTCTGCCCCATCACAGCACAAGGAGGGCCACTTGTCCATGGTAATCAAGATCTCGAATGACGGACAGGGGAAATACCTGAGTGAGTACAGCGTTTAACGCCCGGAACTATTCTGATAATACCATGCGTAAGCTTTGGCTGGCGACACCTGTCACCACATCTGCGCTTTAACGGGAGAACTCAAGGTTGCACTGTGGCCTGCAGAAGAATCCGATCCGAATCGACTTCACTCCCTCGTGATTCACTTTTACGTGTTGAATGCTCCGCAGACTCTCATTATAGATACTCCAGATGACAAATCTGCCGGAAGGATATCGGACGTGCGTAGTTCCGACATCTCTGGTTTTCGCCATGGACGTGCTGACAGTCACTCCGCAGAATGGCCCGCTCTCGTCGAATGAACGAAGAGAAGAACGTGCTCGTCTGGATTGCTCACGATCACAGTATTGAAAGGGACTTGCCTCAAGGAGAGTTCGTTCCGGTGACGGAAGCGATCTTCGACCAGCTCAAAACTCGCACGCTCAACTATGCCTAGTAGCAGCTGAACGCTGAACTCAGCCACATAGAATTGCAAAAGCAATGGCTTTCCATATTTCAATAACTTCTGTACGACATGTGCCTTTGCGTTCGAGCTATTGAGCTTTGGGAGGCAGCAAGCCGTACGACGCCGCATCTTGGAACGTCTCGTAGTAGGCTTCCATAGTGTCGACGTAACCGAAGAACTAAGATACCCCGGTATGAGGACGCAAGCTTGAGACGCAAATCGAGTAGGGGACACGCACTCCGTACTTGCGAGCTTTTGACATGCTCTGGTTGAGATCCCAACAAGCACCAAAGACTGATCACATTTCAGCCAAGGGACGCAGAAGCAGAATGTGCTCCACATACTGAAGTCGGGCAGCGCCCAGCCAATGCCGTCGAACAAGCCGGCTTGGAGGTTGTGCTTCTTGTGCAAGCGCTCCCACGCCGCTTTTACGTCATCACGCTTGGCCCAAGTCGCAAGCAGCATCCGGTTCTTCTTGATGGCGTTAGTTCCGTCTCTCGGCGACGGCGTATCAACCACAATCTTGGCCCGAGGATGAGCGAGGTACCAAAGACAAACAGCCACCGATAAAGGCACACCTCGCGCTCATTCTTCGCATTTGGGTCGGGCTTCTCGATCTGAAGGCCATAGTAAGCAGCCATCAAAGGCCAAGCCCGGCTGAAAGTGAAGATGTCGCCGTTGCTGATGTTGAAGTCTTCGCCCTTCGTGTTCTCGGACAAGAGCGCCCATTCCTCGATGCAAGCGATCAATGGCGAGTAGCTGTGGTCACAGTAGGAGACAAAGTTGGTGAACGTCCTGATTCGTTTCCAGTGAGCCTTAGTGGCCGTTAGATCCAGAAGAATAACATACCCAGGATATTCGACCTTCTCGACGCCTATTTTTCGACATGAATCACAGGAAGTTTGAGTCCAAGACACTCCACTTACCCATCTGTTGGTGGATTCGGAGTCAGTAACCTTTCTCAGAATGGAAAGACACGTTCACGAACCTCCTTATTGATGGCCAAGTACAGAGCAAAAGCGATGGGTGCATTCAGAAGCTTGAGAGACTGCGTGTGAGTTCATTTTAGACCGCATTCGATCATCAGACAGAGGCGGTGTGGCTTTTATGTCGTTACCTTTGGAGCTCCCAAAATCAGGGCCGGGCGGACAACGTTCCAGTCGAATTGACAAGCAGAGGCAAGCTTTTTCAGAGTCCGCTCTTGGTGATAGTACTTTCAAAAACGATAACAATCAGCTTCAACGACCGTCTAGGATGCTTTTCGGGCAGCAAACTGACGACGTGATCTGAAGGGACCAAGGTCAGTGTCAGCCAAGGGCGGCGCTCAAGAGCACTCTTACTAGGCGTTTCATGAGGAGGGTCTCCTTCGGTACCAGGGCAGAGCATGGGGCCATCTTGGAAGCCATAGTGCTTCGTTCCCGTCTGGAGGAGAACTCGCTTGAGCTTGACGCCGCCATTCTTTCCGTTATGATCCAAGGCCAAAACAACACGCTCTAGCATCTGACAGTTCATCTCGACGACGCTTGCATCCCAAACTGTTGAAGTGGTGGTGGCTGGTTTGCTGCTTTGGGCGTACGCGAAGTGGAAGAGGTACTCCGCCTCAATGCCTTTGCGCTTCATATCTGCGGCCAGGTCTTCGACCGAGAGTCCCAACAGATCGATCGAGTGAGCTTCGACATTGGAAGGAAGTTCCCCGGGTGGCGGCTGCCTCGAGAGGGCATAAACTTTCGTCCATCTACAGCGACGGCTTCAATCGCTTTCTTTCTCTGGCTTCCAGCAATGCTCACCGCTGAGGATGCTTGCCGAGCCATGACACCATGCCGCTGCCAGATATGCCGTTCGCGCCAGCTGTTCTCCGCTTGCTCTCGTCAAAATCTTCATGCGCAGGTTGCAGCTGCCAAGGCCCTCACTGATGATGGCAGTCAAGCCTTGCATTTCATTGCCATAGACTGGCACTCCTTGCACAATGCCCTGCCAGAACAAAGCATGAAAATCATCAGCACACGGGCTGCCAGCAGTGGCGGTGGCAGCAAACGATCCGCGACGAAGCTCACTTCGTTTTCGATTTGGAGGACCATTGCTTGCGTTTTTGTGGTTGGGTACGAAGAACACTCAGAATGTGAACGTTCGGCACATCAACGATCAGACCAAGCCCTGGGTTCGGCAGACGGCACCAGACTTGCAAGCTGGAATCCCATCTCGGCTGCAGCCCATCGACGGCAGATCACGCAGGATCCGGCTGTGTCCCTCTTTTTTGGTGCACATCTGAACGGATGAGCGCCCTGTGTGGGGCTCCGAAGCTTTTTGTACGAGTTCACAGTGATTGGTGCCGTGCCGACCCCCGCAGGATTAGGACGGGTTTCTTGTCCGCTGTCTCTGCTCTTGCAAAGCCACGCTGCCGTCTCCGCATCCTCTCTTATTCCACTACCATTCACTTTCCTTTGGAGCCCAAAAATGGAGAAGTCATACATCGACGACAGCAAGGCCGGCCTCGCCCACCAAGAAAACTCATTTGACGATGATGTCGGCGAAGAGGAGCTCTTGACTCCCGCTGAGCGCAACGCTCTCAAACGCAAGATGGACCTGCGCCTTTTGCCACTGATCTTGTGGGTTCTCGCATTGCTTTGACGCGTCCATCTCTGTCTGACGCCCGCCACCCACAGCGTTCTCTACCTCGTCAACGTTTTTGACCGCTCGTGCGTCTCTGCCGCTGCTGCACTTGGCATGAAGAAGGAGCTGGGTATGGCTACCGGAAAGTGAGTTGGTGACCATTTTGGTACACCCGCCTCACTCTGACCTTGCCCGGCAGCACGTACAACATCGGCATCAGCTTGTTCTACCTATTTTATTCTCTGTCAGAGATTCCGTGCGTTTCTCTTCCGTTGTGATGCCAGTGGAGTGACCTGACGGTTACCGCCGACAGATCGAACTTGGTTTTGAAAAAGGTGGGCTGTTCTGCTGACCTACTGTGACGCGCTATGGACCCTCTGATGTCGTCCATGGCACCCAGATTGGCGCCAAGAATTGGCTTCCCATCATCGGAATGATCTACGGCATCCTCAGCTTCTGCACTGCCTTTATTCACAACAAAGGCACCTTCTTGGCCTTTCGCGTGCTGCTGGGCATCTGGGAGAGTGGCACCCTACCCGGCACCAGCTACTACCTCTCCACATTCTATTCCCGACACCAACTCGCCTTCCGCATGCCCCTCTTCATGTGCGCCTCGGCTCTTGGAAACGCTGTCTGTCCTCTTCTCGCCACCGCTTTCTACAGCGCTGGCCACATTGTCGGCATTGTCGAGGGCTGGCGAAATGTGTTTTTCATTTTCGGGTTGATCACCAGTACGTTTTGCACCGCTTCTAGCGGCTCCATGCGAGGCTAACGAGGAATATAGTTGGCACTATCATCCCAACGTACTTCTTGCTGCCTGACGTCCCGGCCAAATCAAAGATGCTCACCGAACGTGAACGCGCTTTCCTGCTGGCTCGATCGAGGAGAATTACGGCTGGCGTTGCAAAGGAGGAAGCCACCAAAAAGGACCTGATCTGGCGCGCCTTCAAAAGCCCAATCGTCTATGTGGGCGCTGTGACGTGGTTCAGCTGCCAGCTCGCGTCGTCGGCTTGCATCTACTTCCTCGCGTTGGTTCTATCTCAGCAGTTTGGCCTCTCGGGCACCTCAGGTGGGTTTCGCTGCTGCCCCTCTCTAGCTCACCCTGTCGCTGCGAGATCTAATGGGGTTAAATAGCCAATCTTCATGTGGCATACGTCTTTTTTGTGCAGCTCGGCGTCCAACTCTTATTTGGATTTCTTTCGGTGAGCCTATCTCCTATAATAATCGCCAATGGTGTGACTAAAAGTTCTCCCTCTCAGGACAAAACCAAGATGCACCAGTCCTGGACTGTGTTCTTGTGGATTATGAGCGTTTGGGGCTCGGCTGTGTTCATGTAGTGAGTGGTGACGTTCTTTGGCCGTGCTCCGACTCAGACCCTCCGCCCAGCTGCGAAAACAAGAATGTCCGGTACGGTCGTCTCTCCCCCTTCAGACCCGAAAATGTACTGACAGTGGCATCAGATATTTTGGAGCTTTTTTCATTGCAAGTCTTCCCGCACGGTCAACGGCGGCATGGTCACTAACCCGCTTTTTGCAGCAATGGGGCGTGTTTGGCACCATGGGAATCGCCACCTCCTGGGTATCGTCCAACTTAGCACCTTTCACGACCCGTGCCACGGGTATCGCCCTGACCATCTCACTCGGCTCTTTCGGCGGAATCGTGGGAGCGTGGATCTTCATTCCTGCCGAGGCCAAAAAGGGTGCGTTCAGCTTCCTTTAAGAAATTTCAAGTAGATCGACGAAGCTCACCAACCCGCGCGGGACTCAGGCTATCCGGTGAGCTGCTCCTATTCTGACGCCACTTGAACCTCCACTAACTATCGACTCTATTGACTAACAGACTGGCGCCAAAATTTTGCTCATCTTCCTCTCGCTCACTGTGGTTGCCAACATCTTTGGGTGGTGGTACGTGCGGTGGGAAAACAAGCAGCGCGCGTTGGGCAAGCGCGACTACCGCCTGAACGCCTCGCCACAGGAGGTCGAGCTGGTGAGCTCTGCCCACTTCCACTGAGCTCACAAAAGCTGATTCACATTCTCTGCCAGCTTGGCAACCTGCACCCCAAATTTGTCTATTGCACTTGAGATTACTTGGGATTCTCTTCTGAATGACCCCTGGGCTGGCCAGTGGGTGTGGTGTTGTTCTTATAGCTCAGTACGGATTTGAAATGGCCACAAAGCGTAACGGCTGGGATTGAGTCTGATTGAGTCATCACTCTTCGCACAAGAAGCGGATGTTGCTGGGTTGCTCTTCAACAGTCATCTCGCTTCGCAAAGGTCGTCCTTGGCCGCCCCTGACCCATCCCATAGCTACTAGACTACTACCAACGCTCATCATGCCCGTGAAAGTCATCACCGGCAACCTGTTCGACGCCCCGGCTCGTTCAGTCATGATTCACGCTTGCAACTGTCAAGGTGCGCAAATCCGCTTTCCTGCCTCATCGTGCTTACCAATGCCTTTCCTGACATCTCAAACAGGCAGTTGGGGCAAGGGCATCGCCGAGCTCTTCCGCCAGAAGTACCCTGCGGCCTACAAGACTTACAATCAATATTGCCTGGCCTCCACTCCCGAAAAGTTGATTGGCACCTCGCTTTGCATCCAGACCGAAGACGACTATGTCATTGGTGCGCTCCCTTGTTTTTAGCTCACGAAGGCGCCCCCTCATGGAGCAACGGTTGTACAGGCTGTCTGTTTACCTCCAAGCACTACGGCTATCGCAAGCTTCTAGGCTTTCGTTCATATATCTCTGATAGCTGATACTTTCTTACAGGCACCGACCCTCCTTCGTCGATCCTCAAGCAGACGGAGTCAGCCCTGTTCCACATGCTCGTCGCCGAGTCGGCCGCCATCGCCGGACGGCCGTTAGCCTCTTGCAAGATCAACCAAGGGCTGTTCAATGTGCCCTGGGCTGAGACGGAGGCTACCATGCAAAAGGTCCTGGAGCAGAACGGCGACCCCGAAGTCGTCGTTTATGACTTGCCGCTCAAGAAGGGTCCCTACAAGCCCAAGCCCAAGCCTCAAGCGGGCTCTTCCTCCGTTCGTGATTTGACTCAACTTCGCCAAGATATGTGCTTTAACGACTCCGAGGCTTTAGAAGTAGTGCCGCTGCGTCCCCTCTCATCGTCTTCCCCGTCTTGTACAAAGGCCTAGCCAACTTCTACCAACGACTAGGTATACATCGACTTCTACAACAAGTGCTACCACTGCATGTGCACCCCTTGGCCGTAGCTATAGGTATGGAGGCTCTGCGCCTGACCGTGCTGGCTGTGAAGTCTGATCTCTCCTCAAGTCCCAGGGTCGCATCCGGCCAGTTGTCGCCTTCGACCAATGCCTGTTCGTCTTTGAATCAGACAACTGCAAGTGTTGTCGTAGTGGGGAACCTTTAGAGTCGGCCGCCTGCTGGCCCCGAGGGCTTCTTTCTGTGTGGCGACGAGCGATCTGATTTGATTCTGAATGACGAGGAGGTCTTGTTGACCGTCTTGCCTTCGAATAGGTTTCTACGATGAACTTTTCAACTTGAAAGGCTGCCAATGATGATTCAAACGGAATCGTCATCTGCTTCGCTGCTTCTTCTCGTCGGAATATGCTCGTGGACGGGCCGGCAGTCAAGCCCCTTGTCGCTGCAGCTCAATTTGAGACTTCGAGACTCACGAGCTCCGCCTTCACCCCAGATCTTGCCTTGGAGTAGTCGGTCGACGCGTCCATTTATTTGCATCTTGTTTGCGGTGCTCTCCGGCGAGCCCCTATGTTTGGCGCGTCTCGTTGTCTGCGAACAGCCAAGTCATGATGGTGCCCAACGAGCCCGATCGCCTTGCCCGGGTGCAAGAGCAAATCGACGCGGCACAAGTTGAATGCGACTCCCTGCGCGAAATCTGGCTCCGCCAAAGGTCAAAGCTTCACGACCTGGAGGCCGAAAAGTGTGCAGCACGACCTGGCCTAGCATCCGATGTCCTGTCTCGTTCCGTCGCTGCAGCCCGCATGTCGACCGAAAACGCCAGGCTTCAGTTTTTGGCGAGCAAAAGCCAGATGCTGTCTCTGAAAGATCAGAAGGCCACTTGGCTCGAGGCTCAGACTGCCAAACGAAGGAAGCTGGAAGCAGAAGAGTATGCGCGAGAGCGAAGAGAGCGAGGCCTCGTCGGCCCTCAGCGGCTGCCCTTTCCGTTCGAGCTCATCGAGAGTGCGCGCTTTCTTCTTCGCCCTACGCACTCCGACTGAATGAAGACGATGTACGACAGTGGTCTGTGCGCCTTTTGTCAACGACCGCGCTGCTCTCAGGCTCTTGTCTCATGTTTCTCGCGGCTTTCGCGCCTTCTCCCTCCCGCTGCTCTTTGCCACCGTCGCCGTGACGTACCAAGGCGAAGTCTACCCTTTCTATGGCACCAAACACGACGCCAAGCGCTTTGCAGCCGCTGCTGCCGCTTTGAAACCTCATGCCCACTTGGTGCGCCAGTGGATTTCTCCGGCGGGATGCCCTGGCTCGCCGATGAAGAAAGGGACGAGCGAGATGCTCAGAGCGCTGGCTTCATCGCCTAGCAGCTTGACGACTGTTTGTGGATCTTTTGTCCGGATGCTGGACGTTGCTAATTGAAAGCTGGCTCCAGCTGAGTCTCCTTGTCCTCAATAACGACCGCGTCACGTCCAACGAGCGAGCGCTCTATCTTTCGGTCGCTTCGGGAGTCACTGAGTTGACCCTGGAGGCCCAAATGACGAACATTTCGGCGTGGCAATTGGCCTCCGAATTGGTGCAGGAAATGCCGTCGTTGAAGGTCCTTGGGCTGCATCACTCGGAGCGTCAGTCTTCTGTCTTTCCCTAAATTCACATGGGCTCAAGCAAAGGGACCTGACAGCTCCCGAAATTCAAGCGCTGGTGGACAAGCATGTTGAGGCCGACGATTTCATCTACGAGACGCTCTGCGCTGCCGCCACTGTCGAGCATCTCAATATCTGCTTGAACGACGCCGGCTCA
The DNA here is from genome assembly GCA_001599975.1 of Cystobasidiopsis lactophilus. Classification (NCBI taxonomy): domain Eukaryota; kingdom Fungi; phylum Basidiomycota; class Agaricostilbomycetes; order Agaricostilbales; family Chionosphaeraceae; genus Cystobasidiopsis; species Cystobasidiopsis lactophilus. The sequence goes on from BCIO01000002.1 coordinate 137,436, forward strand.
TACAAGTACAAGCCCAACATCACGTTACCGCGGTTGAAGTCCTTGGCAACCTCTTCTCACCGAAAAGGTTGGCTCAGCTCGGTTGCCGAAGCCGCTTGCCATTTCGATACCAGTACCCTGGAGCACCTCTCTATCACATGCGTCAGCACAACATATACTTTCCAGCCGCGTGGCGACTATGACAACGAGATCCACGAATATATTAGCTCGCAGCCAGCCGACCCTTATCCATGCCTGAAGCAGTTCGACCTGCGCCTCTTGCGCGAACCGCGCACTTCTTTAGACGCCATTCAAAACACTCTTTCTCAGCTCGACGCTTTACTGGGCGACTCCGCAGCCCACATCGAGACCATGCGACTGACAGATCACCTCATGGACGGTTCGAACACGCCCCTGGCCTTCGATGGCCTCAATGGCATTCTTCAAGAAGATAAATTTGCCAAGCTGCACCGGCTGGAGCTGGAACAAGTGGGTCATCTCGAGGCTTTTGGTCACATGAGTGCTCAATGAATGCGAGCAGATACCATCCAAGGCGCACGGCACGGATTGGGCATATGAGCCATCCCGAATCAGTGATTCCCTTAGCCAAATCAGCTCAGGCTTTCCGCTGATTACAGAAACCGCTACATCACAGACCTCCAATTCCTCTGCCGCAATCGGGCCATCGAGCTGGTCAACGTCACGGAGCTCAGCCAGGCTAGCCGATTCGGCTGTTGCATCAAACGCATCGCTTTTGTGCAAGGCAAGGGGAAGTGGGCCACCGCGAAGCCATTTGGTGGATTGTCTCTCTTGAACTGATCTCACTTTGGTGCGGCCAATGTTCGTCGGCGTCGGCCTCTCTAATCCTTCCTTTCACTTCCAGATGGCCGTCACCTGCTAAGATGCATAGGCTTCGCCGCGCGACCGCTCGGAGCTGGCGGCTTTCACGCAGCTTTGGCTGTGCTCATGTTCTTCCAAGGGGTCGCACTTTGGGCTCTTTCTCTCTTCCCTTCCTTACTATAATACAAATGCGCACACCTCGATTCCTAGAGGTTTGGCGCGCGCGCCAAAGCTTTCAGCGTCCATCGCCTCTGATGCGCATCACGGGTGAAATTTTTCACCAGGGCGATCGTCGCGGCTTCTTTACGACCAGATATCAAGCGGGCGTCTTTGTCATTAAGGAGATGAGCTCGTAGGCGATGTTTGCTGCCACAATTCCAGTGATCTCGTTTTGCTGGGCCACAAGATAAGCGGGCTACTGCTTGCGAAAAGCGAAAGTTCTCGTACCGAATCGTAGCTGGGCGCAACTTCGACTATATCAGCCCCTACTATTTTGAGCTGTGACCGGCTTGAGTAGTCTGCCGCAGTGATCTGGGAAGCCGGCACTTACTCCGTCCAGCCCGTGCAAAATCTTGCGGATCTCGCGAGTAGAGAAGCCACCCATTTCTGGTGTGCCAGTAGCCGGAGCCTGTCCCGGATCGACCACATCAATGTCCAATGAGACTGGCAGTGTCCATTCGTAAGCCATGTGAGGAGCTCCGCCACCCAAGCGGACAAGCTCACGATAAACCGGGCCATCATCCTTGACGATTTCTCGAATGCGCTTGATGACGCCCTTGTACCCAATGTCTTCAATCTCCTCGGCAGCGATGATGGAGAAGCCGATCCGGCGGTCCTCTTCGTAGTCTGCAAGCGAAGCGATGCGCGTCCGGATGCCCACATGCACCGAAGTGTTGGCCACCAACCCTTCTTCAGCTGCCAGCCAAAGCATCGAGCCATGTGTCTGATCACCTCTTAGCTGTGATTTCCACCTTGTCATCGGATAAAGGTACGAACGATCGGTAGCTCCTTGTCGGGCCGATGACCTCCAGTTGCTGTACTTGGCTTCCCTGGCAAAGCAAGGAAAGTAAGGACAGACGCAGGAATAACTGACGTAGGCACTTACAAGTGTCAAGATGCGAGTCGAAGTGGATGACTGAAACGGGCCCCCAGGCCTTGGCCACCTGGCGGAGGATCGGCAGGAGAACAGTGTGGTCCCCTCCGAGCGTGACCACTCGCGGGGTCCAGGATCCAGTTTTACTGAGCGACTTCCCGGGGTGTTTGGTGTAAGCAGACGTGTTCACGAGGGAGCCGTACGCCGTATCGAGCTGGTGAAGCGCAGTCGGATTATCGAACGGAGTCATGGGTACTGGTGGACTTCGATTCAGCAACCACAGACCATCAGAGTCAAGAGAGGGAGTGAAAGTACCATCGCCACAGTCCTGTGGAAGGCGGAGTCAATTGCTGGACCAGGAAGGGAAGGGCCGGAACCGCAACGCACAATAATCTTCAAAGCATTGGGACCTTTGAAAGGGTCCACATCTAATGGAACGTTGTAGCTGTAGCCGCCCTGGGTGATCCGGCGACCTCCTTGGCGAATAGCATTCGGGCCGAATCGAGCACCTGTTATTACAGCACTCGATGTTCAGAATGCCAGACTTGCAAGCGAGAAAAGGGACTCTCACCAGGACGATAAGTCGTTGCAGTATCGAAAGGAGCTCCCAGAATGGCCACATCGAACGGCTCGCCCTTATCCGCTCCAAAGCACCGCTTGGGCGGAGACCCGAAGAGCGAAACGATCCCATAATCGTCAGGCGTCCATCGTCCGCCAAATAGCTCCTGAAAATCGACTTGTTGGGAAGACTGCGACGGCAAGAAAGGCGTCTGGTGCTCTACTGGAGGCGGGTTGAGAGGCAAGGCGAACGTCAAGCGCACGGCGGCGGCACAGACAAGCACCAAATCCAACAGCATGTTCTAATGCTTTTCTATGAGAACAGCCTGAAAGACAGTGTTTAGACCACAACAAGCAGATAACCGCTGGCGCAAACTTAAAGGCAGGTGGCGAACGCTCTCCAAACTTGCTCCGGTCCAACGAGCTGCTCATATTTCCCCTCTCGAGCTTACTGCCTACAAATGAAAAGTGTTAGATGCTACTGGAAGGGCGAAACGCAACACAGGTGGCCTGCCCGCCATTGAATTGACCGAGCGCTCCTCGAGTCCTTCTCCTGTGTCCCGCCAGCTGGGCCATATTTTGCTACAATGTTTGTTGCGCACTCAACAGACACTGGTCTCAGGTTCTATCTCGCCTTGTGATCGAAGGTTTCGGGCACCATTGTGACTGCTCTTGCTTCCTGCCTCTGATCGACCTCTGCCTTCGGGGAAGGTGCTAGGCTTGATCTAGTCCGGGACCTCTATGCAGCCATTCTGACCCTCTTATTCACCTCTCATCCACAATCTGACTTGATCTGGGAAGGGTCGAAACCTCGCTTCGACCTCCAACGTCCAAACGCCTTACGCATTCTGAAGGCTTCTCCAGTGCATCTTCATCGTTCCCTCTTCAACCTGCTCCACCGCGAATCTCTCATTGCACCGATACGTAATTTTATTGGATCCGTTCTGCCTGCATCTGCTTCGCACCTCACCTTTTCAGTAATCGGCTCTCATGGATGTCTACAACCCTTTCCCTCCCACGAACACCCCATCGGAGCGCATTGCCCTCTGGCTGCACGGGATCGATCAGTACCAAAGCCAATTCCATGCCCTCCTTCAAGAGGATCCCGGTATTGCACTTTGCTTTACGGTGGTTCGCCTTCCTGATCTGTTGTTGGTCGTCCCAGAGCTTTCGCATCGCATTGTGTCTCCTTTGGTGTCGGTGCGCATTTCCTTTCTTCTCGATTCGTCGGTGCTCATACTTTGACACTGCAGACGCTGGAGGCTCTTTTAAGGGCGAAGGAACAGGGAGAGAACGAAGCCGCTGTGTTGCTTCTACGTCAGAAGGCTAGCACCGAGTTGCCCATGGTACGTCGAGGTCATATTTCCTTCTTTCTAGCGGCTAATCAAGCGTTGAGCAGCTCATGGCGTTGGCCAAGCATAGTGAAGCTGGCGCCTTTCTGACCAATGTGTGTTCGCCTTTGCAAGTCATGGACCTGACGCGCTCGCTCATGCCTAAAGTGACAGCTGCATGGAGCTGTCGTGGAAGTTTTTTTCACCCCTCATTCGCCCGGTCATGAAGCAGCCTACAATGCAGCTCTCGGCAAGATCATCGACGTCCTCCTGCACCCCAAGATGAAAGGCCTACACGCTTGGAACGATCCGAAACTGGGCCAAGGAGATGAGCACAAGGCTCAGTTGCTCAAACGCTGGCAGCAAGTGCTGAGGTTGCCGCCCATGCAGGCACCGACGCCTTCCAACATCGGCACTCCCACCAAATAGGCAGCTCTGCCGGGACACAATCTGTCATCGCTTCTTGCTTTTCCCGTGCTTCCAATTGTATCCACCAAAAAATGCATTCCAGATGACTTCGCCACCACCTGAAAATTTGTGAACCGCGCGGTGGCTCCAGTTGGGAGACGTCTGAGCTCATCACCGCATCGCCGCGGGAAGGAGATGCTAATTACATGCTGATATGGATGTGGGCTCAAATGCAGTGGACTAGCTGACTAGTGCCAGATCACCTGACTCATTGTGACTTTCCTCGACCGCCATCGGATCACAGCACAGCAGAGTCGTCGGTGGCGTCTGGGGCCCATCGATTCCGTATCCGGCGAATGACCGTCCGCACCAGCTCTTGGTCGACAGCGGTGAACGCGTTCAGTGGAACCGCATCTGGTGGCGCTGACGCTGACGCCCAGTCGGGTGCAAATGGGACCGCCCGAGGAGCCTGAGCTCGAAAGGCATCATCGCCCAAAAGGAGCGGCATGCAGACAGGCCGGAGGAAATCGTCAACCCAAGGCGGGAATGCGGAGAATAAATCGAAGGGCCAGCCTGCGTGGTCGGCCAAGCCCGAGAACTTCACACAGAAGTCGACTATGAACTGGTTGTGCTGGTAGAGCCGAGCATGGCGGCTGGCTTGTGATGGGACATTGACATTGAAGTACTTGACGATTTGAAGGGCGATGAAGTTCAATTCTGCGCTCGTATGGTCAGCGCTCCAGACGTAATACACAAGTGGGTAGAGAGGGGATACTCACCAAGCAGCAGCGACCATTTTGGTACGGTCTGCGCAAGAAATTCATCGACGCCACCCGTCACGTCCGCCACTTCGGCCAGATTGTTGACTGCCGATTGGCACCAGGCCAGCGTGCTGTCAACAGCAGCCACTTGGTCTGGCATTAGCACGGTCGAGGGCGTGTAAATCCCGGGTGGTGAGCTTGGGAGTGCCATGGAGCCTTGAGTGCTAACAGCCATGCGGCGGTGAGAGCGAGAGCTCGGCATTTCCACCCAAAGACGTCGACTTCTGCTGACGTCTGCCCCGGCCATAGCGATGCGTTGTCGTCAGGCCCAAGCTGAGAAGTTTGGAAGAGGGTGTCCAACGCAGGCAGTGCTAGGCGGCAGTTGGAATCTGGCACAGTGAGGTCGAAGCCGGCCAGATAGGCCACATAGCCGTCCTGGACAATGTGAAACGTTTAAGCAACGCAAATAACTCTAGGACCTCTACTGAGCACCAGATCTTACCAAAATCAAGGCAGCCCACATCGCTCTTCGGCCTGTGAGATCGAATGTAAACCCAATTCGACATGCCAGTAGAAAAAGGATGGCATACACAGCTCTCGGTCGACGAGATCGGCGGGCAAGGGCGTCCAAGTTGAAGCTGGTATCTGGTAGTTACTGACCCCGACATGTTGGTACATGCGCTTTTCATCCAATCTTGCGTAGCCCAAAAGGCTGCCTGTCGTTGATGCTTTGACCTGAGGCATGCCGTTCAATACAATGAAAGGGGAAACGGCATCGAGAAAGGCTTGACTCACCGTAAACTTGACGAAGCGCTGGTCGGAGTGGATTCAGTTTGGACGGACATAAAAGGATAGAGATGCGCGCTTACCTCGTGATGTCGCTTCCCAAAGTATATGAGGGCCATGAGAAGATAGCTGTTTTGGTTTTGAGGTTCGTTTCAACGGGCCCATACCAAGATGACAATTGAAAGGCGCCCACCATTGCATGTGAAGCAGGCTGAGACCGCCTCCACCTTTGTCTCCTGGAGCTGTGGCTTCTGCTTCTTTTTCTAGACGCAGAATTGCTTGGGCCTTCGAGAGGTAGTCGTCGGCCCGTAGTCGGACGGCCGGATCGACTGACAACGGCAGACCGACAGAAATGAGAAGACACAGCAATGCTCGCTGTGGGGCCGTGCCAGTGGCTTGTGAGAGGAGTTTGGTGCGCTCGAGATGCAAGATGGGCAACGTCCGGTGGATGGTGGAGAAGTACGCGTCAATGGCCTTCGCTTCCTGTTCCGCCGGGACCCGCGCAGGCTGGTTCAAGGGAGCGGCAGGTAAAGATGGACCACCTTCCGGCCGTGGCGAGATAAGTGGATCGCAGGTGAGGGAGGTCGATGCCGGCGATGCTAGCGGCTGTCCCAGACCGTCCGAGATCGAGTCAACCTCTGCTGGGCTGCCATCTGCTGCTCCATCAATCACAGATTGGAGGTGAGCTAGTAGCAGTCGTAATCAATGCGAATACTTTGAGCATCGCAAAGAAGGAACCAAAGACGCAAGCAAAAAAGGCATACCTATTTGCGCCTCCAATTGATCGCAGTAGGTCCTAGCATCGAGCATCAATGCACTGACCGCCACAGAGTATAAACAAGACAAACTTGAGCTGGTCAGTATTCGCTGGAAAGAATCCGTCAGACGGCCGCCGACCAAGTCCCTCTTTGGAGGCAAACTCACCACGGTCAACGTAGATGCAATCGCGGGCGTTCTCTGGTGAGGCAAGGTTTACGAATTGGACATCGAAGCTGGAACGTCAAGATCTCACTTGTACAGCGTCTTTTCGAGCCAATGGTGTTCGAATCAACAACCTGAGCAGTATCGGCGTAGAAAAGCAACCTACTCGCATGGCGTCCGTCCATCACACCTCTTCGAAGAAGGTCGTTGTCAACAAGGCAACGAAATCAACAGTGAGCTTGCCCGCACGATTTTCTGCAGTGGCGTCTGTCAGCCCTCCGGTCGATCACTTGGCAAAAAAAAAGGCCGCCATGGGCGCGAGAACGCACCCTTTTCCGGCAATGGACGCATGCAACTCCACTCGCTCTTCTAGACGGCTTTGACATAGGGCCAGCGCGATCCCGTCGCAGCTCGGTCGAAATTCGGTTTAGAATCCTGGGAGGGCTTGTGCTGGATGCCTAGACGACTCGCCCTCTGCGGGTGGGACGGAGCGAGGGTTTCCTTCGCGGGCACGGTTCAACAGAGACCGGTGCCGATGTCGATGTGGCAGAAGAATTGTGGTGGGCCTTTGGAGCTTGTGAGACATTGCTATCGGGGAAGTGGGGCCTGGTGGCAAAGGCTTGCCCAGGCCTTGGCTTGGCTACTACTCTGACTCGTGTCAACGCGTCTCGCAGCATTTCCATCGCGTTTGGCCTTGCAAATTGGCCTGTGAAAGGCGTGCTACAGCCTTAGTGAACGGCGTGGTGCTGCTGCATGGCCTTTGCGAACTACTGCTCTTGCCACTGCTATGATGCGGTTGTGGAGAACAGTCCACGAGCTGTCCTGAGGTCAAGACCAAGGGCCAGACACGCATCCATTGCCAAATGAAAATCGTGTTTTCGCGCGGCGTCAAAGGCGGCGAGGTGGGCGCTTTGCGTTTCCTGCTGCCACATTGCAAGTAGATTTAGACAGAGGATGCAGGGTACGATGAGGTGGCGCCAGCGGACGAACCTTCGTTTCTGTGCTTTTGATCGCCAACCGCCACTGGCCGCTGCCACTGGCAGCGTGCGGAAAGGCGACTGCTCTTTGACCGCCTCCTACATGCCTGCGATTGGTTTCTTTGATGCTATCGACTGTTTGTTTGCTGCGGTGTGCGCTCTCAAGGCTTGATTGTCAAAAGTGTGCTTGCCATCAGCTTGAAGCGGGAGCGCCAGTCTTTGGCTTGCCCACCCCTTACCTTATCTCTCACCTACTCTGTGGATACTATTTGATCGCAATGCAGACTGTTAGATGTCCAGGGGGCGCACCCAGCCAGCGCCTTTGCCTGTCGCGCCTCCCTTTGTAGTCCAAGCTTCTCGACTTGCCAGAGACCTGCCCCTCAAACTGTACTCAGCTCACGCAGCTTTACTCCAATGACATTATAATGATCTTTGCGGCGGTCGTTCCAATCCTTGAATGGGGCATGGGCATCTCGAGCCCCAGTGTGACATGCTTGACAGGTCTGGGCTTTGTTCACTTCGGTTCCCTGTTTCACAGAACAATTACCGTTACCACTGTACCCAGAAACAACTTTCTGAACGCTTCTACCAACTTCCTCCAAGGTGGGCTGGCTGCAATTCTGTCTTGTGCCTGCCTTCATCTTCTTTAGGTTGCCACTGCCTAGTGACCCAGCACCTTCTTCTGCTTGTGGCTGTATTACATCGCTATGGATCACAGCATTTTGAACAACCGTCATTATAGGCTGACTGAAACCTTGCTCGACAATGAGAGCGCCTTTCACGCAATCTTAGGCCGCTTCCCGGGTACGATACACGTTACGTTGGATGATTTCTGAAGACCTTGCTAAGCATCAAAGCCCGTCCAGATGTTCGGCTCAAGCTGCATGGATTGGTTGGCGTAGGCTGTCTTCCTTTCGCGTCTTCCAACGCACGTAAGGATCGATTAGCTAGGCCTTGGACTCGTACCTACGATATGTGGAGTCTCCGAGACTGGAAGCAGACATCCCCCAAATCCAGTTGAAGAGGCAGGCCATCAAAGATGCTGTTTCCGCTGTGAGTCGATGAACTTAAGCGAGCAAGCCGTAGGCATGACCCGAAGTCCAAGTTCTCCCTCCGCGTCCAGGCGATCAAGATTCCGGATCTTCCCAATTCGCTCCTGGAGAACGAAACGGCCATCGAAACTTTGAGAAAGGCGAAAGTCTTCGAGGACGAGGTAGTGCTTTGGCCTTGGATTAAAAGCTAGCAAGCAATGACTAATTCGAGTTCTCCCATAGTTCTGCAAAGTCGTTGGTCGCCTTATGGACGTCGCTGAACCCCAGCCGCTGCGACGTTCAGCCTTAAAAGTCATTCTCCGAGTCGTCCTAGCTCCACTGGTGGTTTCCGATATCCGAGAAGACGGCACGCACCAGTACCACGACTGGTACGGCCACGACCGGAATGCGTTCGACCAGGCAGCTAAACTGCAAGGACGCTGGTGGCACAGAGACCTGAAGCACTTGCCACTGCACAGCTGGGAAAGTCCGGAGGCGAACAAGCCAAACAAACAGTGACTGCTTCGCAGCGTCTTGTACATATATGGCCATTCCTAGAAGATCCTCTTGTACTGCCCAAATTTTTGCCACCCAGCCTACTCTGGCTCATCTCGCCCCGGCATGCCTTGAGCCGAAACCAGCCTGCCCAGTGGATCTGGGACCCCTTGAAAGGCTTTAAGACATCGTGCTGTCCTTGTCCAATGCCTCATTGCAGCAAGTGCGCCTCGGCCTTTGATTCTGCTCGATGGCCAGCTTCGGCTCGGAGCCGCGCTGCTCTTTGAATGGCGCATGAACGGGGGATTGCCCGACTTGCCCGCTTCATTGACAACGTGTCTTGTGCTCAGATGAACTGAGGAGTGCGGAAGTGGCGAGCAACGCCAAAGATTGGGGCTTTGAACGCGGCTCAAAGAGGTGGTCTCGCAGCTCGAACCCGGCCTGCGCTGCTCTGTTCGCTGGTCGAAGGCTGTCGCTGGGGCATTGGCTCCGCTACCTGCTGCTTTTCCATGTACATGCGCCCAATACAGCGCTCATGCCGGCTGCCTAGACGAACAGAGGCGTTCATGGCACCAGCAGAGGAAGGCGCAGAGGGATGAGCAGGAATGCCTTTATGCCTTTCCAGAAGGGCTCTGTGCCGGCTCTACAAGGACCATGAATGACTACTTGTTCACATGGATACGCTCAGTCGAGGGGTCAAGGCTTCGGTTCTCGAGCGCTGGGGGCATGGCTTGGGCCAGGTTCGTTCCATTCTTGTGCATTCGAACCTTGCCCGGTTACTAATGGCATAAGTCATTAGTGAGAAGAGCAACCTACCAGTCGGCTAGACACCAAGGTCTTCCAGCTCGGCTTCGAGGCGGTGGCCACTTGCCACCAGTCGTCTCAGTCCATCGTCAATGCCAAGTACCAAGCTGCCCGCTGTTGTCCCGTTTATTCCTATCCTTCCAATCGAAAGCCATCACGATGCGCTTCACCTTCCGCCTTAGGTCCACCAGGTCGCTCTCTGAAAGCCAGAGGTGGTGGCAAACCGTCGCTCAATGAACGCAACACTCTAGGTTGCTGCCTTCTCGCTCCTTGTATGCACGAAGCGCGTTCTTATCTCTGGAAAAGTCCGTGTCGTTGTTCCTCAATGGGAGCGCCCTATGGCCAGGCTTCCCTTTGTTGACCAATTCCTACGAGATCGAACAATGCGGCGAACGCCCATCTCTCTTCCCTGCCCCCTCCTTTCCTTGACTTCCTTTCTGGCTCTTTTGTATCATAGACGAGTCGGAGACTGGGTATGGATGTGGGCCTTTGCCTTGGCGTCTGGAAGACTCTTCTGTTTCACCATTGTTGCCGCGTTATGAGATGGACTCTCCGTTTCCTTCGGTATGTACATGAACGACACCGCCAAAGTGGTCGAGGTACGGTGTCTTGGGCGCCTGGAGGGCCTTCAGTCTTCCTTCCCTCTTTCCACGACCTCCTCTTTTGCCCACCCGCAGCGGCACCGACAGATCCCCATGGCCCTCCCATCGAATGTCCCTACCGGTCCCAAAAATGCCTCGGCCTACCCGTTGCGCCCTCTTTTGCAGAATCCCCAGTACAGATTGAATGCGGCGCTTTCGTGTTACGAATCTGCCTTTTACGTTATGCGCCGTCACTCAAAAGGTACGCGCCTCCCTTTAGAAAGCTCCACGCACGCGCTAATCAGCTCGGACAGATGCTGCCCTTCATTTGAAGAAACTGGTCCTCGGAGGTTTTTGCTCATCTGCCTGTTCGGTCTGACACATGTCGTATTCAGGCTATTCACGCTTATCTGGAGATTGCCGAGTCCAGCAATCCTGGCCGAGATGCTTTGGAGGCTAAGGTTTCAAAGATCAGGGAGGCGTTTCAGGAGGCAAGGTTTTCTTTCGTAGGCTTGTTGTTCCACCTCCCTCATGTCATATCAAGCTTCAAGCCGCCGCAATTCAATATACTGAGTGGTGGCAAGACAAGGTCAAAGCGTTGCCAACCGGAAAACCCGGCGAGGAAGCATTGGTCGTGGCGTCAGCTGAAATGGGGTGGGTTAAGGGCGACCCGCCCTTCGGAGTTACTCTCGTTAATGCCACGCTGTTCATCGAAGAGGTAGGTTGGTTCTTTCAAGAGCAGCCTAAAGTAGCCAACGCTAGACAAAGCTCGGCAAATTGATCGCGATTGTTCTCTCGCCCCAAGAGCCTCAGCCTGCAAGGGAGAGATCCTTCGATATGATCCTCCGCATTCTCCTTCATCCAAAAGTAGCCCCCGCGCAGCAAAGGCATGCTCCGATGGAAGGGTCTGCCCCCGAAACACCGACCAAGTGGGCTGCCATGTCTGCAGTCGAGCAGGCGGAATATTTTAGAGAGCGTTGGTGGAGCGAGAAGTTGCGCGATATAGATTTGCGCCGCAAGCCTGCGAGCTAACAGCGTCTTGGCCCCGTCTCTCTTGTACATATATGATCGCTTCCTTCCTTCCCCATTTGTACTACCACCGACCACCATCTTTGCCACCCGCCACCATTTCACTGTAGGCTCTCGACCTCTTGCGACGACGTATGGAACGGTGCATGCAGATTCAGCTTGAGTGTCCTTCTGCAGTGGGAACTTGTCTATTTTGGAGAACAAGCTGGGAGAGGGAGGCGAACAAGGTGACAGCGACTGCGGGACGAAATCGGCCCTATTGGGGGCCAGCTCAGCTGTAACGATGTGACTACTACTGAGCCTCCGAATCAATGGATCCTTGAGAAGATGGGACTGACGCACCTGATTGACAAAGCTGCCTTCTAAGAGTCTGGCCACCCTGCCCTGCACTCCTCGGCCGTCCCTCTGTCGCTCCCAGCAACAAGGCTGACTTCACTTGAAGCCTTCTCCAGAGTACATTGATCCAGTTCAAAGCCAGGCCAGATGGCAGGCGGAGGCGGGAAGCGCAACATCAGTGCAGCGCGACAAAATCAGCATTGGCTCGATCGCCTGCCCAACAACAGCCATCCAGGTGCGGCCAGTGATCACAAGGCAGTCCAAGACAGTCAACAATCAGTCCAACAGCCACCAACCACAATCATCCAAGTCGCCGTCCGACTCCAAGCAAAATTGTTGTTGCCCACCTTCGTCCAGCCGCCGCCGCCCAAAATGTCGATACCCGCGCCGGCGAGTTTGGTGGAGAGCTACCTGCACGTAGCGCCCGAGGACATCCCCGCGTGCCCGTTCCCAGCCCAGTTGGCCGAGCACATCCAGGCCAGAGCGGTCACCTTGGCCGGCATCATCAAATTGCTGGCCGACGCTTTGACGAGCGAGGACGCCAAGAAGCGCGCAAGAGGTCGGTTCTCGCCATCTTTGCAGCTGTCTACTACGAGGGCTCAATTGGCATGAGCTGTCAGGCATCTCCCTGGTCTCGCACCTGGTCGAAAAGCTCCCTGCGAACTTCATCACCCGGCAAGAAAGTGCGGCTTTCACTGCCTGCCTTTGACCATTCAGTCTACTTGGCTAATGAAGACCCACAGCCCGCCACTTGACCGACTTCTTCGCTTCCGAATCGACCTTGCACGCCGAGAGCGTAGTCGAGGCCTGCCATGGCTTGATGGCGCTCGCCAAGCTGCCCACTTTTGGCCAGGGCGATGCCAGCCAAGTCTGCAAAGCGTGAGCAGGTTGCTATCCCATTCACCAACAGGAATGAACTGTGAATCTGGCACAGGCTATTCCAATATTTGGAGATGACAAAGTACCACCAAGGCACTCGCTTCTTCGTTTACTCTTTGATCGACGTATTGTTGTCGCACCAACGAGCAGGTGGGTTGATTTTACTTCAAGGATTGCCTCGGACAGACCTTTACTCGACTTCGCAACCCACAGCCCTGCAGTCCATGGGCACCACTTTCCTCAAAGGCTACTGCGCGCTGGCCGAGGGCGAGAAGGACCCGCGCAACTTGAAGCTCGGGTTCGCCATCGACAAGGTCCTGCTCATCGAGTTCGACATCGCCGACGCCGTCGAGGAGCTGTTCGACATCACGTTCTGCTACTTTCCCATCACCTTCACCCCGCCGCCGGACGACCCTTATGGCATCTCCAGCGAGGAACTCCAAGCGTCTTTGAAGTACGGTCTTGAGCTTTGTTCCGGCCTGTGTGACAATCTCTAATGCAGGCGACCGCAGAGAGGCACTGGCATCTAATCTTCTCTTTGGCCCACTGGCTATGCCTCTGATCCTTGACAAGCTTTCGGCGTCCTCTGTATCCGCCAAGGTTCGTAGTTCGCCTCCACCAGCTTGGTAAAGCTCAGAGAAAGGCGGTGATCGAACAGAGCCAAAGCCTCAACCTCGTCATCTCTGGCTTTCCCGTGTATGGCCAAGCCGCAGTCCAAGAGTACGGCAAGCTTTTCTGGGAAGCCTTGAGTATCGAGGTCTTCCGGGCCACCTCGCCCGAACTCGAAGAGCTGGCGCTGCAGGCCATGAGCGTCCTCCTCCGCACGCTCTACCCCGACCCGACCGACGCGGACTCGGCCGACGTCAACATGGTCGAGGCCAACCCGAACCTCAAGGGCGTGGCGGAGGAGCTGGCCAAGAACTGCGCGCAGGAGATGCGCGAGGCGGAGAAGACCAACGCCAAATCGGCGGCCAAGATCCTCTGCGCGGCCGTGTCGGCCTCCCGTGGGTGCACATCCACAATCAGATGTAACACATCTCAGGTTATCGTCCACCCACAGACCTACTGGCCCGCTTTGTGCTTCAGAGGGCGATGCCGGTCTTGGTGGAGCTGCTGAAGAGCGCGGACCACGCCTCGTCAAGGGCGTCCATCATTGACCACATCGGCGCCGTTTTCAAGAGCATGCGGGACGTCTCATCTCCGGATGTGACGCCTTTGAAGCCCTTTCAAGATGAAGTGCTGAGCATCTTGGTATCCGCTTCGAAGAATGCCACCACTTCCGAAGCGGCGCTCGGTGCCTTGGTGGAGATGTTCCAGCTCCCAGATTTGCTCTCGCCGGAGGAGAAGTCGTTCCTCATCTCCTCCTTCAACGATCACATCAAGGATGGCCATTCGGACTCGTTTGAATCCGCGCTGAGCGGGTTGATCAACCTCAGCTCGCTAGCGACCAAAGAAATCAGCCAGTCCAGCTTGCCCTTGCTCCTGGCTCAGCTTCCTTCCGATGCATCTTCCTCTCAGACCGACTATCGGACCGCCCTCAATGCGCTCGTCCGCCTCTGCTTGCCCACCGAGCTCTTTGACATTTTCATCATCCGCATCTCATACCGCCTCGATTCCGCCATGCACTCAGTCGATAACACCCTCTATGTCCACCACCTGTTGGTCGCTCTACAAGCCGCCATCAAGGCCAAGGGCAACTTGAGCTTACCTGATGTGACCAAGTCGGCCGACAAGCTGATCAAGAAGCTCTTTGGACTTTTTGTACCGCAAAAGCCAGTAGCAGATCCGAGAATAGCAGAGGACGTCGGCAAGGTTCTCGTGCTCCTGGTCCAATCTCTTGGCGAACCGTGAGCTGCTTTACGTCTTGAGTGAAGCGGCCCTAAAAGTCCAGGAATCGACCAGGGAGCAACTCCAACTTTCTAATGCATTGGGTTCTGCCTTGTGGAAGCAGAACTTGTCTGCGCTTCTTGGGTCTCAGCAGGCGGATCAATCGCTGTTTGCCGATACAGCAAATCTGGCTCCGTCTATTCTGGTCGCTTACAGCATTCTCCCGCTACGCCCCACAGCTCTCCAAGCATTGGATAGCACCAAGGTGTTTGAGCTAGTAGCGGATTTTGCGACAAAGTCCGCTAACGCTCAACTCCGCCGGGCCGTCTGTTTGCTTCTCGCCTCTTTGAGCAACAAGCTTGGTGCGGGTGAGTCTTATCGTCATATTTGCCCTTCATATGTCTCACCGGTTGCTATAGGGGCACTGGCAGAGCCGATTAAAAGTTTGGAAGATCGATTGCTCGCTGCGACAGCAGCAGACGAGAAGACTGTTACTCTCCTGCTCCTCTCTTGGATCGCCCACGGGTTGATTGTTCGAAGCGATCCTGTTGGATACCGGCTTGTGGATCAGTTTGTCAGCTTCTGTGCCGATCCGGAAGTGGCCGAACCAGCGGCAAAGGCTCTGGAGGTCGCCGGCCAAGACGAGGAGGCATTGGTGAAGGCGAATCATGCCGTTATCAAGGTGCGTCTGACCTGATTTCATCCGTCTATTGTTTTGTTGGCCCACCCGCCAAGCACAGCTGTTATACAAGCAACGATATTGCTCGACTACCTTGCAAAAGCTTCTGAAGCGCTCCGAGGGAGCTTCCGGTTCGTTGGATATCCTCCATATGAGCATATCACACTCATCCTCCGGGACAGCGCCCGAGCAAGCCAACTTTGTGGTCGGATTGGCTGCTCTGTCAAGGTGCATGCCTAAGCAATTCTGCATCACCGAGATGCCCAAGGTCAGTCATACCGCTTGTCTGTTGCGCAATTCTGATTCAATGTGCGAGCAGCATCTGAGCCTTTTCATGCGCACACTGTCGATCACGGACTCAGACCTGCGATGCAACGTCTTGGATACCATTTCCATCCTGGTGGCCGAGGCGCCGGACACGATTGCCGACCACACGCATCAACTCATCCCTAGCTTGCTGGACATTGCCAACCCATCATCGAAGACGGCGCGGACCAGCAGTCCCGAGGAGCGAGTGGCAGCTCTCAAGTGCCTGGCGCTCTTCCCGACGCACGTCAAATTCCTCGCCATCCAAAACCAAAAGCAAACGGTGCTGAGAAGGCTCGGGGTCTGCGTGGATGACAAGAAGAAGGCGGTCCGGCGCGAGGCCGTGGACTGCCGGGCCATGTGGTTTCAACTGACAGCTTGAGAACTGTAACCCAAGACCTTATAGCCCCAGCTGCTGTCGCACTTGGCTCCGTATCCGGGCCTCGTATTCGGCCTTGTTCGTCCTGTAAACCTTCTGCAATCGAGAGTCAGCTTTGCTTGACCTGGCCTGAGCGGCAAACGCACGCTAGCATCTCTGTCCGAGGTACGACATGATAAGGATCGAGTCAGACCGGTGATCTGAAAGAGGAAACGCACATGTTCGCTCCACTTTCGACGTTGGGTTCAGCCAGCATGCTGATAACGCTCAACAAGATCCTAGGCCGAAAGTCGGTCAGCCCCGGACTCAAGGAAAGGGACGGCGCAAGGAACTGACTTCTCAACACTCTGGACGGGCGACCAGCGCTCCGAGGCCGACTCGTAGTGCATCGGGTCGTCGCCTGGAGAGTGGAGGATGGAAATGCACACTTCGCCATTCGCGTAAATGTTGGGGTGGAAGATGGGCGGGTCGAACTTCATCTGTGCCGATCACTTGAGCAATAGGAAAGGCAGGCAGGGAAGCCGACAGACCTTGGGTGGGTTCAGGGGGTAGTCTCGAGGGAAGGTGAGCGTGGCAACGAAGACGCCGCCTTCGAAGGGCGTGTCCTCGGGTCCTCGAATGAGCGCTTCCCAAACAAAGAAGTCGTCCTCCGTTCTCGGCCCAGCGATGAACATCTCGTCGTCGTCCTTGGATTGGGAGAGCTGCTTGTACTAGAGATGATCGAGGGCGTCGTGTGAGCTGGTAACTTTGGCAGGAGGCGCTCGGATGGCGCTCACCTCGACCATCAGACGCTTGAGAGCGCCGGCTGCTAGCTTGTTCGTCATTTCGGTGCTCGTTGAAGGTCAAAAAGCGAGGGAGAGAGGTCAGCGGCCATCTGTCACCGATTTTGCGAACTCCTTGCGACAGATTGACTCAAAACTTCCTTCAACATGTTTTGGTGGCAATCAGCCAGCAAAATCCAACCTGTTGCTTCTCAGGCGTTTCTCTACGAGCGTCTTCTTCAAGTCCAAAATGACCACGCTCGAGCTCATGGCCAAGCTGAGCCACAAGCTGCCGCCCGTCGAAAATTCTGACCCTTCGACAAGCGCGTTGGACGCTTTCAAGCAGGCCGCCGCAGAGGGCCTGGCGGGCGCCCTGGGCGTGCCCATCCAAGCTGCTTTCGATGGCATGGAGATTGGCAAGAAGGGCGTCGACTTGAACTTCCCCATTCCAAAATTTCGCATCAAGGGCAATCAGCAACAGCTGGCGAAGGACGTTGTCGAAAAGGTCTGCTGATTGACACTTCCAAGATGAGTCTGAGCTGACCGCAAGATGCAGTTTCAACCCAACGACTACATTTCCAAAGTCGAGGCATCGGGCATCAACGTCTGCTTCACCTGCAAGACTGAGACTTTGGCTTCCCTTGTCCTCAACCAGATCAACGAGCGCTCGCACCTTCTTCCAGAGGTGGGCTTTTTTTACGCCGTTGACTTCTCCTTTCGTTCGAGGTCTCACCTGGTCGAACAGCCGTCCTTCGGGTCCAACTCGCTCCACAAGGGCAAGAAAGTCATTGTCGAGTTCTCATCCCCCAACATTGCCAAACCTTTCCACGCCGGCCATTTGCGGTCAACAATCATCGGTGCCTTCCTCAGCAATTTGTACGCGGCGAACGGGTGGGAAGTGGTCAAGATGAACTATCTCGGGGACTGGGGCAAGCAGTTTGGTGCGTCGACCCCACATGAGGCATTCAGAGAGCACACCAGCTGAGCATTCCTCTGTGTGTGTCTAGGGATTCTATCAATCGGGTTCAAGAAGTACGGCTCGGAAGCTTCGCTAAAGACAGACGCCATCACCCACCTTTACGACGTGTACGTCAAGATCAACAAGGACGCCAATGCCGAAGTGGAAGCGCACATTCTCAAGAGCCGAGCCGATCGTCGAGCAGCGGGTGACGCCGCCGTCCCAGCAGACGACGTGAAGCCCACAAAAGAGGAGGAGGAGGCGGCCAACAATGCCAGCGACATCCACACCTCGGCCCGCAACGTCTTTCTGCAGATGGAAAATGGTAAGGGTGCCCTCTGAAGACGGATGGATCTTACTCATCTCTCCACAGGCGAGAAGGAGGAGCTGGCGCTCTGGCAGCGATTCCGCGACCTCTCCATCGTCAAGTACAAGGAGATCTACCAGCGCCTCAACGTCGGCTTCGATGTCTACTCCGGAGAGTCGCAAGTGTCTGTGGAGGGTCAGCGGGAAGCGATCACCCAGCTCATGCAGAAGGGCATCGCGAAAGAGGACAAGGGCGCGCTGGTCGCCGACCTCGAGGCCTACAAGATGAACAAGATCATTGTCCGCAAGCGCGACGGGACGTCAACCTACATCTCTCGAGATATCGCCGGCGCAAAGGAGCGGTTCGAGAAGTACAACTTTGACAAGATGATCTATGTGGTAGCTGTTCGTCCATCTCCCGGTCTTTCTTTTTTTCTATCACTCCTCTGATGGTTTGCGGTGCAGTCCCAACAAGACCTACACAATGCTCAGCTTTTCAAAGTCTTGGAGCTCATGGGGTACGACTGGGCCAATCGCCTCGAGCACATCAACTTTGGCATGATCACCGGCATGTCGACCCGCAAAGGCACAGCGGTGTTCTTGGAGCAGATCCTCAACGAAGCGAAAGAAGTGATGCACGAGCAGATGAAGAAGACGGAAGACAAGTACGCCCAGATCGAGGACCCCGAGTTCACCGCGGACGTGCTCGGCATGAGCTCGGTCAAGATTCAAGATCAGGCCGCCAAGCGGTACGGCTAGCTTTTCATGCTCATACAAGACGTCCGAGCTGACGCTTCTGACTTAGGGTTAACAACTACGCTTTCGATTGGACCCGGATGACCAGCTATCTTGGCGACACTGGGCCGTAAGCTCGCCCATTCTGGCGTCTCCAGTCGTGCTCACTTTTGTATCCAGGTACCTACAATACGCGCACGTTCGACTGAGCTCAATCGTGCGCAAGTCCGGCCCCGAGGTCACTTTGCCACCCGTTGCCGATATCTGCCAGGCCGTCCGCACCGAGCTCCTCACCGAGCCCAAGGCCCGCGAGGTC
Source organism: Cystobasidiopsis lactophilus (assembly GCA_001599975.1). Lineage (NCBI taxonomy): Eukaryota > Fungi > Basidiomycota > Agaricostilbomycetes > Agaricostilbales > Chionosphaeraceae > Cystobasidiopsis > Cystobasidiopsis lactophilus. The sequence goes on from BCIO01000002.1 coordinate 156,512, forward strand.
ATGCTCATCCTCGCCACCTACCCGGACACTGTCAAAATGGCGCTCAAGGGTTCGGAACCGAGCACCATAGTGTCTTGGTGCTGGCGGCTCACCCACGCCATCAGCAGCGCCTACGAGGTACTGTTGGTGCGCAACCAAGAGCCGGACGTTGCCGTTGCTCGCCTGTTCTTGTATGTCTGTGCTCGGGATGCTCTCGGGGCGGCCATGCGCCTTCTGACTTTGACTCCGCTCGAGCGCATGTAATGATACCAATTGCTTTTCGCTGAGAACTCTGTAGGGAAGTTCAAACCTACAATGTGTGACCCTTCGCTTCCACCTGTACTTTGTCAAACTACTCTTGGACAGACTCCACGGTCAGTCGACTGGAATCGACTTGCTTGCCAGCTTCGGGATGGACCACCCCGGTGCTCGCCCAGTCTCTGACCTGTTCTCTGTCTCCGGCCACCTGCATGAGAACTTGCTTCCCGTTGACCTCGTAAATTTTCGATCTCTACGGGGTCAAGTCGCCTCCAATCTTGGTCTTGGTCTCGTGGAACAGCTGCTTGGTACGGGCCCACAACCCGAGCTGGCGCTTTCCACGGAGCTTCATAGTAGCAGCTTTGTGCTGGCCAGTGGAGTCGCCCTCGACTATGTCGGTTCTGGAAGCGGCAAAGGCTCCGGATTTGGGGTGCTCGACCGTGGCTGTGGCGACCAGGCGCGATCCAATCCTGGACAAAACGTCTGGAACGGTAATCTGCAGGCTATAGACTATGAGCATTTAGAGACGTCTGGGGTACAGATGCTTGCCTTTTGGACCGTGAGAGTGCCAAAATTGGTTCCAGAGAGAGCCCTGTTGCCTTTGTAGTGCGAATGTAGCTGGTGTGTACAGGCGACGGGGATGGGACGCGGTGAAACGCCCATGATGGAGTCCAAGATTGAGAATCCGGTCTTCTGTATGCCTTGGCAATCAGTGCCATAACGCAAATGCAAGCAAACAACTCACTAAGTCTTCATTGGAGCTCAAGCTCAGGGTGCCATTCACTTCGAACTGAGTCCCGTTTCTATTTCGGACCGCAAGCTGAGAGGGCAGGTAGGAGTTGTTGGAGTACTCCAGGTAATCCACACTGTTGAGACTGCATTTGTGCGCCCTGGGTGGCGGAGAAAGCCGAGTTGACACGAAAGGGACATCCGCCTGAGAGTCAGTCAGTCTTTAGATAACATACCGACACGTGAAAACCCACAGGGAACACCTTTTGGTGGGCCGAGACAGGCGACTTCTTGCCGGTTTTGATGAAGGAGATGATCATGGGCAAGAAGTCGTCCCAGGTGGGCGGGAGGTTGCTTTGCATTGCGTCAACGCGAGCCCTGGAAGCGGTGAAAAACATAAGCTCACCAGTCGACCGTGGTCACAGCCGGACTATCACTCTCGCAGAGCAGAAAAGATTTGATAGGGCTGATTTGAGGCTGCGGTGAGACCGATAGGACCAAGCGGCAGTTAACGTGCCGTTTTGACCGGAGACTATGTTTGTTCGGTGCTGCCCCCAAAGGTGCAAACTCTGGCTGTTCAATGCCATTAGATTGTTCAGACACGAATGAGAAATCCTCCCACCCTAAGTTGCAAACGAGCCCAGAGCAAATGTGCCATGCTGCCATCTTTTGCCGGCGTCTCCAAGTTGACCTCGGTGATTTGGACCGCCTCACCCGTCGCTGCCTCGAGAACCTCCTTCTCTGCTGTTCTCGTGGTGAATAGCGAGACGGGAAAATAGAGTGTAAAGACGACAACGGGCATGCCGGAGGCAGCGCTCAGGGCGCGACAGAAGGCCTGTGTTTTGCAGTTGGCGCGACCGATGAAAGCGAGCGAAGAAGTCAGGCGTTTTATGACGGACCCATCCGGCAAGATCTCGCCCTCGTCGAGAATGTCCGGATATAAATCGAGGGCACCAGCTTGTTCGGCAAGATGGAGCCATTCTGGATTCGAGGTGAGCCAACTTTGGGCAGCAATCGGAAAGAAGGTTTCACAGGAGGTCCACAACCCCTCTGCACTGTCGACTGGTGAGACCTTGGGGCTGCCGGAGACGGACGAGATAGGAGAGTGGAAGCTGGACGGGCCGGCAAATGGGGGGAGAGAAGAGGTGGCGGCGGTCGAAGACTCAGCAGCCAAGACTGTTTCTGCCGTTTTCAATGGGTAAAAGGCCAGCGTGCGTTCCAGCATGCCCTTTGGAACGCTGGTGGAGGTGAAGGCTGGGCACGAGCGATTTAAACCCCATTGGGCTCTCGTGTCATGTTTAGGGCCAGGCCCACACACCTGAGCTGCCGTCCATGTTGCCCGCTGCTTCGGGGCCAGAAACCAGCACAGAGAGAGAGAGAGAGAGAGAAAGAACAGTCCTCGGTCGACGGTGGACAGGAAGAGAAAGCGGGGGCCAACGGAACCATCGCCACTAACGGCGCCGTTGACGGTTAAACCGCAGCTGCCGAACCACAACTCTCTTGACAGTCGCACCAACTGAACGGCATGAAATTCCTCTTTCCCCTCCCACCACCAGATCCTAGAGCAGTCCCCTGCATGCAGCTTCCGTACTTGTCCCGCTAAACTTGTTTGAGAGTTCGATAAGCAAGCGGCCTATCAACACCAGCTGCATGTTCAGGGCCGCATCAAGAACAACAGCTGCAGTCGGTCAACGGCTCTGGCCATTGGCTGGCTGCAGTGGTGTTGGCGCTATGCTGAGGATCCAGCCTTACTTAAGTGATCGGCTCTCCCCCAGCTCCTTCCGACACCGGTGTGCTTCCTTGGGAACGGAGGTAGCACATTCGGATCTAGCAGTTTCCCGATCAAAAGATGGCCTCAAATTCAGATGCACCAAAGCGGACCCTCACCGCTTTGGCTTGCTTGATTTTGCCAGACATTCTTCTTTCTCTCTTCGCTTTAAAAAAGACCTGAATCATAGTGCTTTATTAGCTTGGGATGTCTGGCATGGATTGGAAATGTGACTCGAGACAAACCGTTGTGCGGTGAGAACTGAAGATGGCCACGCAATCTGCATAGCCAGCCAGCAAGAGCACGACACCAGTGGCCCAGCGCAAGGAGCACAGACCTCTTAAGGAAGATCCATAAGGGCGAGGCAGTGCCAATGCGCAATAACGGCGAGCAGCGGCTCCGGCAAGTCGATCGGCCAGTGGGTCGTCGCACTGTCGGCCGACTCTTGCAGCATTCGAAGACAACCGGATGTAGGGAGCCACAGCAATCATGCATTGGCCCTTGTGCAGGAACCTTCAAGCCCCCAAAGTCCAAACGCAGCCCAAATCCCGTCGACGAGCTCCGGCTGAGCTGGACCGCAATGCCCGTCATCGTCAACTGGGCCTGCTTCGCGGATGAAGTAAAGCGCTTGATATGTGGCAAAACAGGCCTCTAGGATCGTCCTTTTGGCCATCCATCAGAACCCATCGGCTGTTTCCGTGTTTCGCGGGCAAAAGGCGGGAAGCCAGCTGGTCCATCAGCGAGCGGCTTGACCGGCTGATTTTCGCTGGCAGACATGACAGAAATAGGCACAGGAATTCACTAGGCGCTGTCGATGGCCTATAAGACCCAGCTCAGAGCAAGCACTGATTCCGGCGCGCATGAATTTTGAAGAATGGTGAGCGCGCCAAGCTCTGGCCGTAGCAAGATGCACTTCAGTCCATCCGAATACTTCGAGATGCTAGGATAAGAATGTCAGACGGGGAATTGAGGCAGCCATCTGGGGACAAGCTGTGCGCTGAGCCTTTGCGAGATTGAAGCGGGTGGCGGAGGTAGCTCTCAATTGTGGGCCACGCATCTGTGGCAGAGTCTAGATACTTAGAGGTGAGATCATAAAATCACAATGTGCAAGCAGGGTATCGAAATTGGCCACAGCCTCCAGCCACTAAGAGCAGCTTTCCCGACCCCTAAGTTGTACACTGTCTCTCGGCACAGCTACGCAGCGCGCAAAAGCGAGGCACATGGATAAAGACGCTGGGGCTCGGACATGAAGGGGATAATAATCGTGGGAAGAGAGGTAGGACTCACTCAACCCTACCACAAAGCCACTTGGCGGTCCTCCTCGTGTAATCGGCGAGTCGCCCTTTCTTGGCTGCCGGTCGGCGACTCTAAAGCAGCTTTTTGCAAAGACAACGTGGCGCTGGTGAAAGGTCTCAATTTTGGGTTGAGCTCTCCAGTGGCTTCTCGATGGAGTGAGTAACACACCTTTGCGTTCACACATCGTCGTGAGTACAGCAAGGCCAGCAATCGAGGGCCCAAGACGAGGAACGCCTGAGGTTTTCGGTGCCCGAAGGAGTGCACGAAGTGGGACAGAGAGTGCGCAAGGCACAACGCCACCAACGGCGCCGTTGACCGTTGAACCCCGGCTGCTGAACCACAATTCCCTTGACAATCGCCCCAACCGAAACCGCATGAAATTTCTCTCCTCCTTCCCACCAGATCCTAGAGCAGTCCCCTGCATGCAGCTTCCGTACTTGTCCCGCTAAACTTGTTTGAGGCGAAGGAAGTTCGCTAAGCAAGCGGCCTATCAACACCAGCTGCATGTTCCGGGCCGCATCAAGAACAACAGCTGCAGTCGGTCAACGGCTCTGGCCATTGGCCGGCCGCAGTGGTGTTGGCGCCATGCCGAGGATCCAGCCTTACTTCTTTGATCGGCGCTCCAGCTTGACTCACTCCAATTTTTTCCGCCATGACCACCAATTCCTAGAGCAGTTCCAACATGCGGGTGGGACGGTACATGCCCCGCCGCCCTTGTTTTGAGGCCACAAGCTTAGAGGGAGCGGCATCAGACACCGGCATGCTTGGAGGCGCATCTAAGAACATCACAGCTGCAGTGGACACGCTTGGGCAATGCTGCAAGCGGGTTGGAGCCTCGGCTCGCTGCAGTTGGGCTGGGCGCTTTGCTGAGGATCCAGCTTCACGTCGCATTTGAACCATCTTTTTGACCGGCGCTCTCCCAGCTCCTTCTGACACCAATGTGCTTGCCGGACAAAAAAGGCGGCACAATTTGATCTAGCTCTTTCCGAATCAAAAAGATGGCCACAAAATGCAGCAAAGCGGACCCTCACCGCTTTCGTTTGCTAGACTTTGCCAGACATCCTCCTTTCCTCTTGACCTAGATCATAAGACTTCATCAGCTTCTTAGCAAGGGCTTGAAATGTGATTTAGAACGAACCGTTATGCGTTGAGAACGGACAAGACGCAGCTAGTCCGCATGTACGATATCCAGCATCCCAGACCACAAAACCAGTCGCCCAGCGAGGGCTTTACAGATACAGGTCGTGCCTAAAGGAATCATGCAAGCAAAAGGAGGAGGCCTCAACCCCGGAGCCAAATGCGTGTCCGGCTTCATCTGCTTAAATCGAGGCTCGAGACGCAACCAAAAAATAAAATGGGAGGTCAACGTCTCCCAGCTGGTCGCTCATCCGCAGCTTATCGTTGATTTTAAGAGTAGAAGAGGGCACGGAATCGCGAAAGTAGGAAACGACGCGCGCAGAACAAGCTCCTTCGGAAGGGTCGGAGTCGCGCGCGGCGGCTGCGGCACAGCTTTGCCACCTTGGAAGCAGGCATGCCAAATTCAAGAGCTCATCTGACTAGATTGCAAGTTCCAATTCTGATGCAAAGATGTACAAGGAAGAACCACACAAAGTGAAGCGAGATGCGAGTACAAAATGCTCAGCTACGGCGATGGCGAGTTGGTTGGGTTCCGAACAGCGAAAGCGGGAGAAAGCAAGTCATCAGAAGTGCCAATTGACCACATATCGGGTGACGTGCTCGTTGTCATCGTCCGTGATCAACATGTTGAACTTGATGTCGACTAGAAAGGCGAGCTCCAAGTTGGACAGGTGGCGCAGGCTGGGAAGACGAGCGTAGCATTCAGGCTTGTCAAATAGCAAATAAAAAATCCAGAACGCACTTGATGTCGCATGCTTCCGCCCAAACGGCAAGCTTGTCCATTTCCAAGCAATCCATATTGTGCTTATAAGCCCTGCAGCTTGGGTCAGCGCGAGATAAAAGCTTCAAAAAAGAGAAAACTCACACGTATATTGCGGTGACAATAACCGCATAGGCCAAGTTCTCAAAGCCGAGGTCGGCAAGCCGCAAGTTGGCGCGGAGCATGAACACAACCGCGCTTTCCAGGTGGGCGCACGAGATCTTGGCTGTAGAATCACGTCAACACGGTCTTTTGAGAATGGCAGCGAGGCCGAATGAACCTTTATTGATCAAGTACGAGAGGTAGAGAACCAGAGAGTTCTCGGGCTCAGAGGGCGCCTTCGACATTTCGACTTTGCTGCCATACACCGCAAGATGGTAGAGGTGCTTGGTCTGAAAAGGTGACCTTAGCCGCATCAAAGCATGAAAGATCTGGAATTACCACTCACAATGATTCGGCCAAGAGGCGTGGCGATTGTCTGCAAAATTGGTTTGCTCAAGTCAACCACACGGTTGCTTGAGATGAGCAGGATGCCTCACATTATCCACTTCGGGAGCCCCAAGAAGAAGGGGTGGAAGATATGGAGGCACAAATCGCTTTCGAAAGCTTAAGCTGCTAGGTCTAAGAAGGGCTTCCCGAGAGCGTCGCTCACCAAGTAGGTTTCCACTTGAGATTGTCCTACGTAAAGACCTTCGAAGTCGATCTGGCAATGTATGAAGAGGTCAAGCGCGGATGCAATGCTGGACACCAAGATAACACTCACAGACTCCCCTTGAACAGGCTGGCCAAAATGGGGATGCAATTCCGGCTTCTTCTTGCTCATGGCAAGCTCAATGCCATGAAGAGGCTAAGTGATTGTGGAAAATGAGAGTAGCGAAACAACAAGGCAAGAATAGCTTACCAAGTTGCCCCGTTCGAGCTCTCGCATCGGGACAAGGTTGACATGCTGATAGTCTTCATCCTCCGACCAGTCCGACTGAGCGCGCGAAGCAGCACGGTCTGTTGACTGTAGACACAGCCATTATGTCAGGATAACGCAGAGAAACCAGGTCAAAAGCGACAACTAACGTTGCCGTTGACGCCACTTCGAGCAACCCAAACGGCGCCGTTCCAGTTATATCCACCAAGAACCATATCCATGGCGCCATGAGTGTCCTGGAAGCAGCGAAAGGAAACATCAAAACTGTTCAATCAGAAGGCCGAAATGCTTACAGCTGGCAACCGAGGCAAGGCACCTCGTTCCAGTGGCTTGTTTGTCGAGGGCGCATTCGCATCGATCTATATTTCGCGTAAGTGGTTCATGAGTCTTATGTCACTGGGGGGATGTCGAAATCTGCGCACCGCTTTTTCACTGTTGCTTGCCGGCTCTTCTGCGCTATCCGTGGTAAAACAAGCAAAGGCACGCCGGAAAAATGCTTTCGCTGAGGTGTCCAAGTCAATGTTGCAACCGACTTGGCAGACACCGTTGAGCTACACTCAAAACCTTCAACAATGAGCCCAACGCCTTTTTCAAGCCCGGCCAATGTACATACACTCAATTCCTTGTAATAGTTCCAGCAAGCAACGTTCCGCCGAGTGTCATACAACAGTGACCGGCTCTTGTTTCCGGGAGTGCCATCTGAAGACGTAAACGCGGAGACGATTTGGACGACAGCGTAGGCGTCCGGGGTCAGAGGCACGCAATATCGATCCTGAACGAAATGTGCAAAGGCTTTGGCTCCGACGGTGGTAAAGCTGGTGCGCATCTGAAATGAATCGCGAATCAACCTCCACGGAGGATCGAGAGACGGACCTCGGGCAGCCGATAAAACCAACGGGCACGCCTTCTTGGCGAAGGAGACTGAGAGCTTTATCTTGACCACCCGAAGGCCAGTGGAAGGCGGTAGTCTCAAATTTGATAGTCGAAACTGATTAACGGCCGCAAAATCATTTCGCAGTGAGCTTGACATCTTTTGGCTGTCAACATGGCGACACACCTTGATCTCCCGCCACCATTGTCGTTTGCGAAAACAAGAGCAAGTCTGAAGGAACCTGACAGCTCGTTGTGACAGGAAAAAAGGAAGAAAAGTGGGCGCGGGGCCAACGCCACAAGGCCGTAAGGTTCCAACCGCCGCACCACATTTTGCTGCCACGGCCATCCCACTTGACTCCCTCCAATTTTTTCCATTGTTTCCACCAAATCCTGAGGCAGCCCCAACATGCAGGGACTACCGTACCTGCCCCGCCGCCCTTGTTTGAGGCCACAAGCTTAGAGGGAGTGGCATTAGACAACTGCATGCTTCTGGGGGCGCGTCAAGACACAGCACAGATGCAGTGGACACGCTTGGGCAATGCTGCAAGCGGGTCGGAGCCTCGGCTCGCTGCATTTGCGCTGGGCGCTACGCCGAGGATCCAGCTTCACTTCGCACTTGAACCATCTTTTTGATCGGCGCTCTCCCAGCTCGTTCTGACATCATTTTGCTAACCTGCCACCGAAGGCGGCAAAATTTGATCTAGCACTTTCCGGATCAAAAAGATGGCCTCAAATTTCCATGCAGCAAAGCGGACCCTACCGCTTTGGCTTGCTAGACTTTGCCAGACATTTTTCTTTCTCTCTTCGCGTCAATTAGACCTGTATCATAGTGCTTATTAGCTTGGAATCTCTAGCACAGATTGGAAGTGTGACTCGAAACGAACCGTTATGCGTTGAGAACAGACAGGGCGCAGTCATTCCGTCCATCCAGGATCCCAGAACACAAGACCGATGACCCATAGCAACGAGAGCACGCCTCGAAATGGCAAGACAAAAGGAAAAGCAACACAGGCTGCTAGAGGCTCCGGCAGGTAGGTCGGCCATCAAATACAGCCCGGCTCACTGTCGATCACCTCTTCCAGTGTCCGAAGACATCCGCATTCACAAAGCACAGCGTCCATGCATTGGTCCTTGTGCAGGAACCTTCAGGCCCCAAAGTCAAGCGCAGCCCGACGAGCTCCGGCTGAGCTGGACCGCAATGCCCGTCTTCGCCAGTTTGGCCTGCTTCGCCGATGAAGTAGAGCGCTTGAGGTGAGACCAAAAGCCTCTAGGCATCGACCTTTTGGCCATTCATCAGGGCTCGTCAGCTGTTTCCGCTGCATTGCAAAACCGAGATGCGGGAAGCCAGCTGGGCCATCAACGAGCAGCTTGAGGGCTGAGTTCCGCGGGCGGGCATGATAGAACTAGTCAGAGACGTAGACTGGCGCGACTGGACGCTAGCGGAGGAGAGAGCGACCGAAGCTCTCACTTCCGCGCTGTTCATCACGCGTTCGTATGGCCATCACGATACTACACATTGTTCGAGCAGCGATCATGTCAGGCATCTTTCTCAAGACTCTAAGATGTCTGGAGCAAATCGCAAGAGGTCCGCAGCTTCCCAATCAATCAGCCGAAGCAATGGAATAGCTGAATCTAATCTACAACTTCGACTGCCTCCTCATCCTCGCCTTGAGCGGATCCTTCCGGTCCTTAAGCACACGCCGAAGAATCTTGCCCGACGGGCTCTTGGGGATCTCGTCCACGATGATGATGCCGCCTCGCAGCCGCTTGTGGCTTGCCACTTTTGCCGCGACAAAGTCTTGCACTTCCTTCTCGAACGCCTCGACGTCCTTGACGGGCTTAGCCAGCATGACATATCCTCTAGGCAGCTCGGTGGCCTCTTCCTCCCTGTTCGCCACCTTGTCAGCTTGGGCAGATGAGAAATTTCTCGCAACGCACGAGTAGACTGAAATAACGCCAGCGTCATTGATGTTCGGATGGGAGATCAGCACGCCTTCCAGCTCTGCTGGGTAGACTTGGAAGCCCTTGTACTTGATCTGTGATGCCCGAGTGAGAGGGTGGCCTGAAATTCGAAGAGAGGCGAACACACCATCTCCTTGATACGATCGGCTGCGACCTCGTTGTGAGAAACAGATGTAAGAGGCAGAGACAGCGCCTCACAAATGACCCAGTACTCGTCCTGCACGGATGCCACATCGCCAGTCTTGAACCACCCATCTTTATCAATCGCTGGAGCCAAGGCGTAAGCACCCATTGGAGGTCTCAAGGCTATAACCGACCTTCTGCTGTCGCATCTGGCCGCTTGTGGTAACCCTTCATGATGACTGAGGCCGAAAGTGAGCATGACGCGAAGGAGCGAGGGCAAAAGTCGTACTGGGTCCACGGAGCCAAATCTCTCCATCTTGCCCTTCTTCGCAGTCTTTCCCAGTGGCAGGGTCTGAATCCTACCCTAAGCTTGTGAAGTCTGCAAGACGTGAGCAAAAGCTTACCAACGACTCGCCCCTCGACGTTCGGCAAAAGGAAGCCAATCGACCCCGGCCTCGGCTTATCAATCGGACATAGATGGCAGGTGGGGCTCGTCTCTGTGAGCCCATAAGCCTGTCGAAGTGGGATGCCAAACTTTTTAGTGAACTCGACCTCGACTGCCAGAGAGCGATGAGCGAGAGTGTCACACAGGCAGAATAGGTTTGACGTACGAGATGCACTGAGAGGGGCAGCTCCAGTGACTGCCATCTTGACCGTCTTGAGCATCTCTTTCGTTGCTGATGGAGTTCGGCATAGGCCCAAAATGACGGGCGGCACGAGCAGGAGTTGGGTGGCGCGGTACTTTTGCACAGACGAACAGAAGAGCTCCAGTTCGAACTTGGGCATCACAACTGCGGTTGCGCCGATGAGAAAAGGGTTGACCAGCAGCTTGCTATGTTTGGAGGTCAAGGCTAGCTGTTGACAGGAGGGCGAGGACGACGCACGTAGACCCATAAATGTGGTTAAATGGAAGGAAGGCCATGAAAACATCAGTGTGATTATAGTTGAAGGGGACCAGGCCACTGCAGACTGAAGTCATGTTGAAGTGGGTCGTCTCGACGCCCTTCGCTGCCGAGGTAGTGCCGCTGGAGAAGCCTGAATGGCGCATCAGTATCGTACGAGCAAATCGAAGAGGGCAAAGTAGGACCCACAAAGGAAGGCAACAGCATCCTTAGGGTCTTTGATTTTGACGGGCGACAGCAGCTGGGAGCCAATGACCTCGTCGAGGGCCTTGTGCGACTTGTCTTTCACGTCGGCCCGAGGCAGAGCAAACACAATGTTGTTCTTTTGCTGCTGCTTCGACCAGCCATTTTGGGCTGCAGCGTCTTGGGCAACCGAGAGGATGGCAGGGTGGCAGAAGATGACCTTGGCGTCGGCCACCTTGATCTGGTGCAGCAGTTCCGAGACCTACGCACATGCAAAGAGTGAGCATCGCCACTTTAGAGGCACTCGGACGCACGGTGTAGGCCGCATTGGCTCCCGAAAAGACCAAGCCGGCGCCTGACCGGGCAACGCCCACAGAGATGAGATCGATCACCTCGCACTGGCAAATTGAAGAGCTAACAATGACAGGCAAAGACAATGACAGGATACCAGATGGAATTGGGAGAAAAGCCGCAGACGACGTCGCCCTCCTTCAGGCCAAAATCATGCACGAGCGACCAAGCGAGCTTTTGGGCGCTCTCCTTGAGCTCCTTCCTCGTGATCTTCTGGCCAGAAGCTGCGTCGATGAAAGCGGGCTTCGAGTCGGGCACGCCCGATTTGGTGGGGTCCGAGAAGGCGTATTCGAAGAGGCCAGCGACCGGCAGCGGGACGGGATCCCAGGGGCTCTTGTAGATGGTCATGCTGTCTACGTTTTATACACAGAAAGGCCAAGGTGGCGATCGAGAGCACAAGGAAGAGGAGCAAGCCAGGTTAAGAAGATGCGGGGTCCAATCTCCGCCCCGCGTGACCATGAAGCCCAAAAAGTCAGCCAGCACTCTAATCAGCCCCAAAGCGAAGTTCCTGCAATCGCAACGATTCATTGAGTCAAGAAGAAGGGCGAAAGCGAAGATGAGAGCCGAACCTTTTCCAACTGAGATGACGGCACCTCGTCCTCCGGCGACGCCTGCAACGCCTTGTCCTCTTGAGAGTAGACGGCATCGCCGCTGTCGCCAATGACATCGCGTGTAGGGATCGGCAGGCTGGTGAGAGGACAGTCAAGGAATTTTCCCGACGACGGCAAAGGGAGGACAAGCCCACCTCTCTTGTCGCTTGGCCCCACCGGCGCCAGTGCTCAACATGGGCTGCCTAACCATCCGCCGGAAGCTCGTCACTTCGTCGACGATGAGCTGCTTCATGCCCTCCATGGTGTCCTCTTCTTCGAAAGAGAAGTCGACTGCGACGAAACCTCAAAAGATTTAGAAACGGGCGCAAGGTCACAATGCAAAAACAACCCACAAAGCGAAGGGCAGATGGGTTCGTCATTGGGATCGTGCCACACGGAGAGGTAAGGGTGGTTCAGCGCCTGCTCGCAGCTCATGCGCTCGGTCGGATCGAAGGAGAGCAGCTTGGCCAAAAGGTCGAGGCCCTTGGGGTTGGCGTTCGGAAATTGCTTGCTCCACGCCACTCCCGGCTTGTAAGGAAGAGAGCGAATGTATTCTTGGGCTCGCGAACTGCCTGTGGGAGGAACGATTTAAAGCTCAGACCCGTGAGAGCTCAAGCAAATACAAACACCCACCGACCCGCCGCAGTGACCGCTCAGTGGGAGTGCCAAGAACATTGAGGATTTGGTTGAGCTGGTCGACGTAGTCGCGACCCTTGAATATCGGCTTGCCGCCGAGCAGCTCCGCCAAGATGGTGCCCACGCTCCACAAATCGACTGCAAGCGATTTACCTTTCAGAGCGTTCGTGGAGAACAACAAAGGGAACCCACTGGCTGTTGTGTAGTTCTGGAAGGACAGCATGATTTCGGGGGCCCGATACCAGCGGGTGGCCACTGTCACAAGTACAATACTGAATAACACGACATTGTCTAAAAGAGAGCTCTCCACTGACCGTATTCCGTCATGAAGCCCGCACTGTCCGTCTCGATGCCTCTCGCCAGGCCGAAGTCGCAGATCTTGAGCTCGCCTGTAGAATTATCGGCCAAATGAACACAGCTTGTAGCCAACCGAGATCACAACGCACAATCGGCATTGACGAGCAGGTTGCCTGGCTTCAAGTCGCGGTGGAGAACATTGGCGGAATGGATGTATTTGAGACCACAGAGGGTCTGGTAGATGAAGGACTGGTAGTGGGCGTCGGAAAGCGGTTGCCCGGATCGGATCTAGCTCCCAGCTTTTGTTCAGCCAGCAGACACCACATTAAAAAGAGAAGGACGCACAATGGCATGGAGATCGGCTTCCATAAGCTCTTCGTACAGGTATACCTCGGCAAAGTCGTGCGGGTCGACAATGTCCATATCATAGAGGCATGTGATCTGCAGAATGTCGTCCCAACAAATCAGCGACAGAAGGGATGCACAGAGTGCATGGACTTGCATTCTTATGCCCTCGGAAGTGGTGCAGGAGTCTGTGCCCGCGGAGTTCTGAATAGGAATCTAGTTTAAAAGGGCCGCAGGCACACGCACTTTAATTCACGTAAAGCCCGTTTGGCGAGAATCTTCTTGGTAAAGATTTTGGTGACCTGGTGTGTCCGACGGAGCGCCGAAACTTTCTCAGCACCGCTTTCATTTAGGATGAAGGGCGCTCCCCCAACCTTCTTGATGGCCACGCTTTCGCCAGTGTGGATGTTCTTCGCCGAGCTGTCGGAGCATGATCAGAATCATATCGGAGGAGCAGCGCAGAGGAAGGCGTACCAAACGATTCCTGAGGACAGACGTGGCACTCTGAGGCTGGGGTGGTGGGCTCAGACCCGGGGCAACTCACCATAAGCTCCTTGGCCCAGCTCCTTGACGAACTCGAAAGCCGGCTGTGGAAACCATGTCAAATGAGAAGGACAGACGTCTGCGACGGGAGCCAGCGCCGCACATCAACCTGGGCAGAGAGGGGCGATCTGTTTCAGCGTGCTTTCCTCGCTGCTCGACGCCCAAATCGCTAAGCTCACAAGAAACTCCTGGCCCATGACGGACGGGAATGCCGTCCTTTCGCTGCTTCCGTCCATGGCGCGGCGTTGGGAGGACTCTTCGAACTCGAGCAGGCGGCCAAGTCTTTTGGGGAGCGGCGGGCCCGTTGTTGGCAATCCGCACGCGCTGGGTGAGTGTGGAAAGCGTCCGAGGTGTTTGTTGAGCTGGCCTAGAAGCTAGCAAAGACACAATCCAGAGCAGCGAGCAGTGGCCTTTGCAGTCCAACTTGCCAGCTCGGAGCTTGCGGCGCCTGCGAAAAGTCTCCGTCCGTCCGCGTGACCTGCCTTCCTCGCTGTGGGTGCATTTTTTTGCAGGTCAACAGCCAAGTCAAGATGGTGTCTGCTACAGCTGCTGCGTCTGTGTTGCCCTGCGAGAACTGGATTCACTCGATCGTGCACCTTCAGGGCTCTGTTTTTGCTCTCACGCTGATCGACGGCTCGCTCAAACTGCTCGACTCTGCCTCGGTGACGCTACAGCCTGTGCGGCCTGCAACAGGTGACAAGTGTGCGCTGGCAAGATGGGACGAGCATTGCTTGCTGGTGGCCGACGCGGACAGCTTGAATCTGGTCGATTGTCGAGCTCCTTCCGCGGCGAAGTCAAACGCGAGGCATTCGCGGGCGCCTTACTCGGCTGTATCAGGCTGCTCTGGTTTGAATCTAATGTGCGCTGGCACCGCCTTGCTGTCCGCCGACGCTTTCGTCGAAATTTGGTTCGGACCTTTCACGCCCTTCCGTTCCAAGTTGGGCTGACCTCTGCTCGGATCTCGACCAGGGACGCAAGAGTCGACAAGCCTATGCATGTCTACTCGCAACTGCATTCGGACGACATCACTTCGCTATCATTTTCGTCGGTGGACCCGCATGTACTGCTGAGCGGCTCGACGGACGGCTTGTTTTCGGTGATTGATTGCCGCCTGAATGATGAAGAAGAGGCTGTTCTGGGAGTTGGGTGCGCTCAAAGATCTGGCTCTAGCCCCATGACGAGCTCAAAAGGAGACGGACTAACGCAGGAACGTGGGAGCGAGTTTGAAGGGTGCCAGCTGGCTAGCCCCAGCCACTTCTAATAGCGCTGTCTTCTGCTTGACCGACATGGAAACCGCTTCAGTGTTCTCATCCCAAGAGGTGCAAAGGCTTGATCTCTTTTCCACATCGGCCTCTGCTCAATTCACTTTGGACAGCCCGAGTTGATCAAGGACTTTGGCGATTTACGGCTGGGCTGCTCGCCCGTAGTGAAAGATTGGAAGCCAGACTACGCCATTCAGACTCTGCCTTCATCATCTGGAGGGCTGGATCTCTACCTTGGTTCAAAGAGGTGGGGCGTCCCATGGGTTTTTGCGAACAATCGCTCATTTCCTACCAATTCTGTCTACAGCGCCGGAATTGTGCAGTTTGAGATTGATGAGCGGCTAGAATGGTCACCCAAAAGGTGGTTGGCTACCGGCGGACATGCCGAGGAGGAGATCGTTCGAGCAATCGCTGCTTCAGTGCGTTGGCCTTTCTTCCTTGCGCCTTCTATTATCTGCGTCTGATTCCTGGATGTAAATAATTAGGACTCGATATTGGTTAGTGGTGGCGAAGACAGCAACCTGGTGCTGTGGCCGACGAACACCAACACCACCGGCCCAGACGACGACAAAGTGCATACTTGATTTTCTCTTTGCTCCCCTGTTCTTGTTTCCAGCTGAAGTCGCGCCGGCAGATGAAAAAGAAATCTAACACCAAGCGCTTTGCTCCTTATGCCAAGCGGTGACATGCGCCGCTTTCCTTGTGCTGTTTTGGACCATCGTGTGGGTGCATGCCTCTGCCTCGTCTATCGGTTCGAAGAGCTCATCCTCGCACAGAGCAAGTCTAGGATCGCACGAACGATGATGGCTAGCTAGTTGGTTGGTGCCACTGTTTCAACGTCTATAGGACAAGAACTGGATGGTCTTCTACAATCTGATAATCTGGTACAGGTTTTTTTAACTCGAAGAGAGAAAGAAGAATGTCTGGCAAAGTCTAGCAAGCCAAAGCGGTGAGGGTCCGCTTTGCTGCACCTGAATTTGAGGCCATCTTTTGATCGGGAAACTGCTAGATCCAAATGTGCTGCCTCAGTTGCCAAGGAAGCACACCGGTGTCGGAACGAGCTGGGGGAGTGCCGATCAAAGAAGCAAGGCTGGATCCTCAGCATAGCGCCAACACCACCGCAGCGGCCAATGGCCAGAGCCGTTGACCGACTACAGCTGTTGTTCTTGATGCGCACCGGATACATGCAGCTGGTTTGGTAGCCGCTGCTTTTCGAACTCCGTCTCAAACAAGTTAAGCGGGACAAGTACGGAAGCTGCATGCAAGGGACTGCTCTAGGATCTGGTGGGAAGGAGAAGAGAAATTTCATGCGGTTCAGTCGGGGCGCCAGTCAAGGGAGTTGTGGTTGGGCAGCTGGGGTTTAACTTTCAACGGCGCCGTTGGTGGCGATGGGTCCGTTGGCCCCGCGCGCTTCTTTTCCTGTCCACCGTCGACCGAAGACTGTCCTTTACTTCTGCACTTGTTTCTTGCTCTGAAGCAGCGGGCAACATGGACGGCAGTTCAGGTGTGTGGGCCTGGCCATAAACATGACATGAGAGGCTCACAGGGACATTTTGGCCGTTGACCAGGTTCTACAATCACCGCTCATACGAATGCCTTTGTGTTGGACAAACGGAGCTATGAAAAGGCAGTCGGCCTTATTCGACGAGACGGCGTGCCAGTTGGCTTTGTCGGCAGCGCTGCGTAGGTGTTTGACTCTGTTTCCCTGGCCGAATGGCGACTCAATTCCTAACGGCAGCGAGTTCATGACCGGTGCCCCCAGCTTTGCGCATTTTGTTCGCCGTCGATACACCAAGCCCTTGAGCCCGGCTCCCTTTGCCTTGGTTTACATTGTGTCTGCCTGCGCAGCATCATCAAGCGTAGCAGGCAATACCGTCGAATCTTTGCTGCGTGACACCCGTCGAGCCACCGGTTTCTGGAGGTGCTACAAGGAATTAGTGGCAAGCCGCCTTTCTGCTTGATCCAGAGCTAGAGTTCGCCGCTGAGAGCTTGGACTGCAGATCAACGGCGACAAAGTCGGCTGCGACACCCAGCTAGACTGCACTGCTAGCAACTTCTTCAAGAAGATCGAGAAGTTTCGGCCCACTGTCACCAAGCGTGGCCAGCACGCCAATCATGGCCGAGTGCGTTCGGACCTCCTCCTACGTTGCTGGAGCTAAATTTCGAGATTATAGAAGACGATCGGTGCAGCTCAGCAAAGGCACGACGAAGCGTGGGCTCCTGGCAACGACTCCCGTGCCAGGTCGCGATCAAGGGTCCGTCATTGGCTTGCGGTCCAGGTCTTCGACCTCTCTGAATCTCTCAAGTGCTTTTTTTTCAGTCCTGCAGCTTGGTCTCATCCTCTGGCTACTCGGACATGTCGGTGGACCAAGGTCCCCAACCTGGCGGCTTGGCCTTGGAGGGTCCGGTCCACGAAGCGTCTTCGACGGTTTGTCCTACTTCCTCCCCTCCCTTCACTATGGGAATTTAGTGTCTGACGAATCGTGGCCAGCCTCGCCTCATCGACACTCGGCGTCCGGCGTCGTGGCTTGCCATTGGTGGACGTTTGGCTTTGCAGGTGGCCCAATTGCCTCCGGTATGCGCTGACTTTGAAGTCTACACCTGCCATTCCATGAACTAACTGCACTCATCGAAGGCCTTCGATCGCCTTACGATCGTTCCGCCTTTGGTGCCGGGTGCCAATTCGACTTGGTGCACGACCGTCTTCAACTATGCTTTCGACAGCACGGAAAAGATCTGGCCTGACTACGACTCCTTGATCAAGCACCGAGCGTCGGACTCCATGGCCCGCTTCTGTCAATCCTTCACCGCTTCGGGTGAGTTCTGCGTCTTGCGCCCCTGTCGCGACGCCTTCTGTGTTGACACCTTTGGCAGTCGATGTTACCACGGCAGAAGCTGCCGTTGCGTGCATTTATGTCACCAGGTTCTGCGCGGCCTGCCCAACATCACAACACAGCCCAGCGGAAAAGGCGCTCACAATAGTGATCGCCTTCATCCTGTAAGGGACATTGTTCTTACACACACGGTACATAAGCTCACATTCACGTCTCAAAAGTGCCTACAAGATGCTGTCAGAGGGCCACGTTGCCTCGCTGCGCCCTTGGGCTCACCCGGTGGCACCCTTTCCGTTCGTGCTCTGATTTTGTCCCGTCGCTTAACAGAAGGACTCAATCGTTTTGCTTCAGGCTGGAAATGCTCATCCTGGCGGAAAGATGCTTCCTCCGCAAAGTGAACTTTGGCTTGCACGTCGAGCTGGCCGAGTTCCATCGATACCATCGCCTGCTCCTTGGTCTCTTCGTTCCCGCCCCCCTGGACCAAGACGTCATCTCATGCGACGACGGTGACGACTTTCTGCCCCTACTGGCGGAAGTGGCCTGGCGATGGGGAGATCGCCCCCAGCGCTACGCCGGCGACCGGGACAGCAATTACTTCGACCCCCCGGTCTAGTCACGCAAGGCCGGCAGTCGTTGTATCTCAAATCAGGAAAGAGGGCTCCTTGCATAGAAAAGCAAACGGTTGAAACATAGGCTTGCTCATTACGTTGGCTGTGAAGGACCCGCTCGAGCGGCGGCATGAGCTTGGTCGTGACCGATAATCTGACCTGACCAGCATGCCCGCGATGACCGAGACCCCAACTGCGACTTTGCGCTAGCTATCCGCTAGAAAGCGTTGCACGAAGTCCAGTCGGCCGTTGGGTGGCTCGAAGGAATCCGCCGAACTAAATCTTGTTCAGCTCGCTGTACCCCTTGCCCGCGATCCACCCCACCACCGTCTTATCCAAAGTGAAAAGGTCAAAGTTGGAGATGGGCGCGGCTTGGATGGTCGTGTGAAAGAAAGCGTTCCACTGCCGTTCAGTCATCAGACTGACACCTGCCGCTCCAAATGCATCAAATGAGAACTCACCTCCTCGAGGGACATGTCCTGAAGACGTTGTGGACTGTTTAGGCCAATTTCGAAGAGGGTTTGGCCGGTGGCGTCGCCCAGCGTGGGGTTGAGCGAATTCAGAAAGGCGACCATGGCGCCATAGGGAGCCTTTTCGACCGGCATGGTGGACGCGGCGAGCATGTTAAGGGCGTAAGAGTGGCTGTGGACGAGGGCATCGGCTGGCCGAGTTGTCTTCCCGTCAGCGCGGCAGTCGTAGCATAGCCACCCTTCGATTTTGGCGGGCAAGCCGACGCAGCCAAGGTGGAACTGGGACTTTTATAAGCACTGGAGGCTCAAAAAAAAAAGAGGTAGACAACGCACCCATTGATTCTGGCAAAAGTCGCCAGCGCACTTGATCATCTCGTCGTAGCTCATATAGTGGCAGTAGCAGTAGGTCGGCTCGTTGACGCGCGGAACAGCCTGTGGCAAGAAGAAAGCGTCCTTCCCAGCCACAGCGCTGGTCTTGGTCTGGCGCGACCGCTTGGAGGGCGGCTCGTTGAGGTCGGAGATGAGGTTGCGGATGCTGAGCGGCGTGCGATCCGAGGGCTTTTTGGGCGATTTGGGGACTTTGGGGGTCGTGTTGGCAGAGGTAGTAGCCACGGGCGACTTGGGCACGCTGAAGCGCTTCTTTTTGTGCGTCAGGCTGGACGGTGGGCCCAGCCGGTCGTGCTCGAGGTTGCGCTTGACGACGATCCACTCGCCGTCCTTGTTGCGAGAGGCTCGTATTCTAAAATTGGTACTGCTGCATTTGCTGAGTTCGGCGGCTTTCTGGTGGGTGCAGCCTGCCAGCAGACTTCCGCCATGAGCCTTCTCGAAAACCGAAAGCAAAGGGACGGGGTCAGCGCACCAAGTTCGACGAAAGCGTTCTTCGAGTAGCGCCTGGCCGTCTGCTCTTCCATTGACTTCCACACCCGCAAAGTCCAATCCACGTTGGCCGGCGTCGCAGCCCGGCAAGCGGCTTCGAAGTCCGCTCTCGAGTCGAACGCCGCGTTCATAGCGGGCATGCTGCTGAGGTCCTCCTCTTCAGGCGGCACCAGGTTGGTGTTGGCTTGAGGCAGGTCCGGGCTGGCGTCCATGTCGACGTCGCCGTCCTCCTCCTCGTCCGCTGGGGTGGCCGGAGTGGCAGAGGTGTCGAGCGCGGAAAGCTCGGACTCTGCGCTGCCCACGCCGTCCTGGATTGGGCGGCGGTCGCTGCTTTCGATGCTTGGGCCGGCCGGAGCGAGGGAGGAAGGGCCAGCGTCGGCGCTGGCTGGCAAAGCGGACATGGTGCGGCGCTTTGGAAGTTTTCGAGCGGGCGTTGGCGCGGCTGGTTCGGGCTTATTGACACTTGATGTACCTGGAAGTAGAGAGTGAAGTCGAGAGAATGAGCGCCGGATCATGCGTTGGGGGGCATTTTGGGCAAGCTGGGGCTGCTGCTGGCCGGCCGGGAGGAAGATGCGCGCCGCGAGCTGAGGCGAACGGGATGCGAAGGGGAGTGGTCAAGTGGCGGTTCAGGGCTTATTATGTGCACCTCTTTCTAGTAGTACAACAGATGTCCGGTCTCTATTCGATGGATGGCGAAAACATGATGGATTTACAGAGTCGCACAAGCTGGGGTCAAGCAGACGGAATCGGCAACGGCGTGAGAGCGCTGCTACGCCGCCTGAACAGGTTCTTCAAGGGGTTTCTGTTGCTCATGGAGCTCTTGACTTGAGCCTGGAGCAGAAGGTGAGTACGCGTTCAAGCGTCGACACGGGGCAAGAATGCGGCCCACCTCGAGCTTGCTGGTGGATCTGCGTGCCTTGTCCGCCTCGCTTTGGAACACGACCAGGTCGGCCTGAGTGATTCCAGAGCGGGACAGGTCGCCGAACATTCCGCGAACAGACCTGGGGAGCGGACTTCAGTCAGCCACCATTCAAAGCGCAGACGTTGGTTGAAGGCTGCTTACTCGGATAGACGTCTGGCTTCGGCAGCCCACGCAGGTTGCTCCACGTCACCGGACCGTTGTATTAGTTGAGTCAAAGCGGTGAGTTGCCTGAAGACATCCTCGACGTTTGCTAACACGGCGAGCCTCCACTTCTCAATGTTGAGCTTCTGTGCGCGTCGTCGTATCAATGACATGCTCGGTAACATCTCTTGGTCATTGAAGAGAACCTACCTCCATAGGGGCGTTCGAGGAAGCGTACGGCAAGGCAGCAGGAACCATTTTTTGGCCACGCAGAAAGTTTCTTCAGGGAGACAAAGGAGGATGCACGCTTTTGAAGAGCAGATCAACTGGTTGCAGAAGTGCGACGAGGGCAAGAGAAGACCCTAGGAAAGAGGCCCTTTTGTTTGCAGCGACGGCGGTGACTTACAGCGCGATTTGGAAGGTTTTTGCCAAAGGCGGGAAGTGGCGGCGAGCTGAAGTCAGAGGCTCCACTCCTGGCCCATCGAATTAAGTTGCTGATCGTTGGGTAAGATGTGGGCCTTTTTCTCGTAAAACTGTCGCCGAGATGGGCCAGCAGGCTCGGTGTGTGCGCCGAGACGTCCGCAAAAAGTTGGGCCCAACGCCACCGACGCTGAGCCCCCGTTGGGCTTTGGTTTGCGATATCTGCCGGTGCGCGAGAATAACAGGACAAGCACATCGAGAAGGCAGGCAGAGCAAGGCAGGCACCCTGAGGGCTTATCAAGATTCACAGGCGTTTTCGTCAGATCTCCTCAGCTCTGGGCGCCCTCGGATTGGGCGAGAAACTTTGGGTGGGGCAGTTGTATGATTCGCAATAGCTTGCAAATCCTGCTCAATGATCATGCGGAGTGCGCAGCAAGTAGTCACTTCAAAGCAATGGCAAAACGGACGCCCAGGGGCAAGAGTTGGCAGTGACGGCGCCGCCTCATTTTGGCTTTGATGCTGGTCTCAGTAGTCATCATACAACATGCAGATGATTGCCGTTGATAGCCGGAAGCAACAGTCGATCTCGCCGCCCAAAAGATTGTGACACGTGAAATGGGAGAGCGCGGGTGGCAAAGAAGAGTGTGAAGAAGCGGTCCCAAAAGTGAGCATTATTGGTCATTTCACCCCCATGGAGAGAGAAGCGATTCGTAAAAAGAGGAGCGAGGTGCTGTAAAAAAAGCGCGAAAAGAGGGTGGCGAAGGAGGGTTTCTATGAGCAGAAGCGTTCCAGCGATGGGGGCGTTTAGTATTCCTCTGTGAAAGCCAATCAGCCCACTATCAAAACATTGATAGGGTAGGGAGAAAGGGCCTCACCCTCAGCGACCTCCTCGTCGCCCTCCTCGATGCCGACCTCTTCGTAGTCCTTCTCGAGCGCGGCCAAGTCCTCGCGGGCCTCGGAGAACTCGCCCTGTTCATCCACGCGTCTCTTTCAGACATGAATTGTCAAACGGGGAAAGCAACTTTAACGAACCTCCTCCATGCCCTCGCCGACGCTGTGAGGAGGAAACTCGTTTCAGCACTGTGGCGCGCTGAAAGTAAAAAGGGGTTCTTCCACTCACTACCAGTGGACGAAGGCGCGCTTGGAGTAGAGCAGGTCGAACTTGTGGTCCAGGCGGGACCAGGCGGCGGCGATGGCGGTCGTGTTGGAGAGCATGCACAGGGAGCGGGACACCTTGGCCAAGTCGCCGCCGGGCACCTGGGCGGGAGCTGTACAATCATGCGATCGCATAAGTTCACAGAAATTAGAGGAACTAAAGGGGGGGAGCAGAGACGTACGCTCTGTGAAGAAAACACCGAGCGTATCAGCAAACTTTGTTCCAGGCTGATAAGGTAGGAGGCCTCCTCACCGTTGCAAATGCCAAGCTTGAAGCCAGTTCTGTGCGCCAGACCATTCACTTATCAGCGATGCAATTCCTGATGGAGGTAGGGAGGGAAGCACGCACGGGCACCAGTCGACGAACTGGATGGTGCGCTTGGTCTTGATGGTGGCGACGGCGGCGTTGACGTCCTTGGGGACGACGTCGCCGCGGTAGAGGAGGGCGCAGGCCATGTACTTGCCGTTCCTCGGGTCGCACTTGACCATCTGCGAGCCGGGCTCGAAGCAGGCTGTGTGTCATCCACTTAGGCTTTTATCCCCGAGAGTGTGGATGAAAGGGGAAAAGGAGGAACGCACAGAAGGTCATTTCGGCGACCGAGTTCTGCTCGTGCAGGGCCTTCTCGGCGGAGATGATGGGCGAGTAGGTGGCCAAGGGGAAGTGGATCCTGGGGAAGGGCACCAGGTTGGTCTGGAACTCGTTGAGGTCGACGTTGAGCGAGCCGTCGAAGCGCAGGGAGGCCGTGATGGAGGACACGACCTGGGCGATCAAGCGGTTCAGGTTGGTGTAGCCCGGCGAGGAGACGCCGAGGTTCTTGCGGCAAATGTCGTAGATGGCCTCGTTGTCGACCATGAACGAGCAGTCGACGTGCTCCAGCGTGGTGTGGGTCGTCAGCACCGTGTTGTAGGGCTCGACCACCGAGTTGGACATCTTGGGGGCTGTGCGTACGGTCACCATGCAAAATCAGCTTGTCGCGCCAAACTGATTGAAAGGGAGGGCCGCGAAACGCACCCGGGTAGACGGCGAACTCGAGCTTGGACTTCTTGCCGTAGTCGGTGGACAGGCGCTCGAGGAGCAGGGCGCCAAAGCCGGAGCCAGTTCCGCCGCCGAACGAGTGGAACACAAAGAAGCCCTGTTCGCGCATTCTTTTTCTCAAGATCCGAAGATGGATCGGGGAGAGGGGGGAGAAGACAAACCTGGAGGCCAGAGCAGCTGTCGGCCAGCTTGCGGAGGCGGTCGAGCACGGTGTCGATGAGCTCCTTGCCCACGGTGTAGTGGCCGCGAGCGTCTGTGATGCTCCGAATTCAAGGCTTTATCTCCTTTGAGATAGAGCAGCAAGGGGGCACTCACAGTTGTTAGCAGCGTCCTCCTTGCCATTGATCAGGGCTGTGCGACCGGACAACCAATGTGAGAATCGAGAGACAAGATTCTGAAAGTGGGAGGGAACACACTCTCGGGGTGGAACAGGCTGCGGTAGGTGCCGTTGCGGACCGAGTCGATCACGTTGGGCTCCAAGTCGACGTAGATCGAGCGGGGGCTGTACAACACCTCCTAACCGCCTTAGACTCCACAGAGCGTCTGAAGGGAGACGACGAGGTACGTACACGTGCTTGCCAGCGCCGGTCTCGCTGAAGAACGTCTTGAAGCCGTCATCTTGGATCTGTACGTAGAAGCCTTGGCCCTCAGACACGAATTGGGAGGGTCTGAGAGGAGAGCGAGCACCACGCACATAGTTGGGGTCCTCGCTGGCGACGCGGCCATCGGCCTGTGTTCAAGCCAAACTACCCTATCAACACCGGGTCTGGGCAATGATAATGTAGAAGCAGACGCACGCTCAAGCCGTGTTCGAGGGTGTACAACTCCCAGCAGGCGTTACCGATCTGCGCGCGCGCCTCCTTGAGCTCGGTCCCCTCTGCCTCTCGCGGGTGGGAAACTGACCTGGCAACCGGCCTGGCCGACATCTGTACGTTCAAGTCCAGCAGTGAGCACCACGACAGGGAGCTAGGGCAAGCAGGAGAGGGACAAACGCACGAACGCTAATGACTTCTCTCCTGTCAAAACGCAACTCAAATCTCAGCCCGAGGAACACAACAGCGCGCACAGCCAAGGTGCAGCCTCTCAAAAGGGGAACGCGCCACGCCCCCTCGACGTCGTCCACCCGAGCAGCGCGCTCCCCTCGTCAAGGCAGGATTCCAAGCCACTCACATTTTGTATGTTTATTGATTTGGGCAACGAAAGCGAGTGTGAAGACGCCAAATCCAGTCAAAGGTGTGTGTAGAAGCTAAAAGATAAAGGCTAGCTTCAACCCGAGGCTTTGGACTCAGCAAACAACACGAGTGTTTCGTTGCTCTCACCCATCCGCCGCCCGCCTCGCGAGTGCCGGAGCCAACCTCGATCGGCAGTGGTGGTCCCCCGCGCCACCAACCTTGTTGAAGTTAATAGCAAAAGGAACAGTTATACAAGTGATGCTAGGACGAGCAAGAGCACTGGAAGCCCAAATAGTCCTCCGAGCCCATCCCGCACAACCTCCTCCACTCCTGCGTCTTCCCATCCTCACACACCTCCCCCTCGCCATCCCCTAGCGCAGTCTCTCCATACGCCTCAAAAGGCTTCGTAGCCATGTCCAACACCAACGCCAAGAACGGCGAGTCCTGATCTTGGTCCAACCTCTTGATCGCCTCTTCCAACACCCACTGCCTGAGCGTAAACCGAGGGTTCACCCTCTTCATCCGCTGCTCTTTCCCCTCCCAAGCTCCAGACTCCTTCAACCGCGCTTCGTATGCCTCCAAGAAGGACATCCAAGCCGGCTGGGCGGATTCGTGGAGGTGCTTAGGGATTTGGGAAAGAGGAACGAGGAGGTCCATGAACTTGGCGAACGAGGGGGAAGAGGTGCCGGGGAACAAGGAGAGCGAGCGGAAGGCGTTGGTGAAGTCCAGCTCGTGCGCGTTGAGCAGGTCCAGGAACTTGTCGAAGAACCGGGCCTGGTCGTCCTCCTTGGCGTCGGTGAACCCGAGCCTCTGTGCGTGATGGGACGTGAACAATCAGAACGGTATAGGGAGCTGATAGAGGGGAATGGCCAAGCGCACCAAAGCGAACAGCCGAAGGTACTCCTTCTTGAACACCTCTTTAAACTCGTCCGACACTTGGTCCACAAACTCCAGCCCTTTATCGCTCCAGGCCTTGCGTTGGGCCGGGGTGGAGTCCTTCGCCCAGCCCTCGGTCAACTCGCTGCCTTTCTCAATCTCGGCGCCGATCACCTCCGACAACGCCACGCCGAGCTTCTTGATCGCGAAGTCTAGCATGGTCGGTTGGTGGCGGTAGGAGTAGCGCCCGAGGTCGTCAGAGTGGTTGCAGATGTGCCCAAAGTCGAACACTGTGAGTTGATCGAGGGCGCTGAGAGAAGTTCGATTCTCTGAATGGGTGACGACCACTCACCATCCATGAACGCGTACGGCCCATAGTCAATCGTCAGGCCTAAAACAGACACATTGTCCGTGTTAATGACGCCCTGTCCGTGACGTTCAACATCAATGCCCCAGGCATAAAGGGAGAAGGAACAACGCACATGCATGAAGCCATACACCTGCCAACCCGCAACCATCACCGCGTTCCTCGTAGCGACCTGCCTGAGCACGTTCCTCGCCGTCTCCTTTCCTTCCTTCTCCCCAAACACCTCAGTCGCCACATATTTAGCCAACTGCAACAGCGGGTCCCAGTCCTGGCGGGACTTCAACAGCTCGAAGCTGCCGATCCGGATCCAAGAAGGGGCCACGCGGCACACCACCGCTCCCGTCTCTCGTTTCTCGCGCACCACTTCTAAGTCGGGCAGGTGGGTGAGCGATAAAGCTCGGGAGGTCGGGATGGACAAAGCGTGGATGGCTTCGGAGCCCAGGAACTCGCGCACGGAAGAGCGGAGCACGGCGAGGCCATCGGCAAAGCGGGAGAAGGGTGTCCGACCGGCACCTTTGAGTTGCAGCTCGGCCACCGGCGGGGAGGAGTGGTTGTGGATGGTCTGCAGGGGAGGGGAGGGCGTGGCTAGGATCGAAATGGCGCGGCCGTCTCCAAGTTGTCCAGCCCTGTGATGTATGGAAACACCTTAGCCAAACGAGAAATTTAGCTGAAGTGGAGGATCCGAGCTCACCACGAGCCGAATTGATGACCACCATAAACCAAGCTCCACGGCGCCAGGGCTTGCGAGGGGTCGTCTTTAGACTTGATGTCGGTCATGACCGCCCTTCCGGACAAGATCTGGACGAGCTGCTGGACCGCCGGCGAGCTGGCTTCGGTGAAGTCCTTCTTGGCGATGGCCTCCAGGGCATTCCCAAAGTCCAGCCCGGGCAGCATGTCATCTCTACACTTCTCGGACAGGCCAAACAGCTGGGCCTTGCTGATCACTTTCTGCCGGGTCGTCGAGGTGTACGCTTTCAGCGCCGACTCGCTGGGCAGCGCTTCTTGGTCTAGAGACACCTCGTAGCGGCTGAGCACGTCCTCGATGTCGATCTGCGTGTTCTCGTCCGGCTCCTTGCCGCCCAACAAGTCCTTGATCACTTCGACGGGCACGCCAAAAGGAAACTCCACGGGCAGCGGGGTGCAGTAGGCAAAGTGGGCGTCCGAGATCTGGCGGGAGCGCCGGAGCATAGATGGCTGCGGCTGCTGGCCATCTTTCTTCTCCGAAGACCGATTGGACAGGTCGAAGAGCGCCGAGGGCGTAGGCACCGCGGGGTCCGCTTTCAAGAAGTGTGGCAAAGTCTTGGCCACCGGCAGCGAGAGCAGCGGGACTTTCTTGCTGCTCGCGGTCGACATGCTTCTCAAGATCGGTCTACAACTAAGAGGAGCCACAACGGCAGATGGTGTGGCATCTCCAACAAAAAAATCGTGGAACGTCATGCTGGGTCAGCTGACTTTCATTTGGCTTTTCGCTTGGGCCGATTGCGAGACGAAGGGTATATCGAATGCATGGGGAAACAAGCGCGCACAGAAGCCCGAAAAGAGTGTGCATTAGGGTTCGCCGTGCACTGCCAAGAAAACAACGAAAGAGCTGTGCCCGCCCTCTTCAGCCAGAGACTTTGTGCTCAGAGCCGATGGGAGAAGCGCACTTGAGACCCGAGAGGCCATCCATCTAGCATCTAGCAGGTATTGATGAAGGAGACGTCGCTAGTGATCGGAGCTGTGGCAAAAGATTAGTGAGAGATCAACAGCGCAAAGAGGGGCAAGCGAACCAAAGAAGAAAGTCGTCGCGCTGTAAGGTCGACGGTTCAATGAACAGGCCGCATTAACATCGAAAGAGATCCAGACTCACATAATGACGTAGACCATGACCAAGAGGAACTGTGGCCATGGAAAGGGTGAGCAAAGGTCACCAGCGAGAGCATGGTCCACTTACGCCTTCCAACCAGTTGGCTCGGCTATCTTGAGTGGTGCTGTATAAAGGGACGATCAGTACTTGAGCAAGGCGAAGAAGGAAGTCAGAGCGCACTAGTTAACGATCAGGACCGTGAGGAAGAGGACAATGCTTTGGAAGGGGTCAAAGAGCAAGCTGCGGATAACATTGAGTCGCGAGCGGACACCTGCAGAGATGGTAAGTCACCTCATGGGTTTGCCTAAGCACCAGCCCAGCAGGACCAAGACAGGGACGAGGAAAAGCGCCACTTGGATGCTTGATCCCACCGCGACTCCGCTGATTGATCGCCAGAGCGTCAGATGCCATGCCTCGACAACGCAAAAAGAGAAAAGCGCACATGGCGAGATCTAACTTGTCCTTGTAGGCGACAGTCACGGCCGTAACATGCTCGGCTGTAGCGGGACGTTAGCTGCCGGCCAAAATCATCAGGCACGGGAAGGGGAGCTCACCAGCGTTGCCGACAATCGGCAGCAAGATCAGACCGACCCAAGCAGTGGAGACAGCGCCAGATTCGGTGACAGCGCCGATGGCGTCGACCAGCCACTCGGCGACAAAACCAACGAGGACTGTGACGACCAAGAGCAGCACGATGCACGAGATCAGGTTCATCTGCGGGATCTCCTCTTCATCTTCTTCAGCCTCCGCTTGGGCTTCTTCGTGCATGTCCTCCATGCGCTTCCGGTGAGCCCGGGTGCCGGCTGAGCGGGCCGGTTTGAACATCCTGTGCGAGCCGACGCCGCGGATGCCTTCCTCAGGAGGCAGCTGGTTGCCTTCTTCGTCATACAAATGGGCGTGGGTGAAAAGTTGGAAGACCAGGTAGGCGACATAGATCAAAAGGACCAGGATAGCAGTGCCGCGGCTGGCCTTGAGGATGTCTTTTTTTTCCTCGTCGCTCGAGAGCGAACCACCAAACGAGCTGCAGAGAGACACTTGATTATGTCGTCGTCCAGTGGGGACGACAGAATGGCTCACGCATGGAAGGCAGAAGGAATCAACACGGCGATGACAGAAATGACAAGAAGCGAGGAGTTGACCTGCCCAGCACGTCAGCAGGCGTGCGCTGAATCGATTTGGTGCCATCTCACCTGAGCGCTGGCGTTTGAAAAGCCGACTTCAGAGTATCGGATGCCACCCGCGAGACTGGTAGCGGCGACGTCAGAGCCGCTTCCCGGCCCAAATTCGGGAGACGTACAAACAGCATCCCAAGACGAGCAGCAAGTTTGAAAGGATAGAACCCAGGAGCGAGGCCTGCACGACTTCGATCTCGCACTTGACGAGCGCGAGGATGGCCACAATGAGTTCGACGACGTTGCCCAAAGTCGCGTTGATCAAGCCTTTGGGCGGAAGCGGCATTCATCTGAGCCTTGTGACGACATGCCATTGAAGTAATGAAGCCTCACCTCCCAAAGTGGGACCGACTCGCAAGCTGATCTCTTCGGTCGCGAACCCCAGCAATTTGGCCAGAGGCATGATGCTGCGCCCTTGTGAGATCGCCAACTTGCCTGGGCTTGCCTGGGCATAAAACTCACGCAAAAAAGCTGACGACAAACGTGGCAACGCCCGAGACGCTTTTGACAAAATGGAGGGCAAAGCTGATTGGAATGCAGAGCAGGAGCACGTTGAGCCAGGACGACTTGGCGACGGCCATGAACGACTCCATGTAGGTGGGATCCTTGCCGAGTTTGTGTTCTGGCTACTCGCAGGCAAGCTTTTCAGAGCGCTTCAGGCCGCCTAGCTCGATTGCGTTCGCACCTGGAAAAGGGAGGTCACGGTCCGCGCGAGCGAAGGCTTCTTGGTTTTCGATGCGGACGTCCCTTGGCGACGTGGCAGTTCACTGTTGGAGCCATTGGGGCGCAAAGGCTTTTGGGAAGCGCTGTTCGAAGGGGGGTAACTAGGCGCATCCTGGCTGTTTGTTGTTTGGACCTCTTCAGGCTCGCTGGTGAGCGCGCCGGTCTCGCGGCGCCTGATGGACTGCTCTTCCGTTTTCTCCATCCCAAAGTTGATCTACTGACGGCCTCTACGAGACCAGCGGTCGATGCAGCGCAAGCTTCGTCACCAAAAAATCGTGGGCGGTGTCTGGCGACAGAGCTACCTGGCGAAACCTGTGAAATGATTGGCTTGGCACCTCCTAAAATATCAATTCGGCTTTTTTGGCAGTGAACGCGTCAAAACTTCCTGCTTGCTCATATTGGCCACTTCTCAACCTGCCTGCAAGACGTAGACTGGATCCCTGATGCCCAGTTGGCACGCCACCAGCGCTTTCGGTCTTCCATAATTTGTCCGTCTGGGCGGGTGGGGCTTCAAGCTCGTCGACTGCTGCTTGCTGCCTCTTGCTCTCGTTCTTTCTTCCCTACTCCATAGTTCAGTAAAATGGCCGACGTCGCGAGATTCGGAGAGCCCGTGCACATTCCTGCCGTCTTGCCACCGGGTGTTGAGCCATTGCGAACTGGTCCTGAGCGGGTCAAGGAGATTCGTGCCATCTTCGACCGAGAGGAGAAGGCGCAGCACAAAGTGACCAAGCTGGGAGAGATGTGAGTAGCTAGCTGTCGCCCTGCGTCAAAGCTCAGGCGCTGGTTTCCCAGTCCGCACTCGTACAGCCTGATCACCAAAGAATGGCTCACCGCCGTCATTGCCCAAAACGTCCCTGGCGCAGAAGTCACTTCCATGACTTTGGGAGACGTTGACGATGGGTAGACACCGTCCCTCGCGCTCGGTCATACAAATGCTCAAAGCGAAGAACAGCACGTCGAACCGCATGCGGATCTTGTTCGAATGGAACGACAAGGGCAAGGCTGCCAACTTGCCTACCTCTGCTTTCTGCAAGGCCACCACCGCTTTACCCAATCGAATCAATCTATCTTTTGGTGCGACCCATGGCGAGACAGTCTTCTTCACCAAGCTCCGACAGCTCATCGACTTTGAAGCCCCGACCGCCATGTTCTCTGACAATGACCCTGTCAGCTGCAAATCCATCACGCTGTGCCACGATATGACCGGCAAGGCGGACTTCTTCGACTACCGAACTGACCCGACCGAGGAAATCATCTCGCAGCAGATTGACACGTTGGCTAGGATGCATGGAATGTTCTGGTTGACTGAGAACGAGGACATTAAAGGCCTGGCCACCTTCTCCTCGGCGATGGCTGGCCAGTGGGCCGCAGGCGACGCTTCGACTTTCAACAGTGAGCCTAGTCGCATCTTTCGGCGGATGGCAGCTGCTGACAGCATTTCAGTGCACGGTTTCAAGTGCTCCAAGGACTACATTCCTAAGCGGCTATACGACCAATATGATGATATCTGGCCGGCTACCCTCACGGCTGTCTCCCGCAATGCCAGAGCGCCCTACACCTTGGTACACTCTGACCTTCATCTGGTATGTTCCCATTGTCTACGAATCGTCTTATGAGCGCTCAGAGGTGCTTGTGCAGGGAAATTGGTCAGGCTCCGTCAACCTCTGCGACAGGTGGCAAAACTGACAAACCGGTTGCAGGGCTCGCTATCCTGGCAATCGCATCGCTTTGATCGATTGGCAATGTGTGGCCAGGGGATTTTGGGCGAGAGATGTCGCCTACTTCATCGCCGCAGTGCCCACCATTGAGCAGCGACGGGCAAATGAGCAGCGTTATCTCCAGACTTACTTGGACCTGCTCCATCAATATGGCGGTCCCAAAATCTCAATGGAAGATGCACGCCAAGAGCTTGCCGTTCAGCTTTTCCTGGTGGGTTGTTCGCACTTCACTAGTGTTGCGATGAAAAGCTCAGCCCGCTCTAGGTCATCGCTTACTGGACGTGCGCCCGTCTCTATCACCCAAGCCCAATCGGCGTCCAAGCTTACTGTTGTTATGCAGCCACGTTTATACACCCGACCCCAAAGCGATGCCCGGTTTGATGCAAAGCCACGCTGTCACCCTCGAAAACATCAAGCGAATCGCAACGTGAGGCCACTCTCTTCTCTTCCTCTGCCAGGATCTGATGAAAAATTGTTAGCATGATGGACGATTATGACTCGGTTGGCTGGGCTAAAAAGCTGAACGGTGGCGAGTGAGGAGATTTCTAAGTTCTTTGCCGTCAATTTCGTCTCATTTGGTTCCGATACAGTCTCGTCAACAGGTAGATCACATCTAGTCGTAAACGTTGCAAGCGCTTGTAT
Organism: Cystobasidiopsis lactophilus; assembly: GCA_001599975.1. NCBI lineage: Eukaryota > Fungi > Basidiomycota > Agaricostilbomycetes > Agaricostilbales > Chionosphaeraceae > Cystobasidiopsis > Cystobasidiopsis lactophilus. The sequence goes on from BCIO01000002.1 coordinate 188,403, forward strand.
CGCAGCAGCGCCCGAAAGCCTCCATGTCCATTGCGAAATTTCGCCCCTTTTTTCAGGAACATTCAACCCTCTTCGTTCTTGATCTAGCACAGAGGATTGGTCTTGCCCGTCTTTTCGTGCAGGTGATGGTCTTCGCCGCTGACGGGGTGCTCGCCCTTTTGCTCCTTGCCAGTCTTGCCGGCTGTCGCCTCCCGTTCGGTAGACATGTGCTCGAGCACAGGCTTTGGCGTAGCCTCCAAGAGCTTCAAAACGGCCAGCACTGCGACGGAAATCCCTGAGACCTCACAGCAAAGCCATTTCTTGAAGCACATACGGTCTGTGATGAAGGCATCGCAGCGAGACCTGGAAAAGTCCTCGCGTACGACAACGCGCAAGAGCTTGAGCTTCTGTGCATTGGGGGCCATCGTGTAGGCGGGTACGATCCAGCCCATGGAGCGCAGCTTGTGGGCGATAGCGAACTCGTCGTAAGGCGAGTCATCAATGATGCGCCAAGCCACCAATGGCAGACCGGCACCATTGGTTTCGCTCAAAATCTTGAATTTGGAGCCGCCGCTAATCTTGACAATCTGGCTCGCAAGGTAATCCGAAGTGCGATGGAGGTTCATCATGACTGCGCGATAGCCGGCCTTGCCAAAGCGAAGAAACTGGTAGTACTGCGCAATGACCTGGACAGCGCTCTTGGAGAAGTTGAGAGTGAAGCTGATCTGGTCGCTGCCGAGGTAGTTGACGGTGAACAAGATCTCTTGAGGCAAAAACGCCTTGCTCCTCCAAACAGCGAATCCGACACCAGCGTAGGTCAGACCAAACTGTAAGGAGCCGATCAAACATCATCCATTTCCTTTAAGCGGTTCCTGCCCACTTTGTGGCCAGACGTGTTGATAGAGCAAACCTGCGAGGTTACATCAGCGATTGACTGCGAGAGGAAGGCACGGCTGAGAAGAAAGCGCGCACCAGAGGAAGACGGAAGTCCCAGACCAGTTCTGGGTTGATAAAAGGAGCGCAGAAGCCACCGCTGGCGGCATCGACGTGGATATGCACGTCCAAGCCTTCTTTCTTGTTCTTCTCCAAGAGCAAGTCGTTGACCGTCTTGACATCTTCGTACTGGCCACTATCAGGAGCCCACATTGAGCAACTGAGATGTGACATGGCTTTGCAGCATTTCGCACGCACGTGTAGGTTGTGCCCAGAATACAGACGACCAAGATGGTGTTCTCGTCAACAGCATCGACCATCTCCTTGGGGTCGATCACGAAGCGATCATTCGTGCATGGCAACCAATGCTCTTCGACATCGAGATAGCGGGCCGCCTTTTCCACGCACACCTGGACAGCAGCGTTGGCGATGAGCTTGGGGCGAGAGTAGTCCTTGCCGGCAGCTTTGCGGGCAGCCTGCCAGCGCTTCTTCGCGGCCAGGACGGAGAGGATGATAGCTTCGGAAGAGCCGACAGTCGACACGCCCAAAGCCTCTTCGCCGCCGCCGACAGGGGCGTTGAACAATCGGGCCACCATGTTCACGCAGCGTTTCTCGATCTCGCCACTGTGACAAACTTTAGATGAGTCTTACTGGCAGGCTCAATTTTCGCACCAGGCAGGGTACTCCTCGACTGCCATCTAAAATCAGCATCAAACACAGCACGTTCGAAAGCCGAGGAATCACCGTCGATGAAGTTCTGCCAGGAAACCGATCAATGCTAGCCAGGGCCAAGAGGAAGGACATGCTTACCTTAGAGAGGTTCTCCATCATGAGTTTTTCGGCTTCCGGCTCCATATAAGTGGTGACGAAGGAGGCGAGATTCAGCGCCGGAGTGCCGTCACTGAAAGGAAATCGATGAGCGGACACTCTGGCGATGGCCTGGGAACGCACAGAAGCAGCTCATCGTGCACGAATCTGTAGGCCAGCCTGGGATCCATTTCGCCGTCCGCCATCTCGAATCGAGCTATAAAAAGATCTTAGACGTCTGAAACCGACGTAAAGAGCTTCCACTGACGGATGGCCTGGTTCGCGGCAGCAGAGCCATAGACGGTCGTTGAAACGAAGTCTTTCAACGTTGTGAGAGAGCGCTCGTAGTGCCTGAAACCCGAGGGCAATGACAGACCTTCATCTTGGACTGAGCCTTGACGCTCCGCTGGATGCACGTTCTTGACCATAGCTTGTTGAGTTCCTTTGCGTTATGGTCGATGCCGCTCAAGTGTTGGTGAGCTGAAAGGTGACAGAGGGGCTGGGTAGGCAGTCGGAGTGGACGAGAAGGTTCAAGAGCGACGTGACGCCGAAGTTGAAGTTTGCGAGTTTCGATTCGTCTTCCCGACTCGACCGACACTTGTGGCCTATGGGAATATCGAAACTGTCCACTCTGATAAGGCGACATGCGCCAGACTGCATACAGCCGGCGTCGCTGGAAGCCTTGCGTGCGCTTGGCCCTTCACTCCTGCGAAAATAAATATGAGCTCAAGACACTGATCCAGGTGGCAAGACGGTTGCTATAGACGGCAATCTGTACATGCAAAGGTATGTGAACGACTCAAGACGTCTTGAACGCTACCCAGCTCAGCGCATTCTCCAGATTCCACCATGGAGCCTCGGACAGGCCTGTGCTGGCTTCTTGGTATCGCTTCCTACGGAGTCTACAGGAACGCTACGATATCACACCGATCTGCATATTTGATGGGCCGACGCGGCTTCCGCAGAAACAGAAGGAGAACATGAAGCGGCAGGCTGCTCGGATGCTGTTGGACCGGAGAGCACTGGCGGAGAAGGCCCGCTCGCACCGCATCGACGCTGTGGCGAGCTCTTTGGACTCGCTCAAGAGTTTGTCAGCAGAGCAACAGCTGGCGATCCACAGCCAGGTCCGAGCCTTCCTGGCGGGCGACCTGGTGTTCTCCGAAGACCCCCGCTCTCAGTCCATCATCTCGCTGTTGGACCAGCAAAAGAACGAAGCGACAGAAGACTTGTCCATGGCGCAGACAAGGATGCAGGATTCGGAGAAGAAGGTGTTGGCGAGTTTGTTTACGGAAGGCCCAAGCGCGGAGGAGCAGAGCGCCTTGGTCGACTCTCTGCAACAACTCCAGCTGGAGAGCTCATTCTTAGCAGATCGCTATGCTAAGCGATCAAGACCACTCGGAGCGCGCGACTACGAGCAGCTAGATGTGGGTTATCAGTCGCCTTGGCAGGCTCATCTGAACCTACCCCAGGTCTTGATCGACGCCATGGGACTCCCACTGTTGAAAACTTCTGCGGAGACACCGCACGAGGCCGAGGCGCTGGGCGCTGTGCTTGTGACCTGTGGAGCCGCAGAGGTTGTTTTCACGGAGGACAGCGACGTCCTTCTGTACGACGCGACTATGCTCCGCAACGCCCTGGGCTTCGCTATCGCACCCACGAGAATTGATGGAAAAGCAGTGCGGGAACAGATGGGTTTCGACAGGGGCCAGTTCATCGACATGTGTCTGTTGGCCGGCTCGGATTTTGCTGAGACTATCCCAAAGTGCGTCTATCGTCTGTAGCTCAAATTGCTTCTAATGTGGCTTTTCAGACTTGGTCCGATGAACGCCTACAAGCTCATCAAGTGGGTTCTTCCGTTGCTTCGTGACTGTTTGCTCAAGCATCAATGCAGAGAGCACGGATCGATCGAGGCAATTTTACAAGCAGATCAGGCCTCTCCCAAACCAAAATACATCCTCAACGACCTCGACGACTATCTCCAGCAAATTACACTCGCCCGCGAAGTCTTTGCTGGTCCACCTTGCCCGCCTGCCGACTTCGACCAGCTCCGCCGCCGCAACCCTTCCCCAGAATTGGACAAGATTGTTCGGCAGTTCAATCTGGAGGGCGAATACGTGCCAGACGGAGTCTATGACGATGCGTCGTCCTGGGTCGCTGAAGACGACTACGTCGACCGCGAGCCCTAAGCCTTGCGCCTCCTCTTGGCTGGTGGCGATTCAGCCTCCTCTTCCTTGCCGCCCAGCTTGGACAGGATTTGGTAGCACCAGCATGCCCTCTCCAGCTTCCCTACATGCCCGCCCCACTGGTCCGCCGCTTTGGCTGTGATGGCCGCCGAGAACTTCTCCAAGAAGGGCAGAGTGTACTCCGCCTTGCCTAAGCCCATGCAAGCGACCGCTTCGTCCGAGAGGAAAGGGAATCGTGTGGGAAAGGCGGCTGCCAAGAGCAGGCTCGCGGTGGCCGGGCCCACCCCTTTGAATTCACCCAGCATCTTGAGAGCCTCCTTTGGGAACGGCCCCTTTTCCTTTGAAGCGCTTTCAAACGCCCGCTTGCTTGTTTCTTGCACTATAGCCTCTGGGTTTGATGCTGCTAGTTGCTGCAATTTTGGCCGCCACTTCTCCCGCGCCAATTTAAAGGCCATGACTTGTTCAAGGTCGCCGCTTTTCAGCTGCATCGGAGAGCGACTCTGGAGCTCGTCGGAGAAGCTGAGAAACCTTTGGTGCAGAGAAACCTGCTCGCCAAGATAGTAAGTTGACGCGCTTGGAAGTTGGAGAAAGGCCAAGTGGCAAACCAATTCGGACGATCGCGCAGTGGCGTTCGCCTTCAGTTTGAGTGCATCATCTTCTTTCTCGAGTGCCGCGAGAAGCTCGGCCTTGGAGGGCGCGACTGACATGGTGGTCTGCAGGTGAGGGTTTTGGAGAGCCTCCGTTTTGCGGGAGAGCCTGGCTAGTCTGTCGAATTGCGGTATTGTACAGGTCTAGATCTATGCAGCTCTAATGCTTAAAACGATATCAGGTCCCGCGCTCTGAGCCTTCTACGCCGCCCAAAGACGCTCATGATTGCTTCGCTTGCGAACAGCTGATCCATCCGCATTCAGCGCTGCTACCTTAGAAGTTCCACAGACAGACTCACCCCTACGACAAGACCGAGTGCCACGACTAGTAGCTGCTCAGCGACTGAGAAGATGTTGTTGAACGTTTCGGTGGCTGAAGTCGTCGACGCTGCGAAATTGAGGAGGCCGCCATTGCCCAGACCCTTCAATTGGGCATGTCAGCGACACTATTAATCATGGAATGAGTGAAAAGTGATACCGAGGGCAGTTGAAACATGATCGGGCTGCATTGATGGTCAGTCCGCGTGCAAGACCAGATATGGGCAGCCTCACGTCAAAGCCACAATGAAGCTCGGCCCATGGAAGATGCGAGAGTACAGATTGGCCAATATACCGACCGTCAGTGATCCAAAGACACTCGAAAGGTCAGATCGGCCTGCGCCACGACGGAATGAGAAGCGCTCTTCAGGGGCAAAGTTGTGCCACAACTTACCAGGGAAGCCAAAGGCCGAGTAATGATTGACTAGCCATCCCGAGATTGCGATGAAGAACATTGCCACAACTATGCTCGGAAGTTCAGACATGTATAGGGAATCGGCCGGGTCGCCACTTACACTCTTTGGTGAAGACGCTCTTTTGATTCTTGAGCGAGAGAAAGATGGGGTATAGTGGAACGAATAGGAAGTCCCAATACGGGTTGATCGTAGAAAGAAAACCTGGCGCTCCGTGATTTGAATGCGCGACTGAGCAGGTCGTGTCTTGCGGATCGACCAGGTTCCCGTGGATGCGGACATAGATAGTCGCTCCTATGCTGATACCGAAGCCAAGGAAGGTCGAATAAACCTGGCCGTAAAGTCAGACCTTATCGAGAACTTAAAGCTACCCGACCTCACTATGGCCCAGATTAAGCGGATTGACCCTGATACAATGCTCTTGTTCTGCAACTCTAAGCTCGCGGTGCAGATGATGAAGCCCGGAAGGAGTAAAACGATGGATTCGCTGACAACCGCTCCATAGCAAAACCAGCCGGTCGATGCCAGTGCCGCCGCCACGAAGGAAGCAAGCTGAAACCGAGTAATCAGGTGCGTCCTGGTACTATACACTGAGCCTTACTGCAGCCAACACAATCTCACTGAGAGAACTCAAAGCCCCCTGAGTGCTGGAGAGGAACATTTGAATCCTGACGCCACCAATTCAGATCCGACGGGAAAGTAATGGGAGTTGAACTTACGCCACCACGATGCACCCCATAGGGAAAGAAATGAGGATGTCGAGTAACGAGGCATGAAAGGAGGGGACGCCAATGCAGAGGGAACAGAGACCGCCCTGGGGACGCGGTGTCAACGGAAGCCTGTACATCAACAACCTACGTACAAACAAAATGCTCAAAGCCTTTCCGTACTGTGGAGAATGCCAGTGTCAGAGTCGTGGCGCTTGAAGGGCAACTTGCAGCAGAAGCACACACCAAAGGGGGTTGGACAATCAACGCAGAAATTTGCTTGGACGCTTCGTTCACCGAGGTACGGTCATGGATACAGTCGAGGTGAATGTAGGCCAGCCTCCGAAGCTTGTGAAGATCAAGACCAGCGTCTTGCTTGATGATGCGAACAGTCGACGAATGCGAGGCAAAGTCTTGAAACGAGATGACGAGGAACTGAACAACGAATACAACTTGACAGTCAATATCTAAGATTTTGGCGGTCTCTTCTAGCTGGTTTGCCAGTCGATGCGTCGGAGCGCCAAAGAGAAGGCAAGCTCGCGCCAGCAGCAGAATGAAGTCTTGGCGCTCCAGGACAGCCGCTACATGCTGAGTGATGTAGATCTCTTCCTTCCGAACTTTGGAGCGCTGCTTCTCGTAATGCACAGGCGTGTTGCTGCCAGAAGTCGATTTCCGCGAAATGGAGGGCGGTGTCATAAAGGTTGTCATCTTGGCCAAAGGGCTATTTGATGCGTGACTAGCCAATCTTTTGTCGACTTTTTCGAGCTCGGCTTTGCTTGGTCCATTGGAGGGGGTATCGGCAGGCAAAGTGGGTGGCTCGACTCCGGCCCTGACATGATAATAGCCATCGTGGCTTTCGACTGTCCGGTAGTCATCGTGGATGAGAGCCTCACCCAAAATGCTAGAGAACCAAAAGGACCCACTGAAGTCCGGCAGGAAACGCGCCAACTTAAAGCCCGGCTTATCGCCGTCTGGTCTGACTGTCGAGATACGCGGGGACAAAGGTGCAATAAGGCTCAATGAGGCCGACTGAAGGGCTCCGACAGTGCCAGCTCCAGAATGGGAGCCTAGACGCAAGCCTCAAAATCGCTCGCTTCGGCCCGGCGCAACAGCAACTTACAGGGAAGAGCTTGTCTGGGATCCTGGTACTCCTGTATTCGACCAAGCATGGCCTGCTTGAATGACCTCCATGTACCGTCGTCCCTGTCCGGCGTTGATTCTCCGCTGGGCAGGTCGGCTGAGGACAGCGGCAAGACATTGTCGGAGTGCCCCGGCCGGAACGCCGAAATTAGCCCTTCGATACGCGAGCCATGCTGTCGAGTTTGATGATGCTGCACAGAAGGGTCTCCAGAGCCAATGAGGCCTTGGGCTCTGAGCAGCTCCTCGGCCCTTGCCTGGTAGAACGCCCCAGGATCCTTCTTCGGCAAGCCATGCGCTTCTCCTGGGTCGATTCCAAGATCTAGGAGCACAGAGGAAGCAGTGGAGTCAGCTGCCTGGACTGGCGTCGAAGCCGCAGACGGTGCATTATCGAAGCCGTCCGTTTGGGGAGAGCCATTCGAGAAGTTCTGTCTGTCCGGCCTGTGCTCCGCGTGCCTAAGCAGAGGAAGAGAAGACAGTTTTAACAGCGCTCACTCCACTATTTGGAGCCCTGCAGCGAATGTGAGCCATAAACGAGGGAACAGGCACAGATCACAAACTTTTGTTTTGTTGCCCGGACTCCATCGGTTTAAGATGGGACTCCACGAAGGCGGCAGTGGGATCTAATGCCAGCCCAATTAAGTCGTTCGCCCCTAGACCGAAAGGTAGATAGAGAGATTTGAGTGTGAACAGAGAGGATCAAGTCGGTCGGCCGATGAAAACCGCTTAGCGCGAGGAAGTGTTCACTTTCGCCACATGATGTCAAGGGAGGCAACGTTGTGTGATGCTAAATGCACGGTATATCACAAAGGGAGACCGTAAAGCAAGGAGAACGCATGCGCAAAGCTGGAGCCTCTGTGAGCAGAGTGGACCCTGAGATCAGATGGAATGAAGATCTGAGCTATCCAGGTGCAATTGGGCTGGGCCGGTCGATGTAGGTCGAAGAAGTGAGTGCGTGAGGTTGGAGATGAAGCGGCCTTGCTCGTAAGTTGCCGGTTGGGCCAACTATCGAACTGGGCATTAAGATCTACTCTTCCAGCTTGAGTTGGACGTCGACAGAGACAGGAACGTGGTCAGAGAGGTCGGGCGTCCAAATTTGGTCCCGAATGTTGGCTGCTGTGACTTGGTCCAGCAAGGCAGAGCTGGCCAGAACGCCGTCCAGTCGCTGACCTGCCCTGATGTCCCGCATCTCCTTGCCTGCCGATCCGACGCCAAACCAAGTATACTGCCGAACATTTTGGTGACGTTGCCGCCAAACGTCGACGATGTCACAAGCAAGCAAGCTCTTCCACGCCTCTCGTTCTTCCGGATATCTGCCAGTCTTCTTGCTCATTCGCACGGCTTTGTCGTCAAAGTCTGGGAATGAACAGTCAATCACAATTCTAGACAGGTGCGCGGCTCCTGTCGGTGCCTACCGATGTCTTCTGGAAGAACGTTGAAATCACCAGCAACGAGAACGGGCTTGGCGGAACTTTCTTGGATGCCTTCGATGTGCTTCTTCAGCTCCTTCATGAAGCTGACTTTGGCTGGCAAGCTTTTTCCGCCCGTTCCCGCATTAGGCGCATAGACGCCCAAAACAAAGGCGTTGGGAAACTCGAGCGCAAGAAAACGACCTTTGTGATCGGCCGGGTTGCCTTTGAAGTTCGTCTTTTGGGAGAGAGGCTTGGTCTTGGAGAAGATGGCGACACCGTGCACTTTGCTGTTGGGCGAAACCCGCGAGAAAAAGCGATGGCTGCTTTGTCCTCGTCAGGTACCAGAGATGGAGAAAAGCCAAGAACGATCGTACGGATAGAGGCTTTTGAGAGTGTCATATGGACAGGAGCGAATCTCGGTGAGGACGAGAATGTCGGCATCGTCCGCGCGGCAAAAGGCGAGGAAGTCGGGCTTGACACTGCCTTTGTTCGGGGCGACGTTGACGTTCCAGGTAGTCACACGAGTACTTCCAAGCTCTTTGAGTGGAATGCTTAATGGCGCTGGGAAAGCGGCGCTGAGGGGAGCCTGGGCCAGCTTGGCCTTCTTGTCGCGAAGCTCGTTGCCATCCTCAGTGTCCTCCGCTGGCCGCTTCTTGCTCGAGCACGAAGTCGACATATCCAGTAGTAAGGGCAAAGGACTTCAGTGGGTCCAACGTTTGCTGCTAGGGGCTATAAGAGACGTTTAGCAGATGGCCCAACGATTGGCACGGAACGAAGTTCCGAACAGAGCACAACAAGCTGACCGAAGATCGGGTGTCAGGGTTGATAGCCCCTCTACTAGCGCAAGCTGCGAAACCAAGAAGGGGAGCCCTTGGTACGGACGCGAAGGTTGCCAGTTTGTCGCAGACGGCGCTGTGGTCGGTGGTCGGTGGCAAACCTGTTACAAAATCAACAAAACCGCGTTGCCACACAAAGTAGCATGCGAATTGGAGTCGCGGAAAGTGAAAGGGACCACTCTATGTAAGGGCTGCGAGGCGAGATCCGATGAAGCTTTCTCTAACGCCTTCCCACTATGGTGACTTCTTTTCGCCGCGCTTACGACCCTCAATCACTTCCACCACCCATTTGGTAGTCGATAGGTTGTCCCAAACTGGCTCATACCCCAACACCTTTCGAGCTAGCGAGTCGTCAATGACCACATCCGTCGAGCTCACTGAAGCCCAAGTTTAAAAGAGGTCTGTGGACGATGAGATTAGAGTGAACGTACCATCAAAAATACTGGGCTGAAGCAGTTTTAAATCACTGGCGTTGACAGGAAGTGGCAACGCGTCGCGTTGGCCAAGGACTTTTGTAAGGAACATGTAGCGCACTTGATCTGCAACACAAGTCACCTTCATGTGAGGTCCACAGGTGCAACGAAGGGCAAAAGAAACTCACTCCAGTAGCACCGCTCCACGATAAACGACAGCAGGTACAAAGGTACGCCTGGGAGGTCCTTCAATCCCAAGTCTCGGCCGGCCATCTTCTGCGCCACAGCTGCCCAAGTCCCGTTGGTCCAGAGCTTGTGGCCCCCACTGATTAAAAAGGCTTGACCGGCGACCTCGTCTGGTCTGGTAGACAGAGCGCCATCGGCCAAGATATGGGCGCGAGCGACATCTCGAGCACAAACAGCTGTGCTTGCGCGGCCATTTACAAAGCTCGGGTTGTCCTTCCTCTTTAGACTCATGCTGACAAACAAGTCTTGCAGCCCCTGAACATCGCGACTTAGATGACCATACAAGTGACGACAGGAAATGGGGACTGACAACAATAGCCATGCCTGGTCGAAGCATGACAGTCCGAACACCGCTCACTCCATCAGCAGCTCGCACCAGTTCCTCCGCTGCTTTCTTCGTAGTCAAGTAAAGCAACTCGTGCGGGTGCGTCTGCAAAGGACTGTCGTCGGATATGAACGGGCTTGCAGGCCGGCGAAGCTTCAGCAAGTCGGGCTTTTCGGAAAGCACGCCAGCAGAAGAAGTGAAGATGAGACGCTTTGCAGAAGTTGTTGGAAGAAGTTGAATGGCTTTGAGGACATTTGCGCAGCCGATGACATTTGTTCGCCACGACCAAGGCTTCAAGTAGGGCAGCCGCTCCCATGAACGAATAGCAGCAGCACAATGGTGTACCTGAGTGTGTCAGTTCAGTCGGGGTGCGAATTAGAGAAGAGGAAGCCCGCACTGCGAGAGGACTGTCCGCCAATTTGTACGTGGCATGCAGCGCATGCTCCACCTGGTCGTAGTTGGATATATCGGTCTTGAAAAACTCGACATGGGGAGACTGCATCCACTCTGCGGGAGGATCCGCCAAGTCGATGACGCGCACGGACGTCGCTCCGGCCTTGAGCAAGATTTCGACCAAGCAAGAGCCCACATTGCCGCTGCCGCCTACAACGACATGATTGGTTCCCACGACAGAAGGTAAATTCTTCAGGTCGTCGACCTCTCGGAAGTCACAGGCCGCTATGGCTTCATCAGAAGGCATGCCCTCTGGCAAGCAGCCTGCCGCCAACAGAGCCGGGTGAGGCGCCGTGATCACGTCCTCTAAGGAGCGGAGATAGCGTAGAGGAGCTCCAAAGATCATATTGAAGACGGAGGACAGCAGAGCTAAGAGCGCCATCGTCGTTGCGGGTGAGCGTGCATTAAACTGAGGGTGGTGGCGCTGCCACTACATGCCGTGGTTAGAAAGGCCTTGTGCTGCCTAGCAAAGCGTTTCGTGGGTGGGCAGATTGAAGTATGAGCGGTGGCGAACAGACACAAGGTTCAAAGGAGTCGCCCCCGGCTCATTAAAGAACCCAGTCAAGCCGCCTTGTCCATCACGTTCACTACCTGTTCTCTCACATGCGACCTTCAATCACTTCGACTACCCATTTGGCTGCTTGCAAGTTCCCCCAAACTGGCTCATACCCCAACACCTTGCGAGCTCTGGCGTCGTCGATGACAGTATCGGCGGCAGCGACTGAGATCCGAATTGGCAATTAGTTCAAAACTAAATATCCAGGTCAGATCCCCAAGGCGAGCGCACCATCAAACATGCCGGGTTGGAGAAACTTCAAGTCACTCGGATTTGAAGGCATCGGGAAAGCCTCACTTCGGCGCAGAAATTTGGCCAGAAACATGTAGCGCACTGTGAAGCTCACGGAACGTCACAAACAATGTCAAGAAAGAACGCCATGGCTGGGATGGAGAAGACTCACGCCAATAGCATCGTTCGACAGCGTACGACAGGAGGTACAGGGGCACACCCGGCAGTTCTCCCAAGCCTAGATCTCGACCAGCTATTTTCTGGGTTCGGTGGGGGCAGGTCTTCAGCAAGGCTCAAACAGAATCGGCAGAAAGTCCCTCGCCTGTGCGACTGCCCACCAAGTTCCGTTGCTCCAAATTGTACTGTCTCCTGTGACCAAAAAGGCCTGGCCGGCAACCTCATATGGTCTGCTGGACAGCGCGGCATCGGCGAATATCTGTGCCCGAGCAACATCTCGAGCGCATATAGCTGAGTTTGCGCGGTGATTGATGAATGCTGCGTTCGCTTTGCGTTTCAGGCAGGCGCTGAGAAGAAAATCCTGCAGTCCCTGTGAAGGCACTTCCAAGTTAGAGAGTAGAACAATGCGGAGTCGCGGACAAAATTTGAGCCACTAACAATGAGTGACATGCCAGGGCGAAGAATGATCGTTCGAACGCCTTGCAGCCCATCCGCAGCGCGGACTAAATCCTCCGCTGCTTTCTTCGTGGCCAAGTAAAGCAGCTCGTCAGGGTTCGACTGCAACGGTGTGTCATCGGAAATGAAAGGGCTCGAAGGGCGCTTCAGCTTCCACAGATCTGGGCTCTCGCAAAGCACACCGGCAGAAGAAGTATAGATAAGGCGTTTCGGTTGAGCCGATGGAAGAAGCTGCATGGCCTTGATGACGTTTGCAGACCCGCCAACATTGGTCCGCCACACCCATGGCTTCAAGTAAGACTTTCGCTCCCACGGACGAATAGCTGCAGCGCAGTGATGTACCTTGTAAGAGGTTGAAGAGTGAGGATGCATCGGAGACGAGACAACGAGAAGGCCCGCACTGCGAGAGGACTGTCCGCCAGTTTGTACGTGGCATGCAGCGCACGCTCGACCTGTTGATAGTTGGATATATCGGTCTTGAAGAACTCGACATGCGGAGATTGCATCAAGTCTGCGGGAGGATCCGCCAAGTCGATGACGCGCACGGACGTCGCTCCGGCCTTGAGCAAGATTTCGACCAGGCAGGAGCCCACATTGCCGCTCCCGCCCACAACGACATGATTGGTTCCCACGACAGAAGGTAAATTCTTCAGGTCGTCGACCTCTCGGAAGTCACAGGCCGCTATGGCTTCATCAGAAGGCATGCCCTCCAAGCAGCCTGACGCCAACAGAGCTGGGTGAGGCGCCGTGATCACGTCCTCTAGGGCGCGGAGATAGCGTAGAGGAGCTCCAAATATCATATTGAAGACGGAGGACAGCAGATCCAAGAGGGACATCGTCGTTGGAAAGGAGCAAGCGAAAAGGTCTGCCAGCCGTCGCGGGTGGCGTGACGATGCGTGAAGCGTGTAGACGGTGAAGAGTTGTAATATTTGGGAGCTCAAGTGGTAACCAGAAGATTTTGCCGTAGTCACTAGCAAGAGAAAGCTAGTGGTCCAATGGAGAGGATCGTCAAGCGCACGCCCAACGGATCATACAAGCTTCAGGCTCTCGCTCCTCCACTCCTTCCCAAAAGCAATGAAAAGTTCCTCCGGGGTGGACCAGTGTCCTTTGCTCTCTTTTCGAACCCGCGAAACCGCCACCACGCCTTCTCGACACCCAATCAAAAGTTTGAAGTCCAGCAGGCGGGCCTCCCCAGCGGCGGGAACGACCTTTGGATCGATAACGACTTCCACGTCGAGAAGAGTGAGCCGCTTGTCTTGGCAAGTTGTCCACAGTGGGTGCTGGAACAAGACGATTGAGACCGGTCCGTCCAATAGCGCTGCGTGGCCTTACCTGGTGATGGAAAGCCCGATGTCGAGCTTCCACTTGGGTAGCTGTCAGGTCATGCCAAAGTGCACGAGAAGTATCTCGTTGAATCTTCGGAGCCTTCGTGGCTTCTCCCTCTTGGGCTTTTGCGTGAGCCTGGATCAGACAATCTAACCGCAGTCCTTGACACCCTCCAAAAAGCCACTTGCCTTGTGGTGGTCAAAGTCAAGCAGCAGACGAGCCAGAAGTTCTACAGATAGTTCCGCGAGTTGAAGTTCTGCCCGAGCAAAAGTCGCCTGGGGCGACAGCAACAAGGATTCCTGTCCTAGAAGTCGGCCCCTGTCAAAACGTCCTTTTGATAGCTCTTGAATAGAAGTGCCGGTGTCCGAGTCACCATTGGCGATGGCCCATTGGATGGGAGCGGCGCCGCGATATTTGGGCAGCAGCGAAGGGTGTACGTTCAGAGCGTGCAGCGGCGGGACGAGGTCGATGATTTCAGAGGGTATCAGATGGCCAAATGAGGCAGATAGAATGAGATTGGGTGAAAAGGGATATTCAAGCTGTGGCATCTTCGGAGTGAGCAGAGCCTACGTCCGGCAAAGGCCAAAACCTCACCTGCTGTTCATACGGGTTAAAAACGGAATGTGACACATTTAGCTGCTTCGCGAGTAGCTGCAATTGCGCTGATGGACAAATGGGATCAAAGATATTTTTGCGGACGAAAAACAGGTCCCTCGCCTACCTTCGTGGTTGACTCTGGAACCCCTCGGCTTCCTACCTTGAGCAGGCGTAACAACATGCAAGTTCTCAAACACGTCTGCTGGGCCTCTGAGCTTAGGCCGTGTCGATCCTGGGCTTTCCGAAAGTTCACGCACCATGCTCGAGGAGGCCGGACAGCAGGCGGCAAGAGAAGGCATCCGAGCCGAAGAACAGGGTAGACCATTGCTTCACACTTTGCTTGGCACGTTGCATTGGCACTTCATTGCCGTGGAGGCTCTCCAGGCCATCCGCTGCCAAACCCTCTTCGCTGGCGCTCCGAAATGGATGCCTTCCCGATGTCTCGCCACCGAAAAGGAGCCGAAAAGGAGGAACGCATGAGGTGTTCTATAGTGCATGTGCATGCCAAACTACTCTAGTCTTCCTCATAAGAACTCCGCCTCGTTGATCGTCTTGCCCTCCGCATCAACCTGAATGATACCCTTGGCAATCTGGTCCTGGTGGCATGCATCCAGGTAGGGCAGAAGGACATCCGCATAAGTGGCCTTTCCCTTATAGCTGCAGGCAACTCATCAGCTAATGCGGATCAACGTCAGCGGCGGGCTTACTTTGAAGAAGGTTCGTCCCATGATCGAATGTTAGACGCCAATCGCCCTGCGCAGGACGGATCTTTTGCCACGTCCACAATTGGGTAAACGTAAGTTCTGAAGAAACAGTGAGCCTAGAGGACAAAGATGAAGGCGAGAAGCAGTCAAGCTCACCGAACTGAGAACAAAATGGCACCGTGGCGAGGCAAGCGCCGCAGAGATTGGTTTTCGCATCGCATGATGATCTGATTGATATCGGTGGCAGGTCCAGGGTGCTTCCAATTTGGGTTGCTAGACGTCGCAAGCTTTTCCGGAAAGGGCTCATGAGTGCCATGATTGAACGCTTCCTCCGGCCCATTGAGCTGGGACCAAGCGATGTCTGTGGACGAAATTTAGCAAGAATTGTATAAGGTCTCAGTCGAGAAAACCCACTTTCGTCGACTTGGAAGAAGAACTGGTGCGGCCAGGATAAGTGGAGGTCCTTTTTCTCGCAGGGCAGGCAAAGTTGCTCACGTTGGTCCTCCTGACGGCTTTATCGGCAGTCATTCTGGGAAGGAAGCGTGTCATGGACGTCTCGAGCTTTTCTTCGTAGTGCGCAACGTGGCCGGAAGTGTGGATGGCAGCCAGATCCTGCTTGCTGGTTCAACTCACTCCGCGCATTGAAAGACCGCGATGGACGCACCAAGTTCATTTTGTCCTCAAGACGCCAAAATCCGGCGGCCGTCATGCTACCGCCGCGCAAATAGTACTTGCCATCCGTGTGCTCGCACATCATCAAAAACTCTTCCTCTCCCAAAAGGCCGCAGATCTTGAGCGGGTTGAATTTGGCCCCTTCCTCCTCTTGGATCTTCTTGAAATCCCAAAAGTCGCCGGTGATGTGGTTTTTGATAGTCGCCACCGAGCCGGCCTCCTTGCCGGAGATCGAGTCGCCCCATGTTGCCTCGTCCTTGGGGTCATACTGGTTGCGTGAGACGGTGAAGAGCGAAGGGTGGCGCTTTGCGAAGAAAGAGCAGGTCTCTTGTAGGATTTCCATTGCGGGTGCAAGATAGCCCGGCTCCAAGACAGCCACTCGTTCCTTGAGCTGGTGATGCGACTCCATCAGGCCAGCCACTTGGCCAACAGTTACAACACAAGACTCACTTCTTCTGTGCGCTTCTTGCTCATCTCGTAGACCCTCATATAATCAGAGTCGATCTCGAGCCAGTCCTCGAACGGCCTGTGTCCAGCATGAGGAATTTTCGCATGGCCGAAGAAAAGAGCTGGCTCACATGTTGCGGAGGCCCATGGTGGTGAAGTAGCGCCATTTGAAAGGTCGGTAAGGGAATGGCTTGGTCGTGATCGCATTGGGCAAAGGCTCCAGCGCTGGGTAGACGTAGTCCTCATCTGCGATCCAGACTGCAGCCACCAGTCAGACATCGAGAAGAAGAAACACGGATAGATTGCGACAGGAGAAGGCAGAGACGGGAAGGCACGCGAGCACTTCAGGCCGCAAGTCAAAGGTCTCGTCGTCCAGTGGCAAGCCTCGGGAGAGCGAGAACACCTGTCCAGATGTATGAATGTCACTCACGGCCAGGCTCTCGTTCTTGCTGCTTGCTCTTCTGAGGCTTCAATGGCGTCGAGGCGGCCTTGGCCTTGGTGCGACGCGAAGCGACCAGCTGATACGCCACCAGCAGGAGGACGCCGAGCGCCACTGGTAAACTGAGCACTTCGAGGCCTGGCATGCTGAACGCCGATGCTTGCTGTGGGCTTTGGTCAAATGAACGAGTAGAAAAAGATGCTTTACGTCGAATGGCACTGATTAGGGCACCCAAGGCTAATCAGTCAATTTACCAGTTCGCCTCCGCGCCTTCGGAATCCGCTGCCGGAGTCGACTGCGGTCCTTCCTGATCGGGACAGTGTTGTCTAATGGACGGCGGACATGTAATCGCAAGCCCTATCAGATCTCTACAAGAAAGCCTCCTCGTTTATCGTCTTGCCCTCGGCGTCCACCTGGATAATTCCTTTGTCGATTTGCTCCTGGTGGCAAGCGTCTAGATAGGGCAGGAGTACGTCAGCATAGAGGGTCTTGCCCTTGTAGCTGCGGACAATGCGTCAGCTTGGGTTCGGAAGGCGCCTGCAAGATTGCCACCCACTTTGACGCGATATCATCCCAGGACCTGATGTTAGACGCCAGCCGGCCCGGGCAGGAGGGGTCTTTGGCGATGTCGGTGACCGCGTACACATAAGTCCTTGAGGGGTTCATCAGTCAAGACTTCGGAATCGTGAGCGGACGAGGCGCACCGAAATGAGAAGAGGACGGCCCCGTGGCGAGGAAGGCGGCGTAGAGTTTGGTTTTCGCAGCGGGCAAAGATCTGTTTCACGTCCGTAGCCGGGCCGGGGTGCTTCCAGCCGGGGTTGGTGGAGGTCGGAAGCTTGTCGGGGAAAGGCCCATGAGTGTCGTGGTCGAAAGCGTCTTCGGGGCCGTTAAGACTAGACCAAGCAAAGTCTTCGGAAGTACAAGTCAGTTCTAGAGCTTGGTAAGGGTTGACCCCAACCCACTTGGATCAATCTGGAAGAAAATCTAATGCGCCACAGGGTGAGACGAGCCAAACTTGCAAGAAAGTGAGGAACGCTTACGTTAGATCGTCTAACAGGCTTGTCAGTGGTCAATTTGGAGAAGAAGCGCTCCATCGAGGACTCGAGCTTGTTGTAGTGGGCAACGTGGCCGGACGTGTGAATGGCGTTCAAGTCCTGTTTTCCTGCCTTCAGACACAACCAAATATGCAGACAATGCAAGGTGCTCACAAGATTCATCTTGTCCTCTAGTCGCCAAAATCCAGCTGCTGTCAGGCTACCCCCGCGCAAGTAGTATTTGCCGTCCGTGTGCTCGCACATCATGCAGAACTCCTCTTCCCCAAGGAGGCCACAGATCTTTAGCGGGTTGAAATCAGCTCCTTCTTCCGCCATGAGTTTGTTGAGGTCCCAGAAGTCGCCCGTGATATGGTTCTTGATGGTCGCCACAGAGCCCGCCTCCTTGCCTGAGATCGAGTCGCCCCACGTAGCCTCATCTTTGGGATCAAATGCATTGCGAGTGACGGTAAAGTAGGAAGGATGGCGCTTCGCAAAGAAGGAGCACGTCTCTTGTAGGATTTCCATCGCGGGCGCCTGGAAGCCCGCGACAAGGTCCGCCACAACTTTCTTGTCCTGGCGCCTTCTTTTGGCCTTGCTGCGACAGAAGACTTCAAGACAAAGGGCTCACCTTTTCTGTTCTCATCTTGCTCCGCTCGTAAGAAAACATGTACTCGTCGTCAACGGTGAACCAATCATCCCACGGCCTGTCGGTTGCCTTTCAGCTGACAGACTAGCATACGTAAAACGGCATCCATACATGCTGCGCAAGCCCATCGAAATGTGGTACTTCCATTTGAAAGGCCGCAACAGGAATGGCTTTTGGGTCAAGGCAGAGGGCGAGGCAGGCTCGATCGGAGGATAGACAAATTCCTCTTCAGCTGTCCACGCTACGGCCCCAATCAGCAACGGCGCCACCCAAAAACATGCATTTCAAATCCGAGAATAGGCAAGGGCGGGAGCATTTTCGCATTTTGTGGCGGGCAGCACATGTCGGACTCGGTCGACCAAATCCAAGAGAATTTCTCGCTTAAAAAGTGACTTACTGCCTGGCTCGCGTTCCTGCTTGCTCTTCGAGGACTTCAAAATGGTTTGAGTGGCCTTGGCCTTTGTCCGACGAGAAGCGACAGCCTGGAAGGCCACGAGCAGCAGGACTGCCAGCACGGCGGGAACGCTGAGTGCCTCTAGACCGGCCATGCTGAGGGCCACTGCTCGCCAACACTGCTGCTTTCCTGGAGAACTGCGTATTCAAATCGAAAGTCTGGGGCAGCCACCGGGGGTCCTATCGTCGAGCCCACTTCGCGCCCGCGCGTGCGATTACTGAGCTATCGGGTGGTCGGTTGACTCGGTTCACACTGGCTGCGGACCGAATAGATTGGCCTTTTGGCCCCGGGGCTTTACTGTGCTGGATAGCGGGCGTCGGTTGGGCCGCTTATCTGCCAAGCTTATCGTCCTTACTTAACCTCAGTTCGCACTGCCGCGGCGGGCCGCTTCTCACCCTGCCTGGCTTCTTGCTTCACCACCTTGTCAATTCAACTTTTGAGATGGCCACCATGGAGAACGAGAAAGAGAAGGTCTTCGCTGCCACTTCTGTCGAACCTGTCCTGGAAGATCCCGAAGCCGTCAAGAGCCTCGGGGCTGAAGTTCACCTCGACTTGCTCGGATACAAGCAAGAAGTGCGGCGGGAGCTGACGTTCCTTGGCATGATTGGTCTCGCGAACGGCCTCATGGCCATCTCTTATGGTGTAAGCGATCAGGCTTCGAACCATTGGGGTCCAGAACTCACCAGCTATGCGCGTCAACACAGACCTTGGGAACCTTCTTCTACGTTGTCTATGTTCGTCAAATCGTGGATGGCGAACACAGTTGGTGAAGTTGCTAATGCTCTGCGCTTCACCAATCCACAGGCCGGTGGCCCTACGGCTATGGTTTACAACTGGATTCTAGTTTCATTAACAACTTTATGCATCACGATGTCTCTGGCCGAGATGTGCTCTGCTTATCGTGAGCCATTCGCTTGATCCGAGAGACCTGCGATGCTTACGAAGTGCACGACACCCAGCCGTCGCTGGTGGCGCTTATTACTGGGGCTTTGTTGGTTGCTCTGACTACCGATGCCGGCTACGTCCTCATTAATTGATGTCCTACAGATGCTCTGCAAATCCCCTAAGGTGGCGCCGATCGCGTCTTGGATTTCTGGGTGGCTTTTCGGGATCGGCATTCTTATGGCGTCCGCATCCGTCAACTTCTCCGGTGCCCAGCTCATCTTCAGCTTGCTGCAAATCTGGCAGCCAGACTTTACCCCGCAAGCCTATCAAGTTGTCTTAATCTATTGGCTGGCAAATATCGCATCCATTGTCTTCAACTTGCCCGGATCTCGCTGGGGCTTCCTCGACAAAATGAACAACTTTTCCAACTACACCAACGTCATCGCTGTCGTCGTAATCGTGATCGTTCTTGAAGCTATGTGCAAGGACCACAACAGCGCCGAATACGTGTTCGCCACTTTCGACAAGGACATCTCTGGCTACGCGCCTGGCTGGCAATTCTTCCTCGCCAGTTTGGCACCCACCTATGTCCTGACCGCTGGCGGCTCCACTGCAGTGCTCAGTGAGGAAGTCTTGAACCCTTCGATCGTCGTCCCCAAAGCCATGGTTATCTCCACCATTTACGGCGCCGTCGTGGGCTGGCTTTTCGTTAGTGGAACTTCACTTTCAAGGCTTGCTATGCCTCATTCATTTGGTCACAGTGGCTCGGCATCTTCTTCGCCTTCCCTCGCAACAACGTCGATGACCTCTTGAGCGTCTTCACCGGCCAGCCCGCCGCCCTCATGTTCTACCTGGCCACTGGAAGCAAGGCTGCTGCCACCGGCCTGATGTTCTTAGTTTTGCTCGTTTGGTTCCAGTGCGTTGCTGTCCCTCGCTGTCTATCGAGCTCAACTCATTTCTTGATGCGGACTGCAGATGTGCTATCGCTGTGCGTTACCGATTCTACTCATGGCTGGTCGGCCAAACGCTAAAAGAGGACACAGGTCGAGACTTGCGCAAACCGCTTCTTGTGGGGCATCAGCCGCGATGGCCTCTTGCCCGGCCACAAGTGGCTCGCAAAGGTCCACCCTACTCTTCAAGTCCCTGTCAACGTCTTCATCATGCAGAACGTCGTCATCTCACTGCTTGGCCTTGTCTACCTGGGCTCCTCCGCCACTTTCAGCGCCTTCCTCGGCTGCGGTCAAGCGGCCATCATCGCTTCTTACTGCTTCCCCATCGGCGTTTCCCTCGTCAACAGGCGCGACAAGGTCAAGAAC
The DNA here is from genome assembly GCA_001599975.1 of Cystobasidiopsis lactophilus. NCBI lineage: Eukaryota > Fungi > Basidiomycota > Agaricostilbomycetes > Agaricostilbales > Chionosphaeraceae > Cystobasidiopsis > Cystobasidiopsis lactophilus. The sequence continues at coordinate 209,152 of BCIO01000002.1, forward strand.
GCACCGTGGTCCCTCGGCAAGTTCGGCTACGCCACCAACGTGAGCTCATCTTCTGCCCTATCTCTGATTGAGCTTGTTTCTAATGCTTCTTTGTCTGTCATAGATTGTGTCGATTCTCTGGTGCTTCGTTATCATCATTGTGAGACATCGTCGCTGGTCCCGTTGTCTTCGCCACCTAACCTTTTTCCTCTAGGTCTGCTGCGAGCCTCTCACTACCCCCACGACGGCAATTGGCATGAACTATGCCAGTGTTGTGTAAGCCTTTTCTTTCTTGGTTTGATTGCGGGCCAGGACAAATTGCTCACGATGCATTGTGGCGCACAGGTTTTCCTTCTTTGCCCTCATCTCCGTCGTCTGGTTCTTCGGCTGGAACAGAGACTTTGCTGGTCCTGTGGAGCTCAAGATCCAGAAATAAGTGGTCCGCTTTCAGGAAGGGTATATCCAGTGTTCATCAATGTAGAGGCATGTCGCAAACAAAATTATAGCGTCCAATGCATCAAGTCTGCCCGTCTGCCGGCTTTCGGGGGCTCTGTCTATATTGGCTTTCGCGAGAGTAGTCAGCAAGCATCATTGGTGGCGAGGAGCGTCGAAAATAAATATGAATTGAAATTCATGCCGAGTGCGGCCAGGCCTTGAGCTCGCCTGATGTATCGTGATGCCATCATGCTCAACCTCGCCTCCTCTCTCTCGCTCGTACATCCACCCTTGTCCCGACATTTCATTTGTCTCATAGACTTGTTTCAAGGTGCCCTTTGGTATCTCGGCTTTGCTTGCTTTAGAGAACAGCGCGAATGAAAATGCCAAGCCGACTCCAAGCTCTCGCTGGACCCAGTCGACAAGAGGTCGAAGTGACTGTCAATGATATCTATAAGCCTATTGAAGTAGGTGCACGCGTTTATGGAATCTGTCATCGCCAATTGACGTTGCTGCCCGCCGCCAAGATTCGCTCCGCCCTGTTCACCGGTCGAGTGGGTTGTTGCCTATCACTCCCTTGACGACCGCTGACAAACTTGATCAGGTGTTGATTAGAGTTAAAGGCGAACCGACTTCGAGCCCAGAAGCCCAGCGGTACTTCGAGCATAGGTACGCGCCACTCGCTCTGCTGCATCATGTTTCGTACTCAAATCTCGTGTCGCTCTCCACAGAGGTCGAAAGTTTGGTCAGTTCTTCCTAATTCCAATCAAATGAGGTTGATTGACACTTTGGGCGCCACTGACAGCCATTCAATGGGAAGGCGTCTTCCACCCTCCTGCTGGCCAGGAGGACTTCAAGTCAGTCTCCTCTCTGTTGCCCTTACAAGTCAATCTCTGATTCCAATTCCAGTGGAGATGAGATCCAATGGGGTTTAGAAGCGGATAAGCAAGTTGTTCTTTTAACCCAAATCCAGTTAATTTGCTGACTTGATGAGAACAGAGCGCCCGACATCCCTTGGCTAGTTGTAGAAGGCTGCAAGTGCGTTAATATCTATATACAGCTATTTTTCTGGCTTAAGGCGATGGGTTCGGAGCATAGGAAAGTCATCCAGTTCGTGGACCCGGTGGTGCACCACGAGATGCATCCTACCACGGGCAGCAAGAGGCCGTACTTCTGTGGGATTCTATCTTCAAGTTCCAGCCAAGGAAGCCGTGGCTGACTGCAGAATGCAGTGGCTCCAATTATCACTACCATGGTTGGTTCTCTGTCCTATTTTTCGCTTTTGGACGTCTTACTGACCTTTCATCGCAGCATGACCTTGCGTAAGACTGTCGTAGATCTAATCTGGAGAATGGGACTAATCCAAAGCGAGCAGAGCGTGGCCTTCACCTCCTTCGCCGGCGCACCCAATTCCAACTTCTCGCATTCCCGCGGCCAAGTCCCAAGGCAAGCACCATTTATGGCACAATCATCACCATTCCCACTCTTCGACACCTTCCAAGTCTCCCTCTCCCCGGCCATTGTCGAAGTCGCCTTCGCCGACGCCACCGTCCAAGACGCCATCGCCTAAGCCCAAGTTCACGAGGGATGCTAGTCCACTGGAGACTGTGGAAGTGGCTCAAAAGAGCAGCAAAAGTGACTTAGATGGTGTTTTGGGGCCCTGGACATTTGGCGATCCCGATTTAGGTGAGGGTCTCCAGCCACACTCTGGTCGCGCACCGCTGAGGCGAGCATCTACAGAATTGGCGGACGTAGGTTGCTTTGTTCCGCTTAAACTCATTGACATGAGATTGATACTTCTGTCCATTCTACAGGACAGCACCTTCATATTTCAAGACGACCATCCCAAAACGACGCAGGAGCGGCGCAAGTATTTCACCAACCGAGCCCATCGGGAAGCCTTCACCTTTTCTCCTTCCTTGTGAGTCTTCATTCTCCCCCAGCTGGTTTCAACAGCAGCTCATGGCTGCTTTTTGGGAACACACAGAGTCTACGGCGGCGCCTTTTACTCACCCGCTCTGAACCTCAACACCTTTCACGTCCAACTTGGGCCGTTCTCGCTCAACTTGACCGACTACTTCAAGGACATGCCGCTGAGATTCATCATGCGCTCGACTCGGTTGGACCAGGAGACGGGGCAGGAACTCGTGTTTTTTTCTGTGTCTTTCAACTTGGTGGATTGACTCCCAGGTGTTTCAATGTGCAAGCTTGCAAGTGCTCATCTGCGCACCTGAGATGCCTTGCCAACGAAGAGAAACCAGGGTGGCGAGCGCGTGATTTGCTTCGGAACTCGGAAGCGCGGGAGGGTGGCTGGAAGACGTTGGGCCTGCAAGTGGTGGTGGCCATTTCGAGGGCGCAGGTTGGCTCGCAGCGACGAAGCCCTTTTGTACGTGGGGCGGCCCTAATCGAGGTCTCAAGTGAAGTGTGCATGGATGGCTACAGCCAACGGCCGCCGTACAACAGGTTCGTCTTAGGACTTTGTGTTTTTCGCTTTTGAGCGCACCTCCCTCATCTTCTCGGTCCGCCCACAGTTACAGCGCTGGGTGGGTGCCGCCCTCAAACAGCAGCAGGCAGCCGCAGGAAGCTAATCGGGGCAACACAAGGCGGGCTCCGTCGCGCGGGTACAGCTCGACGCCAGCGGGCAAAGGCAACAGCTTCGATTTTGCGGGTCGGGCCGAGCTCAACTACGACGACGAGCTCAACTACGACTCGAGGCCAGCTCAGAATGCGTAAGTCCAAAATTTACCTTAGCCAGATCCGCCAGTTGATTGGGGGCGTGGGCGTTTAAGCGGCAGGAGGGGCAATTATTCGCGGTCGACCACCAGCGTGAACGGCAATGGCAAGCGCTCTAGGTCGCCCAGCTCGCCGGTGGCGCCCGCTTCCTTCCAGTCCCAGCAGCAGCAGTCCAACGGGCCCGAGAAGGCGGAATACACTCGGCCCTCGTCCTACACCCGCCCCCGTTACCCGCCTCAACAACAGTCCCTCGGCTCCTCCAGGGGCTCCCAAGACCCGTATCCATCATCATCCAGGGACTACTACCCGCCCCCGCCCTCGAACGACTGGCCGAGAGGCACACATTCAAGAGCCAGCTCTGGCGACTACAACTGGGCCGCTGCTGGCCACCGCCCGCCTTCAGGTCCGGGGCAACCCCCGCTGGACAACTTCCGCCACTCGCAAGGTCCGTCCAGAGGGCCACCGCCGCCTCCACCGCTCGAGAGGGATTATTCTCCACCCGGGCCCTCGCTTTATCGCAACAGCGGCGGTCGCTCCCCGCCCCTCCCGTCGCCCTACTCTAGCTCCTCCCTCAATCGATCCACCTCAGGTCCAGGCAGCGGACAAGGGCCAGGGCCGCCACCGAGGCAGAATGGCTTCCACCTTCGAGACTCGCGCGGCTCCTCCGACCTCGGCTCCCGCGACTTTGCAGCTAGCAGGGACCGAGATTATCCTTCTTCCTCGGACCGCTTACCTCCTCCAAATGGCGTTAACAAGAGCTGGAACGGCGGTGGCGGTCGACCGCTCACTCCACCCTCGCCGCCGCCAGCCAGGTTCAACTCAGACTACCGGAACTCCGGTCCGACGAGCCCTGGCAAAGGCTTCTCAGCCCACCGAGCCGCCGCAGCGATCCCCAATGGCCTACCTGGCGTCGGTTCGACTGGGCCAACAGCGCCGCCGCCGAGGGCTTTGCCCATCTCGACCAACCGGTCCGCCTCCCCCTCTAAACCGCCGCTGTCGCCTCCGCTCCCATCTCGATCGACCTCTGTGACAAAGACGCCGTCGTCCGCCACGTCTTTTGCCCACCTAAACGGGGCCGCGGAAATTGAGGAAGGCGAAGATGTGGATGTGGACCTCTTGCCACCCACCTCAAACTTCACTCCCCCGCCGCTACCTCAAGCGCCATCGGAACCGGCTTTGATGCCGCTGCAAGCGAAAGAAGAAGGCGAAGAGGAAGACGCGGCGCCTTTGCAGAGCGCGACGGTCAGCATGGACCTAGAAACGCCCTCGACTTCTACCTTTGTGCCGCCGACGCTTTCATTCCTGCCAGAGGAAGCACAGCCTGCGCCGTCAAGTCCAACCGCCACCGTGGACATGGGAATGTCCGCCACTTCCACTGTCCCTCCCTCGGCTCTAGCGCTCCAATCAGAAACCGCAACTTCATTCCCGCATCCTCCACTACCGGAACTCAACCTCGCACACCCAGAAGAGGAGACAGAACTGGCCGGCATTGCAGCTGCAGACCACGATCAAACCGTGCTGCCTTCCAACTCGCTGGTCGACGATGGGCAAGCCCTAGAACCTTCCCTTGTGCCAGTCGAAGATCTACAGAAGGTTGAAGAGCCAGCAGCTGAGCTTGCGTCACCGGCACCCGAACCTCGAGACGATCCTTCAGCAATGGAGCTCGAACCGCCGCCAACAGACGAACCAGCGCCAGCCGAAGCAGCTGTGGCACTAGATCCAGTTGATGACCAAGGAGGAGAGGCTTCGATGGACGTCTCGATGATCGAGCTTCCGCCTGTAGACGACGATGCCGAAACAGTGGAGGAAGAACCGCCGATCTTGCGCTCCCCTTCGCCATCACCCTTGCCGGAAACGTTCGACGAGCTGGTGCAGAAAAAGTCGGCCCTGTTCAGCGAGGACCTGGCCGACTCCATCGTTCAAGAAGCGACGGCCAAAAGACTGGCTTGCGTCAAGGGGCCGCCGCCGCTCAACATCGAGGCGATGGAGGCCATTAACGACATCACCAACCTACTTTCCTACTCTTCCAGCGTGCGCAAAAATCATGAGGCGTTCATGCCCTTCTTGTTCGCCGAGTTTGACAAGGCGCGGACGGAGCGGGAGGCCGAGGTGAAGCAGTTGCGGACGCAGTACAAGGCGCTGAACCGGCTTTGGAAGAAGCACTGCCGCAAGATGGAGAAGATCAAGGAGAAGCACGCCCGCAAGCTGCCTTTGCCTTTCCACCAGCACTCGGCAGCTGCTGGCATTCTAGGCCCTGTGGCCGGCAGCAGCATCCTCAATGGCCCGGCCTCTGGCGTGTCCAGCAATGGCTTCTTGCCGCCTACCACCCCGTCTGCGGACTATGGCGGCGGGCGAGGCAATAATGGCTACTTCGGCGGTGCAGGCGGTGGTGGCGTCGGAGGCAATTTCGACGACGGCCCTTTGACACCCAATTCAACCACTTCGGCTCTTTTTGGCGGCTCGATGACGCCTGGCTTGTTCACCAGTGGCCGACCAAGCCGAAGAGGTGGCGCGCCAGCAGTGCACGGCGACGCGGTGCGCTCAGAGGCCGAGTGGGAACAGATCCTCACCCACCTCCAAAACGCCGACGCGCTCGACCCAGCCTCCAGAGCAGCGCGATCTGCCGCTAGCGTTCCCGACATGCTGCCCTTTGGCGAAGTCGAGCGGCAGGTGGTCGCCTTCAAGGACGAGAACGCCTTGGTCGTTGACCCGCTCGAGTTCTACGGCATTGGCCCAGCGGCTGCCGCTCGCTCCGACCCCAACACAGCCGAGTGGACGGACGAGGAGGTGCACATCTTCTGCAACCGGTACACCCTTTACCCGAAACAGTTTGGCAAGATCGCCGCCGAGCTGCCCGGCAAGTCGATCCAGCAGTGCGTGCTATACTACTACCGCACCAAGAAGTTCGTCGACTATCGGGTACTCGTCTCCTCGCGCAACAAGGACGGCCGGAAACGCAACAAGCCCAAGTTGCTCGCCAAGACTGGCTCGTCTTTGCTGGCCGCGATGAAGCCCGCGAGAGATGGTGGCGCCGAGGAGGACGAGGAGGAAGAGGGCAACCAACCGCTCCAGCCCCCGCGCCCACCCAGCCCAAAGATGTCCTTCAATCACCTCAACGAGAAGGCGCTCGGCAGCCTCATCCACGAAGGCGTCGGCGCCACCACCACCGCTCGACTGCTGTATGGCACGACCAAGCGCAGCGACACCGAACACCTCAGGCAAAGGCGGTACATGGCTCGCTCACAGAACCAACAGGCCGCCCTCGCCGCAGCCGCTGCTGCTGCGGAGCAAGAGCCGGCTACTGCGGCACCGCTCGCGGACAATCTGATGGCAGCAGCCGAAGCCTTGGCAGCCCTCAACGGCGAGCCCGGCGTCGCTTTCACAACGGACTCTGCCGCCGACTCGCCCATGCAAGAGCTGGTGCCCGAAGTCCAAAGGTCGCGCACGTCCACTTTCAGCGAGCAGCCCTCGATGTTGCCCAAGCCCGTTACCCCGATCTCCACCGTCGGCGCGCCAGCGACCAACAAGAAGAAAGCGGGCACTTCCAGCTATTGGTCAGTCGTCGAAAAGAGCGAGTTTTCGCGGTTGCTCGCGCAGCATGGCAAGGACTGGCCTTCCATTGCAGACGGCCTTGGCTCCAAGACCTCGGTCCAATGTCGCAACGTGGGTCCTTCTTTTATCGAACTGATTGGCCCTTGCTAATGCTGGCATGCTCGAAAAGTTCTTTGCCAACAATCGGACAAAGATGAACCTGGAAGCCATCCTGATGCAAAACGAGATGGAAGGGGAAGAAGTTGGCAGCAACAAGGAGCTGCTTAAGGACGATTCCATGGCTGTCGACTCACCGACTGAATACGAGTCCCCTGAGGTGAGCTGTCCCTCGCTGGGTTACTGGATGTGGAAGTTGACAACCGACGCTTTGCGCTCGCAGCGTCCCATGTTGCCCTCTGTGTCCGACATGATGCAAGAGCCGCGCCGAGGCTTCTTTGCGCCGCCACCCGTCTTCGCCCCGACGCAAGTGCCGGCCGTCCACGACGACAGCGCGTCGGTGGAGGATTCGCGGCCAAACACAGGCCGCAGCGTTTCAGGCATGAAGCTAGACGACCTACTCAACAGCAAGTCTACTGAACAGACAAACACCTCGATGGACCACGACTGGTTCAACGAGCCGGCCAAAGACGGTGGCGATCTGACGGACGAAGAGCCACCTCCCGTGCCTGTGCCCGCGCCCGCGCCTCACCCTCGCCATCGTGCTTATCCAATGCCTGCTCGCCATCACCACTCCTACCCACGGATGGAGATGGAGTGGGCGCCGCCGCAACGCTACCAATCCTACCCGCCAGAAGTCGACCGCTACGGCCGACCTTTACCCCCTCAGCCCCAATCCTACCCTTACCCGCCTCAAGGCCCACCTCCGCAGGCCTACGGGTACCCGCCTCCGCCTTATCGACAAGATGAATGGCGGGATTCGTACAGGCAGCCGCCACTGCAGCAGCCTTTCCCGCCAGATCACCAACACCGACCGCCGTACTAGTAACAGATTTACACAGGGAACATTCGTTTGTAGGACTTTGAACAAGTCTCGTGTGTACAAATATTGAGGGAAAAGAAGAAAACTGTTCAACTCTTTGCACATTCGCCCGCCTATCAACGACTTGCGTGGGCCTTGATGGCCGCATCTAGCGCCGCTCCGACCCAATCCAACAGCACCTGAGGCTCCTCCATACCAATGGTCACCCGAACCAAGGTCGAAGGCACGCCCCATCCTCTGGCCCAGTCCAGCTCGCCCCAATGCGCGAGGATGGTGAACGGGCATGCGAGGGAAAAGTTTGTGCCCAACGAAGGCCCTTTGTTGACGGCCAGCGTATCGTAGAATGCAACTGCAGCGGCTTCCGACCCAAAGTCGAGGCTGAACAAGGACGTGAAGCCGGGCTTGAGGTCGCCGGTGACGGAGCGCATGTGGCGACGATAGTTTTCGGTTGTCTGCCATTTTGGGTACATGACCGACGTCAGCGCCTCTTGCTGACCGAGCTTGGAGTGCAGAAAGTCGCAGACGAGTTCGGTGTTGGCGTCGACTGTTGCCCGGCGCTGAGCATAATTGCGAGAGTTGCGCTCGAGGTAAAGGGCGTCTTCGTCGAAGAGCGTGTCTTCAAAAATGTCCTCTTGGGCGGCTTTAAGCTCCGCATAGTATCGGCCGGCAGGATTAAGGATAAGGCTGCAAATCTTGTCGTCAGACAAGAGGCAAGCGGCCACATAGAAGCCTGGGCCTCACCTCCCCGACATGACATTTCCGTCGCCGCTGAAGATCTTGGTCAAGCTGGACACCGCAATGTCGACGTAGGGCAGCACTTCCACGTTAGCAAAGGTGCCGACGGTTTCGTCGACGACCAGGAGAAAGCCGTATTTGTCGGCGAGCTCGCGAAGCTTGACGAGGTTGACAGTCCGCAAGAGCGGGTTAGAAGGAAACTCAGTGAACAAAGAGAGGATCTTGGGCTCCGTGTTGGACTGCAGCAGCGCCTCGATCTCCGCCAGTTCCGAGTCCAGCCCTTGCCCGAAGTGGTGGGCGCCTGGCCCCCATTTCTCCAGGATCTTCAACGTGTCGACGTATGGAAACCTGAGTGGAAGCTGTGTGAATTTTGACCTGATTGAACCGAGTGGCACGGGAACCTACCCGTAGCATATGCTTTTGCCCATCTTGGTGCCCTTGCGGACGCGGTGCTCGTAGCAAAGCTGGTAAGCGTGGAAGATGGCGGACATGCCAGTGGGATACAAGTAGACGTCCTCTTCCGTGACGGCTGTAACTCCGCGAAAGCTGGGCTCTTTGTTGAACGGAACGCCGCCTGCCAGCTTGAGTGCGGCCTTCTCGTTCTTTACGGTGGAATGGGTTTGGGTGGTTGCCGGCGATTCCTTGAGCACACCAGCGATTCGACGACGAACAGCCGTCTTTGCTAGTGGCCCCAAGGTCTTGGCCAGATTGCGGCCATAGCGCTCTTCAACGTAAGAACTTTCTGGCATCTCGTTGTCATCGTCGGTGGAGTGGCCGGCGTCGCTCAATGAAGTGAGAGATGCGACAGAGCTCGCCAGACTGTCTACCTCTTGACTTGGGCGACGCGAGTAGTGCCGGTTGGAGCCGAAGCCTCGCCTGGAAGGTTTCGACTCCGGGGCGACAGGCGAGGTGGGCACCGATTCCGGGCTGTCCTTGGTTTGGAGGAGGGTGAGAAAGCGCTCGGCGTAACGACTGGAGATACCGTCGCCAGTGTGCTGCCAGTACTCCTTGCCGATTTTGGCGTGGTCCTTGTGCATGAAAACCGCATAAACCGACTTTTGCGTCTCTGCCGTGCTGGGTCCCGCCCAGTTCACTTCTACAACCCGAGAGGGGACCGCCGGTTCCTTATTGGCCAGGAAAGTCTTGCACCCAGTCGCGATCGTTAAGGTCGGGAAGAGGTAGCACGCCTCGTCCTCGGAGCCGTAAACCGAGTGGCAGTGGGCGGCGGCCTGGAAGAGGACTCAGATTTATGCGTCTGACTAAAGCACCGAGCAGCAGCGTACCTCTTGAATCAGTTTGTGGACGAAGAAGCGGGGGTAGCCAATCTGCATGGCTTGCACGACGCGCGGCTGCCCGCACTCGTAGTCGACGACATCCGCCCACTTAGGAAGAGACACAGAAACAGCATGCTTGTCGTTTGGGACTGGAAATCCCAGAGGTATCGACATGGCTGGCTGTTTGTGGCGAAGGGGCCAAAATTTCGGTTTGACTCGGCAGCAGCACCTTGCCGCCAAACGTCGACTCCATCAAGCTCAGAATGCTGCTTACATTGTTCCGAATGACACTGAGCCCGGCCTACAACCGAGCATTCGGCACCTCTGCGTCCCTGCTCTTCAGGGCCCCGGGATTCCATCCGCGCACTCGAAAGCCGCTAAACAGCAAACCTGTCAAGTCCAGGGGCTGGCTTTGGAAGTCCATGGCTAAAGTGAGCCATCGTTTGGATTGTGCTTTGGACATCGCCCAAGGTCTAATACGGGCCCCAGTCGAAGCGCCGGCGAGAGGCCCTGCGCAAGAATTTTGCATGGGCTCAGATCAAGCAGTAGCAAGGCGCTTGGACGCCTGTGTACACAGCACCCCACGAGCGACACGGCTCCCAGTTCACTCCACTCCACCGCAATCTACGCCACACAATTCAAACCTTCGAGATGCAAATCTGCCTGCCCTGTTACCACGGCCCTTGGTCATCTGGCTCCCACGTTCCTCCCTTACGTGTTAACAGAAGAAGTTCAGTCCCGAAGCCGTCGACGACCGTCCCCTATTCAAGATGCAACCAGCCCTCGTAATTCGCCAGGAAAGGCGGTGCACGTACGAACGGACATCAACGCAGATGCTTTTGGGGGCCTGCTCATCCTCGCACCTTTTCAATGCCCTCTCCCTTCTCCACCAACCAACCACCGATGGCCTATCCCTTTGGACCACCCTCGCCAGAAGAAGCTTTTGGGCTACCGAAGCGATTTCACGACTTCGGGGTAAGCATATCTGCGTCCAATTCGGCACGGGCCCAGGTCTTGATTTGATTTTGAGCCTCTTTAGCGCCGCACTTCGCCGACGGGAGGGCCCACCTTCGACCCTATCAAAGGCGCCTCAACCCACGGTTTCCAGTCGGCTTCACCGCCACATTCGTCCTTCAGCGAAGCGGAGCGGCAATTGGCTCCGTCTTTCCCTCAGGTCGACCACGAAGAGGTCTACGGGCAGATGGAGTCCCATCTGAGGCAGAACCCCGCCGCATTTCGCTCGAGGTCCCAGCAGCCTTTGCCACCGCAGCGCCAGCAGAATCCTTCCTCGTTAGCCCTCATCCTCCACGACCTCGAAACTCCGAACCCAAGCGCCCCCTATGTCGACCGTAGAGACTTTCATCGCACAAGCTCTCAGCGGGATTCCTCGACGTCGCCTAGGCTTTCGTCGTCTTCGTCTTCCTCCCGACATTCCAGCGCGGCCTATGAATCTTCCCCGTTCTCATCTCATGGTCCCTCTCCCACAACGTCTCCGTACTACACCTATGGCCAGCCACCACAGCCCGGCGGCTCCGCCCCGCTGGCCCTGTCCGGCCGCACCAAGAGCTCGCGCGAAGTGATGGATACCTCTAAGGTCAACGTGCAAGAGCAATTGGGCCCTCTTTCTCCGAGCGCACGCCCATCGACGTCGGCTAAGCGCGAGACTTTCGATCCGTCGTACCTCAAAGCGGGCAAAGGTAGCGGCGGGCGACAGATGCTCGATATGTCGTTCCTCAACAGGGGTGACGGGGGAAGAGAAGCCTTCGATCCAAGCTTTCTGGACCGGCAAGGGCCTGGCGGCTCCGCTCTAGCAGGGCGCGGGATGATGAGCCCGAAATCCGATGGCGGTGGCGGCGGCGGCGGCGGCGACAAGGGGCGCCAACCATTCGATCGCAACTACATTTCCTCCTTTAATCAAGGCCCAGTCGAACGCCATGCTTTCACAGCAGACGCCCTCAACAAGCCAGAACGACCTCGAGGTCTTGTCGCTTTCCCTTCGAAGCCTCGCCAAGACGAGGAATACAAGTTCCCTCCCTCCTGCATCTACAACGGTCAAGTTCTGTCGGTCAACGATTTCCAAATGATGAGTTCGAACGCGGCCGGCCAGTTCGGGCGCACCCGCCAGGCCTCGCCATACCCCGGTCTTCCGCCACCATACCCTGAAGCGAGCCGACAGAGCCCATACAGTGCGCCTTACGACTCTGCAGCCTTCGAAGCTCCGCAGACTTCACCTCGGATGCGTAAGCTCTGTCTTCGTGCCTTTGCTGACCTGTTCGCTGAGCGGGATTCAGCGTATTCGCCACCTCCTGTTGGCCTCACACCCTCGGCCATGCCTCCTGGCGCCTTTCCAAGCTATCAAATGCAGATGCCGCCGGGACAGCAATTCAGCACAGCTCCGATGATGCCCAACCTGCCCAACCTCCAATATGGCGAAGTTCAAGCGGGGCCGCAGCTAACTCAACCTTCGCCCTTCAACCCGCCCAGCTCGTCCAGGGTCGAGAGACCGGAGCCGTCGGCGCAACATTCGCAGTATACCGCATTCTCCGCCACCACCCGCAATGCCGCAGACCGCACTTTTTTTGGCTGAGAGCTGGCCTCTCTTTTGCTAGGATCTTTTGGGTCTCGCCGAACATGGCTACAGCATTTGATGCATTAATATTAATCCTATACCATCGATACCAAAGTTTGAGACCTTTCGCTCCGTCTGGCACCGATTTGCCACTTTTCGTTCGGCCAGCTGATGATCCGACTCAAAACTATCTAAGACTTCGTTTTGCGGTGATTCAATAGGATGTGGCTCGTCTGGGCTTGAGGCAGGAGCCAGTTACAAGTTGTTACAACTTCTGAACGCATTAAATTGCCAGTCATCATGCTCAACTTTGCCCGGCAGTCGTGCCTCTGTGTCCTTTTTTTGCCGATATCTGTGCTTGACTGCCTGATGCACTATTCTTGGTGCACGCCGCCGTGCCGAGTGCCATATGCTGAAAGGACGCCGCCTCGGAGGCGGGCGCCCCACTTGGCGGCCAACTCGTTCTGCTGGCGGCCAAGACAAGAGGGCGTCGCTCGTCTTCTGCTCTCAGTCGGGCATCTCCTGCTTGATTCAAAGAGACACGCATCGGCCCAGCCCACCAAGCAAACAGAAAGATTCATCCACGCGCACACTCTCGTCACAAATATGGATCCCGTTGTAGTTGCGCTTCTACTACTCTCGGTAGTTTTGCTGTTCGTTCGCCAGTTTAGAAGACCTGCTTCCAAGTTTCCTTTGCCTCCAGGCCCCAAGCCGTCGTGGGTGCCCTTCGTTGGAAATGCGTGGCAAATGTCGGCTCCTGGCACCATGTTTGCCACCAAGCTCGACCGCTGGGCACAAGAGTTTGGTCCCATCTTCAGCCTTACAGCCTTCGGGGAGACCACGGTAGTCTTGAACTCGTTCAAAGCAGCGAAAGAGGTGCTGGATGATCGCGGTGCCGCCTTTGCGGATCGACCGTCCAACGAGTTTGTCTCGCAATACATTTGCAAAGGCGGTCATGTCGGTCTTGAACCTGCTAACGACAAGTACGTTGTCTCTGCGGTCTTCTTCGCGTCGTGCTTATGCGGGGGCCTATGCAGCTGGAGAAAACAACGCAAGGCGCTTGCTCGGGAGATCAATGTTGGTGTCGTTCAGCAGTTCTCTGGAGCCCAAGAGAGAGACGCCTACCACATGGCCAACGGGTTCTTGCAACGACCTCACGAGGCAAACAAAATTGCGGATCGCTTCTCCGGGTCGGTGGCGTTGGGCGCGATGTACGGATATCCTGCGAAGGAGTTCGACGACGAGATTGCAGCGGAGTTCAAGCTCATTAGTGAGCTGAAGAATCGTACGCTTTGCTTCTTTAAGCTCTTGCCACAGCTATTGCTCATTGTGAGCGATGCAGTGGCTTACCAGCCGGGAGCAACATACTACAACATATTTCGTAGGTGTTCAGTCCTACTGTCCGTCTGCCAGCTGCCCTGCTCAAGTATCCGGTGTAGCTTCACTGCGCTGGCTTCCTGAGTTCTTGATGCCAAGCAAGCGAACCGGGCGCCTTCTCAGGGAACAGTCGGACGCAATGGACCGCAAGATGAGCCTCTGGGTCCAGGATCAGATGGCCAAGGGACAGGAAACTCCATGCTTCCATGCACGCCAGCTCCAAAGCGACAGAGATGGATCTGGCGAGCTGTCCGAGTTTCTTCGAGACGCTTTGACCGGAAGTGAGCATTCATATCTCTGTGCCTCTGTTTGAACCTCGTACTGAGTGTGGTGGATCAAGGTGTGATGGGTGGCGCCGGAGGTGTGATAGCCATTCTTCATTCAAATGGCGACTTGACTGAGTATTCACGGCCCAGCGACAACCGCCATCTCCATCTTGAACATTATTTTGGCTTTTCTGAGTAAGTCCAGCATGCCACGAGGGGTGCGATTGGGTTTGACACTCTCTTATGCAGCATTCCCGGAGGTCCAGGCCAAGGTTCAAGCCCATGTCGATGAAGTCGTTGGCCGGGACCGCATGCCCTGCGCTGCCGACATCCCCAACTTGTCCTATGTGATCGCGGCTTCTTACGAGTCCATGCGCTGGCGATCTGCGTCTCGGATTGGCAAGTTTTCTGCGGGCCTTCACATGAATGACACCTAACTTCATTCACAGGCGTCCCCAAGCAAGCGGCACAGGACGAAGTCTATGAAGGGTACTTGATCCCGAAAGGCGCTACCATCATAGCAAACCAATGGACGATTGGCCACGACCCAGAGGCCTTCCCCGATTGGGGCAACGTGCGGCCTGAACGCTATCTCACTCCCGAAGGCGAGATTGATCCCGAAGTGCCAATGGCCGAGTTTGGGTTTGGCCGTCGGATCTGCCCGTGGGTCATCTCCAGACTTTCTTCCGCCGCCCTTTACTGACGCCTTTTGGCGGACAGTGGCCGTTTGTGAGTCATCTCTGTTCTTCCGCTTTGCGGTGCCACATTGTCTGACGCTATCCTTTGCAGCCTCGCCACTCGCTCTTTGGCCTTGGGCGTGGCCACGTTGGCCTGGGCGTACACCTTTACCAAGAAGCGGGATGAGGACGGCAAGATTATGGAGCCGAACCTCCACATTGAAGCTGCAGCGGACGGTGGTTTCGTTTTGTGGGTCCTTCGCGCGCTCTTGCCTTGCGCCACTGATTTCAAGTCAGCGAGCCCCATCCCTTCCCTTACAACTTGGAGATCCGGGGCACCAACGTCCCTAGTATCATCAAGGAAACGCTCGCTGCTGCTTGTGAGCAATAAGGGGTCAGCTGCATTTGGGGGGAAAGGGGGTGGCGGTCATGGTGGCGACCAAACTCGCAGGTTGTTCTGTCTCGCCCTTTCGAACTTGCCCACCCGAAGTTTAATTGAACCTTGTATGCCCTGTGCTGTTGTGTTGGACTGTTTTATTTAGAGCAGTGCCCTGCCCTGCCTTCCTGTCTGCCATTTGTGGCGATGCTTGCCACTTTCCTGCATCATTTCGCTTCGCGCCGACTGACACAGAGCCTCGCACAGACTCTCTCGCCTCTGCTCTATTTTTTATTAGATGTCTACAGACTGCTTCATTCATCGAAAGGCAACGTTATCGGTGACGGGGAGTGGAGAAGCCTGTCGCAAATTCAAAGCTCATGAGCGGCAGCCTGCCCCCGCTGCCGCCGGCCTCCCCCCTCTGCCTGGTGCCGTTTAATTGTGTGATCTGCAGCAACCAAGTGTGCTGGACAGGTCGATGTCAGAAGAGCGTAAAGTCCGGTATGCCCAAGGTGTTCACTCGCATTGAACCGCACTCAAAGAAGAGCGAGCGCTTTTGGCTGGCAGGAGCCGAAAGGTAAGGCGGGGTGTGCGAGTGTGCATGAATCTCTCTTAAATTCCTATCAAGGATCGGCCTTGTGACCTCTGCCGGCGACGTAAGAAGCGATGCGCCATCATGGCGCGAAATCAGCCTTGCACGGTGAGCCTGCAGCCATCAGCCGGCAAGTCTAGTCGCCACTGAACTTTTGTCCAGCTCTGTGCTTCTTTGAAAGAAGCCTGCACTTTCTTGGAAGATCCGTTCGACCGCAGCCACCACACCCTTCCCCGATCTGAAAGCTGGACTCCAGCCGCGGTCTTCTCGCTGCCTTTGCCTGTCGGCAACAGCCCCCAAAGCTCTTCCGGAGAAGCGCTCACTGGACCTGTAGAGTTTCGCGGCGGCACCAGCCAGTATTTTGATGAGCTGGACGGGGCTGCGCTGCCCCAGAGCTTCATCCAGCTCGACCCGACCGAAGGGACTGTCGAGGAACCTACAATTCAATTCTTCTCCCCAACTTCCACCACTACAGCGGACATCATGGCTTTAGTCGGCACAGCATCTAGACCATTATTGAGCCTCTACTTTACCGTCATCGACCCCGTTTTTCCTGTCTGCCTGGTGGACGATCTGGCGGGGTCTTTGGGTCGACAAGACACTACTGGAGGAGTCGATCCGAGGCTGGCACAGTCCGAAGACCGTGCACTGGCTCCTTTCCTTGCGTGTATGCTGGTATCAGCTGCTCAGTATGTCGCCTGATGGGCTAAGCCCAAAAACAGTGCTGAAAGCCATTCCGGCAGTTTCGCTTGGATGGACCCTACTTTAGCGACACTCTCACCTTCAGTTATTAATAAGCTGCGAGAATATTCCCGGCTGGCTTGCCTTTTCGAAACCCGAGTTCCCCGGCTCGTCACTCTCCAAGCGTTGATGCTCCAATACTTGCTACTGGGCTTCAAGACGCCAGCCAAGTCATCCGAGTTATGGCTCTCGGTCGGCATGTTGATCACCACAGCCACTAACCTGGGTCTTCACGAGGACCCGACGCCTTGGAACATCTCCAAGCGCGAAAAGTCGAAGCGCAAGCAGCTTTGGTGGTTCCTCTACCTCACAACGACCTTTCTCAGCCACACGCTTGGGAAGATCAATCTCATCCACTCGGCATCTTTTGATGTCCCACCGCTGGACGAGGACGACTTTGAAGATGCCACCGGACGCGATATCGTTCTTAAATCCGCAGAGCTGGCCGTGATCCTCCACGAAATCACAACAGATCTTTACGCACCAGCGCGTAGTAAAGAGTTGAGGGGATGCAAAGCGCGTGCCGAGGCCATCGTGCAAGCCTCGATGCAAAAGGTGCCAATCGCTCGCTTTCGCACACCTTAGTTCAGCAATTAAATTGTCTTTTCGTCCACAGCTTAATGCCTGGCAAGATCACCTCGAATCACTGGGACCATCCAACGCCGCCCATCGCTCGCCGCCCCTCCGGCTAACAGGGCACGTCGTTCGGATCTCGCTGCATCGGATATCGATGAAACACAGCGAGCCCGGGGACTTCGCTGCTCGAGAGAGCGCCCTTCGGACCGTCGAGCGAGTTGTCGACTGGACTAAATGTACGTTCTCCCCTGTGATCACAGCGAGCAGAACAAGGGATCGAGTTCATCAGTCCCAATAGCTTTGACCGCCTACCAAATCGCATCAGTCTGGGTGACTCAAAGCAAATACGACTTCGCGATTGTCTCCAGCTTCATCCTCGCGTTGCTGTTTACCTCTCCGGATCGCGAGCAGTTTGATGCCGTGCACACTTTGCTGCATGCTTGGCGCTGGTCTCTCCAACAGCACGCCAGATCTGGTCGAGACTTGGTATCAGATGCACTGGCTAGGCTGGACTCTTTCCACGCAGGCACGCCGTCGGCTTTGATCAACTTGGTTCGTTCCAAAGTTCTCCACTGCCACGCGGTCCTCTCTGATGCTCTGGATTGCAGTGGGAGAAGAAGAGACACATGGCGGTGTATCAGTACGACAACTCGCACATCGGCACCCCCAGCCAGTCGCACGCCGAAGAGCCGCCACCCGAAATCTTCCCCCTCTTCACGACCGCTCCCGGCTCCGGCATGCTCGCCTCCTCCTCTAGCGCCACCCACTCGTTCGCCTCTCCAGACCCGAGCTTCAACATCGACTCGTACTTCTGGCAGACCTCGACCGGAGCCAGCCTGGGCGTGCCGTTTGATTTCTGGTCGAGTGGCGCCGACCAACTTCCGGACTTCTCAATTGGGCTGCTGCCGGAAGCTGGGGCGTCGGACATGACTGGAGGGCCTCGGTTCTCAGGGGCGGCGGACAATGATGCGAAGACGCCTTTTTCGGTGCGGTGAGGGTGGCAAGGGTGGCAGGTGATGCAAGGTATATACACGAGGGCAAGGAAACGCGCGGAGAGAGAAGGGGGAGAACTATGCTAAGTAGAGAAGAAAGAACACGCAGACGTGTAGGGCCCTGAAACAGTCCGTCTTTTGAGAAAATAGTGTAAAATCAAAACAATCGGGAGTGTGGTGGGTGGTGAAAAGGGTGGCTATTCAGTCTTGGGTCTGACCGACGCCTTTTCGTCCATTGGCTTCTCCCCGATCGGCGCGAGCGTCGAAGGGGATGTGGCGGGCTTGAAGCCGGACACGGAGGAGGAGATGAACTTGGCGAAGCGCTTGCCGTACTCTAATGGCGGGACGGGCGAGATGGCGTGCTGTTCATCAACCGACTCCAACATCAGAAACCTTGGGCTAATGAAGTTGGGACGCAAACGAACCTTATCCTCGACCAGCCCTTTGAAGAAGTTCTCGGCGCACTTCTTGAAGCCGTATGGGGTCAAGATGTCGATGATGCCGAGGTAGTAGATGGTGTCCATCGGGTAGTTGAGCTCGTTGGAGGACCTGAAGCCGCCCTCGTCTTGGTAGAAGATGAAGTGGCGCCGCTCGGACCGGTCCTTGTCCGGCAAGCGGTGGTTGGACTCGTCGATGCCTTTGGGGTCGGAGGACTCGACGGCTTTGCGGAGCTCCGAGGCGTCCGGGGCGCGCTGCTTGACTTGGGTGAGGCGGCGGCGCATTTTGGCAGATGATTCCGGCTGTGCGAGCGTCAGCGACATCTCAAAGAGATAGAGGGAGACGACAACGCACGCTGAAAATGGTCAAGGCTCCCTCTCGCAGCTTGTCCTTGTTGCCTCTGGCCACATCGTGGAAGCCAATGAGCAGCGAGTAGTCCATGATCCGGAGCTCCTCCAGCAGCTCGACGTCGGCCCTGAGCTGCTCCAAGAACAACATCCGCTTCTCCGGCCCCAGCATGAGCACTCTGCCTCGGGCGATCCAGTTGAGGTCTTTGAGCGTGGTGTGCGGGTTCTTGAGGATCTTCTCCTCCGCCGTCTCGCGCGACACGGTCGACCCTTTAAGGTCGTACGTCTCGTGGATGTCGCGGTGGGGCGGCATGAGGTTGTTCATGATGACAAAGTGGATCTTGCGCCCCCGGGGCAGCTTGACGCGGTGGAGGCCGTAGAAGCGGGAGAGTAAGGTGTGCGGGTTGCGGATGACGTGGTCGTGGTAGCGCCTGAGGATGCGGCGGAGGAACTTGTGCTCCGAGTGGTGGATGGTCTTGATGATGAAGCGGTAGTCCCTGGAGAAGTAGAAGAAGGAGCCGGACTTGCCGGGCGAGCCGAGCTCGGAGAGGATGTACTTGGCGGTCAGGGAGAGGAGGTAGTCGGCGGGGTCGAGGAGGAAGTGCTCCCTTAAAGCGCGGAAGACCCAGGGTGCGTAGTCCTTGAACTTGAAGTCGTACCGCGCTGAGGGCGTCAACTCGTTGCCCACTCTGTGCGGTTGCGAGGAATATTTCAGTCAGTGCAAAGTTTGCGATGACTGGAGGAAGGGGGCTCGAACGCACATGTCAAAGGAGAACTTGTGAGCCGCTGTGTAGTCCTCGTCGGTGAGCGGCCGGTCCATCTTGGCTTGGCACCTCGAGACCTGTATGTCACCCCACCCTTTGCATCAGATCTATGGTCACTGATAATGTGAGGAGGGAAGCCATACACCGATGCGGATGCCGGTGAGCATGTTGTACATGAGGACGTAGTTGACGTGCCCTTCGCCGACCCAGTTGCCGACCAAGGGGGTCTCCATCTGGGTCAAGTTGCGCTCCAAGTTTGGCCGCTTGTAGGTGGGCTCCTGAACGACCATGGCGCCTGCAGCGGACGTCGACTGGGCCGGCTGCTGTTCTTCATGGACCGAGCTGTGGCCGCCGGCGCTAAGGCCAGAGGGGTGCTCGTCCCCAGAGGAGGCATCCCTGGCCGAGCGGGAGGAGGACCTGTTCCGGCTCTTGTCCTTCTTGCCGGCCAGCTTCTCCCTTTCGAGCTTCTTGTTCTGCCGCTCTTTTCGGATCTCGTCGGCCTCCTTGGCGATGGAATCCTGAAAGTCCGCGTCCACCCCCGCGTGCAGGGTCGTTTGTTGTTGAGGTTGGGAGAGGGATTCAAAGTCGTTGGACGTGGTGGAGGGCGACATGGAGAAGGCTCTGGAGGGTCTGGTAGGGGTGAACTTGGATAAGGAGCGGCGGAGGGCGCCATTGTTGTTGGAGGTGGAGGTGGAAGAGACGGAGGTGGCGGACCGCCTGATGCCCGGCCCAGCGGCGGAGGAGGAGGCCAGGCTGGTGCTGGACACGTTGTGCGCTGTCGTCGGGGAGGGTGGCGGAGGCAGGAGGGAGGTGGACGGTTGTTGTTGCTGGTGAGGCGGGTCGAAGAAGAAGCCATTTTTAGTGGGCGTCGGCGCTTGCACGGACCACGCCACGGGCAGCTCTTGGGCGACGGCGTCAGGCGAGGAGGTCAGTGGCGGTGACAGCGCCGCAGCGTCGTCGTCGTCGTCGTCGAGCCGCTCGTCGTCGCCGTGGGCTGAGGAAGGCGGCGAGGGCGGCAGCGAAGGCGGGTTGAGCGTGGCGGAGTGGCGCTGGCCTGTCAAAGCGCCCTCGACGCGCTGCCTGAGCGACACCGGCGCGGGCCCCTCGGCCAAGATGACCTTGTTCTTGGCCACTTTGACAATGTGCACCTCCGCGTCCCCATCGCACGCCAGCGCCGCCAACGGGTTCACCGCGCTGGATGTACTGGCTGAAGTCGCATAATCCATTCCATGGCAAAAAGTGCTGGGACGAAGGAAGCCAACCAAAATATTCTCGCCGGCGCCCAATTTCAGGGGCTCAACTCAGGGCGTGCAAAACTTCTGGGTCGACTCGGACGGACCGTCGGTCTATATGATTTTCAGTCCAGATTACTATAATAAGCTCTCATTGAGACTAGGCGGGCATGCTGCTGCGAGGTTGCGAGGGAGGCTGGGATTGTGTTTGAGGTTGGTGCGGCCGCAGCCTGTGCTTTGTTGACGTCGTCCTTTGCCTGGACTGCAAGCTTCAACTCATGCAAGTCCAGTATATGACTTTGGTAGAGCGCCACTCACTGTGCAAGCCAAGTTTGGTGACCCAGAGAAAGCCGATCACGCATGACGACGCACAGCTTGGACAGCGTTCATGCAAGAGACCTGTCGGAGGCAGAAAGCAAGAAAGAGTCAAGAAAGGGATTGACTAGCAGTAGGGCAACACCACCGACCATAACGAATGGGCCATGGCAGCCTTCAACCTTCAAGTGGTCGAGAGCAAGCATGGATTCGTATGGCCTGAATGGAGCTGTCGGCCAGAATCGACGAACTTCTCAGTCACTGGATCATGACTATTGCTAAGGAAAGCTGACCAACCTGAAGAAGAGGCCGACAAAGGCGGTGGGGGATAGGCGGGAAGAAAGCGGTGAGCCAACAGATTGGGAGGCCTTTGGATCTGTTGGCATCAGGAGGAGTTCAGTCAGCACCTAATAAGGCTTTGACTGATGGATGACCAAGCACCAACATATATAGAAACAGCGCTGGACAGCCTCGGCCAAAGCCTGCGGTTTTCAAGGTCGCTGTTCGCTTGGGCTGTGTAGAAACGTCAACTCAGAAGTCAACTTAATGACTTTGGTAGAGCTTCACTCACTGGAAGCAGAATTTGGGAGACCAGGAGCAGACAGTGCAGTCTTGGCGCTCACACAGCGAAGAGCGTTTCGGCAGGACAGGAAACCTGTCGGACCGGTCGATCACGATAGTCAGGATATATGATGGACTGTCAGTAGACGCGGGCACCGACCAGAGACGAAAGAGCTGGGTTTACCACTGTTCCCGCTAGATGGCGCAGAAGCGTGGATTGGTACGAAACAAAAAAGGGCTGTCGGCAGCCAAAACCGAAAAGTCACTATTCTCATCAATGACTAAAGGTGGAGAGCATTGACCAACCTGAAGAAAGAGGTGTACAAAGATGGGAGGTGGCCAGGCGGGAAAGTGGTGAGCGCAGCAAAATCGAAAGACTTTCGGGTCTGTTGTATCTCATGAAGGACACATAGTCAGCAGATGGTAGCATTGACTACGGTGGAAGGACGACGACCAACAACAGAAACCGGGCGAGCCCTATCTTTCGAAAGCGATGACAAGAGCCAGATTAGGCCAGCTCGGGCATGAACCGGACCGCCTTCCCCTCGTTCTTCGTGTGCTTCTTGAGCTCCGCTGAGTGACCAGTCCTACGACATCAGCATTCTTCGAAGCTGATGTGGTAAATGGGCGAGCTGTCATACCCCGCAGCGAAGATTTGAGCCAAGGGCTGCCCTCTGGCGGGTCCTGCTTGCCGGTGCACCAGTAAAAGATCATCCATTCCGGCACAGTGAGCAGCTTGTCGAGCTCGATCAGCTCCTCGACGTCCATGTCCCCCAGAGACAGAAGAGCCAACAGGCCGCTCTCCCACCAGCCGCAGTGGAGGAGGGTGAATTGGCATGAGACAAAAAGAACTGTGGGCCCGATGACACAAAGAGTCACTATTGTAATCAATGACTACAGGTGGAGAGTATCGACCAACCTGAAGAAAGAGGTGTACAAAGATGGAGGTGGTCAGGCGGGAAAGTGGTGGGCTCAAACGCATCGGAGAGCTTTCGGATCTGTTGCGGCGGTCGCTGTTGACAGTCAGAGTGTAAAGCTTTGACTGATGTATGAGCAAGCACCAACATAGGTAGAAACGGCGAGCCCTCAGTTCAGCGCTGGACAGCCTCGGCCAAAGCCTGCGGTTTTCAATGTCGCTGTTCTCTTTAACTGTGCAAATGGCTCCATTTCGAGTCAATTGGATGACTTTGGTAGAGCTCCACTCACTGGAAGCAACACTTGGGAAGACCAGAAGCAGAGGTTGAAA
Organism: Cystobasidiopsis lactophilus; assembly: GCA_001599975.1. Lineage (NCBI taxonomy): Eukaryota > Fungi > Basidiomycota > Agaricostilbomycetes > Agaricostilbales > Chionosphaeraceae > Cystobasidiopsis > Cystobasidiopsis lactophilus. Next base: position 231,908 of record BCIO01000002.1, read on the forward strand.
TTCTGGCGCTCGCACGGCGAAGAGCGTTTCTGCAGGACAGGAAACCTGTCGGATCGGTCGAACACGAAAGTCAGGATATATGATGGACTGTCAGTAGACGCGGGCACCGACCAGAGACGAAAGAGCTGGGTTTACCACTTCCACTAGCTGGCGAGGAAGCGTGGATTGGTACGAAACAAAAAAAGGCTGTCGGTGGACAAAACCGAATAGTCACTATTGTACTCAATGACTACAGGTGGAGAGCATCGACCAACGTGAAGAAAAGAGTTGTACAAAGATGGAGGTGGTCAGGCGGCAAAGTGGTGAGCGCAGCAAAATCGGAAGGCTTTCGGGGCTGTTGTATCAAAAAGTCCACGAGCAGTCAGTAGATGGTAGCATTGACTACAGTGGAAGGACGACCAACAACAGAAACCGGGCGAGCCTTTCTCTTTTGAAAGCGATGACAAGAGCCAGATCAGGCCAGCTCGGGCATGAACCGGACCGCCTTCCCCTCGTTCTTCGTGTGCTTCTTGAGCTCTTCTGTATGCATTCTCCCACTGCATCAGCACTTTTGGAGATGATGTGGTAAAATGCGCGAGCTGTCATACCCAGCAGCGAAGACTTGAGCCAAGGGCTACCCTCTGGCGGGTCTTGCTTGCCGGTGCACCAGTAAAAGATCATCCATTCGGGCACAGTGAGCAGCTTGTCGAGCTCGATCAGCTCCTCCACGCTCATCTCCCCCAACCTGGCCGGCGTGGCCCAAGTGGAGAGCAGCAGGCCAGTCTCGAGCGTGCCCCTCTTGCGGGTTTGGTAGATCAACCTGGCGCGCATGCGATCCACGTCTATTCCAGTGTTCTTGAGGCCGTCCAGAGGGTGCGGCGTGTATGAATCGGGCGAGCGATCCACATCCAGCGGGTGTTGCAAGGGCAGAGGGTAAGGGTCCGCCTCGGAGCCTTTGGCCGCCAACCTCGCGCTGGTCGATGACAGTGTTCGAGTTAACGAACGAGTCAAGCAGGTCACAAGTCGGACTTTCAGCATGTTGTTCATGGTTCGAGGTCAAAAGTGGGATTTTGTGCTTTTGGACAGCAGCAGCCACTCGAGACACTTGTGACTTGTCTCCTAGCATGACGAGCCTTTGAAATGCCTCTGGCTGCTGTGCAAGACCAACTGCCCAGAATCGCAAAGGTCGGACTGGCCACTTTCGCGCTGTTGTCGCTCCTGTCAGTTCGATATGGCCGTGAGTTTTGCCCCCTTCCCCCATCCCTTTCAGTGGATGTCCAATGAGTTGGAGTCTCACAGGACGATCGCGTATGTCTTTGTTGATGGGCGAGGACGAGCGGAGGCTAACACGGGCCAGGAGGGAACAGTTCACGTTCCTCCACGTCAACGATGCTGCAGGTGAGTCCGCGCTGTCACTACACTTTCCATCGCAAGGATATGGGCTGAGAAGAACACTCACAGTCCGGCACCTTGGCACCGATGAGGACGAGTACTCGATTGACTTGCCCGATGAAGGTTGGTGCCCTGCCTCTCCCCATTTCCCTCGAGGATGTATGCGAAGCCTCGGTACCAACAGAAATCGACATCCCTCAACACTTGATGCCGCGCTACCAAGATGAAGACGATGACAGTGAGCTCCCAAGCCCTTCACACCATAATCAAAAGCTCAAAAGGAACGAAGGCATCCTACCGACGAACAACCACCCTTCTTACCCATTCGGCAACCCCTACCGTCCCACAGCCAAGTTCTCCCAGGTCAAAGGCGACCCATACCACAACGCCCGCTCCCTAGCGACCAACCTGCCCACCCTCAACCTACCCCAGAACTTGCCCTCAGCCACCCGCATCTGGGCCGACCTGGCTTTGGACCGCTTGCTGCCCCCTAAAGAGCTGGAAGGGCCGAGCGCCATCATCATCAACTCCCAAATCGCCGACCAGGTCACTAGGGAAGGAGAGGAGGCCCAGCATAGGGCGGCCAACCCCCCACCGCCAGAGCCAGAGTCGGACGAGGAGATGGCCGACGACGAGCCCTCTCCTCAGTGAATTTTTGTTGGTCCTTTGTCATGGTGATAGGTGTGGTAAAGGGAGTGAGGGGGGACCGGAGAAAGCGTGTATGCGAAATCTAAATCAAAAGGATGCAACAGACAAGGGGGGAAATGGCAGGATACAAGTACAAAAAAAGTTCGATAGGAGAAATATAATCAACACATGAGAGAAAGATAGAAAAGAGTTCCGGCTCCCAAGAACGATATAAAATACGGGAAGAGAGGAAGTGAAGGGTCCATAGGTGGATTGGTTTGGGGAGGGTGAAACGAGGGAGGCGACTAGTATTTCTCGTCTTGTTCAAAATTGAGCTGCGTGAAACTATCAGTCAAAAGCAACAACAAGGAAGGCAAAGGGGGGCGGACTTTAGTAGGGATGCTGGGCATCGGCGCTCGGACTTTAGGCTGCGTACTGCTTCGATTGGGTCTCTTTCCTCCAAAAAGCGGGCTCAAAGAGCGTGGGAGGACCATACCGAAACGGGGCGAGAGCCCACGACGGTCTCTGTCATGGTGCTTTGCCGGTTCAGCGCGGCGCCACCGGACGCCACCAGCCCATTCGCTCTGTGAAGCGAAGTGTTCCTTCAGCAAAGGGCTTTCAAAGCATGATAGATAATGAGGGATCAACGCACTCCAACGTCCTGCGGAACTGCTCGTTCTCGGCCTGCATGCGCTCGAACTCCTTCTTCCAGTGGTTGACCTCCCCGAGGTAGTGCTCTTCCAGCCCGGTCCGGTGGTGAGCTTCTTTCCTCTAGTTTCTGGAGAGGTTAGACTCACGAGTAGCTGTTGCATGAACTTGAATCTCCTTGTCTCGCAAGCTGTTGGCCCCGAGAGATTGGTGAAACCTAGGGCAGGGGGGGACAAAGAGCCGAAGCGGTACTCACGCATCTCGTTCTCTCTGGATCTTTTCAGCTGTAAAAGAGAGCAAAGATAGTCAGACATAAGAGAAAGAGATGTAGAAAGCGAAGAGAAGGGGGGTACACACCTTGGGCCGTGATGCGCCGCTCCTTTCGAGTCCCAATCCACCTGCGGGACGCATTCTGAACTGAGAAGTCTTGGGTAGTCCAGCGAAAAAGAGCTTACCAGACTAGTACAGCTCCAGACATGAAGGAGAACAAGAGGACAAGGACCAAGGTAAAGCCGACTGCGAAAGCGGGGAGAGAGGCTCAGTCAACCGAGAACACGTCCGCTCTCGACTCTACTCACAGACAACGTTCGACACGCATTCATTGGCGCCACCACCGCTATTGGGGGTCGGCTGGGCAGTTATCGTGACGGTTGCGGCAGAGTCGGCCATGGCGAAAAGGAGAGGAACGGTCGTGGTTGGGAGGAAGAAGGAGGGCCTGGACGTACTGGACGTCGAACTCGCATTCGGAACATTGACATAGAGAGGTCGAGGTCCGGACAAAGGGAGCGTCCGCGTCACATCGAGCGAGGCCGAGTCCAGTGTTGTCTTATGCTGGTATCACGACTCGGACACTCAACGCAGTTCTTACCTTGCAAGTCATCAGACAACACTGACTGCACACAGATGATCGAATGAGGAGTGCAAGCAATGGCAGGCAAGTCGTAGGTATAGCATATTCAAGCCGCAATAATGAAGAGTGACACCTCGAAACAACAGCAGGCAGACATAGAAGGACAGAGCTAAGTGCTACCCTCAGCATGCGAAACAACTCTGAACATCCCGACATCCGGATAAGGATGCTCGTTGCACGCGGCTCCTTGCTTGCAGGCAGAGCAGGTATAAGTCAAGATGGATCGGTACAGGTCGTTCTTGCGTTGGATCTCCTTCAGGGTCAGATTGATAAGAGCCGGACGTCTTGGGTCCAGTTTCAACGATATTTCGTCAAGGGCAAGAGCCTTGCTTTTGAGGAGGCGACTGGTGGCCTCGGTTCCTCTCGTAAGATATGCTTTCGCCTCCATGAGCTCTTTTCGACGCTTTTCACGCTCCTCCTTGAGAGCCTGACGCTTCAAGGTGGAGGTGCACTCGCTCAAGGCGTCCTGCAGAACCTGCCTCACCCAACGGTCAAGGTGAGTTGTTTGGCTACTTGGCACACAAAGAAGAAGCGCACATTAACGTAGAGGAAAGTCATTTGACTGTTGCACACATAATTGCTCGAAACATGGTGTCCGGCAAGGTTGGCGTATCGCGGAGTCAGTGACTGCCAAAGGTCTTCGTACGTCCATGCAGAAGCTGGGTCGCGTTGTTGAAAGTACATTCTGGTGCTACTGGGATCCCCTAGAGGCTGGTTGTCGAGATCATGCGGTAACCTTTGTGTGAGACGGCTGCGCCCGGATGCAAGTCAGACTGTGGTTCTGCCCAGGCGGCAAGCATAACTTACTGTCCGCCCAAGCTCAGCATATGCCACAAAAAGGCCTTTCCGAGTTGAGAAAGAAAGAGAGCGACTAAGTCTCGAGTGCCATGTCGCCAAGGAAAGCCTTTGCGGTACGGGTAGATGAACTCGCCCGATGAATGAGCGATATGAGCCAGGCAGTCAAAGATCGTCTAGGACGTTACGATTCAACCGAGCTGCCTTAAAAGGATTATATGAGGGCTTACATGTGTAGGATTCAGCGGCTCGAATTTGTCCAAGTAGACCACGAAGTGATAGTGACCAGCATCGACTCCATGGGCGTAGGCCAGCAGATCGACTCTAGGTGTTTTTGAGGTCGCCAAATGAAAGTGAATGAATTCCTTGGTGACAGGATCGCGACGTGCGAAAGTCAAGACCGGGCCATGAGCAGCGATGTCAGGCCGGGCCTGCGGTGGACGGTCCAGGTCTGAAAAGTAGGTGTCGTAGTACCAGTATTTATGGCAGTTCAGTGTATAGCCCAGGCGATATAAGCCTGGCTCGCCTCCCGCGTCATGAGCGAGGAGTACGCCAGCGAGAGCTGAAGACCGTTCATGATCAAGATCTTCTTTGGGAATGAGATGCAGGTCGGGGGGCACATGATATTGAAGACTATGACAGAGCGCCCTCTGGAAGCGCCGAGCCTCCTCTATCTCTGTTTACGGCCATACAGTGAGAAATCTGGCGCGTCATCAAAGGCGAGAAGACCAACCTCTGGATAGGATACCACGCCAAGGCAGCTTGAGATGGGCCAACAGAACCTGCAGGCGAGGCCCCTGCTTCCAGCGTTCGATTATTTGTCGGCGTTGTTGGTCGTCCGTTCTCGAGACCGCTTCTTCCTTCAGGCTTTTCCATGAGCCGTCCGGCTGGGCCACCAGTGGAAACTCGGGTGGCTATGTAAAAGCCTCAGCGCAAGTCAGGGCAGCAGAGCGATTGAAGACTTGCAGCAGAAACGGCAAAGTTCGATTCGCTTTCGTGCCACGCGTAGAGCCTAGATTCTCCTGTTACCAGCCGCAATACAGGCTGCAAGCGGAAAGACACCTACTCGACTTTATGCCTGGCTCTATGGTCTTGGTTGTCTGGGTCATGGCCGGCCATCGGAGACGGCATCGGCAGGGCGAGAATTGGTTGACCTTGCGGTGGCAGAAGTTGGTCAAAGGTTAGAGCTGATAGGGACTCCAAGAAGCCAGGCTAAGCAAGTTACAGCTCGTTAGACAAGCCCAAACAGGAGACAAGGGCGCGTTCAATGTCGACGTCGTCGAGAGACAAGGCCTTCCGTCGTCGGAGGCATTGCACAGCCGCCTTCTTCGTTACCCACTTCTCTACCCAAAAGTGACAGAGAGGCAAAACCGTGAGCCAAATCGACGTCTGAGCGGCAAACTTCAAGCACCGGGCCAGGCAGTGGCAAATGGGCAGCAAGTCTGGGCAGTAAAGTGACACGGCTCCGCGGCAGGACAAGTTAAAAGGCCGGAATGCGCAATCAAAATGACAGTCGAGCAGCCCGTAGAACCACAACGGGCAAGTAGGCAAGTAGCCGGCAAGTGTTGAGCAAGGCCAGAGTCGCCGTCCGAGTCGAACCCAGCTTGACCCGGAGGCGCCAGCAATGCTCCGGCCCTCGACCCTCCGGCGGCCGCCACCTGGGGCCCTGCCGTTCTTGAGGCGCAGCACTCAGCAGCGGACGTTCCTGTTCAGGCGGAAACAGCCCCGAAGCCGGTTCGCCTCAGCCGCGCTCACCACCACCTCGGTCCTGCTGGGCGCCGCCTTCCTGCTCTACGCGTCCGACTCCAGGGCCGGCGGGCACAAGTGAGCAGCGTGCACTAGTGTATAAGTGTTAAGGCCAGTGCTCAAGCGTGCCGGGTTGGCCCCAGATGGGTCGTCGTGCCCGTCTTGCACGCTCTGACAGAGGACGACCCGGAGAAGGCGCACAAGTTGGCCATCGCCGCCCTCAAATCTGGCCTCACGCCGTCAGACAAAGCAGACGATGATCCGATACTCAGCCTCAAGGTGGGTTAACTGCTTGTGATTTGATAGTCGGCCCCCCGGTCACTAAATTTTGTTTTGGCCAGATCTGGGGCAAGCACCTCAGCAACCCGATTGGCATGGCCGCTGGTTTTGACAAGCACGCAGAGGCCATTGATGGGCTGTTCGACTTGGGCTTTGGCTACGTCGAGGTCGGCAGCGTCACCCCGCTGTCCCAGGTTCGTCTTGGTCCTGTTTCGCTTTGGCTCTCGAACCCGAGTCTGAGTCGTGGGGCATGTCGAACAGCCCGGCAATCCCAAGCCTCGTGTGTTCCGGGTCCCGGAAGCCTCAGCGGTCGTGAACCGGTACGGCTTCAACTCGGAGGGCCACCTCGTCGTGCTCGCCCGCCTGCGCGACCGCATCCTCAAGTTCTTCTCCAACAACTCCCACCTCTTGCCTTCCACCTTGTTTCCCCTGCAGTACGCCGGCGGCACCATCGACCCTTACCCCGTCGCCCGCCTGCTTTCCTCCCCTCAAGGCGCCAACGCCTCGCTCGTCGACCTCATCGACCTTCCGAGGAGCCTTCGGCCCGGCCAACTGCTGGGCATCAACCTCGGTAAAAACAAGACCAGCGCGCCCGATTCAATAGACGACTTTGTCGCCGGCGTCACCAAGCTGGGGCCTTTTGCCGACGTGCTGGTCATCAACGTCTCCTCCCCCAACACGCCCGGCTTGCGATCTTTGCAGACGGCGGGGATGATCGAAGAGCTGCTCTCGTCGGTGGTGAAAGCGAGGGACGAGCTGCCGTCCGGGGTCAAGCCGCCCGTGTTGGTCAAGATCGCGCCCGACCTGACGGAGGTCGAGCTGGACGACATTGCCAGCGCCGCGCTTCAGTCGAAAATTGATGGCATCATCGTCTCTAACACTACCATCTCCCGCCCAACCAGCGCCGGCTCGAGCCCGGTCCTCAAAGAGTCGGGCGGCCTCTCTGGCCCACCAGTCAAACCTCTCTCCATTACCGCCCTCGCCTTTCTCTACCGCATCACACAAGGCCAAATCCCCCTGATCGGCTGCGGCGGCATCTCTTCCGGCCAAGACGCGGTCGATTACGCCAAGGCGGGCGCTTCGCTCGTCCAGCTCTACACCGGCCTCATGTACGAAGGCGTCGGCCTGCCGCGCAAGATCAAGGACGAAGCCGCCGCCATCCTTGCCAAAGAAGGCAAGACGTGGCATCAAGTGATCGGCACGGTGACCGCCTTGCCGAGCGCCGAGCAGCTGCAGAAGGAGCAAGAGTCGCGGCGGACAAAAGCGGCCGAGCAGGCCCACTTGCTGGAGATCTCCAACCTCAAAAAGGACTTGGCCGACCTGGTCGATAAGATCCACGCCGAGGAAGAGCGGATAGCGGCCCAAGCGCAGACGCCGCTCGCCTTGCTCATCGAAGAGCCCTCGCCGGTCGCCACCGCTATCTCTTCCCAAGCGACCCTCTCTGATGCTACCACATCATCACCCAGTTCTGGCGTTGTCGGCTCGCCGTCCTCATCAGCAGCTGTCCCGGTGGCACCAGAACCCTCAAAAGGCGTCGAGCCGCAAAAGAACGCTATTCCTCTCGGTGGCCTCTTTTCGACCTTTGGCATGCGTAATGGGGCGGCCAAGACGGGCAAAAAGCTTGTATAGAGGTGTTCGGCTGGATCTTGTATTTGGGATTCAAGCTAGATTTCACATTTTCAGATCCCGGAGATCCACTGCCTTTCCAAGCGCAAAGTCAGACACGCTGTGGTCAGTGTGGCAGCTTGAAGTCGACCATCGTTCCTCCTCGTCGTCTCCGTAGCTCGCCGCTCGACCGTGCTGCCCGCCTTCGCCGTCCGCAGACTCGAATTGAGCTCCCGAGTGTGGCCACCTGTAAAGCAAATGAAAAGCTCCCTCCCGCATGCCAAACTTCTCGACAAGAGAGGGTGTCAACTGATGATAGTTGGACAGGAAGACGGGAATGCAGGCGGGATCTGTATTGAAGATTAGGATCGTGCTTTCGAGCAACAGAATAGAGCAAGAGGTAGAAGCGTACCGAGGCGCAGCCGAACCGAGGCTTTGTTCATGACATAAAGGCCTCGGACAGACGACCAATGAAGATCAGCGCTTGCGAAGTAAAAGCGAAGTTCGCCGCCCCAAAGCTTTTCTTCGAAGTAGTAGCCGGAATGCCCCTTTAGTTGGCCAGTATGTTTGGAGTGCTCTGGGACAAATGATTTGCGATAGGAAGCGTTCATTTTGGGTGGCGTGTCATCGCCAAAGCGAAGGTTGCGACCAAGGTGTACGGCTTCATGCCAAAAGGCTCGGAGGATCGCCAAAAGCGAGAAGAGTTCTAGATCGTCGGAAGCAAGGACTGGAAATTTGGAAGGCTCGTTTGCAGGGGTTGCGGAAAGAGGAGGAGTGCTCTCTGAATGTGTGACGTCGTTCCACAGAATGAAGGCGAGTCGACGAGTCAAAATGCGGACAAACTCACCTTGGCGATCGCCCGTGGGTGACTTTTTAGTCGAAACTGCAAGATAAAAGTCTTTAAAAGCGGAATTCCAGCTTTGAAAGCTGAATTGCATACATTTTCTTCGGATTGTCGCAAATGAAACGCGCGCCTGTTGCTTCTGCCTGCCTCGCTCGACTCCACGGCTGGATCCTTCGGCCTGGCCGATCCCCTCCATTTGAGCCAGACCCTCTCCATCGCCACCACCTTTTGATCCGCCCTGCAAGCCAGCCGTGGCCGCCTCAGCGATTTCGAACGGGAGGAACATCTTAGAGGACGACCGAGTCGTGTCGTTAGGTGGGCAGATGGAGAGGCCATAGCAGGCCTTGGACATTGCTTCGGATATCAGAATCATCCAGAGATGACCGTCTTTGCGACAAGGGTTTATCTGGTCCAGGAATGCCAAAGCTTCGCCTCGGTCGGCGGCCAAGTCATTCTTCTCATTTGCCGTGTATTCTTCTACAGGCTTGGGCAGGAGAGAATCGACCAAAGCCGCCCGCAGAGGATTGTCGCTTGAGAGGGTCTGTTCGATCTGCAGCTGGAGGTAGCTCTGCAGCGGGATCAGGTGGAGCTTGAGCGCATTTTTTGGTTGAGCATGAGCCAGTAATAGCATTCTGTCAGGCTGCCGTATCAGTTGGAGCCCGGTGCTTGATGAGAAAGGGCCAAGAGAAAGCACTGCTTGGCAAGAAACCAGGTGGCAAGAGCACTCGAAGCGAGACCGTCCGACTCGAAGCGGGCCCAATCTCTTGCCTAGGTCCACAATCAAGTACAAAGGAGTCAAAAGGGCGAGCTTGCTACTGCGCTTTGGCCGGCGCGGACGAAGAGTCACCTCTCACGCTTCGCTCGGCTGCGAAGTTTTGCCGTCACCCGTGACCTTTGTGAGAGCTAGATTTGCATGTGAAAGCGAGTGTGGAGTGTATGGGGGTGAGGGCCAAGGAACAAGCTACAAAATACGACAATAAGAACTTGGCGCAGCTCGCATGACAAAAGGCACCGTTGGGAAAACATGGGAGAGCTTTGATGAGACCCCAAATTCTTTTCTTGTTTTTACAGCTTAGCCCTCTGTACGGACCCTCTTGTGGTCAGCCAAAAGAGATGGCTAGAAGAGTAAAGGAGTCGAAAACGCACCGGCAACCGTCAATTGGTGAAGCCAATCTCTTTGAGCGCTTCGGTGAGCGCCTTGATGGCGGTGTCGATGTCGCCGCGCGAGTCGTCGACGGCCGAGACGCCCATGTGCCCCACTCGGAAGTACTTCTCTGCTCATGTCATCGAGACTTTGAGCATTACTTTGAATGCTGTGGGAAGCGAAGACAGCGAACCTTTAATGTCCTTGTGCAAGCCGGCAGCGACGATGACCCCGCGGCTGGCCAACTTGGGGACGACATCGGTGACCTTGTAACCGTCGGGGACGTAGATGGCGGTCATGCCGTTCGCGGACGCGTCCGGGCTGACGGGCACCTGCTTGAGGCCGAGGTCGGCGACCGCCTTTTTGAACTTCCGGCTCGACTCTTGGTGCTTCTTGAAGCGGGCTTCCATGGGCAAGGAGGAGTCAGAGGTGAGGATTTTGAGCGAGGCTTGGAGGGCGGTGACGAGTTGGACGGGCGGTGTAGCTGTTGGTGGCGCAGAATACCGAGAGTTCAGCGAAGTGACCTCTAGGGAGAATGAGGGATCACCGACCAAAGTACGCAGCCGCTCCTTTATCGTAAGCTTGATGAATAGGCAGCCACTTTTTCCAAGAGGCATAGTAGGACGACACTGGCGTCTTGCGCTCCTCGAGCACCTTGAGCGCCTTTTGGGACGCGCAAGTGATGCTCAAGCCGGGCGGGCAGCCAAGACCCTTTTGGGAGCCGGCGAGGACGACGTCGATGCCCCAGGCGTCGAACTGGATCTCCTCCGAGGCCAAAGAGCACACGGCGTCGAGGATGACCAGGCTGTCCGGGGAGACCTCCTTGACGGCCTGGGCGACGGCCTTGGCGTCCGAGAGCACGCCGGTGGAGGTGTCCACATGGGTCAAAGTCACCACTGTGCGGTTGCGATTGCTTAATTGACACCAACAAAATTTGGCAATAAGGGGAGACGCCCAACGCACCTTTGTAGTGCTTCTTCTTAAGCGCTTCCTTGAGCTCCTCCACGCCAGGCTTATCTCCTACTGGAGCTCCCAGCTGGTCCACCTTAGCGCCATACACGGCCAAGCAGTCCGCAAAGCTGTCCCCAGGAAATTTATGCACCGAGCGGCGTTGAGCGGCGGAGCTTGAGCGAGGAAGCAAAATGCGACCAACCTGTCGCCAAAGTAGCCCGAGTTGAGGACCAGAGCGTTCTCACCGGGCTCCACGAGGTTAGAGGCGACCATGTCCCATCTGCGCGCCGGCCGCTGTCAACATCGAGGGCGAAGCAGCGGCGGGGAAAACAAACCCGAGGGTGCCAGAGCCGGCGACGATGAACGGCTGGCCGTCCTTGGTGTAGAGGATCTCCCTCAGCTTCTTGAGGCAGTCCTGGAAGATGGCAGCGAAGGCCGGGCTGGTGTCTGCGTCCGCGGCTGAGCCAACTGCGCACGAAGCGGGATGGGCAAGAGCTTACGGCTGACGGACGAGCTCGCATTGGCGTACAGCACATCGTCGTGCACCTCTGTTCTTGCCACTGAGCATTGTAATTACCAAGTGCAAAGCCAAGGAGGCTCACCAATCGGGCCAGGAATGCTGCCAAAGAGTTCAGCGCTCAAATCCCGCCTCCGGAGTTGTGAAGCCCTTACAGCAGCAGGTTGTCTGAGCAGTACAGGCGAGATGAGCCCAGTCAAGGGCTAATGGTCAAAGCACACGCACGGGCTTGTTGGGTGAACTTTGACATCTTGGAGTTGAATCGAAGCCAACCAAAAGAATTTGGGCAAGTGTGGGGTGGGCGAGGTGGTGGCGATCCGACGATCCGAAGGGTTGGTGGCCAAAGTCATCAGGAGAGTAAGTGTGGTGTATTGAAGCCTTTTGCAAATTGCAGCTATCTCCCAAAGCAGCGCCCTCGCCAGTTCCAGGTCGCCACCTCCGAAAGTGCCGCCACCGTTCTGCCTTGCCCTTCATCTGGAGGCCATCTGACAAGTTCAAGCGCCACCAGAGAATTGAGACCCACTGTCCGTAATCGCCGGGCAGGCAGGCGGCCTCCTCGTCGTGGTCGCTCAGCATCACCTGGTCAAGCCCTTTCTCCTCGCCCAACTGCAAAAGATCTTGGAATGAAAGGCCAGCAGCGAACTCGAGGATCTGAATCGGTAGTGTTCCGTCTTCACTGTGGGTAGAGAACTTCAGAACGCGAGCGGCATGGAGGAGCGAGGTTTCGTGTTTGGCTTCGTAGGCCTCGCTGAAGGACGGGAGCCTGAACATAACAGTGAGCTCACCTTCACTGGGACGGAGCTGGTCAGAAGAGAAACGACACCGAAAACCTTGCGCACATTGCGAGTGGGCCAAGATCAGGGGCATAGAGCAGAGGGCGGGGCCAGAGGCGAGACAACAAGACCCGCATGATGCCAACAAGACCCGAACGATCAAAGAAGTCCGGCAACAGTGCGGTTACTTCCGATGTGTGAGGCAAGGGAGCCGACAAGGTTGAGGAAGAGGTCTCTCGGCGATGGGGAGTGACCAACGATAGCCCCGCTCGAAGTAAACCTTGTCGCAGACTCTCAAATGACGGCATTTAAGATGAAACTGAAGCACATCCAGTCGCTGAGCGAGCAGCTGACACAAGAAGCAAAGGCCAAAGGTCTCGAAGCTCGAAATTCATCGACTCCATCGAGAGAGCCGTTCTAACAGCATCTGGCGGACAACATTGCGGCGTGCGCGGCCATCTGGGACCCTTTCTATTTGGCTGTACTCAGTGGGATGTCAGAAGCGGTCGGACAGTGGGAGAAGAACGGGCGAACGGGAAAATCAGCTCACTCTTGTGCTTCTCCAACTCCACGTCCAGCACCTTTTCGACAATCGAGGCGTTGGCAAGCATCCACTTCTGTATCATGCATTGGACTTCGGAGTAGGTGACGGAGAGCTCAGAGACCATTTCTGTGCCAAAGTTGCTGGACTTCAGCTGGCCTTTGTAGGAAGCGAGGGCTTTCTTGCGCAAGTCGTCCATCTCGAGGTACTGCTGGCCTTCAGCGAGTGTCACAGAGGCTAGAGCGAAGCAGTTGACTCACATGAGCCAACGCGTAAACAGATTTGGGCGAAGGCGGGATGAGAGTTTTGGTCTCGTCGGCGGCAGTGAGTCCTCCGTTGGATTTGATCTTGGCAAACGTGATCTCTCCAGCGATCATGTCTAATCGATCCGGCAGAGCATGAGACAAGTGGTCGCCAGCGCATGTGCTGGCAACCTACAGTAAAGGACCGCTTGGAAGGTAGTATAGCGGCAAGAGCTGATTGAAGAAGTCCCAAGTCCGAGTCAGCAACATGTCAGTATCTGGCTCTTGAAGCACATACGTGAGGGTAACCTGAGGAAAGCCAGAGTTGAGGCTTTCCAGCTTCTTGGTGTCGGGGTGAGCAGGAAGCTTGCGCTCGAGATAGATCAAGTCCGTCTCTGAATCGGAGTCGTAGCCATCGTATGGCTGACCCTTTCTGTAAGACTCGAAAGAATCCTGCGATTCGGCAAATCCACTGGCCAGCATCGTTTCGAACATGGGTGACGCTTTCTCGATAATTTTTCGGTTGGCCTAGAGCTCTAAGGGGTTGGAGCTGTCTTTCACTGGGAAGACGATCCTGACAGTGTCAGGAAAGGGCGAGAGGAGGCGGTCTGTATTGACAAGTTGAAGTTGTGCTCGGGCGCGGTAAACGATTGGCACTCACCGAGAACGAAGGCCATGCAATCGGTCTGTTTATCCTCGGTATCGTTGCTGTTGTAGAGCCCCCTGAAATTGAGAGCCAAAGGGAAATCTTCGGGATAGGCTGTCTTCATGATGGTGATTTCGAAAGGGCTAGAAAAGCTATTTGAGCATGTCACCCCAGAAGCAGTCTGCGCATGGTCTTACTTGACGGCTACATCGTAGTCAAGCAGTTTATACATCTTTAGCGAAGCATAGCCAGTTGAGCCCGTGGATATCCTAGCAGCGCAAAAACTGCTGCCGTCCCACAAAAGGCCGAATACGACCGAGTCAAGGCTCAGCAGCAACGCAAAAACCTGATGAGAACTCACATCGATTCTTGGTGGTAATACGCTTTGCCTTCGACTTCTTTAACCTCTTCCCTTTTCTTGGCGGCGGAAGCGAAGACCACAGCAACCACCGGATTTTCGACCTTTTCGCCATGCCGGATAGCAGTCAAGCAGCCCTGGGTCAGCTCCACCATCGCTGTTGGAGAGCAAAGTGCAACCGTAAGTTTAGAATCGAGGTTGCCGCAGAAACCGTTGCACGCCAAAGCATCGCGGAGATTGAGCCACCACCAGAGGCGGATTCCCCGCTTTGCTGTTCAACAGCATTCAAGGACATCAAACAGAAACAAAGACATTCAAAAGCATGGCAAGCGACGAGCTAGGGCAACACTGATTCAACTTCAGAGCTGGCGCAAATCTCAGCCTTAGAACTTAAGCTGCTTGGACCTCTGGATTCCGGAGCCACTTGGAAAGGAAAGAAAAACAGCATCATGGTTGTTGTGTAAGGAACGCATCGACGACGAGGCTGCGATCCCGAAATGGCCGGCATCGCCCACTGAGGGCAACCAAGTTCGGCTCGCCGTCCATCTCGGTGGCAAAAACGACGCCCTGCTGAGGTGGCCATTTTCAAACTCGCAAGAAAAGACGATGAACGTCTCTAAAACCAACGCGTCTTGAAAGTGCGAAAGTACAATGCAAAGTCAGTGAATCGCAGCCAAACAGCCTCGAGTCAATTCCACCATCGCTGTCGGAGAGCAAAAGGTTGGCAGACTGTCACAAAGGCGCTGTCAAGTTGGCACTTTGCCACCGGAGAGAAGAGGTCAATTGAGCTCTCGGTTCCGCCATCTCGACAGGTTCCGAGGTTCAGAGATTCCACCAAAGTCAGACCCAGAGAAAAAGACATTCAAGGATGGAAGCAAGTGAAGAGTCTGGAGGCAATTTGCTCATTCGACTCTCGCGCAATTCATTTTTTTTCGCTGGGAGCTCGAGAGCAGGCTGCTCGGCGCTCTGGTTCAGGAGGCAATCGCAGAGATGAAGAAGACAGCATCATTATCGATGCGTAAGATAACGCGTCGACGGCAGGGTTGCAGTCCTGAAAGGGCCACTTCGCTCGCTGAGGGCAACCAAACTCGAGCGCACGTCGGTGGCAAAAACGTCGCGCTGCTGGGGCCTCGCTAAGGTGGCCATTTTCGGTGGTCTTAAACTCGAAGGAAAAGACGAGCAACGCTTCTGAGACCAACCCGTCTCAAAACGACGGAAGAACAATGCAAAGTCAGTCTCTCTTTTCTACAAGTCTTGGTGTATGCAATCTTGAGGCGCAAGGGGCGACAACACTTCAAGAGGGCACGTGAAGGTCGTAATCGTCGCCGTTGGCTGGCCATTCCGGGCTTCCAGGTCGCCCATCAGGTCCCGCCAGCTCATCCTGGACGAAAGTGGACACGACATCGTAGTCCTGGTCCATCTCCACGTCCCAAGTCCGTCCGCCCTGTGATGAAGTGGTCTTCATCCACTCCGAAAGATCCTGGATAGGCTCGTCCCGAGGCGAGCTCACGCCTGTGGCCGCGTTCGATGAGCCGGACCCGCTTGAGGCGCTAGAACTGACTCGAGCATGCGAGGACGGGAAGCCGCTCGAAGGTGTGGAGATGTCGATAGCGCTGCTGCTGCTCGTGTATTCGCCCCACGGCATGTTGTAGGCCGGTGGAGGCAAACCGGGCACATCGTCCGTCGAGGACTGGCGGCTGGTGCTGCGCATGCCCCAGCCCACGTTCATGCTCGAGGGCCCGACAACGGGCGCCAATAGATCGGCTTCGGAAGCATTAGGGGAGCCATCGGGCAACGGGATAGAAGACGGGCTTGGAGGTTTGGTGGCGTCTTCTGAAGGGGCGACTTCCTTTCGGGCCGATGCGATAATCTCTTCCGTCTTGCCGCCCACCGAACGGTCCGTTCGTCGCCGGTAGAAGAGGAGATAAGCGGCGGAAGACTTGACAGAGTTGGGATCGGATACGTCCGAGACGTGGGACTGCGAGATCAAATTGATTGAGCCACTGGCAGAAGCTTTCGACAGGCAATGAACTCTCACATCATCGTAGTTGTGCCACTTGCCGTCCTCCGAGTTCTTGGCATATGCAGTGTAGTGACCCTGTTGCAGGAACCCTTAGTTTTGGCTTCTTCCCAAGGAAAGCGTGACGACGTACGCCACCCAGGCCACCGAAGTGGTTGTCAACGGCGAAGAGGTCGTAGATGGCCGGCTCGCTGTTTAGCTTGTCGGCGGCTGCCTTCGCCTCCGGGTCCTCGCTGGCTACTTGTGCCATCAGCTGAGGCTCGATCACTCGTTCGGTCAAGTCCAAGCCTTCGAGCGGAAAGTCGACGTTGTCCGAGATCTTGTCGCGCGTGCCGTAACGAGAGGCGCTGAAGCGTTTGAGGTGGATAACCAGGACGTCGGGGAGCGACCACAAATCGACCTGCTTAGTAGCCTCCTTGTGCTCTTTGCAATTGGGGCAGTACCTGTTTGCGAGATGAGAACAGCCGTCAAGTGCGATCGGGCCCAAGAAGACGAACCAAGTGTTTTGAGCGTCGAGCTGCTCTTTGCGGCTGAACTCGGTCAAGCAAGTATCCAAGCTTAGCGCCTCCTTGTCCTTCGCCTTAGGGGCAGGCTCGAACAACACGCCGCCGTAGATGTCCTTGAGAGGCATCTGGCCCTCGAGGAAGGTCTTGAAGACGTGTTCTGGCACTTCGCAGATCAAGCCATCGCCGGTGCGAAGGACGGGCACCGTTGGCTCTGGCGGTGATGGAGCGGCGGGCGCTGCAGCTGGCTCCGGCGCGTCCTCCTTGGACGGGCCGTCAAACTCGGCGTAGAGCTTTTTCAAGTCTTCGTCCTCGTCTTCCTTCTCCAGCGACGCGGCGCCGGGGAAGGTGCCGGGCAGTTTGGCCGGAGGCGCCAGCATTTCCTTGATGCGCTCCTTCAAGTCCACAAGGGAGGGGCGGCTAACAAACTGCTGGTCTGTCATGACAACCTTGGAGCGGTCGCCGATCGAGTTGACCATGAGGCGGAAGAGGTTGGGGAGAGGAGTCGCCTTGGCGGAAATTGGTGGAGGGGTATACTTGTCAGCGTCTGCAACAGAGTGCAAAGGGGCGGTAGAAGTGGAGGTGGAGGTAGAGGCGACAGGCGCTGTTGGTTGAGCGGGCTCGGCTGAGGTAGAGGTCGATGCATCAGCCATATCGATGTCGCCGTTGATAGGAGCTGAGCCGTTGGGCTCAGTAACAGGAAGGTCAGCGGTAGCAGCGGGCTCTGTTGCGGCCTCCTCTTCAGGTTCAAACATGTCGGCACCTTGGGGAGATTGGCGTGCGAGCAGGCGGGCGACTGTGTTGTAAACGTTGTCGTAGGACTTGACCTCATCGATGGTGAAGCCAACCATAACGGGGAGGCCAAACAGGGAGTCGGAGCGGTCGCTGGCCTTTTTCTTGACGCGGAAGTAGACTGGCAGCACAACCTTGCCCTCCTTGGCGTCCCGAATCTCGTCGCTCATTTGACTTTTGGCGCGCATCTCGCTGATTTGCAGCTGAGGGTATTGGAAGGGCAGCTCGTAGAGGATGATGTGGTCGGTCGGCTCGGCCTTGCCGATAGGAGAGTTGATGCTGACTTCGTGCGAGTCGTACCAGTTCTTCCAGAATTTCGAGTGGTACGCCTCGAGGCAGTAGAGCTGTGCGGTTTACCAGGAGCGTCAGCCTTGGGCAAACAATTGGCTAGGTAGGGCTACCGCGCACCGTTTTGGGGTCAATGTTCAACTTCTTGCCGACCGCCTCCTTGAGCTGGCGGATTTCAGAGTTGGGCGGCAGGCTGACAATGATCTTTTGGCGGGGCTTGTTGGTGTCCTTGGGCACGAACCAGATCACGCCCATCCACGGCTTGGCGGGTAATGGGAGGGTGAGAGAGGTGAAGGCGTCAAAAGTGATGGAGACCTGTGGGGCATTGATCCACAAGATCAGAAAAATGAGACTGATCAGGGGGGCGCAAAAGGCCCACTTTTTCGCAGGTCGGGCAGATGACCGTGCTTCTGTACATGCCCTGGAAGAGGTCGACGATGACCGAGTCGTTGCGGAGCTTGAAGAGCTCCCAGCTCTTGTTGGCCATGGCAACCATCTCCTTCGCTCCGCCGCCTTCCCACTCGGGCTTGACGGTGGCCGGCTTCTTAATGATGCGGTTCAAGTCCTCGTGCAAGCCATCGAGCAAGAAGCTGAGAAACTCCTGTGAGTCCTGCTGGGACCAGCCGATGAACATGGGTCGGAAGCGGCCAATCATGCTCTTGAATTGGCGCGGCGCAAAGGCTTGACCAGAGCCCTTCCACATGTTTTGGATCACGTCCCCGAAAGCCTCGGCGACAGCGCCCGACATGCCTAACGGGTTGTCCTTGTTGATCTCGGTCGACCATTCTGGAGCTGTGGGGCAGAACTGGTGAGAACTGATTCATAAAGAAGCAGGGGAGCGCCGACGCACATTCAAAGTACCGGCGCAACTCTACCGTGTTGCTCAAGCATTGGAGCGCGCTGTTCATGAACTGTGCGAGACCAGAACCGATATCAACGCATGAATGCAGTGATAAAGGGATCTGGAAGCACGTACACAAGTATTGCCCAAGTTGGTCAAGCCAGTCAAGCCATGGACCCGATTCGCGTTATTGTGGGAGCGCAGGTTTCGGCCGGAGCCGAACAGGTTGGCAACCAGCCCAGCGGGCGAAGGCGATCTCTTTTCTCTGGCGGCGCCGTTCTTGGGGCGGGCGATGAGCTCGGTGACCTGCTTGTTGCTGGGGCCACTGGTGGTGGCGGGCGGGAACTTGTCGCTGTCCTCAAAGGTGCGAGGCTTGCTGCCAAAATGGGGCTTGCTGCTGCCAAAAGCGATAGGAGGCATGTCGATGGCTGGGATGATGGGCGGTAATGGATGGCCGTTGGACGGGTCGGCGTCGTTGCCAACCGCAAAGATGGGTCGGTTCTCAGGCACGATCCAGCCGCCGTGACCGTCACCAGCGTCCACCCCGAGCTCAATCTCCTTGCCGTCCAAGCCCGCTTCGAACAGGGTGGTGTCGTCCGTCTCGCGGGCGCACTCCTCCTGCCCAGCCGTGAGCCACTCGACGAGGACGGCGAAGGACCGCGGCTGGGGTGGTCCCACCGGCAGGGAACTCGCCATGATGTCTTCCTCGGGCAGGCGGTAGAAGCGCAAAGGGGTTTCGGATTCGAGGCCGAGGACGTGGTGAGCCATGATGCGGAGGTTGCGCAGCGTCTCGCTCACGGACATGGCGAAGGGCTGGGGTGCAGGCTTTGTAAAGTCCATTTCTTGGGCGGTACAGATGCGGCGCAAGGTGATGGAGGGCGGGTAGATCTCGACGCGCACGTCGTCCGCCATGCCAGAGCTGCTGATGACTTGCCGCTCGATCTTTGGAGCCTTGCTCCCATACCTGTGCAAGTAAGGTGTCAACTCAGCCGCTGTAAAAATGGCTAAGGGCGTGGTAACAGCACGCACCACTCTGACAAGAGCTCAACGGCCGCCTTGGGCAACAAGACCATGTTTTGGTTCTCCTGCACCTCGACAAGCCGGCCATCGACGAACAAGGGCGAGTTGTCAACAGGCCCGACCTCATTCAAGCTGACGTTGCCGACCTCCTTGATCAGGTCTGGGTCGTTTGGAGAGCAGGCCGCCTTCCAGCGCTTGAACCAGGTGAGGTGCACCAAGTACCACTTTGCGTGCACGACCAGCGGCGAATCCTTGAGGGCCAAGATCCTGTTGAGTTGCTCAGAGGCGTCCGGCATCGACGCTAGCGAGGACGCGGCCGAGGAGGAGGAAGCAGACGAGTCGGCGGGCGAGGCTGAGGCGTCTGGGGCGATGGCCATGTCGACGTCGTTGGCGAGCGCGCTGTCCGAGTACGGTGCGCCGCCCATGTTGTTGCTGTTGATGTTCTCGCTGCTGGAGGGGTCCACGGAGGCCGAGCGGAGGCGGCTGGGCGGGTGGGAGGAGGACGCGGACGACTGGGAATCGGAGCGAACTCTTTTGAGGGAGTTCATTCGCAACAGACCATTCTACTCGGGGCTCGTCTGTGAGTGGGCAGCGCTAGGGTTTGGTGGTACAGGTTCAACCGGCAATCAACACGCAAAGTGTAGCAGAGGGCGTCGTCAGCTCAGCCTGACAGGCAGATCTGCGCGCAAAAAATTTCAGGGGGCAACGTTTGCCACCCATGGTAAGCT
The DNA here is from genome assembly GCA_001599975.1 of Cystobasidiopsis lactophilus. Classification (NCBI taxonomy): domain Eukaryota; kingdom Fungi; phylum Basidiomycota; class Agaricostilbomycetes; order Agaricostilbales; family Chionosphaeraceae; genus Cystobasidiopsis; species Cystobasidiopsis lactophilus. The sequence goes on from BCIO01000002.1 coordinate 252,097, forward strand.
TCAGCGCGGGCTCAAATAGGCTGGGGTCAGGTACGGGGAGCTGTAGTTGCAAGCCTGCCTGACCCAAATGGACTCTCAGAGGTGGAAGCGTTGGGTGGCAAACCTGGGACTTCGCTCGGTGGCGACCGTCGCCACCCAAATGTGTCAGATCAAAGTACAGAGGAGAAGTAATGAATTCAATCTTAAATGCTATGGGGATAGAAGAGAAGGCGGCTGGTCACAGAAGAGGCCTGTATTCAAGCTGGCGAAGGCGGCCCAGCATGAGGGTTGTGCTGCGGAGTACCATGCTGACGGATACCGGGCTGAGTCTTGCGAGGTGGAGTACCGAGTTGAGAAGGAGGGTGCAAGTTTTGAGCCCCTGCGGTATGCTCGAGATCGCCGAACAGGTTGACGATTGCAGAAATGTCGGCAAAGGTGGTTTCAATGGACTTGTGTAGCTCGAAGACGAAAGAATGGCCATCAGGAGCCCGGAGCTCTGCTCAAGGCTTTGAGAACCAACATGGGGAGGCCATGTAAGGTGGACGACTTACCTGCCCACTCCTTGGGCTTGTGTTCCGCTGGCAGCGCGTTAATTTCCTGTATGCTGGCTTCGACATCCTTGCATGTGTTCTGTTTGGCATTCAAGAAGAAAAAAACCAAAGAGAACACTTGGGGTGTGAGAAGTGCTTACCTTCAGTTCAGAGAAGACGGGCTTCTGGCTCCCGTACAAGTTTTCCCACGCCCAATTCCGGAGTGCGCTGTCCGTCGATCCTCGGCTGAGAGCTTGACAGTGAGAAAAAACTTTGCCCGTAGACAAGATGCACATCAAGCACTGCCTCCGTTGCGTGACGAGAGGATTGTAGGGCTTGCCTTGGAAACTATCTGAAAGCCACCTTTGGAGATCAAGATAGTGTTCCACTGTGCTTGTTGACGTTAGGGAGAACGAAGGGTGTGGACGTTCCTCTACATACTGAAGTTCGCCAGGGCAGCCTCCCAATTTTTTAGCGCGGTTTGGTGTCCTGGTTTGGCAATATTGCGTTGAGCAGGCACCATCAGAAACAGAAAGCGTCAGACACTTCACCATGGAAGACTCCAAGCCTCAGTTCGGCGGCGATGTCAGGTGAGTAAGCCTTACGAAGGCATTTGAGCGCAAACAGAAGACAATGCCCGCTACAGAGCGTTGTCATGCACTCCTTGATGACTGCAAGTACGCCCGGCCCCTCTTCTCTGAGCTACCAAGATATCAAACAAGTAAGGTACTCCTTACCATGGTCGTATTCTTCATCTAATTTCTTGAGGTCGGTGAAGACCTGATGCTGGGGATTGACAGCTTCAAGCTCGTGACCAACCGGATTTCTCCCTAGCATGGCCAGTAAGTCGTTGAAGCCGGTCGCCATGTTAGCTTCTTAGAATGTTCAAGAACGAGGGACGCCGAAGAAGTTCAATCTCAAAGAGTGCCACCCGGCGTGAGCGAACACCTTGAAGGAGAGAGCGTTTGTCTAGGTTGAACGCAAGAAGGCGAGTAAATGGTCTGCGGCCCTAGAGCCGAGAATGGCAGATGGTCGAAGGAGGATGAGAAGAGGCAAGGGCTTTCACGAATGGGTTCAAGCGACGGCAGGAACAAAGGAGGACCCTTCCCAAATCCAATACCGCAGGGCGTTGTTGAATTTGTCTCAATGTACATTCTTGTTCTCTTAGAAAGGCGGGCAGCGGCTAATGGGCAGACAAGGCCAAAGTCGAAATTTCTGGCCGAGCACAAAAGAACAGCCTCGAAACGCAGAAGTTCGGCACAATATGAGCTCGCAATCGCATCACCGACCAGCCAACATGAAAGCACAGCAGCCGCATCGGACGTCTGTCTCCAAGCTTAGAGCGACGCTGCCGAGGGTGTAACGCCGACTCCTCGGCGTTTTGGCCTTGCCGTCATCTGAGCGCAACCTCTTGCTCTGCATCGTCGAGTGTGAGCACTCTCCTCTTCTAAAGGTGCTACTGGTTTGATTTGGCGAGGTATTGCTTCAGACCGCCAACTGGAGACATCAGTTTTCACCAGAAACCCTCGCTCGAAACCAACGCATCGCCCCTCTTCACTCGACACTAGACAAAATGGTTGCCCTCAAGCTCGGCTCTGTTGAACTCCCACCCATCGGATTGGGCTGTATGGGAATGTCGTTCGCCTATGGCAAGACGGACGACAACGAGAGCTTCCAGGTCCTGGACAAGGCCTTGGAGGCGGGTTGCACTTTCCTCGACAGCGCAGTCCTCTACGGGGCCGGACACAACGAGGAATTGCTGGGCAAGTGGATTGCCTCCCGCAACGTCAGGGACAAGGTCATCGTCGCGTCCAAGTGCGCCATGGTCATGGACTTCGAGAAGAAGGCGCCTACTGGCCAGGTTTCCAACACCCCAGAGCACATTCGGGAGTATCTGGCTGGCAGCACTCAGCGCCTCGGCTTCGCTCCCGACCTCTACTACCTTCACCGAATCGATCCGGACACTCCTATCGAAGTTTCGATGAAGACGCTCGAGGACTTACGCTCGGAGGGCAAGCTCAAGTACATTGGGCTGTCGGAGTGCTCGGTAGAGACACTGCGGAAGGCCAGCAAAGTTGGCAAGGTCGATGCGGTCCAGGTGGAATACAGCTTGGTGAGTGACGACTATATTTGAGCCGCACCTTGCTCATATCTTGTCCAGTTTGAGACGTTCATCGAGGGACCTGGAGGGCTTAAGGAAGCTTGTGATGAGCTGTGAGCTTCATTCTTTTGGTAATCTTGCGGTCAGCTAAAGTCCGACAAACAGCGGTGTGCTCTTGGTGGCATACTCTCCACTAGGTCCGTCGCTATTGGTCGGTATCATCTTCAAAAATGATCTGAACAATCCTTTTTCATCAGGCCGAGGCATCCTCACGGGCCAGCTTCGCAACATTAGCGACTTGGACGAGAGTGATGCAAGACGCACCCGCTTTCCTCGCTTTGAAGAGGAGAACCACAAGAAAAATCTCAAGGTGTGTATATTCCTTGCGTACAAGCAACTCCGAGTTCTCACGATCAGCATTCTTCAGCTCGTGGACCACCTCGAGACCATCGCCAAGGCCAAGGGATGCTCGGTCGGCCAACTCGCAATTGCTTGGACCGTCAGTCAAGGAACGCTTCCCATTCCAGGCACCAAGAAGGTCCACCGTTTCGAGGAGAACTGGGCAGCAAAGGACGTTAAGCTCACGACCGACGAGCTCTCTCAAATCCGCAGGACCATCTCGGACTTCCAAGCGGCAGGAGCTCGATACGGCGAGGCCAACCTGAATCATGTTGGACATTGAGCTGCTGCAATAAAAGGAGAACCCAGTTAAGACCACAATTCCGACGCACACGCTGGGTGGCGAAACTTGAACGCGATCCCGGGGCCTTTCGACGAAGACCAGCATCAATATGGGCTCTTCGGAGATCGAACCCTACTCTCCACAGCTAAAACCATCAATCCTCGCCTGTAGAGTATCTTTACGATACAAGGAGTCCAAGAATTCGAAAGCCGCCGACCTCTTCACCGATGCGCACGCACACGAGAAACAGACCATTCTGCCAGCAGCTCGGATGCTTGTCCTGAAGCTGGGAACTGCATGAGCGCCTTGTGCTCGCTGACACCAGCCCCTTATGCGCGCTGACCATGCACCGCCGATTCCCGAGCGAAGGCTCGGCGTTTCCGCCTTTTGTTGTCATGTGGGCGCTGGTTGCTCTCCGACGTCAAATTTCTCTCCTATTTGCGCTCTTTAATCGAGACATCGACTCAGACCACCGGGAGGGGCGTCAATTTTGTCCAAAAACGCTAAGGCTCAAAGCATCGACCGCCAGTGCTCGACACGAAACAAAATGGCCATTTTCAAGCTCGGCTCTGTTGAACTCCCGCCCATTGGATTGGGCTGCATGGGAATGTCGTTCGCCTACGGTAAGGCGGACGACAGCCGTAGGCGAACGACAGCGAAAGCCTCCAGGTGCTAGACAAGGCCTTGGAGCTCGGCTGCACCTTTCTCGATACCGCCGTCGCTTACGGCGCTGGACACAACGAAGCCCTTATTGGAAAATGGGTTGCCTCACGCAATATCAGAGACAAGGTCGTCGTCGCGTCGAAATGCGCCATGGTCGTGGATTTCGGAAAGAAGGCGCCTACCGGCCAAGTCTCCAACACTCCGGAACACATTCGAGAGTACCTGGCTGGAAGCACAGAGCGCCTCGGCTTCGCTCCCGACCTGTACTACCTTCACCGAATCGATCCCGACACTCCTATCGAAGTTTCGATGAAGACGCTCGAGGAGCTACGCTCGGAGGGCAAGCTCAAGTACATTGGGCTGTCGGAGTGCTCGGTTGAGACCCTGAGGAAGGCAAGCAAAGTCGGAAAGGTTGATGCGGTTCAGGTAGAATACAGCCTGGTAAGCAACGACCTTATTTGAGGCACATCTAGCTCATGTTTTCATTTGTTCAGTTTGAAACATTCATTGAGGGACCCGGAGGACTCAAGGAAGCTTGTGAAGAGCTGTGAGCTTTGATGTCTTGCCCTTCCCTTGCCGTCTGCTGAGCGCTGAGTTCAAATTTTAGTGGTGTCCTTTTGGTGGCGTACTCTCCACTAGGTCTGTTTCGATTGATCATACCTCCGAGTACAAACTCATCCAATTAACAACATCAGGTCGAGGCATCCTCACTGGCCAGCTTCGCAACCTTAGCGACCTTGACGAAGACGACGCAAGGCGGACTCGCTTTCCTCGTTTTGAGGAGGCGAACCACAAGAAGAACCTCAAGGTGTGTCCCTTACGAGCTTAATAGTCGCAACAAATCCTGAACGTGGCATCGTCGACAGCTTGTTGACCAACTCGAGACCATCGCCAAGGCCAAGGGGTGTTCGGTCGGCCAACTCGCCCTTGCTTGGACCGTCAGCCAAGGAACGCTTCCCATTCCAGGCACCAAGAAAGTTCATCGCCTTGAGGAGAATTGGGCTGCCAAGGACGTCGAGCTCACGGGCGATGAACTCTCTCAAATCCGCAAGACGATTTCGGACTTCGATGCAGCCGGAGCTCGTTATGGCGAAGCCAACCTGAAGATTGTTGGCCATTGAGCTGCTGCAATACAAGGAGAACCAATGGTGACCATAAATTGGCTGAGTGGCGAAACTGGAAGGCGCGGCCATTACACTCCGAACTCTCTCAGCTCTCCTCGACGAGAGCGTCAATATGAGCTTGGCAAGGACCGGGAGTCAGTTCTTACGACACTCTGTAGCGACCGCTAGAAAGTCTAGCCCTCGCTTGACGCTGTTCAATCGCCCCAGCTCTTCTCATGCACCTCCAGCAAAGGGAATTCGAGTTGGTTACCTCTTCGGAACTTTGGCCGTCTTTGGTATCACTGCGACTTCTTATGGACTGTTCCTTTTCTACAACTCGTTCGTCACCTGGCCCCAGGCGGTCCGGATACCGCTGCGATCTGCGGTCAAAGCCAAACAGTTTGGCGACAAGGCCGGCGCCGAAAAGTTCTTCAGGCAGGCCCTCGATGCTGCTCGAGCTCTCCCAGCAAATGAACTAGGGCCAGACCGCATGCTCAAGCTTTCAGGGATTGCGATCGCCTTGGGAGCTTTGCTGGAAGAGCTCGATCGATCGGGTGAAGCGCTCGATTTGTACGAGGAGGCGTTTGCCCAACTCCAAGAGAATGGAGATTCAGGCTCAGCTGACTTCATGCGATCTGTGGCGCTGGCCCAGAAGATTGGGGAATTGGCCCAACGACTGGGAGGGCCAACCATGTCGGCGAAAGCGGAGCATTACTTGGGCTGGAGCGTGACCGAGCTGCTCAAGGCTTCTACCACGGGTGCGCAAAGGGAAAGTGCCGCCAAAGAGACGGAAGCTGGAAAGGCTGGACTCAAGGCGTCAGAGTTGGACCTGCCGTCATGGATCTCGAAAACGGAACTCGGGGCCTCGATGGAGAACCTGGGCTCCTTCTACTTGGCACAAGGCAACTCGGAGTATGTACCTTGTCTCGAAGGGGTCTTCGCGGGCTTAGGGGACGAACAACTGGCAGATATGCTGCCACCCTGCTCATGCAGGCCTTAAACCTCCTTCTGCCGCCGGTCGCACCCGGTGTCAAGCCTCCGTCGATTTCTGATCGGTGTCACGGTGGCACAATAGCCAATAACCTATGCTCTGCGCTGGCTCTTGCGCCGAGTCAAGACAATCTGGAGAAGGCCGAGCGCTGGGCTCGCAACGCAATTCATATGGCCCGCCACACACTGCAAGAGGCGGAGCTACAGAATAAAGGGGATGAAGCATTGGAGTGCGAGTCATGCTTGGCGGTGGGACTTCTCAATGCTGGGTTGCTGCGGGAGGTGAGCGCCACCATTTTGTTTGATTTTATTCGCGGCCCACTGAACGCATGGCCCTGTTCATTGTGAAGATGCGAAACGATCCGAAGGGCGCGCTCGAGCTAGTCAAGCAGTCTCTGAAAGAGTCCAGAAAGGCTCGCTTTGTCGAAGGCACTCAGCAGGCGTTGGGCGCTTTGGACCGTATATCAGCCAAAACTCAATAGAATGTCTAGGAAAGCTGTATGCTGTATGTAGCATGTGGCTTCCCATAGAATGCTCGCAATGCTCCCCACCGCCACTTTATCAGCGCTTGTTGAGCCCCAAGTCGACCTGTTCGCCATCCGCCGATATTTGTGCCCTCCTTTATGCATCTTTGTGTATTGATCCAAAAGGACGTGTCGGGTTAGAGCCGGACAGCTAGACAACTGTGCCTGCCTCAGTCTGGGTCCGGCCCGCGTCAGCTTGGCTGAAGGTTTCTGTTGCTCAATCTCCGGTCTGACTCTCTGCGCCTGCTGTTCGGAGCATTTGAATAGACTGAGACGCTTGGGACAACAGCGCGGAGCTGGGCCCTCCTCCCCCGTCGCCGAAATTGCTTCATGGACTGCGCTCCGCCTTCGCTCTTGCCTCCACTCCCTCCCAATCGCGCCAGTCGACCCCTGTAGCCTTTTTTACCCTGTCTGCTAGCCAGTGAAGCTCAGCCCACAAAGGTGCTTGCTAATGGGACGTCCGAGCTGGCTTCCCGCGCCTCGCTCGCCAAATGCAGAAACAGCGAATTTAGAGCTCTGAATGGCCACAAGGACGATCATAGAAGCGTTTTCTTACATTCCGAGTCCGTTGGCGGAGCAGCCCGAGCTGGAGATGGCGGGCATGGCATTCCAGGCCAGCTCAGCCAGAGCTCGTCGACGAAATTCGGGCTGCGCTCGGACTTTGGGGCCTGAAGGTGGTTCCTGCCCAAGGACCAATGCATTACTGCTGAGGTTCTGTAGATGCGATTGCTGTCGGATGCTGCAGGAGGGGGGTGACGGTGGGTCAGGATTTGATGGCCGACCTGCCGGAGCCGCTGTTCGGTTTATCGCGCATTGACACTGCCTCGCCATTGCCCTTGATCTCCTTGTTCTGGGCCTTCGGTTTTGTTTTCTCGAATGCTGGATCTGCTGAATGGCTGCGCCTTGTCCGTTCCCAACGCATAACGGTTCGGTTCGGTTCGAGTCACATTCCAAGCCGATGCTAAGGAGCTGATAACGCCATATAATGCAGGCTAAAATAGGAAAAAGATGTCTGGCAAAGTCTAGCAAACCAAAGCGGTGAGCGTCCGCTTTGCTGCATGGAAATTTGTGGCCATCTTTTTGATCCGGAAAGTGCTAGATCAAATTCTGCCGCCATCGTTGGCAGGCAAGCAAAATGGTGTCAAAACGAGCTGGGAGAGCGCCGATCAAAAAGAGGTTCAAGTACGAAGTGAAGCTGGATCCTCGGCGTAGCGGCCCGCGCAAATGCAGCGAGCCGAGGCTCCGACCCGCTTGCAGCATTGCCCAAGCGTGTCCACTGCAGCTGTGCTGTGTCTTGACGCGCCCCCGTACATGAAGGTGTCTGATGCCTATCCCTCTCAGCTTTCGCCTCAAACAAGGACGGCGACCCAGGTACTAGTTAGGCCTTCATGCCGGGATCGCTTCAGGACTTGGTGGTCACGGCGAAGAAAGTTTCGAGTGAGTCAAGTGGGATGACTGTGGCAGCAAAATGTGGTGCGGCCGTTTGAGATTCAACGGCTTTTGTGGCGTTGGGCGAAGATCTCGTGCTTGAAATTTATCCCTTCTGCGACTGACCTTAACGTCTTATACCATCTCAGAGCATCTCCAATCCTCGATGGCAGACTGAGGATGCCATCTGACTTTCTACAAGTGCAGCCGAAGGGCTAGTCTAGTGGAAGGTCGGTGTGCTGCCTCCCCCCGTTGCCACCGACCGCCGAACCTCAACTTTTTGCACTTCGGTGTTCATGCTGATGCTCCAACTGCCTGCAGATCCAAGGTCTGCCACTACAATAAATTTCGCCACCCGGCTCGGCTGCTTGTGATCATCTCCGCTCTTTTGGCATGTTTGTCGCACAGACAACGCCAAGGATCGCCCGCTCTGTGCCTATTCATGCAGTGCACTGCACGTTAATCCTAGTCCTAGTCTAAAGCCTGAAAAATAGAGCTGCCTGCAATCCCATAAGCTTTTTGCCGCCTTCGACTCCCCACTGAGAGAGGCCCACCTTGACAAACGCCGACTCGTTCGACCAACCCAACCCGGCCACTCAAGCAGCCCGGTACAGCCCAATCCACGCTACTAGAAGCCCCAGCCAGGAGCAGCAGCAGCCATGGCCGTCGCCAAAGTGTGAGCGCTCGCTCGCATCGAAGCTGCTCGAAATCTTGCTGAAGCCCAAAGCCTGTCGCAGAGAGCCGAATGAGATTGGCTGGTGCGTTGTGCTTCCCTTGCGCTTGGCTTGGGCCTGGTGCCTGTTGGTGACAGCGCTGACCGCCTGAGTTGCTCGGCAATGCGCAGGATGTTTGTGCCGTGAGTTACGCCGAGCTGCAGTTTTGTGTGGCCACGCGCTGAGCTGCAAGTGGCGACAGGCAATTCTACACGTTTGTCAACAAGGAGCCGTCCAGGCTGCACTGCTTTTACACCAAAAAGTCGACTTTTATCCATGGCACCGAGGGCGAGGAGTGCCCGCCTCGATACGGCCAGCAGGTTCGTCCACCGCCCTCCTGCTCATCAGTGGCCGTAGCCAGCAACATCGTACTGATGTAAATACCGCATGGACGCACAGGAGATCCACGATCGCATCATGGCTTTGGGCTTTGAAGACTGCAAGGTGTACGTCTCCAACGTCGACTCGCAGTCCTCCGCCGAGGGTGGCATCATCGTCCAAGTGCTCGGCGAGATGTCCAACAAGGCGGGGCCGTGGCGCAAGTTTGCCCAGACTTTTTTCCTCGCCGAGCAGCCCAATGGCTACTTTGTCCTCAACGACATCTTCCGCTACCTCAAGGAGGACGGCGATGCGGCCTCGTCCGTCGGCCAGGGCGAGGAGGAGTCCGAGGTCGTGGATTTGGGCCAGCCCCTCGCCGCCGTCCCTCAGGCGCCAGTGGCGACCCAACAGCAGCAGACCGAATTCGGCACCGTCAACTCTGCCGCCCCAGCCGCCAATGGCTCTTACTATGGAGCCGCGCCCAATGGCTATGGCAACTACCCGCCCGCGCCTCCCGAGTCGATCGTGTCCGCCCCAGCTTCCGAGGTCAGGTCCATCAGCCCGCAACCGCCAGTGCCCGTGACCCCCGTCGTCGCTTTGGTCTCCGCCGCCGCCCCGCCCGTCTCCGTCCCTAACTTGCCTGTCCCCGTGGCTGCTGTTCCTGCCGCCGTGCCGGCCCCAGAAGTCCCCGCTCCAGTCCAACAACAACCAGAGCCAGCTGTCTCTTTGCCAACCACCCCCAAGCCCGCTGTCGTCGCCGTGCCTGCCGTGCCCACGCCAGCACCAGCTCTGTCTCAAAAAGCCAACCAAGTTCCAGTGCCCGTCGCCGTCGTCCAAGCCTCAATACCTTCTCCACCTCAGGAAGTGTCCCCTCCACCGGTAGTCGAGCCCACCCCCGTCGAGAAAACACCAGAGCCTGCTGTCTCAGTTGAAACTCCCGCCCCTTCAACAGCAGCTGCAGCAGCCCCGGCGACGAAGTCCTGGGCTTCCCTGGCTGCCACCCCGACTTCGGGCGGCAACAAGTCGTGGGCTTCAGCTCTGACCTCTTCCCGCCCTACCTCCTCCCAGCCCGCCTCGTCCACCTCCTCCTCTGCCGCCCCGACTGCACCGCCATCCATCACCTCCTCCGCCCCGACGCCCAAGCCTTCCACCTCCCATGCGCACAACCACCACGGCGGCCGCGAATGGGCGGACGTCACGCGCATCACCATCCCCAACTGCTACGTCAAGAACGTGCCGGCCGACATCGACCGCAGCCTGTTCAAGACCGAGCTGACCAAGCGCTTCGGCCCGGTCCAAGACCTCGACTTTGCGCCGGACCGGAACTGCGCCTTCCTCGAATTCGTCTCTGTCGAGTCCGCCCGCAAGGCCGTGCTGAACAGCTTACCGCCTTTTGTTGGCGGTGAAGGAGGTTTCACGTTTGGAGGTGGAAAGGCGGGCGCGAGAGTGACGGTGTTGATCGAGCCCAAGAGGCCAAAGAGCGAAAGGGAGGCGCTGGCCGCTGCGTCGGCTGCGTCCAGGGAAGCGAGGAGCGGTGGTAAAGGAGGGCAGAAGGACAAGGAGGGGCAGCATAAGAAGGGCGCCAGTGGTGGAGGTGGAGGTGGAGGAGGACAGGGCGGAAAGGGAAGAGGCCAGGGAACGCCGGGAGGTCAGCAGCAGCAGGGGCAAGGACAGCGGTCGGCTAGCAAGTCTTCCGGTGGCGGCAAGTGAAGAGGCGGTCGCTCCGTTTTCGTTCTTCGCCTTTCGCCAGCTTGACATTTCACTCGCCAATTTTTTTTTACGACCCCTAGACCCACGCATGCCGTGGAGCTTCTTGTCTCCTCGCCGTGAGTGCGGTTCTTCCTCGTAGCTCCCCGAGCTCTGTCGCTGACCCTTTCTCGCAGATCTCCACTGGCTCTTCCCGCTCGCCTTTGAACTTTCTTCTGACCCGTGAGTCTGCTCTTCTCTTTAGCTCATCGATCTGAAAACGAATGCTGAGTTCTCACAGAACCTCTCGCTCTTTGACCTCTCTCTCTGCACTTCGACGGTACGACCCGGTTGGCCACCACGCTTTGACTGTGCGTTTGCTCTCCCTTTGCCCCATTGGGGACCTCGTCGAGATGCGAATTCACAGAGTCTACCATCTCCATCCTTTGCCTTGGCGCGCACGAGCGTCTTGACTGGATTGGCCGAGCTTCGTTTTCCGTGAGGGTGGCTTCCCTCAGCGCATTGAGCTGTTTTATAAATTGTTTCTTCACAGGATATACCGGCTCGATCGCACAACTTCTCTTTCCAGCTCTCGCCTGCCTTGCTTACAGGAAGAGCAGCATCATCTCCAAAAATGGATCCTGGCTTTTGGATTCGCCACCACCCTCTTTTTGCTTCTTTTTTCGTATCAGTACCTCGCCTTGTCGTCCTCCACTTCCGACTTGACCACCTTCTGCACATCATACGCGCAACAGTCGGTCATCGGAGAGCACAGGGCAGCAAGAGCATCTTTCTTTAGCATTTTTCAACTGTCTGTCCGGGGCTACAAGCGGGACGTTTTCTTCTTCAGTAGTACCACACAGGGATTCCCTCTCAGAAATCTACAAAAGAGTCTGTCTAGTCCCGCTGCTGGGTTTCGAAGCGGATCTGAGAGCTCGGAGGTGGCCCGCCGCCTCGCCGCCTCGCCGTTGCGCCTCGCCACCATGATGCCAAGTTGGAGCTGGACCACCATTTGCGCTCCTGCTATGGCTGCTCCTCAACCACTTTCTGCACCCTATCCGGAGCTCGGACGCCATGACGAGTTCAAGCTCATGCCACAAGGGGTTGAAGAGCAGCCAGCTTCAAGTTGCTTTGCTGAATCTGAAGAAGGCGTGGCAGCTGCTCTGGCCGCGGCCCTCTCCCTCTTGCACGAGCAGCGAGGAAAGGCGGACCTACAGACATGGATGCCTTGGAGCAGTCCGCAAAAGCAGTGGATACTCGAGCAGCGCACCGTCGCTGGTCTTCTGGGGACTTGCGCAAGCCTGTCGCAATCGCCAGCGCCAGCGAAGCGCAAAATAGCTCTTACGCTTCAAGTCGATGGCTCTAACTTGTCCGAGCGAGGAACGGCGATCATTGAAGACCTCAGGTTCTGTAAGTTGGTCGAAAAGACATCGGTGGCGAAGGCTTTATGCTCACCATCTCGAGCCCAGTTCGCACAGCTCGTCGATCTTCAGAGCGCACACCTTCCAGCTCTCCTGAAACGTCCAGAGCTAGCGGCTCACGGCGAGGTGTGTCGTTGACCAAGGCCCAGTCTTCAGCCTCATAAAAAGACCTTCGGTACTTAGACGAAGACAGTCCATATTTCAATATCAAGAACAGACCAAAAACGTTTAGAGAAGCAGTAAGGCTTAAGGTCCTTTAAGCATAGTTCGTTTGGCATAGTTCGTTTGGCCCGGGCTCAGTCGTCTGCGGGTCCGGGAGCGCGATGCCTACACCTGCCAGTACTTTGGTTATCAGGATGTGAAAAAGAAGATTAATGAAGATATCAAGGCCGTCGAAAAGCAGAGAACGAGGACGGCCAAGCAGACGGAGCAGCTCAACTCTTTGTACGATCAACTCACGGACATCACGAACGGCGTTCTCAGGAGTACCCCCTGCCAAGTCTCCCATTTACTCCCGGAGAAAACCAAAACGGTACGGCCTTTTACCTTCACTTTCGTTTCGTTTGCAATCATTGATCGCGTTGTGTAAATGATCAAAAACGGCGAAGTTTCATTGGTGAACACTTTGGGCATGTTCTACCCCGAACTCAACGCAGAATCGATATTGCGCATGATTGACGAGCCCTGTAACGGCATCTGTCTTTCCAAAAATCTTCGCGACTGGGTGGACACCTTGGCCATCGGTTTCCAAGCCACCGTGCGCGGATCTTCTCTTTCTTGTGCGAAGGCATTGACGTTCTTTTTAGGAGAATGAAAACGAATACGTCGTCGTCGATTTTCGCAAGAGAGGGTCGATCATGTGGCGTCGCCCGAAGAGCTCGATGGCCTTTCCACCAACGAGCAGCACGCGCAGTTCAAAGGCCTTGCTAATAAGATCGTATTCAAAACACCTCAACCGCCGAGCACTCAACTGCTTGCGCTGCATCTCGCGGCTGTCGCATTTTGCGGGCCGCTGGACAAGCCGAACCACACGAGGACCTGGACGAGGAGGACGAGCAAGTGAACGCAATCGCCGCTGAGCGAACTCAGCAATGGCTAAGAGTGAGTCTGAGAACGTTGGTTCCTCCGATCATTCTAATCTGTGATCTTCAGGCCCAAGGAGCATGCCGGATCGGTCACGCTGCAAATGCAACGTTTGCCGAGCCGCCTACAGTTCGTTAATCACCACCAATGTTCCTGCCCCAAGTGAGTCCTAGCTTGTCATTTAGCACGTTTAACCTTGTGCTTCATTGTCAGTCCACAGGTCTCCAGCGCTTGGAATCGCCACCACCCTCTTCTCCTTCTTCTCTCATATCAGTACCTCGCCTTGTCGTCCTCCACTTCCAACTTGACCACCTTCTGCACATCTTACGAGCAACAGTCGGTCATTGGAGAGCACAGGGCAGACCTTTCCCTGGCACTGCGTCCGCACTATTCGAAGTATCGTTCAATCCCGGCTGCCGGCCATCGTACTGGATGGATTGGCTGCTGAAGCCTCTCTGATATCTCAGTTGAGGTCGCTCTACGCGCAGCTTCGGCTTTCGACCCTGTGTTCCTTCAGTCAAAACTCCATCAGCGCCGAAACTATGGAAAGGGATGAAGGATTGAGCAATTGCTGCCTCAACAGAGATGGGGCAGGGACATGGCACCTGACCAGCGTCCACACCAACTTCAACACGGCTCGGCAAATCTGACACCTGTTTCCCACATCAATTCCAGCGTTGAATATCAACTTTGTCGACCACTTTGACCAGCTGAATAATGGCATCCTATCGCTATGGCCGATTTGGTTCCTTGCGATGTACGACTCTGGCGTGCTCGACCAGTCGCGCGCCCTTTTCTGGAGCGAACTCAAACGCTGTTCAACCATACCAGGCGACAGGGCAAACCGGAACGCCTCGTTCTTTTGGCCCCATCATCTCGCACCTCCCACCAGCCTTGAAGTCGCTCCGTTTCACTTTCATGGACAGCCAAAGCTCAACTCGAATTCTTTCTTGTCTGGCCGAGCTCACCGAGCGCTTCGACAGTTCGGGCGTGGCCGTTTGTCCCAGCTTGACACTACAGGCACTGCTGCAGAACGATAACCCTGCAGCAGAAGAAATCCAGACCTATTGCAAGTCGTCACCTTACTTCTCGGCCACCTTCCGCCGCCATGTCAGGCATGCCTGACTCTTTAGGCATTAGATCAATCGACCTCGAGTCGAGCCCTTTGTGGACGCAGACTGAATTCTGTCCAGAGAGGGAGCGAGGGGGCACCCAAGACGGCGTCTCATAGGGCAAACCAGGATCACCGGGGCGAGGGCTGGGAGTATGGTGGCGATAGGCGTGAGAGCAGTGGGCGATGTGGTGGCCGGGCGGCCTCTAGCTCTCAGACTTGCTAAAAGCATCAATTGAAACCTTTGGTAAGCCCAGGTCTCTCCCGCTCGACTGCCCAAAGAAATTCGCTGACGACCTTGCCACTCAGAGCGTTCTTTAGTGGTGCTACCTTGCTCGTTCGATTTGACTTGCGAATGGGGTGCTTGGCAAGCATGCGTGGATGCGCTGGGTCGGGATGAGACTCGTACATAGAGGCAGCCGTGGGCTGAGTGAAGCGGGCCCTTCTGGGGGGTGGCAATCCAGCTCTGGCCCTTCGAAGTTCGCTTTCTCGCTCGGTCGATCGACTTTCAGATCTCTCAGCCAAGCACTTCAATCTCATATCTTTCCGCTGTCCTCGACCGCAGCGGCCTTTGGCCCTGCGCTCACCACCTCCTCTCAACCAAAAGCCAAGTGCCCGTAGGATGCTTGTACTCTGCCTATCATGTGCAACCATCCCCAGTTCCAGGCCCCTTAGCGATCGCGGCGACACATAAGAAATCATCAGGGACTTGAAGCCCGAGCAAGGTGGGGTGCTGGCGCCTATCCAAGAGCAACGAAAGCCGCGAGGACGGCGGCCGGTGTGGGTGTGCTTCTATACAGATGGAGTAGGAAGTGCAGTTTGTGGGAGCCCTATGTGCAGAATCCCCGGGCGGTCGTTGAAAATCTATTTGGGCACTTTGTAGTTTTGGTGGAGCTGTGCAGACGCCACAGATTTGCTCAGTGGACTGTCCAAGCATTACACTGAAGATTGGGGAGCAGGCGACGCACCTCTGGCTTGAGCTCGATGACCTTGTTGAGCAGCATCTGCACCACCTGGTCCTTGTTCTGGTCGAAGAGCGAGTTGATCTTGACGATCTGCTCGTCGGTCGCCTTGTCCAGCTCGTCCTGGTTGTGGCTCGAGTCCCCAGAGTGCTGTTCGATTTCCCCAAGAAACATCAGCTCGTACAATAGCTTAGGGGTCAAGAGGGACACAACGAACGGCCTTCTCGTCGGACGCGGCCTCGTCCTCCTTCTGCTTCTTGTACGCCTCGACCTCCTTGGCCGCTTCTGACCTGGCGTCCTTTAACCGAGATGTGCGGTCTGTTCAGCGTCCCAATCTTATATGAGCTCGGCGTATCATAAGGCAGGCGAGGGTCAACGAACAGTCCCTGGCTTTCTGGACCTGTAGCCACACCGCATTGGCTCCAAATCACAGATCAAAGCACGAGGAGCAAGCCTACGATCTTCTGAGCCTCGCGCTCGGCTTCCTGTGCGATCAAAGCGAAGTCAGAGACCGCTTCGAGGGCAGGCGCTGATTAGGAGCTGCGACGCACCAGCAAAGCGTTGATGCCCTGCGAGCTGGCCTGTGCGAGATGCCTGATGTAAGCTATTGATCTAGCTGTAGTCCAAGCCTGCAAACGCACCATCTTGAGACCGAGACGAAGGCTGCGCTGGCGCAAGAGGCCGCTGAACTCCCCTGCGGAGCTCGCGCGAATCGGGCTTGTGGTGCTCCCAGGTCGACCTCCAGAGAGCAGGCTTGGAGAGCAGCCACGATGTTTTGGCTTTGCCTTACTTGGATGCTGCCTTTGAATGCGTCTGAAGACGGCTGAGCGAATGGCCCACCGAGTGGCCGAGCTCGACGTTGGCGCCGGCTTGAGCTTCAAAGTTCAGCTCGCTCTTCCCCTGCCATGCTTGCGTCTCCATGAACCATTCCGTCGTCTCTAGTCTCCTGTAAATGCTCCTTGAAGGCTGGTTCGGCTGCTGTCCTCTCTGTCTTCCGTTTAATCGGACTGTTGAGGCCGAGGAAGTGCTGTTACTCGAAAGGAACCTTCTGTCTACTCTCATTCTGTCTCGTCAGTCGCTGAGCCTTCTGCCTCATTCTGTCTCGACAGTCGCTGTAGTCCGTGCTACCCTCTTGCTCTCCGAACACCACAGCTACTCCTCAGCTTTCTCATCAAGCGCTGCTCCCGATCCTTGCGCAGCTAGGTACTTCGCTCGCGTCTTTGATTGGGGCATCCTTGACTGTCACTGACTGAGCGCATTGGCTAACAGAAGCGTTTGCCTTGTCGTAGAACAGCAAGATGTCCGTCCCAGACTTTTTCCAGACGGACCGCATCAAGACAATGGCAAAGTACGGCCCTGTCTTCAGGGACTTCGTCGGAGAAAATTCAGGTCAGAGGACATCATTTATCGTCCGTGGTACATAGCCCTTACTAACAGACCAATGGTCGATAGCCGCGTATCTCCACGTCGAAGCAGTCGTCTCGGTCCGTCCTTATGCAGCTTGTCTTGTTGCTTCGAGCTCTCATATTCGATGCAGGGCGTAGAAGAGTGGTGCACGAAACCTCAAGAGCACTATCTCAAGACCGCCAGTCCTGCCGCCAAAAGGGCTTTGGGCGGCGCCGCAGAGGTGTCTTACTGGGCGACCTTTGCGCTTGTTCAATTCCACAATGTGAAACAGCTGAAGAAGCTGGCATTTCCCTATGTGGCCGAGCGCCCAGAAGTAGAAAAGGTTGCCGCGGCCGTACGTCGAGTTCCTGCGTTCGATCTGGATCCGTTCTGACAAGCTGTCTGCAGCTGGGAGTCTCTTTGGAGGCGCTTTTTGAACAGAAGCTCAGCGGCGACATCTTGACAGAGACAGTCAATGCAGTCATCGCCATCTTGCGAGGTGGAGATCCGGGAAAGATGAAGCACAATTGGGTTCACGACAAGCATCAGGCCATCTTTGACCGGGTTCACGGCCACTTTGGTCTACGTCCCACCCAAGTTCTTCCCCTTCGCTAGTCTCGACACGACTTGTTGCGACCGCCTCTACGCTACGCCCTTAAGAGATCTTGCCTCCAGCGGTGCTGGATATACAGGAGCTTTTGAAATTTGAACCCCGTCTAGAACACGTTCGTCTGCTGACTTTCTTGCTCCGTAACGTTCGGGAACAATGTGCTCTCGCTGTCTCCTCCTTGCAGCCAAGCGACCTCCGAGGTGGCAAAAACAGCCCAACTTGTGGTGCTCGCGCCACACGGCTCCAAAAATTTCAAGCGGCTTTCGTGAACAGATCGCCAATAACATCGTTTGCCTGACTGCTGCCTAGTGTCTGCTTTCCTATAGTCATGATGGCTGCCTTATCGCTGATCGACTTCGAGGCCCGCCCAAGAGCCTCAGATCACATTGGCATCTTCTCGCGCCCTTTTGCTTCTCGTTGTGCGCTCTCTTCCCCAGACTGCCTGTTCTGCCAGCAATAGACCCCTTCTTATAATACAAGTAGCCTGCTCGACCTACTCAATTCGACGCGCCTGGAATGCTTTCCAAAGAGTCGCGGGCGCTGAGACATTGGCAGCTCTCGATTGCATTGGCTTCTTTTGGCTTTGTCCAGTGACAACCGCTATAAAAGATAACAATGGCCATCCCAGTCGTCACCGTTGGCAAGCACGTACCGGTTCTGCGAGCCATTGCGGGATTGCTGGCTCCCGAGGTCGAAGGTGGGCTTTGGACCTCGAAGTCGATCTCTTGGCTAATCATGAAGCAACCAGTCATCTACACCATCGCCGACATACCGCTCGGCGTGCAGGCCCTCCCGTTCCTCCTCGCCGGCGAAGCGCCGCCCAACGTGAAGGACTCTGTCGGATCCGGCGCCTTCAAAAAGCCTGCTGCCATCATCATCGGCGGGGGCTTCGACGACGCCGAAGTGGCAGAATTGAAAGCTGCAGCTTCGGGAGCTGCGTCCTCCCCAGCCTGGCTCAGAGTGGACCCAGCCAAGGGCAAAGCGGGCCCGCCCGGCACTCCCGCCTTCGCCAAGGATATTGCGGATAGACTCAAGGCAGCTATTACAGAGCTTCCAAATGGAGGAGGAGCTGCCAATGGCGACTTCATCTTTGTTTGAAGTGTTGATGGTCGCAGTCGGCCGCCGGGATTTGCAAGAGGGCAGATGTTTCCAAAAGGGAAGAGCATGCCAGGCGGTGGCTCATACTTCCGTGGGCTCTGTCATTGGCTTGGCTGAAAGAGCCTTGGAATGGCTGGCTACTGGCTTTGTCGTCTTTGGGCTGTACCTCGACTCGTGCGGATCGTCTTTCTTGTCTTGCTCCGTCATGGTGCCTGGTCGAATGGCTTTTCGACTCTTGGCTTAATGCGCGGCCGCTATTGGTGTCTTGTGTCGTTACCTCTCCTTTACTCCAGAGCACTCATGTCTTGGATGTCTGGGAAAGTTGCTCCCGTCACTGCTTAATCGCCCATGGCGTCCCTCTTTCCAACGCTCTCTCTTTGTGCCAGCACTAGGAACCCCAGAGTGAATATTTTAGCAAGTCGGTCTAAAGAATGCCCGCGCTTCCCTTTGTCGTGGCAGCGACCGAGGCAGCCCTCTTACTCAGAAGAAATGCTCTGCTTCATTCTAAGAAAGCGCTCTGCTATCCCTCGTTCTGTTCCATAACGATTACTCGCTTTCTTTCTACACCCAGAACTCCGGTGACGACGCAATCCGCCTCCCAAATGGCCAGCGATTCCTCCACCCGCTTGCGCTGGCGGCTTTCTGCCGTGCTTGCTCGTGTTAAGACCACTTTCAAGGGCTATACTCTCGCTGAGAGAGTCGACTGGCGTATCAACCTCATACAGCAGTCGAGGGATGGCTTCCATCGCTTTTTGGACGCCAATCTTATGATGCAATCCCAGAAGCGTCCACGTCCAGCTTACCCTCGTGAACTTACCAATAGCTTGGTCCAAGTAAGTCACGGCCCTTACAGATTGTTAGTTCTTAGCGCATACGTCTCGTATAGGAGCTCGACGCCTGGATCGAGGCTCGAGGGGCCAGAACCAACCAAGCCAGTGTCCGCCAAGCAGCTAAGCAGGTATGGGGCATTCTATCCAAGTCAATGCCTGATCATCTGAGCTGAAGGTTTTTATCAGCTTCACATGTACACTGCTATTAAGTGGCGCGAGCATCCTGAAGCTTACAATTTCGCGCATCAGGTTTGCCACCCATCCTAAACTTTAAGGACAAGCTCTGACTTTGGTTTGTTAAGCTCCACTGTCTTCTGGAGGATCTATTGGGCTTTGACGTTTTGCGTCTGAATGAGCCAGCAGCTGCCGAGGCTTGTTCCAAGGGAGTCGAGGTCTTCATCGACGAAATGCTACACGCAGACCTCGTGAAGCGCGTGGAGCACGCTTGGTTCAGGAAGTATCCCAATGACAGACCAGAGCTGAACAGACGCTTTCAAGCTGCGAGAGCTGCAGCCTTGTCTCCGGCCTGAATGCCGTGGCACTGCTTTAAGTTTCCTTTGTAATTCTAGCCTGAATGAATATGTCCTTCTCGTCTTGAGAGCCTGAAAGCTATTACTCAGGGCCCCATTGACGCATCCACGTTGCACCACTTGCCACCCAGCCATCAAAACCAGAGCCGGTGCTTTTCCCTCCTGTTCCCCATCGACGTCCAACTCGCAAAGAAGACAGCAATGGAAGACAGCTTTGCGTTCCTACTCGAGCTGTACGGCAACGAATCGAGGCCGACTGAGCAGGTCTTCCAAGTCTTTCAAGACGCCGGCGATGTCCACGTCGGTTTCCGGCTCTCTCCCGATCTGACTGTCCAGCCTGATTGACAAAGGGCGCGAACAGAAAGCTCTGGACACGCTGTTGACGATGGACTATCTAGACCAAATCGAGCAGCAAGACTCCAAGAGCGCTTCGCAGCAAGCCTCGCCCAAAGGCAGCCCCAGAACGGCCAAGGCCAAGCTGCCCAAGCAGACCTTCTCGTTGACGTCCAACAAGTTCCAAAACACCAGCAGACCTGCTTCTCCTGCTTCGATCCACCCGCCCCCAGAGGCGTTTGCGAGAACGGAAGTCAACCCCTGGGTCAAGGCCGACTCGCTCTCTTTGACCTTGGCCGAGCAGCTCCAAATTACGCCGCAAGAGGTCTCTTCTATGCTCCACAAGCGTAACAACTCTCTCGTGTTGACTTTACAAGCCTACTTCTCGATGTTTGAACTCGAGCGGCCCTTCGACACCTTGTCCTTCGTCCCGCCTCTAATCGAAGAGTTCGCCGAGCTAGGGGGACTGGAACGGAAGAAGCAAGAGCTGCTCGATAACCTGGCCAGCTTGGCGCCGCCGGAGAATGCCTTCTTGGCCAAACCAGCCACTTGGAGGGCCTTCCTGTCCGCTGCCAATGGCAACATGGAGAATGCGATCGGCCTATCGGAACTCTACACGGAGGCCGTTTCTAAAGAAGGTCTGCCGCTACACGCCGAGTTGATGCACTCGTTGGCGGCTTCCTCTTCGCCCGTGGTCAAGGCCAAAGAGGTGCCTTTGGCTCCGGCTCCAGTAACGGTGGAACAGCGAGCGGAAATCGTCCAAAAACCTCGTCAGGCGTCCTACCGGCAATGCATCGCTATGGTCACCGAGTACCGCGTAAAAGTAGCGACGGCGAGACAAGAGGCGCAGCGGCATGCACGATCTGCTTCCTCGAAGAGTGGACTTCATGCTCAAGGAGAGCAGGCTGCTGGTGGAATTTGGACGGACAAGGCGAGGGACTTCCAAAAGAAAGTGGAAGAATGGGAAATGCTGGCCGCCACCGCGTTGATCAAAGAGAGACAGTGCGGTTTTTTCCCTTCTCTTTTGGCCTGCTTGGCCTAGTAAAGGACTCTGGACTTATCAATGGACTGTGACAGGACGAGTAACGGGAGAAGGAATACGGTCGATCTGCATAATCTCAACGTCACCCAATCCATCAAGGTGGTGAACGAGGTTGGTGGCTTCGCTCCCCTTGAGTGGATTGTCACTAAATGCACCTGCCTTGCTCAGGAGCTCAATACATGGTGGTCAGCTAAGAACCGGTCGAGCGAGTTGGAGATCGTCACCGGCTGGGGTCGCCACTCGGCGAACAACGTCAGCGTGCTGATGCCCAGAGTGGAAAGCTACCTCACCAAGGAAGGCTGGAGGTGCGTTTGCTTCCTTGGGTGTGTTCATTTGAAGTTGTGTAGGCTGATCAGCCTTGACCCAGATATCGAATCGACCGAGACGCGGGAGTAATCTATGTGATTGGCCTTAGTTGACCTAGCTTTGTTTGTGGCTATTATCTAGCATTTTGTAGACTATATAGAGCTATTGGCAGATATGATACTTAATGCAGCCTAGATTTGGTTCTTCGGGTCGACAATCAGCGTGGCATACAAGGCTTTGCTCCCTTTTGAGACACTGTCCGTACCGCATGGCCCATAACCACCCGCGTCATTGGTGGCCTTAATGCAGCTCGAAGTCGCTGAAAGAGGCAGTGACGCCCTCGGCAAACTTGTCCAGCGGCTGGCAAGCCATCACACCCACGCGGATCTCTTCGATGTCGGTGGCGAAGAAGCCGTTGATGTCTCGACGGTAGTCAGGGACGGAAGGGTCGCTGCTTGTAGCACGAACAGCCAGCAGGTGGTCCTCGCGGCTGAACGTGAAGCGGATCGAAGTGTCCGGGCTGATGATGTCCTTAGACCCAGGCGGCGCGCTTGCGATAGACCAGTCGCTGTATTTGACCGTGACAACCGAGCTGATGAGGAGAAGAAGACGGCTCATTAGCCTAAACTGCAAGCAAAGCAACAGCGGGCGGCGGCAGCTTGCCCAATCCAGTTCTTGCCATCGTCCCTTTCACTGACCACCAACATTGAGTAACAGACTCTAAATGCTCAAAGCTTGAAATCTGCTCACACTCCAGCCTTAACCCATTGGGTCCCGCTCGACGTCTTCATCAACAAGAAGATGGTGGCCTGGTCAAACTGCTGCTTGTACGCGCCCTTGACGGAGACCGACGCTTTAAAGTCGCTTTTGAGGTCTTTCAGAGGGAAAGTGTAGGCGTCGCCAGACGACACGTCGTGCGCTGGCGGCTTCTTCCACCAGTCTTGCCCGGACGACGTGGCGACCTCGAGCGTTGCCCCGTCTGACGATATCTCCGCCTTCTTGGGCGCTGTCTTGAGCCACGACCATTTCGAATCGTTGAAAGGGACAGCCATTTGGGAAGAGAACGACGGATTGGGGAAGACAGTCATCAGGCCCAGTCGACGCGCTTGGGCGGGAAATTGGACAGCAAGCTTTAATACAAGTGGGAAGCGGATTCAGACGCAAGAACAGGATACAAGAGGTTTAGACCGCATGAAAGCACGTGTAGCAGGTCAACAGTTCTCAGGGGCGGCAAGCGAACAGCGCCACCTGGCTCCCTTTCCCTTCGAGATCCTGCCCTTTGCCTGAACAGTCTAGGTCGTCGTCAACGCCGCCAAAGCCTCTTCCAAGTTGGTCATGTCGGCAGGATTGGAAGCGCAGTGTCGGTACAGAACCTTGCCGTCCGCGTCGATCGCAAACCCTCCATTTGACTGGTAGCGGGTCTGCACGGCGACCACTCTCGTGAGAAGCGGACAGTATCGTGATAGCAAGCGGCACTCACTCCTACAGTCTTGGTGTTCTTGATTCCACGCGCCCGCAGATCCTTGACCTTGGACAGGGCACCCAGGTCGAAAACTGACATGAGGCTGATTTCCCCTATGCCATACGTAGCATACATGGCCCTAATGGACATGAACGTCGTCAGAAAGGGCCAGCGCACTTTTCGCGGAAGGGAGAGCCATACCGAGACGCATCGGCTGCAAAGGTGACACAGCATGAGCATCGAGAGTTCAGCCAACGAACCTTAGCAAAGGGGCTCACAGATCAACTCCATGTTTTGGGGCAGCTGGCCCAGCTCCAGCGTCTCCTTGACGTACTCCTCGTTGTCCTCCTCGCTGGCGTGGGTGACGCAGTAAAAATTGATCGACGGGTTCTCCGGCGCCATGGTGGCCATCGCCCTGATCTCGGCCTCGCAGAACGGGCAGCCCAGATGACGGACAAACACCAGCAGCGCAGGAAGTCGGAGCTTCTTCGAGCTGGGATCAGCCAAGGGAGCCTGCGAGCCCACTTCCGGCAGCTCGCTCAAGTCAGGGGCGGACGACGGGATGATCGATTTGATGTCGGCGAGGATCCAGGCCATTGTAAAGGGTCTCAAATGGAGAAGGCTCGGAGATTATAAGATAATGTTGAAGACGCTCAGGAAGAGGAGTTTACTGCGGAGGCCGCCGCGCGGCGGCGCCACGGTGGCGTGGAAGTTCTTCGAAAGATGGTATGGAGTGCAGCGTGGGGATTTCATGTTGGCGGGTCAAGTACAAGGAGAATATATGGAAAGGGTCTCCCAGCCAATCTATTGGGCGTCAACGGAAAACTTCGCGCTGATGTGGCGTCTGCCTTCCTTCCAGTTCACGACGAACTCAGAGCGACAGGGAGCTCGGAAGGAAACTGCAAAGAGGATTAGATGTGCAGATACTATGAGGCGTATCACGTACGGGCGAATTGAGCTTCCCAAAAATGGGGATCGAAGGGCTTGACTGGCGACTTGAGCAGCCTCAAGGCTGCGCGGTCTCCCAGAGCGACTTCATGACCGGGAAGTTGTCCGGTGTAGTGGAGCTGAAAGGTCTTCAGGACTTCGATCAGAGCGCGCCCGCACCAAACCTGCGCTTCCTCGGCCGGCGATTTCGACCTAGACGCCGATATAAATCCCAAGTGCAGGACTATCGCGGAGCCAGATTTCGCAAGAATGGGGCAGTGATGAAAGACGGCACTAGGAGCAGGCAAGGAGGCTTCCCCTCCATGGTTCAATCCAGAATTGGCCACTCGCTGGAGCCATTCATGATGGCCTGGAGCCGCGGCGGCGTCGACGATTACTTCTTGGGGCAAGTAAAGCTTCTTCTGGGTCATGGCTGAGTGATGGGAAGTATGGCTTTAGCATTGAACGAACCATGCACCGCACGTAGACGAAATGGGGTCTTCCATTATCTTCGAGCACCATGCGCCAGAGGTGCTCGTGCTTGTCAAGTGGTAGGACGGGAGACATCTCCGCTGGAGAGGCAACTAGACCATGCCCGTGAGCATGCTGAGTCGGAGAGGAGGCGACTGGACTTCCGTCGCCATCGGAACTGGCCGAATCGGCTGTACTACTGATATGCAGTCGGCTTGGCTTGATGGGATCACTGATAGCCTTCCTAAAGGGTTCGGGCACGAAATGAAGGCTGTCCATGAGGAACCCTCGGAGGTCTGCTCAAAGTCTGGGACGGTGGCAAGCGGCAGGGAGCGACGGGTTAGTATCGGACTATCAAGCACCGCCACAATGGCTCTGGATGACTTCTGGTCGGTGGCGAAACTGGTATCTCACAAGCCCTAACCTCAATACGTATGCAGGCGCATTCAAAAGCAGCGTGGAAACTTTGGGAGTTCCTTGGAAGCCGAGCTCGGTGGCAACAGGGGAAGTCATTTGCATCGTGCACAGGTAGCTATTCGCTTGGCACACTACGAAACAAGTCGAGGCAAGTGTAATGTCTTCATTGTAGGGAAGGCAGATGGACAAGGGAAGCACTACCGACCGCGGAGCAAGAGACACAAGCAGAGCAAGCAACAATCAAGCGCGAGGGATAAATCGAGTCGACAGAGGGCAATCAAAAGGTATCATAGTAGCCATCTTTGGGCTGCACAAAGAAATCGGCATAGAAAGGGTGAATGTCGGCGCCCAAATGCCATTCGACATGCACGAAGCAAGGGCGCGGAGCTTCAGACGGAACTGCGACGGCAATGAGCTTCTCGCGTGGTTCTAGTAGTACTATTGTCCTACGGGTGAAAGTGCACTCCCAGAATTGGGCTCGGAACGGTACCGGTCTGGCGGCAGGAACAGTCTTGGGTTCCATCGGCAGCGACATGGCTCGGCTAGGATGATTGCCAGAATGAGGAAAATGAACTATGCGCTGCATTCTGCCAAGGGCAGCTTCGTCCGTTGGCAGCTCGCCCGTGTTGATCAAGTGCGGAAGCGTGATGTGACGCAAACCAGTAACGGCCGGAATGGAAACCGGGGGCGAGTCCTTGCGCTTCTTATAAGACACTTTCACAGTGTGGGCGGGAGTAAACGAGAGAGAGTCGTTGGTGAAACCGACATGGAGGCTCTGGTCGCTTTCCGGAAAGAGGACGACCGGCTGGTCGAAGAAATACGAGTGGAAGGTGGAGTGGTTTCCTTCCGCAAAGTAGATCTTCTTATAGCCCGGGCTCTGGTGGTGCTTAGACAGCCAGTCGTTCTGGGCGCCCTTGGTCGTGAAGTTGGGGTTGGTCGACCACACTTTTTCTGGGAGACAAAGGATGGAAGCGGTGGCAAATCTGGGAGGCGAATGGCTGGTTTGGATCTTTCGTAGAGCGTTCGCTCTCAGGTACACGAAGCCAGGGCGCGTCGGGTCGGAGGAGACTGGGGGAGCCGTCGAACCTCCGTGCGCAGGTTGGGTCTGGACGCGGACAACCCCACCGCTTTCAAAGATAGGTTGCAGCTGCATCTCGTTAGGGTTGGACTGGGCAGCTGTCGGGGTGAGCTTTTGGGGCGCCATGTCCGGCAAGTGATGCTTGATGGGAATGGGTTCAATCAACGGCGACGCCACCGGAGATAGGTCCGGGGGAGAGGCGATGGGAACGCCAGGTTCATGCGCATGTTGAACACGATGTACCGGAGAAGTCGGGCTTCTACCAGCGTCGGCCTTGACGGGAGAAATCTGGGGGGTTTCGAAGTCCCTGCTGTTGGTCACTACATGCAGTCTAGTGGGAATTAGAGGGTCGGTGCTCTTCCTCGTATTAGGCACTTCGGGCATGCTGAAGGGACGTTAACAAGTCGGTATGGTAGGACGGCCAAAAAAATGGACGGAAACCCAACGACGGGCGAGAGGCTGTGCGTCTCGCAGTCCCCCCTACGACGTCCGAGAACAGCAAGAATCAAAGAAAAGAACGACCAAAAAGCCAGTCTGTGGGCTCAAGAACAGCGAAAGCAAGCCAAGGAATCGGGGCAAACCAAACGCTGCTCCAACAATGCGACGGTATGTGGATGGATGGCGGCTAAGTGGCAGTGCATCAGACTCCGCGCCATGATAGATGGCTTGAGTGCTTTGTGATCTGGAGAAAGCAAGAGCAGAGTCCGCTGCAGTCTAGTCTGTGGATTCGGGCAGCGGCAAGTCCGCTCATAAGACGCGGAGGACCAGACAATCAGATCCGCGCAGCTTGTGATAACCGCCTTGACAGAGCTGGAGTATTTCCATTTCCACAGGCAGCAGCAGTCTTAGTCCAGAGCAAAGGACGGGGCGACGCCGCCGGCTTGGACGTCGACCGCCAAAAGTGGTGAAATGGCATTTTGGAAGGCGAGTCTTAGCGTCTTGCTCGTCGCTGGCAGCAACTGAGCAGCAAAGATCAACAGCCCGGCACGCAGGCGCCTGGGTCCGTCATCGACCGGGCGCAGGAGAGCGAGGGCGCCATCGCCACGACCTCGTCCAACAAGTTTGGCGGCCTGTCGCTCTCCGCCCAGCGCACCCGGCTGCCCATCTACAAGCAGCGTCAGTGCTTCTGCCTCCATCTCCGCAGGTGATGCCCACTCAGTCATCCGCACTCACAGGCTCCAGGCTGCTCTACTTGGTCGAGCGCTATTCTGTGGTCATGTAGGCTCGCCCTTGACCTCTTCAGCGGCATCCAGGGATTCAATGGCCATTACGAACAGTGTTGTTGGTCAAACAGGCTGTGGCAAGACGACCCGTAAGTGGCCATTGCCCAAGGCCGAAGGTGGAAGGGCGAGCTGACGGCCAGAAATCAACAGAGCTGCCGCAATATCTGTTTGAAGCTGGCTGGGCCGCCGACGGGCGGGTGATAGGCTGCACACAACCTCGAAGAGTGGCGGCAACGTCGGTGGCGGCCAGGGTGGCGGAGGAGATCGGCTCCATCTTGGGCGACGAGGTCGGCTACTCGATCCGCTTCGAGGACCTGTCCTCGCCCACCCGGACTCGCATCAAGTACCTCACCGACGGCATGCTGTTCCGGGAGATCATGGTCGACCCCTTGCTGTCCAAATACTCCGTCTTGATGATCGACGAGGCCCACGAGCGCAGCTCTTACACCGACTTGCTCCTCGGCGTGCTCAAGAAGTGGGTGTTTCTCGTCCGCTATCTCACATTGAGATTTCTCCCTCGAACAATTGCCACAGGATCCGCAAGCAGCGGCCCGACCTCCGGCTCATCATCTCCTCCGCCACCATCGACGCCCAGCAGTTCCTCGACTACTTCAACTCCAACGTCGACTCGGACAACCGCTCACAAGACGACGCGACCATCATCAGCTTGGAAGGCCGCATGTTCCCTGTGGAAGTCAGCTACCTCGCCGAGCCCACCACCAACTACGTGCAGAGCGCGGTCGAGACCGTCATGCGCATCCACCAGCACCAGCCCCTGGGCGACATCCTTGTCTTCCTCACTGGCAAAGAAGAGATCGACACCTGCGCCGAGGACATCTTGGAGCGAGCGCACTCCCTGCCCAAAGACGCCTTCCGCCTCTTGCCGTTGCCGCTGCACGCCGCGTTGACGACCGAGCAGCAGCTGTCCGTCTTCGAGCCCGCCCCACCCAACACCCGGAAAGTCGTCATCTCCACCAACGTCGCCGAAGCCAGCGTAACCATCGAGGGCATCAAATACGTCGTTGACTCAGGCTTCGTCAAGCTCCGCGTGTACAACCCCAACACGGGCATGGACGTCCTCCAAGTGGCGCCCGCCTCTAAAGCTTCTCTAAACCAGCGCGCTGGTCGAGCAGGCCGCACGTCGCCGGGCAAGTGCTATCGCCTCTTCCCCGAAGCCGCCCTCTCCTCCCTCTCCCCTTCCACCACGCCGGAAATCTGCCGCTCCGACCTATCCCTCTTCGTGCTCCAACTCAAAGCGCTCGGCATTGACAATGTGCTACGATTTGACTTCTTGACCGCCCCACCCAGCAGCATGCTCCTAAGAGCCTTGGAGTTCTTGTATGGCTTGCAAGCGCTGGACGATTATGGAAGGCTAACGCGGCCGCTGGGCATCCGAATGGCCGAGCTCCCCGTGGATCCGATGATGGCTAAGATTGTGAGCCGGCTCTGGCTTCATATGGAGAAGGCCATGACTCGACGTGGCTGGCGTTCACAGTTGCTGGACTCGGCCAACTTTGGCTGCAGCGAAGAGATTTTGACCATTGCTGCCATGACTTCAGTTCAGGTGTGTGCCGGCTCAAACCCTCAGCACGCAGTTGCTAAGGACAATTTCTCGCAACCACAGAACGTCTTTCAAATGGGTGACAGCGAGGCCATCCAAGGCGAACTTGAACGTCGCAAATTCACGGCCGAAGAAGGCGACCACCTCACTCTGCTCAACGGTGGGTTCGGCCTCGTCACCCGTTGAGCGCTTAGCTCACTGCAGGGAATCGGACCCGCAGTGTTCAAAGCGTTTCAAAAGAATGGCCGGTCGTCTGCCAAGTGGTGCAATCAGCACCGGCTCAACTTCAAGGCTCTGTCAAGGGCCGTCTCCATCCGGCAGCAGCTCTCCAAATACCTCAAACGCTTCGATATACCCACCAAGTCCGCCGAGCTCGACCACGCGCCCATCCGGCGCTGCCTCGTCTCTGGTTACTTCAAGAATGCTGCGCGGTTCAATGCTGCAGATGGCACATATCGCTCGGTCCGAGAGGGCGCCATTCTGCACGTCCATCCTTCCTCGGTCATGTTCACCCGCAGTCCGCCAACTGGTGTGGTCATTTTCCACGAGGTGGTCGAGACCACCAAGCGCTTCATGCGCGACGTCACCGTCATAGAGCAGGTAGGTTGTGACACTACCGTGATTCTTCGCCCTCGAGTGCTCAAAGTTCCCTCTTCCTCTCAGGATTGGCTCATCGAACTGTCGAATGGGTTCTATTCCTACTAGCTGTGGGTTCATCTGTACCAGTCGACAGGCGTCGGCACCATACCTGCATTTTGATACCCCTCACGCGCGACTGATTTCGAAACATTGGGACTTGGGATGGGGACCGTTCTCTCATTGTGATGGGTATATGATGCAGAGGTATCAGTTCAGCAACACGCCCTTCACCGAGACAGCTACTGAGCCCAATCTTCGCCAGGATACAGTCTGACGGCTTTGCCGAGAGCGTAAATCGTCCTGCGAGACCGGAATGAGGAGTCGTTGAAATTGATGAAGGTACTGCTTACCAGGAAAACAGAAAGTTGGGGTACGAGATGGCGCAGCCTGTCAACATGAAGTGAGCTCGGCTCATGGTGGCGAAAAGAGCTCGCTTACTCTTGTTGAAGATGCCTTCAATCGCTTCCTGCACTTTGATTCAGAATCATTAAGCAATTTCGCGAAGGAAAAGAACGCACTCGGTCCCAATGGCCATCGCGCTGCTGCCGAGCCATGATGAGCCTCACGCCGCGCTTGATGGGTTCGACCACGGGGTATTTGGCCTTCATGAGCGCTAACAGCGCCCACGAGGTGTTGGTCAACTGAGACGTCACGTTGTGTACATACTGCCCAGTCTCGCAAGACTGTTGCCCCCAGTTAGGCATATCATACTGGGGAGGAAGGAAATCGGACGCACTCGGAAGCTCTCGCCCCAGCCGCCATCTTCCATTTGACGGGCCAAGAGGAAATCGCAAGCCTTTTGGACTCTCGTCGAGGTGGCGTAGGTCTCGCCCACGCTCGCCAAGGACTCCAAGGCGAACATGGTGGCGTAGGTGAAGCAAATTCCCCAAGAACCATCTGTGAGCGGGTCAGATCGAGTGATGGCTCGGTAACAGCGACGATGCTTACACCAGCTCCCGTCTGCTCGTTGGGCAGAGTGTATATAGCTGATGGCGCCCTTTTGCATTTGCCTGGGCGCTGTATGAGCGCCCTTCAAAAACGTCTCACGCGAATGAACGTACTTGATGTCAGCAGAGCGATAATGTGGATAGCTTTCGGTAAAGAGTGAAAGGGCCGTCAAAACCGCGGTTGTGCATTCCGGATAGCTGTAGTCGATCTGTGGAAATTACCCGTATTCAGCATTCGCGTACGCTGCTGGACAACGGCGACGCTGACCATGATTTTCCCTGCAGTGGATATCAGCTGCCTTTCCGAGTCAAGAAAAGGTCAAGCTCACCGAACACTTCCGCCGGATTCAGCAGTTCGAGATATTTCGAGCCTCGAGTCTTTTCGTAACTGGCAAACCCGCCGTCGGAGTTTTGCATGCCAAGAAGAAGATCCACCGCATGGCAGAGGCGGTCTTCGGGCACGAGTTTTGGTGTGTAGCTGGCACGTAGGGTGAGTTCACCACCGCATTCAGAGAATAGGGTACTTACTCGAGAGCTTGGAGCATTAGCACTGATTTCAGACCTTCTGCAGTGCAATCCGACACGGTGTAGCCTTGTTCGCGGGTGCTGAACTGCGAGTCCACCTGCACGTTAGCCCAGTCGATGGAAACGCAAGAGAAAACTTACCGGCCAAGCCCCCTTGGTAGATTGACGATATCGAGGGTGAGGTGGATCCTCTTTGATTTGACAGTCGTCAAGCCACTCCAAGGCTTTGATGAGGCTCTCCTTGTTCTCATCGCGTTCGGCCAGGCCACTCTCAACCAGAGCTTGAGTGATAAAGACGATATCCCAAAGTTCTACCATGCCCGTGAGCCAGAACAAATGATAAATTGAGGAGAAACGTACGGCTGCCGTTGGTGCCGCAGCCCATCATACCCTCGCCGCTGAGCCAGAGGAAGTCTCGGATCTTTGAGCGATGGAGCTTCATGGCTTCGCTGTTGGGACCCTCCACAATGTAGCGAGAGATCATGTTGAAAATTTTGTTGACTGGCGCCAGATCTTGGTACGAGGTGTTTTCGTCCTCTTCGACGATGTACTGGTAGGCCAGCTCGACGCCCTTGTTGCGGAAGTAGGGCAAGCACTGAACGAGATAATTTTCGTAGGCCGAGAGACCAGCAAAGAGGGTGTCGAGAAGAAGTGGGTGTGCGGTGTAGAGATCAGCTTGCGAAATGTTGTTGCGCTGGGCCGGCCAGTTTATCGACTCGAAAGGCTGAGGGTAGAGCTCCTGTGCCGCTGTTAGCCTCGAAACACTGCAAAGTGAAGGAAAGCATACTTGACGCAACGAGAGGATCAACTTGTCGACTGGCGTTTGGAAGCGTCTGGCGAAGAGGAAGCCGAAGGGCACGTAGACTTGACGCATGTGGATCCAATAGCGCCATGGGTGCACCGGAACCCAGTCAGGAAGCAAAAGAAGTTCAGGCGGCACCACGTTGAGGCCCTCCCAGTCGTAGCAGTTCCTTTGGGGAAGGATCAGCGGAAAGGCCTCAGATGGGTAATCAAGCTCACAAGCAGGCCAGCAAGAGTTTTCCCCATGACGGTGCGGCGGCAGCTCCTCCTGAATTATTTATGAGATGTGGGTTGTGACTACATTGGGAAGGAGGCCAGCGTACCCAGGCGATGGAGCGTCTCGCGAGCTTTGACCATAGCAGGTTCATCCGGGGCGACTCCCATAAGACGCAGAATGGCATAGTTCAAGGCAGCTGTGACAGTTCAAAATCTTTTAGTTTAGTTTCTTGAGTAGCAAAGGTAGTGGCGCTACCCACTTCCATAAACTGTTGATTTCCCTTCGATGTGCCTTAAACCGAAGAACCTGAGCTGTGGAAAGCGATGCCTGGGCGCAATGGGAGCACTCACAATCCCCAGCCAGAGTCCTCTGGACCCTTTCTGCGTTGTTTGTTGAACAGGTAGCGCGAAATCTCGATCTTCCACTCCGGAGGTAAGGGCGTCTCCGTCACGTAGCACCCAATCACAATGCCGGGCAGCAAGAACAGCGGGCCGCCATACTCTCCAGACTACGCATACCGAACTTCATTAGCAATCATAGAAGGAAGGGGGCGGGGAAGTGCGCGGACCCAATGGCCATCCGGGCTCTGCATGAGCTTGAAGTACTCGAAGCCATTCTGGGCCGCTTTCAAGGGGTCGCCGTCCGCGTCCTGGAGCATAGGTGCGTCGGTGGGCAGGCCGAGCCAGTGCTTGGACTCAAAGGACTGGGCCTGCTCGCGCGGGAACGGGTTCTCGCCTCGAAGCTCGTTGGCGCCCTCGGCGGCCTGGTAGTGCCACACATGCCGCCCGCTGTCGCTCGAGTCGAGGTGCCATTGAGTCAAATCGGTCGCCCCCAAGGGCGAAGGAGCGCTTTGCTGGACGCTGCCTCGACGGTCTCGCATATTGCTCGCCGGTTTGGGTCAACAAGCACTTTTGACTTTCAAAAGGGCTTTGCCGGTCTTAAGCGGCCGTGTCTCAATCTTCAATTATGGCATCTTAAAAGCGATTTGTAGTCTATGAGCGCCGAGAAAGAGACGCTAGACGTCCGCACTTTCTTGTGGGTTCGCCATCGACCAAGGTTCGACGTTAGCGCCGCCTTCAATGTGAGGTGTGAATGTGCGAAGATGCAATCAATTACAAGGTGCTGCCTCATAGCTGCTTGTCGCCTTGCAAGGAAGGCGCCTTCTTGCCCGCGAGGTTCTTCTCTTCGAAGAGCTGTGAGAATGCCCCGAAAGCCATTAGTCCAGGATACATACGAATGTAAGAGGCACTACTCACCTTGGACAGGTCTCCTTTGGAGTGCATGTCCATGACAATGTCGCAGCCGCCGATGAACTCGCCGTCGACGTAGACCTGGGGGATGGTGGGCCACTCGGAGTACTCCTTGATGGCGTCCCTTAGTTCGGCGTCCTCGAGCACGTTGAACGTCTTGAGCTTGCTGGAGGGAATGTCGTGGAGGTCGAGGATCTGGACGACGGCCCGGCTGAAGCCGCATTGTGGCAACTGGGGAGTGCCCTTCATGAAAAGCACGACCGGGTGCGCTTTGACCGCCTGGGGAGCACACCATAAATCTCAGCACTTTTGGACGTGCTACGAGGGGCGAAGATCAAGCGCACCTGGTCGATTTTAGATTTGACGTCCTGCGAGAGGCATCGAGCGCTGAGTAACCAGGGCTGCTGCTGGGCGGACCGGAAGACGCTCCCTCGGGCCTGGTAGCGGCTTGTGAGCTCGCATAGCTAGTGGCTAGCTAATGAGTGGAAGCAACCAACGGAGGCCTTTGCTAATTGGAAGAACGCCATTGGATGACCGGTTCCAAAAGGTGTTCGACCAAAAGATCTGTTGACCCTCGTCAGCCTCTGCTCGCCTCTGGGTTTGGCCACTACCGGTGAGCATTATCACACACTAGTTATCGCACAACACTCAAGGGCCAACGCCAGACGCCGGCAATGCATGCATCGGCTCGCTCGCTTCCCACCCCTGCGTCGACTTCGACAGGCCAGCCACGGTGACCTCGTCGCCGCGCTCACCGCCTTCACCGCTGCGCCACCACTAGAATCACTAAGAGATGGGCCGGCCGTGCGGTCGAGGCTGGTTCCGAACAAGATATGGACGCAGGAGCAGCTAGCCCTCGCAGTAGGCGAGGTGGTGGAGACCGCCGCCCGGGGGACAGACCTGCTGGCTCTGTTTCGCCTCTTCCCGCGTGAATATCTGACAAGGCACACCGCGGACGGCGTCCTGCATCAAGCGTGCCACGAAGACGGCGTGGATCTGGCTTTTATGCGCAGCTTCCTCCGGGCTTGGACCCAATCCCACGCAGCTGTCCAGTCCATCCCCTCCGACGCCACTCTCCACCTTCTCGCTGCCCAGCTGCCCAAAACCAACTTCAACACGCTCAGGGCCGTCTTCCTGCACTTGCAAAGGGCCGTCTCCGCCAGCAGCTTTGTGACCAAGACGCCACCCAGGGTGCTAGTTTCCCACGCCCTCGCCGTCCTCTTCGCCCACGACGACATCACGATCGACAACTATAACGACGCCAGCAAGCTCCTCGCCTTCTTCAGGGACGTCGGCGCCCAGCCGACCTTCCGCCTCTTGCGCGCCTGCATCCACGCCTGGTTGCGGGTGCCGCTCTCCGTCCGCATGCGGAGCCGGGAGGCGCTCGCCTCGCTGCTTTCTCTCATCTACCAGGTGCCCATGGACCGTGTCCAAGCGCAGACGGAGCGGCTGTTGAGGCGGAAAAGGACGGCAGGCGTGGTGGACATGGAGCTGCGAGCCTTGGCCTCTGGGGCCAGCACTCCAAGAAGGCGCGAGCTGCTGTTAGACCTCTGCAAGTGGTACCAGGCTGCGAAGGAGCACAGGAACATGGTCGACGTCCTGGCTTGGCTCGTGCAGGTGGAAGCCCGCTTGGACCTGCTCAAGCCCGCCGCACCTGGCTTGGTTCACTCGCTCGTCGGCCCCCTCTCCACCTTTCACCCGCTTGCTCCCAACGATAGTCAAGATGACTACCACCTTCCGCTGTTTGAACATCTGCTCGATAAGGTGCTGGCCCACCCGGACTGGATCGCCTCGTTTGCCAAGGTGCCCGGCTCGACAGTGGCTGACGAGCGATCTTTGCGGCAACAGCAGATGGCAGCGACCAAGGCCGATTGGGTCGCTCTGCGGCTTTTCCAAGCGGTCCACCTCACAACGGACGACCACTGGGTTGACGCTACGTCCATTCACAAGGCCGCGAAGGCTTCCCTTCCCCGGCTCGCTTTTGCCCTCCACAAGCAGCGCCACACGTCCTGGAAAGACAACCCCAACGAGGAGTATATCTACGATGCCAAAGTCACGGAGAGCCTGCTGGCCTGCCTTTTTCAAGCCCGCCTGCCCGAGCTGGTGCTCGAAGCTGTCGAGTGTTTCGGCGGCTATTTCCACCTATACCAGCCTCACAAATTCTGTACCTGGCTGATCCGGGCAGCAGCGGAGGTCGATCGGCAGAACGGGTCCTCGGGCGGCGGCAAGCTCAACGAGGTGTTGCTCAAGCTGGACAAGGAGCAAGCGACGTCCCAAGAGACCGCCTTGGCGCTCGTTGACGCTTTCAAGGACGACAACGTGCTCCTCGCTCGGCTCGTCGACTGGACTTCGCCTTCCGCCTGGGCGCCGTGGGGCAACGTCGTTGCGCTGGCCGCCATGGACGCCGTTCTCGCTCGCCTAGCCACCTCTTCTGCCGGCGGCCAGCCTGCCCCAGAATCGCTCGTCGCCCTATTGGAGAGCCAAGCTGCAGAACGAGGCCTCACCACGCCCTTTGACTACTACCGCGCCGGCCTGTTAGCCGAAGTTCGCATGGACTGCGAAGCAGCGGCCGAAGTTGCTGTGGCCACCTTTGAAAAGCGACCTTTGACGTGCTATCAAGGCTACTCGCGCTACATGGAGTCCACCTTGGTCCGCTGCGTGTCCGTCTGCCTCCGCCGGGGCCGAACCGACCGCGCGCTCGACGTCCTCCTCTCGCCCCACGTCCCTCCAGCCCTCATCTCCACCCGCCTGGTCCTCCGCACTCTCGTGTCTTCTTTGCGCCACCACGCCAGCTTTGTTGGCTCAGCGGGATTGAGCCGGGCCTTGGAGCTCGTGCCTCTGGCCGGCGAGCCCAAGAGGGTTCTGAGGCGGTCCGCTTTACTGGCGCGCGTCTTCAAGGTCGCCATCTTTTCAGAAGAAGACCCGCCAGACATGACGGCGGCTTGGGCAAGGTTGGACGCGGTGTGGCGGCGGGTCGGGCCGTTCGTCAAATGGGAAAGGGCCAGTTCGTGCTTGGATCTGGTTGCGGGCAGGTCAGACAAGCTGGTTCACCTCGTTGGGATCTGGAAGCGAAGCCAAACCTAGGCTATAATACCGTTGCCCTTTTACCATGCACGCACCGGCCCTCTTGTTTGCGACGCGTGACCGCGAGGAATGCCGGCGGCGCCTTCGCCTTGGTTTTTTGCCCATCCACCATCTCACGCTCTTTGTTTGGCTCTGTTTCTTTCTATCGCTCTTCAGCACCAATCCACCACTCGTTCAAAACCTAGCCCTTGCCTCCCCGGCTGCCGTCTTCCCGCCAGATTTGCTTTCTTCAAGTTCGCGCGCCGATCTTGTTTTTCCCGCCCTCGCCTTCTTCACATTAAAACTCCTGTTCGCCTGTAACAGTCAAGATGCTACTAGCTACTGCTGCTGCTGTTTTGGCCAGCCTGGCATCGGTGAGCTTGGTCCTCGAAGCATCCGAAACGCGTGTTTATTGGTCCACGGGAAAATCGAAGGTCGTGCAAGCCACTATCGCCCCCACCTCTCCTGTTGCGACAACAGTCTGCGTTGGCGGTGTTGTGAGTCGAAATTTACCTTCAAATCGTTCAGAATGCGCGCTGACGTTTGCTTTCGAAAACAGGGTGAGTTTTGATGTGCCCTTGGCGTGTTTTGGGCACCCAAACTCAGCTCGGTCTTCTCTCTTTGCAGCTTGCACGATCAGCTGGATCGACAATGGGATTGCGCCTCTTATTAATGCCTTCGGGCGGACGAACGTCGGGCTTTACGTTGGCTCGACCACCCAGCAAACGCTCATTCAAAATCTGGGCAACATGCGCGTTGATAATGTTGACACCTTTGACGCCACTTTCGACCCGACCATTGGTCCGGATGGTGCTTTCTACTTTATTCGGTTCCAGTCGCTCGCGGGAGTGGACGCTGCCGGACAGCCTCTCCAGGCATTTTCTTCTCTTTTCACGTGAGTCTCTAGGCCTAGGCAAAACACCGAGACTTGATGCCAACTTGTGAATGCTCTTCAGCCTGGCCGGTATGACCGGCGAGCTCACGGCAGCAGCCTCGGCGCAAGTAGCGGCCTTGACCTCAACAAGCGTTATTGTGCCGTCGACATCGACCTCGGTCATTCTGGCCACCACAGTTGTCACATCATCTGCACCGACCACTTCAGCTGTCAACACGGCAACAGCCTCGCTAAGCGCCAACGTGTTTGCCCCCTCGTCTGGTGCTGAGCATCAAACTGTCGGCTTGGTTAGTTCCTCTTTGCTAGGGCATTCCTCGACCTGAAGTACTGACTAGCACCTGTTTCAACAGAGTGTGCTGTTCTTTGCGTGCTTGATCACCCTGTGGCTGATGTAGAGGATGGGGAGCATGTGCTGTTTCTGTCTCGATGTCCAGTACATCCGCCATTCTACCATCGGCTTTCACGGACATTTGCCTACGTAGACCACTTTGCATCCTTAGCATAATTCATATCCTATAGCAAAACCCCGACTATGCACCACAGGCGCCTGCGACATTTGTCATCAGCATGCCGACTGAGTCGCCACGTTTCTTCAGCCTCCGCGGCGACAGCGTCACAAAAAGCGCATTAAACTTGTTGGAGACCTACAACCAATCCTTCTCCAGTTATTTCCAAAATGCGAGCATAGTCAGTTCATGCAAAATTGGTGGCGAATTCGGCGCTCAAGCAAAGCCTTCCGAACAGCTTCTATGACAACATCGAGGGCGACCAGCGCCTCAAGCATGACAGCGGCCGGGCTGTCCCATTGGCCAAGCTGGCTGAGCTGGGCGTGATTGCGAAAGAGAACGTCACCTTGGAGCAAGTCGACGAAATCGCCGCCGCTCGAGGCTACAAGTGCCGCGACGAAATCACAGTTTCCAAAGAGGGCTTGGGCGACCTGTACGAGTCGTGCGTACTGTTTTTATTGCATTCTGTCTCTTCAACTCTGAGAAAGTTGCGTCGCAGCAAGCTGAAGATGTTCTTCGAGGAGGTGAGCGCTCACCCGGCGGCGGCTTTATGGCCTTGACTGAAGCACGGTGCCCACAGCATCTGCACGAGGACGAAGAGATCCGATGGATCAGGGACGGTAGCGGTTTCTTCGACGTCAGGGACTCGACCGACTCGGAGTGGATTCGGGTGGCGATGGAGAAGGACGATTTGATGATTCTCCCCGCCGGTATCTACCACCGTGGGTGCGCTCATGCCAGCTTACACGCCGGTTTTAACTTTCCCGTCAGGCTTCACCTTGGACGAGGGCAATTTCACCAAGTCCGCCCGTCTCTTCCAGGAGCAGCCCAAATGGACGCCGCTGCCCCGGGCCAACCCCGAGACCGACAGCAACCCGTATCGAGCTCAATACGTGTCCGAGTTCAGACGACCCATCGCTGTTTAATTACCATGACCTTGTAAATTACATGAAAAATGGCGCCAGCGAGAAGTTGGCCCCTCTTGCTGTGACGGCGACTGAAAATGGACATCAGCAGCATCATCTCGTCCCAGCCCCTCTACGTTTCTGTTCACTTCTCTTCTGGCGCCACGAGTAACTTGTGAGGAGATAGCGCCCTTCAGACGGCCCTCGCTCACTTGGGCATGTCGACCACAGCCACTACTTTTTCCTAAGAGAGAACTGCCGCTGCGACAAATGCGTGCACGACCATACCCAACAGAGACTTTTGGATCCTTTCAAAGTGCGTTGGCACAGTTTTCGCACTGCCGTTTGCCCATGATCCTGAACCCCGCTCTTTCCTTTGCCGCAGATCCCCTTGGACATAAAGCCTCAATCAACCGAGAGCACTTCGACAGGGCTACAAGTTACATGTGAATAGATTTCCTCACACGATAGACCGCGCTGAACAAGGCCGGCAGGGCCTGACGGACACTTGTCGAATTATCCGTCTTCGTGGCTGGCTGAGAACGCTTACCAGCCTGCCGTCCTGAAGCCCTCCAAGCCCGAAGATATGCTTCAACAAGTGCTCTGGGATGCTGAAGAAGGCGCCAAGTTAGATCCTGAAGTCGATTACGAGGCTATAATGAAAGGCGACGAAGGAGTGTGGGAGTGGATCAAGAAAGTCGTATGTGTGCCTTATGCCTTCGCACCCGCCTACGCTTACAGGTGTTATGATAGCAAATCTATGGCTTCTGCTTCGTCAAGGGCTGCCCGGTTACCGAAGAGGCCACCGAAGCTTTGGCCCGGCGCATTTGCTTCATCCGTGAAACGCATTATGGCGCTTTCTGGGCTTTCCAGGACGACTTTGAACATTCAGACTTGGCCTACTCGAGCGTACCGCTTAACTCGCACACCGATACCACCTATTTTCAAGATCCGGTCAAGCTGCAGATGTTCCATCTTTTGTCTGCGCGGTCGACGCACACTGGCGGACACTCGACGCTTGTCGACGGCTTTCGCTGCGCACGGATCATGAAGAAATCGCACCCAGTTTGCTATAAGCTGCTGTCGACTTTGCCCGTTCCAGCCCACGCGTCAGGAGGCGACACCACTCTCTTTCGGCCTCAGATCGACCGCCCAGTCCTAGAGCACGATCATGATGGTAACCTAGTTGTCATCCGGTTCAACAGCGATGACCGGGGCCTAGTAGGCAAGGGGCCGCTTTGGCAAGGCATTGTCGAGATGGAAAACGGCGACCGGCTGGACAAAGTGACGGCTTTCTATCGGGCCATTCGCGTTTGGGATGGACTACTGAGGGACCCGGAAAACCTGTACGAGTTCCCCATGGAACCGTCGCGGCCCTTTATCTTCGACAATGTTCGCGTGCTGCATGGGCGCACCGGTTTTACAGGAAAGAGGGTAAGTTTTTAGGCTTGTCATCTGCGTAGTATCACTTGATTAATGATGAGGGCCCGTCAGAGACTTTGCGGTGCTTGTGAGATTCCGTCTTCGCTAGCCATCACCGTGATACACTTCTCATGCTACTTTTTCGCTTAGATCTGAATGGCGACGACTACTACAATCGAATCAGGCGAGCAGGCGTTCCGCTTTCACTTTGCTATATCTCAAGCTGAAAAGTCTGACTTCATAGAACCTTGGCTCGGAAGTTCGAACCCAGCCAAGCAGCGGCCTAGCTCTCTCGTGTTGTCCGCGTGGAACTAAGAGCCTTTCGTTTCCACCCCCACGACCAAATAGGTGTGCGCTAGTGAGAGTCCACATGTCCTTGCAGTGCAAGCCCACTTTCTGTTATGGACAACGACGTGAGAAAGTACGAAAAAGACTGCTGTTTACATGTGCTTTGTATCAAGAGGGTCGAGTAGGCAAGTTGTTCAACCTGGTGAACTTGTCAGATATGATGGCTGGGCGGACGTGTCGTCTTGAAAGAAAAAAACTCACGCATTCTCCTCTGCTGAGGCTTCCATCCCCAAGTGTTCCAGCTTCGGTAGCACGACATCTCTCCAAGCCATCAAGCAGACCTGGAGAAGTGTCAGCCTGAGATTACTTTGGCTTCTGCAAGCACGCTCACCTGATCCAGCGAAGGACAGTTCCCCTTCTTCATATCCCTCTCAGCAATCTTGACCAGCCTGCCGACATACGATGAATTTTGGTGCCATGCAGACCATCGCTGATCGTGTATAGATTGACGCTCGATCTTGGAAGCATTTGCCTATTGGGCGCGCGCTCAATAGGGAAATATGACAATAATAGAACGTAGCGACTGACCAACTCCATCTTGAACTCGTCGGCAAGTTGGTACACGAAGTCGACATACTGCAAGAACAAGTCGTAGCAGCGAAGAGAAGAATGGGTCGGTGGATTTGAAGACGAAGCCGCGAGTTTGCTGGCCTGTCGGATACGAACGACACCATTGTAGACCTCCCTGATCTCAAAACATGAGCCCAACTCTCTTGTAAAGTTCTCAAGATAGAGCGGTAGCTTGCGTGTAGGCTGGGCGAAGAGTAGTCAATTAATATTGTTGGTTACAATACCGAAGCGGTGCACTGGACTCACCATTCATGTAGTCTTCAGTAGATATTCCGTTTCCTTTGAGAACAGATCGAATGGCCGCAAACGACAAGGGCAGATCTTCTCGAACAGAAGTAGAGGTCGACAATGACATCGCGGACTCGCGGCTCGGAAACAGGAAGGCTGGAAGGGGTTAGGCACTCTTGGCTTGCAATCGGCGACAAGCAGCGCACAAAAACCAGCCAACAAGATCACAAAGAGCAGCGAGGAATGAAACCACGTAAAGGGGTTGTGTCCGGGAAGCGAAGGTTTGATGATGTACCAGGCCCTCCTGCCAACCAGCATTCAAGAGCAACAAGCTGTCTCCTAATCTCGAGCACTTTGAATAGCCAGGCAGCTGTTCGTGGTCTGGTCCAATTCGCACCTTGCACAGCACCTGGGTGGCAACTCAAGCAATGTGCTGCCGTTGGTGCCACCGTATGCTGCGGGGCCTTTTATTTACACAGCAAGCTCAACTCTAGTTGACGCCGAAGGGTTTCGGACGTCTCCTTGCAGACCTGGAGCAGCAGAGGGAGCTGGCAAACATCACCGAATTGTCGGCGATTTCCCCTCGCACTCGTTTAGACGCAACCTCTTGCTCTTCGACGTCGATGTGAGTGATTGAGTTTGTGATGTAGCCGTTCTTCACTTACAGAGGGCTTGTACCGCTCAGAATAAGCCAGAGAGGCCATTAGGACCAGACAAACACCTTCAGAACTCACATCTCCGACTCCCCTCCACACGAACGGAAATGGCCACCTTCAAACTCGGTTCTGTCGAGCTGCCCTCTTTGGGACTGGGCTGCATGGGAATGTCCCAAGCTTACGGCAAGGCGGACGATAACGAGAGCTTCCGAGTCTTGGACAAGGCCTTGGAGCTCGGCTGCACCTTTCTCGATACCGCCGTCGCTTATGGCGCAGGACACAACGAAGAGCTAATCGGCAAATGGATCGCCTCTCGTAACGTCCGAGACAAGGTCATTGTCGCTTCCAAGTGCGCTTTCATCATGGACTTTGAGAAGAGGGTGCCCACCGGCCAGATTTCAAACACCCCAGAGCACATCCGAGAGTACCTAGCGGCCAGTACGAAGCGCTTGGGCTTTGCTCCCGACCTGTACTACCTCCACCGAATCGACCCGGACACTCCTATTGAAGTCTCGATGAAGGTGCTCGAGGAGCTCCGCTCGGAGGGCAAGCTCAAATTCATTGGGCTGTCGGAGTGCTCGGTAGAGACTCTGCGGAAGGCCAGCAAAGTTGGCAAGGTCGATGCGGTCCAGGTGGAATACAGCTTGGTAAGGGAGCAAATCTTCTTACAGCCCGCTCTTCTTGCTGACATTCAACCCAGTTTGAAACGTCGCATGAAGGGACTGGTGGTTTGAAAGAGGCGTGCGATGAGCTGTAAGCCCTAGCCTTTGGGTGATGTTCGCAAGCTAAAGCGAGCAAGTAGTGGAGTTCTCTTGGTGGCGTTTTCCCCCCTAGGTTCGTCTTCCCTCACCGATCGCAATTTCGCAGTGAATATCAATGCACATGGTACTCAGGCAGAGGCGTCCTCACTGGCCAGCTTCGCAATCTTAGTGACCTTGATGAAGACGATGCCAGGCGAAGTCGCTTCCCTCGTTTTGAGGAAGAGAACCACAAGAAGAACCTCAAGGCATGTACTTTTCGCGTAGATCAGCAGCAACATGTGCTGAACAAAAGATCGCCACAGCTTGTGGACCAGCTCGAGACCATTGCAAAAGCCAAGGGCTGCTCGGTCGGCCAGCTCGCCCTCGCATGGACCATCAGCCAAGGCACGCTGCCCATCCCAGGAACGAAGAAGGTCCATCGCCTCGAAGAGAATTGGGGTGCGAAAGACGTCAA
Source organism: Cystobasidiopsis lactophilus (assembly GCA_001599975.1). Taxonomy (NCBI): domain Eukaryota; kingdom Fungi; phylum Basidiomycota; class Agaricostilbomycetes; order Agaricostilbales; family Chionosphaeraceae; genus Cystobasidiopsis; species Cystobasidiopsis lactophilus. The sequence goes on from BCIO01000002.1 coordinate 294,852, forward strand.
GTTCACGAGCGACGAGCTCTCCCAAATCCGCCAGACCATCTCGGATTTTCAAACGGCCGGAGCGCGATACCAGGAGGCCGACATGCAGAAAGTGGGACATTGATACTGTAATGAACGAAATAGGTTGCCATGACAGATTGGTCATTTGCGAGACAAGTCCAGCCAAGTTCAACAGCTCGGCCTCAAGGCTTTCATTTACCCTTCAAGAGTCGCATGGTACTGCTGTCCGTTATGCTCTTTCCGGTCTCACTGACAGGACCTAGTGCATACTCGCACGGCCAGGCCGCGGTTTGCTCGAAGTTGAGAATGCTTGTCGCCACCACCTGGCCAAAAGCGATGATCCGCGTCCAGGGGAGCATTCCGCTCCATTTGGTCCGATGTCGAAGTCCCACCACTATCCAGAGCGTGTGGCCAATGCTGATCGGTCCGCATCCCAGCCGGTGGCCTCAAAGGGGAAGGGGGCAATCGAGGGGTCAAAACGCGCCAAGAGCAGCGCTTGCAATCAAAAAGGTGAGGGCGCGTACAAGAATCTCAAATGCTTGTAGAAGATCCTCGCTGAGGGAGGATGCGCGCGAAAGATGGGAGTCAAAAACCGTGCAAAGCCTGTTGCAATTGTAAAAAGGGCAGAACACAAAGACGTTCTCGTCCACCTAATGATGCAAGAAGAATGCGAAAGTCGTAGGACGGGGAACGGTGGAAAAAGAAAGTAGGCAGCTGGTTCTGGTGGGGAAAGGTGCGAACAGAAAACAATCGAAGGGGCGTGTGGATCTTTAGGCGTGCGAAAGATGCAGGGGTCGTGCAGCAGAGTTCGTTCCTTGAGATTAAGCCAACATCTTGCCGTTGGGCTTGATGAGATGCCATGTTTGAGACTGCGGATGAAGACTCGTTTGAGGACGCTTGAAGCCAAGATGGAGCCCGACGCACCAGGTCCTTCTCGTTCAAGTCCTTGAGGACGGTGTAGGTGACGCGTTTGTTCCAATCGGCCTTGATGCCAGAGTCGGCAACGACTTGGGTCTACCATTTCGAACATCAGCCCGGCGTCGCTGAGTTCGTCAAGAAAGCCGCGATCACCTTCTGGTCGGTGATGTGGTCGAAGGCAACGATCTACAGGTAACAAGATGGCAAGTCAGAAGACAGCGCGGACGCGAGGATCCGAGAAGACAACTCGCGTGGTACTGTGCAGCGACAATCCCACTCAATCCAGATCATTTTGGAACGAAGTGTGACAAAACGCACTGCATGAGCCTTGGCACCCTTGTGGACATACCAGTATCTGAAGAGCGGCCGTCTAAGCCTTGCGCACACAAAGGAGAAAAGGCCACTCACTGCTTGGCAGCTCGCACGCGCTTCTGGAGCTTGTTCTCGGGCTCTTGGGTCCCGAAGCCACGGGCTTGCATCGAGGACAGAGCAACCGGGATCGAGCGAGTCTCGTGCTCGGGGGCGACCTCGCTGCGCTTGTGAAAGTGGGTGACGGTGCACCTGTAGATGGCGGCAAACTGATCTTTGCCCAGCTGTGCGCAACCACCAAATAAGTCAATGACACTTTCGAGAGCTCAAAGTAGGAGGGACACGCACTTTGTAGGACCACGCGGCCGAGATGCACTTGTCGTTGGAGTCGGTGGGCGAAAGGATGACATGCTTTTCGTGGCGCTTGACGGAGATCCAGGAGCCTTTGCCCTTCGCAGGGTAAAGCTGCTGACCACTGCGCTCGTATGTGAGAGCGTTTTTGGTCTTGGCGTTGACCTTCCGAAATGCTGAGAGTCAATGGATGGAACGAACTCGGACTTTGGCCAACTCACAAAGCGGTCTGTGGGTGGCAAACAGAGGTTGTCTAAGAGGCGTCTATACACTCGAAGAGAGACGCAACATACATTTGCTGAAATGCACAACGCCAGCATGAGCAAGGGTCCGAGCGCCACTGGGAAAGGGGGACGACGCGCTCACCCGACCGGGACGTTCTTCGCTTCCTTGTCAATCGTCTTGGCGACGCTGGCGCCGTTGAAGGAGGCGACGGCAGAGCCAGCTGCGGCCAAGGCAACGGTGAGGAAGGCGTTCAACTTCATTGGTAAATTGTTTGGGCGCTATTAAAAGAACCAGGTATCGTCAAGAACCAGGTATCGAGGGACGGTGTGCTGTCCGAGCTGTTGTAGTAGAGATGCAAATGGAGACGAAAGAGAGGCTGGATTAAGAGAGATTCGTTGGCGAGGAGCAAGAAGCAGGTCCGCGCTGCGGCCGTCGGCATTGACCCCCTTTTCCATTGTTAATCATCAGAAGCTCGCTACTTTAGCTCAGCGCACTAGTTTCATGCTATCCAGCGTGTACGAAGTGCCCCAGTATTGTAGACAGCCGCACTTTCGCCCCCCGCGAGAGAACGCCACTGTTGCCACCTTGCTCTGCCCATGCTCCGCCAAGCATACCGTCCATGGCGGTCTATCAGATGCCAGTGGAATATCGCCAGCTGTGGGATGGAGGTGTCAAGCTCTGTCAAACGCCAGGCCGTGAGGGCAGATCCGCTAGCCTGCGCCAAGTAATTAGCCCGGCGTCTTGCTTCCTGTAGCCCACCACACGAGTGAGACGTACTCTTCCTCTTCTTCTGAAGTGTCGACTCCCCATCCTCCCAATGCGGGTAGCACTACGTCCCTCCAAGCCATCAGGCAGACCTGCTCTCGCAGTCAGCGGAGCAACATAGCAGCCTGTGGCAATGTGCACCGTATCAAAAGGAGGGTAATCCTCTCGCTCCAGGTGTCGAACGATATGCGCTAGTAGGCCGCTGACCTCGGAGGTCCGGTTGCGCCACCTAGACTGGGCTTGGGTGTAGGCTTCTTGCAAATTGATGACGGACAGCGCCTGAGCAGATTTGTTACTTCCAGCTTAAATTTTAGCATGCAAGAAAGGGCATACTAGCTGTAGCTTGGCCTCAATAGCCAGCTTGTAGACGAAGTCCAGATAGCGAAGGTAGAGCTGCCGAAGGTGCTCGTCGCGGTCGCCAAGCAAAGCCAGTTGGTTGGCAGCATTGTAAACCTCACTGAGAGTCTACATTCAGGGCGAGCTATAAGGCCTTGAGTCGAGCGAACTTGCGTATAAGCTACGAGTCCAGACATTTGAGCGAGGACGGGGTGGCAAAGTCACAGAGCAACCAACCAGCCATGTACGACTTAGACGTTACTTGCTCTCCGTCCAGAAGCACGGCACGAATGACAGCGAAAGACAGCGACAAATCCGCTTCCGGCGCGGCAGCCTGCTTGATGGGCAGTTCACAGCTGGTCCTCCACACAAATGGACCTGCATGATCTTTGAATCGCAACCCAAACGGCAAGTGCAGGATATGAGAAGCACCAAATGCATAGGCAAAGGTACCGAGCAGCACCCAAAGACGCCACCGACGCAGCAGAGCGTTCAAGAAGGCATTCTTCTTTGAGACAGTTTTCTCCTTGGCTTCGCGAGTCTCGGTCGCCATAATCACTCAGAACCAACTTTTCGGCACTTTCAGGCCCCCAAGCGCAACCAAAAGCCAAGTGGCGACACCCAAGCTCGTCGACGTCCGTTTCCAAGCTTTCTTTCCGCCTCGACCGTCTGCCGCCCCTTGAAAATGCCACGAGCTTCGCACACCACCAAAAACTCAAAGTCTCAAGGAAAAAAGCGAGCTAAGCCATCGACGATTGCGCGCCGGTTTCCTGCTGCCGGGCCTGACGAGGGCGATTTTGAGTCTTTGCCGCGAGAGGACGTCGATGAGGCCGAAGGGTCAGGCGACAAAGGTTCTTGCTGGCCCTACATTAGACATTGATGGCGTCTTGATGTTTCCGATGAGCACAGATTCTGATGCAGAGGGCGAGGAGGAAGCAGAGGCTTTTGACAGAGTGCCGGTGGTGAGCGCTGTTCATTGCTGTCAAAACTTTTTTGAGGTTCAAATGGCTTGAAAACAGGCTATGTGGGTTCGTGCTGCTCTATCGTATGCAATGGTGGCATATATTCAATGGCGAGAACAGGACTTCAACCATTGCGACCCTCGAAAATGCTCTGGCAAGAAGCTGGCCCGGCTCAACCTAATGCGCGAGCTCCGAGTGGGCTCTTCAAAGTTCCGAGGGGTCGTTCTGTCGTTCGTGGATCTCTCCCCTTTTCCAATTCGTTGGTTCAGTTTGTGGACCACCCGAACAGACCTAAAGGCCAAGTGCCGGTGTGCCCGGACGACGAGCTGATCGTTGGGGAGAACGGCGTGGCAGTGGTCGAGTGCAGCTGGGCGAGGTTGGACGAGGTGCCTTTCAATAAGATCCGGTCTCCAAACGAACGACTATGTGCGTGCCTTTGCCACCTTCGATCATTCCTGCGCTGATCCTCTGTTTGCTAACTCGCACAGTACCGTTCCTGATTGCTGCCAACCCGGTCAACTACGGCAAGCCTTACAAGCTAACGTGCGCCGAGGCCATCGCCGCCGCTCTGTGCATCACCCACCGGCGCTCCCAAGCCCGCGAGCTGCTCTCCAAGTTCACCTGGGGCGATTCCTTCTTTGCTCTTAATGAGTGAGTGGATTCTCTGCTTATCCCTACGAGGATCGTCGATGTGATTTCCGCCACAGCGAGTTCCTGGACCAGTACGAAAAGTGCACTGACGTGGCGAGCATCAAGGAGGCGGAAGCGGCCATCGCTGCCGGCTTGGAGCAGGAGGGCCAAGATCGCCGTTGGTTTCTTTCTTTCTTCCTTATCATGCTCATGATATGATGTCCTTGACTTACCAACAGGGGACGCTCAGCTAGGGGACGAGGACGATTTATTATTCGAGAACCCGAACCACGCCTCGACGGCCTGGCGGCCTCATAGTACACACAATGATGACAACAGTGACAGTGAAGAGGAGGAGGAGGATGAAGATGGTGTAGAGGAGGGTTTAAATGTACAAGGTCTATCGATATCGTGAAAGCAGGCGAGCGCTATGAGAGCAGCGCGTTGAGCTCTTCCTGCATGCGCCGGGTGATCTCCTCGTCCTCCGCCTCTTGCTCCTTGGTGGCCGGTAGCGCGGGCAAGGAAGCCGCCGTGGCCGTCCCCAGCTTGCCGTCCGTGACCTCGAACAGGACCTTCTCGACCTCGGCGTCGGCCTCCTCCTCCATCTCGTCCTCGTCGTCCATGGAGGACTCCATGACGTCGTCCATCATCTCGGACATCAAGCCCGCCTTGGTCATCTCGGCGGACATGGCCACCATGGTCTTTGAGAGCTCGGGGAGGCGGATCAGCTGGTTCGACATCTTCATGATCTCGGTCGACTTTTGTAGCGTGCCGCTGATCTTGATCAGGGCTGAATGTCATTTCCCAGTGAGCACGCAACATTGAAAGCGAGGGAGGTTCGAACAACGCACAAAGTTGGTGGGTGAGCTGCATGGAGATGGAGTTGAGCGTGGCCTTTGAGGTCCTGAGCCGGTCGCCGGCCTTCCTGGAGCGCACAATCTCCTTGGCGAGCTTCTTGGCCAGCCCGACCTGCCCTTTGGAGGCGAGCTGCTTGGCCTGCTGCCGTGTCTTGGCCTGCTCCGCCTCGAGCCTCCTGATGTCCCGCTCCAAATGCCGCGACTCGGTCCTCAGCGTTTGCTGCCACTTCTTGACCTTCTCTGTTGGGTGTGCGCCTGTCAGTGTAGGCCATTGTTTAAGGCATAAAACAAGAGTGCGCACCCTCTGGCGTCGGCCCATAAACCAGGCGGGAAACTGATTGCGCCCAACTGCTCATCGTCGCTTGACCTCAACCCGTTCATTATTGGCCATTTCACATGCCAGATGATGATGGTGGCCTGCAGCCAGTGCGGCGCATCTACACCGAGGCAGACATCCCCAACTGGCTCCTCTCCCAGGCCTACGCCCGCTTGACCGGCTTCATCTCGCGCCTCTGCCAGGCCGTCGCTGGCTTGTCGCTGTCAGACATCCCGGACACTTCTGCCTCGCCCGTCCGTGTTGTCTCTGTTGCACTAGCAATCCTGCATTGCTCATCGCCCAAAACTGGACAGATCATCGAGGGCGTCTGGGCCATCTTGAACGAAATCGAAGGTTGGACAGCGGACATCCCTCTGCGCTCCGACCCGCAGCGGTTTGGCAACCTGGCCTTTCGTGATTGGGGAAAGAGACTCGAAGATGTTCGTTTGGCCTCTCCACATACTTCAATTCGAAGTCCCCTGAGTCTGGACATGACGAACAGAGAGCACTGGAGCTCCACCACGCTTTGCCTCTGGACTCTTTGCCCAAAGATTCGTGGCCAGAGCTGCTGCACCACTTTAAGACTTCCTTTGGCTCCTTCACGCGCATCGACTATGGCACGGGCCACGAGCTGAGCTTCTTCGCCTACCTCTGCCTCCTCTCCTCCGCCTTTCCTGCCACCAACACCACCGACTTGGACAGGGACCTGGTGAAAAGGCTGTACATCAAGTACCTCCAAGTCTGCCTCAAGCTGCAGCTCATCTACCGCCTCGAGCCGGCCGGGTCCAAAGGCGTTTGGGGGCTGGACGACTTCAAGTTCCTCTCCTACCTCCTCGGATCCGCCCAATTCCTCTCTTCCCCCACTTCCACCAATGACAAGATCCAGGATGTCCCGAGAGTGTCGGAAATTGCCAGGCCGATCACCGCCGACTCGCAGCTCGCCACCACCAACCTGTTCTTCCTCGGCCTCGCCCAGATCCACCAGCTGAAGAAAGGCCCTTTCCACGAGCACTCCCCGGTCCTGTACAACATCTCCCAGACGGTCCCCAACTGGCTCAAGGTTCATAAAGGCCTGCAAAAGATGTACGAGAAGGAAGTCCTGTTCGTCGTCGCCCTTTTCTTGCTCTATCTCTCTTGCAAGCTGAGATTAGGCTTCTTTGAGGGGGTGAACAGAGAAAAATGGCCGGTCGTGCAGCATTTCTACTTTGGGAGCTGCTTCGAGTGGAGGGACAAGGAAGGGAAAGAGCTACCCATCAACCCACTGGCGCACTCAGACAAGGACGAGGAAAGCCCAGCCGGCTTTGAAGTGGTCACAAAAGCACCGTGGGCGGTGTGAGGAAGCTGCTGTGTACCTCGACATTGGGTTGGGTGGTGCTTGCGCCATCCTACCACGCAAAGTGACTCACTCGTAAGTCTGCAGTCGTCTCTCAGTCGTCAAGCATGACTTATGATCGTTTGCAATACTGCTCTTCAGACTCTGGCGGCTCGATCAGCACCGACTCGCGGGACAAGAGCGCAGGCCAACTCCGGTTCCTGCCCCCGCTGTCCGACACTCCCCTCACGTTGCCCAGCCAAAGCATGACTCTCATCTCCGATCTCCGTCGGCTATAGGCCTGAGTAGGACGGAGAGAGAGGACGGATTGGAGACCAGATCGTATCGGGAGCTGACTCGGAAGAGTTTACCAAGGAGGCCACCTTAACGTACTGGCTCAGCAGCATTGTAGATTCGTCCCATAAGGGTGCTGAGGCCAATCGAGCGCGAGACATCCATTTGAGGTTTCTTGTCACCGTGCTTCGACAATGCTTTGCTGCCCGCACGACAACTGCTTGATTGCCCTATCCTTCGTGCCTTACGACCACCCAATACGACATTTGCAAGCTTCAATGTGATGCAGAGTGCCACAGCTCAGGCAGGAAGGCGTGTTTCTGCTCTGCCGGCTTGGCTGCCTTCTCTTCGCCACTTGCCCAACTCATGCATCCGCAATGTCGCGCTACGAGACGCGTCTTGCCTCTTTCACGGGATTCTAGCTAGCATACAAGGCACCATGACGCGAAGCATGAGCCGATTATTTCACCTGCCTTTCCTAACGGCGCCGTTTTGCTTTGCGCGGCCTGGGCGATAATTTCTTGCTCTGCTTCCAATTCGGACGACCTCTTTGCAAGAAGCAAAAGATCTTAGAAAGCCATGGCTTCTATCACCAACGTCCTCTACAACATGCTTGGCATCTGGGTCCTGCTCTCTGCCTTGCTGCGCCCTCTGCTCGGCTTCGCTGCCCCAGATCCCATCTCGGCCGTTGCCGTCTGCCGGCACTCCAACTCCACTGCGACTGCCATCCCTATGCCAGTTTGCCCCCGCGTTGCCTTGGCCCTGCCGTCGGTGAGTTGCACCCAGCTTGTGGCGGACTTGGCGGCGACCGTTTGCTGACCTCGGGGCGCAGCTGTACTACATCGACCATTGCCTGGCTCCTACTGTTAATATGCCATCCGTCGTGCTTCCTGACCCTGTTGATGCCAATGTGAGCCCCCTTTACTTTTCGAACGGCAAGACTTCCCGAACTAACGGCCGTTGAGCAGCCTCCGAGCTTGGACTGCGGCATCCCTGTTGACGACGTCATGATTGCGATCAAGTCTCAAGCTGCCCGGGCCATCAAATACATCGTCGCTCTCGTCTCCCTGCCGAAGCATCACTTGAAGATCAGGAAGCTCAAGGCCCAGCTCTCGGACTCCAGAAGGCAATGCCGGAACGTGGCTGAACTTCAAGATGATCGCATCTACTCCCTCAATAACAAGCTCGAGAAGCAAGCCAAGGAGCACGAGGGGCTTCGGTTCCAGATTGTCACCTCCAACGTCGAGATCAAGGTGCTCCAAGATCGGCTTCAGCGATCAGGGGACGCCATGTTCGAGCTCAGAGACCAGCTTCAGAATGCTTCAAGTGGCGTTTCCCTCTACAAGAGGCGCTTCTGGTTCGCAATGGCTGGGATTGGGCTGATGGTGGCTTTGCTGGCACTGGCTGCTATCGGATTCTCGGCCCAAATTGCTGAGGGTAAGCACCCACCTTCGCTTGTTTTGACTGCTTGCATTCAACTGACTCCACATTGCACAGCCCAAGACCGCTGCGCCGACTTGTCTTCGAAGAATCTCGCCCTGGCCTCTCTCCTGAAGGAAACTGTGGCGGCCAAGGACGCCCAGACGCCAACTCCGAACTTCCAATGCGGTGCCGTTCAAAATCGGCTTCCTCTGGGCAGCGCCGCCGTTTCAGACCCCATCTTTACTGTCCGACCTCCTCAGCCAGCATTCGACCCTCAGACGGTTCCGTTCTGCTTGAACCCAGGCAACTATCGTCAAGCCTGCGCATGGGCCTACGACATGGTCGCAGCGGATCAGAGGACCGCTGCTTTCTTGAAGAAGATTATGTCTTACGAACAATGGGTCCTAGAGCAAAGCAGGGAGAAAGCCATACAAGAGGAGCGGCAACGGGAGGCGCTACGACTTCAGGAGGATCGCATGCTGGCGGCTCAGATGCGCCAACTCCTGGAACAGCAAGCGCACGCCCAAGCATGGGCCCAGCAACAAGCGCACGCCCAAGCCTGTATCCAGCAACAACCTCAATACTTTCCGCAGCAGCATTACAACCCTTGGCAACTCCAAGTCGAATCGCTTCCAACTACTACCTACCAGCCTCCTCCCACAGCTGCTCCAGCGTGCGCGATCGCCAACTCCGGGAATGTGGACGACCCGTTTTCAGTCCAGTCTTCGGCTCACATGGATTGGGTTGGCACGTCTTTGCCTTCTGGCGGCGAGACTCAACCTACACAAGAGATTAATGGGCCGTCATTCCAAGGGCTAGGGCTCGCTCTTCCCGAGCTGTCGTCTGGGCCTTCCGCCTTTCCCGTGACGGCACCGCCCGCGCCTCCCCCGCTTCCTTTGGCTACCCCAACTTCTGACCCTCCAATCGCCTTCACCTCTGCCATGCCAATGCCGACGGTCAATGACACGCTAGCAGCCATCGACATTGCAGGAGCCTTCATCAACACCCGCCAGCTCAGCGAAGACATCAAGGTCTTGGCACTCCCGCACGACTTGTTCGCACGACTGTGCACATTGAAGAACGATGCATCGCCCTCTTCGGTCGCAGCTTTCAGCCAAGCAGCCAGTCAACACTTCAGCCATGCGGATATTTCGCAGCTCGACTACATCTTGGTGCCTATGCCATCGGAGCCGCCACCAGAGCACCATCAAGAAGGATGGTGGACGCAACGAGAGGACTGGGCTCTGGGAAGCATCAGCTTGAAGGAGGGCTCGTTGGGTTACTGGTGTCCAGGCGCCAGCGAAGAAAGCGCGGCCATGGCCTTCAACGTGAGTTTGACTCCCCTAGCTCATTGGAGTCCGTTTAATCAGATCTTTCTCAGGAGCTCCGGGCGGTCGTCAGCCGCTTACTGAAATCTTCTCCTATGGCCGACCTTGATCGCGAGCAGTGGAACTTGGATTGTCACAAGGTAGGCGTCCCTCCTTCCACTGTGCTAACCACGCACTGACAAGTCGCATAGGATCCTGATGGTTCTTTACACGCGCCCGCCTTTGTGATCAAGTCCATGCTCGAGCTCGCTTCGGATGACCTGATCGAAGTGATGGTGGGAACATCGACGACGGCGGCTCAGCAGGTAAGACAGCTTGTTTCCATTCCTTTTGATGCAAGTGCTGATCCTCATGTGGGTACAGTGGCACAATGTTCTTTTGGCCATAGGGGCGCCCGCCACATGCTGATCTCACCTCATTCTGTTCTCTGCTCTCTTGCTTATCTGTTCCAATAAATGACTAGGTCAGTCTTATCAATCTTCACAACTCTCTGTTGCTCATCCCCTATTGCAGAAAATACAAAAACATGGACTTTCAGTCAGTGCCTCATGTACATTGCTCCTTCCAAGCTGGGTTTCGCCTATCAGTAAGCTTCCGTTCTGTAATGCTTCTGTTCAGGATACTCAATGCATCTGAGCACAGTCTTCGAGGCGACTTTCCAACTTACGTTTGTAAAAAGTGGTTGTACACTTTGAGGCAAAGTCAGGCTTCCGGTATGTCGGGCTTGATGTTCCTGAGTGTCTGATTCTTTGCTCATTTCGAATCAGTTCTCGAGTCTCGGGCTTTGCCAGGTCGAACATCAAGCTGTTTTTGAACTCAAAGAAGGAGTGCCCTCACACAGTATGCTTGGTCCTCTCTGAACGCTTGACTGACCCAAAAATGAACGGCTCTTGCAAACAGCTGCTTCGGTTCTGCGTCTTTCCAACCTTAAGGCACCCGCTGGAACGCCAAGGTGACCTTTCTTCGACCCTGCGCGATCAGGCCTTCCCTGGAGGTTGGTCCGCTTTTGTCCTTTGCCTTGACGAGTATGGCCTCACAACACTTTCTCACAGCCTGATCACTCGTCCTGGTGGTCGATCTCGGTCCTTCCAATCGTAATGTGGAAGGCCTCGCCACGTCGCCTGCCTCGCGCATAAGCTGCTAAGTAAAGGTCAGCATTCGACTCTTGGCATCTTTCCCTGAGACTCCTTGCTGATGTCATTGACAGCTTGTGCGACTGGACTCTGGGTGGTGAGCGCCTCCACGGAAGTGTGAGACCGCACACCCGGCATGGAGCGAAAGGGTCATCTCTCGAGGTTCGTCGCTCCTCCAAGCCTATCCTCTCCAACAGCGGCCTTTGACATGCATAATATTCAGCCCTTTCCGTTGCCCTCCACACACCGGGTTTCGCTGCCTAATCCAACTCCGCCACCAAAGCGCATAAGCTGCTAGCTAAAGGTCAGCACTTGACTCTTGGCATCTTCCTATGTGACGCCTTACTCACAGTATTCACAGCTTATGCGACTTGATTTCGGGTGGGGAGCGCCTCCACTAAAGTGTGAGATCCGCACACCCGGCATGGAGCGAAAGGGCCATCTCTCGAGGTTCGTCCCTGTTCCACTCCTGTTGTTACTGAAAGCAATCTCTGACGTGCTTGTAACCCAGCCCTTTCGCTCACACTTCAGCACGCTCACTTCTCTCCCGCGCCTTTGTCCGCCACCGACTCTACCGCCTTCTTTCTGTCATCTGCTCTTTCGCTTCTTGTGCTTGTTTCGAATGTAGATTAGGTTCCCAAAAGTGTAACAATCCATTCCGTTTTGCTCAAAGTGGATAGCCTTCCAAAGTTGTGAGAGCGAGCGAGACAAGAAGATTGCACTAGAAGATTGCACTACGAGAAAGTGACTTTGAGCCACAAACACCGACAGAAGCAAGAGAGCCATTCGAGGGACGAGGTTTACAAGACAGGCGAGCGAGAAAGCGAGCACAGAGAGGGGAAAGTAGAGACGCGATATTGTTTTCGAGGTCTTGCTCTAAGGCAAGGACCCGTAAGATATGTTGAGTGTGTGGTCTGGATCTCCCTTGAAGCAGTAGCTGAGTAGGCCGAAAAGAGCATGGCGAAGTGTCTAGTCTTGGGGAGTGGTGACCTTGAACCTGTTGGTCATGCTGATGACACCGGTTCTCAAGAGGGATCAAGGAGAGCGAGGACTAACTTGAGATGCTGCTCATAGAAGAGCAGGGTCTGTGATGCGCTGTCTGAGACGTAATTCCAAGCGAAATCAAGGGTGGCGCTCGCTCACCTGCTGGGGCGCCCTGGCGTACATGAGGTCCTTGCCGATCCAGCCCTGCTCGTGGAAGTCCCTGTTTGTCATCGAATGGACGCGATCAGAAGCAGGTTCTGATGGGGTAGGGATGTTGCACAAACCAGGAGACGAAGAATCGCAGCTCGCCGTCGTTGACGTCGTCGTCGCGGGTGATGGTCTCGATCTTGTCGATGCGCTCGTCCCAGTTCTTGATCTTGAGCCACCTCTGGATGACCTTCTCCGCGTCGTCCTCTGGCAGCTGGCCGACGACCACCTCGGGCGAGCCGTTCTTCAAGGGCGAGCCGGTGGACGTCCTGCGGCCGCCGAGCTTCTTGTGGGAGGAGCCGCCGGAAGTCTCGGCGGGCAGCGAGACGGAGGACTTTCGCTTCTTCTTCTTCTTTTCCGGCTCGGGCTCGGACAGGCGGCGCTTGCTGGGCACGGAGCCGGCGCTGGTCGAGGTGGGCTTGGGCAGCTTGACGACCGAGCCGGACTCGGACTTGCGGCGGGCCTTCAACTCAGCTTGGTAGGCTTCCAGGAGGTCCGGAGCCGTGCTGTGGTTCGCAACGACACGATTTTAGAACTGTTTTGGTTGGTTCTGAAAGTGGTGTGCCCGGCAAACTCACGCCAAGTTCTCCTCGGGAATCCCTGCATATCGCCACGACGAATCAGATGCTAAAACTGATGGTTGTAGTGGCAGAGACATACATGAGTTGTCCTAATGGGGGCAAGACAAATCAGCGAGTTGCCCCAGAATCAACATCGCTCTGGTCGCTAGGCACTGACCTCCTCTCCGTATCCCTGTGACAGCATCGGCACGTTCATTAGCTATACAGCAAGCTAGTGGCAGCGGCACTCACGACCCAGCTCTGCAAGCCGAACCACCATACATGAGCCAAGAGGTCGCTAGAAGATGGCTGGACAACTGAGGCCGGCGACTCACGACGAGGTATTCCTTCTTGCCAGGCGCTCCGCTGTCAGTGACGCGGTCTACTCAGCCACAGAAACAAGGCAGAGGGGCTAAGGGCAAGCAGCGCGGGCTCACCGGTGCTTCAAGATCCCGCCGACTTCATAGACCTCCTCCGCCCTGTGCTAACTGTGAGCAAGCAGCCCAACGAGCTGTGAGAAAGCCCAATGAATACGCACTGAGCCTTGCTCTTAGATCCTTTGCCCATCGTTGTCCTATCGCGAATCGAAACCGGCAAGCTTGGAAGAGGCCAGATGGTCGCTCGGCTCTGACCAGCGCGGAATGCAAGGTCGCCCAGCCCCGGCGTGGTGCGAATGGCGGGGGGATGGTATTGGTACATAGTAGATTCAGAGAGAGCGATAGAAGTTATCCCCGAGCGAGCGTGAGCGCAAAGGCCGGTCTCCCGCATTTCATCATGGGCGGAGCAGGCTGCCCTGAGAGGTCTTATCAATGGAACCCCTTGCAGTGGCCTTGCAATGCCTCTTAGTACTTGTCTGATGCACATCTGAGCTATATTTGAACGGCACACGAGCGAGTTCATGAGCGAGCACAAGCGAAGGACTTGAGAGGCTTGGGTGGCGTTCGGGGTGGCAAATGCAATAAGTACGGGCTCAAATGAGGTGCATCATAGGCGACCTCTTATGAGCAGGCAGCAAGTTGCACCTGCGAGGTTTCCTCTCCAAAGCTGCGTGCGTGCTCGACTTTGAGCAAATGGACAAAATGGGCAAGTGGCAGACACTCACAATGCTTAAGCAACCACTTGTAGACGCCCACCTGGTCCCAAATCTGGTACTGCATGTCCGAGTGGGAGAAGCCGTCCAGCTGGGTGTACGACACGCACTTGCCGCCCTCGCGCTTGATCTGGTCGATGGTGGCGATGGTCAGGTCGGACGGGTTGGTCGTGTCCGCCGTACTGGCGTCTGTGCGTCAGCGCAGCACTCAAATTAGCCAATCCGCTTAGAACGGGCTAGTGTAAGAGGACGCGACGCACAGAAAGCAATGGAAACCTGGGTGGCGTTGGCCAAGAGAGGGAAGGTGGCGGGCACGCCCGGGGCGAGGTAGGAGTTGCCCACGTCTTCAGCGTAGCCCGACTCGCAGATGGAGGCGGCCCAGGGTTCGGGGTGGAAGGCTAGCTCTCTCATGACGCCGCCTGGATTTGACAAGCAAGATCAGGCTATCGTTCCATTCGAAGCGGGCGGGGAGGCGGAATGCAGCCTACGGCATCCCACTGCCATGCACGAAGACGCGCTGTAGATCAGCCGAGGTCACAGAGGATCTAAAGTAGCGTAGCACCGACTCGAATAGCCAGTCAGGTAGGTGCGCTTGTGATCGACGTTGTGCGTCCTTTGGACAAGGCGCAAGATGTCCCTAATGGCGTCCGGGTCGAAGGTAGAAGTGTTGGCGGGCGCCTAAAGTCTCACGCTTAGGCAAGGTCACGGGACGCGCCAAGGAGCAAGTCCGAACGCACGATTGGGAAGAGCGTGACGAAGTTCTCATGGATGAAAGTACCCTCGGCAGTGACGTTGCCAGACAGGGTGCCGTTCAGGTAGTAGCCGACGCCAGAGTAAGTGGACGCGACGGGAGCGCCAGCCAGGTCGGCCTTGGCCCCGGAGCCGGAGAGAAAGGCTAGGAGCGGCCACTGGCCTCGGTGGTGATGGTAGCTCTTGGGCAGAGCGACACAGTAGGAGTAATCGGTGTGGGGAGCGGGGGCTGCATAGCAAGGCCAGGGCACGACCGTGGCCGAGCAAGCGAGACTGCCGACGAGGCTGAAGAGCAGCAGAGTGGACTTCATGGGTGCCAATAAAGGGTCTTAGATCAACGCTGAATCGAAGGTCTAGAGGGCGTATTGTTAAAAGAGTGTGGGCGCAGGCGAGGGCGAAAACGAGAGTGGGCAGGATGGGGCAGTTGCGGGTCAAGCCACGAAACTCCCAAGACGCTTTCTAGCAGCCTCAACCCCAGATGAGAAAACATGTGCTAGTCGAGGAGGCGAGGCGCTGTGACGTGACAATGCTCCAAGATCTGAGCTTGCCAGAAGCCAAATGAAACGCTGGCGGCAAAAAGACCTCCTGAAATTCTGCAAGGTCAACTTGCTTGACTGTACGGAACGAAGGCATCCAAAAAGGATAAGATAACAAACGACCGCAGCGGGCAAAACCAGAGCAGCCTTGAGCAAGCAAATCAAAGCCGGACCGCTTGCATTGGATGCGGATGGCATGTCATCTGTGCGCGCTTTCGTGCCATTGTCGCAAGATGGTCCGACGCAAACAGAGACTCGAACCTGATAGAAGTCTAGTGAAAGTCGAACTTTGACAAGATAGGAGAGGAGGCAACCCTCGTATTGCAAAGTCTCCGCCGATCCCAGTGGCAAAGTGTGAATTATGGCTCTACTTTCGATGGCTACGGGCACGCTTTTGAGGACCAGAAGGCAGAAAGTTGCACTTGGCCTTTGAAGCTAGAGCTGTGTGTGTCGAATCGCCAATTGAATGGAGCGAAGTTGCTGTGGTGGCGGCGGCGAGTGCCAGTTTGGCCGGGTTGGTAGTGTCTGCGGCGCTGGCGTCTGTGCGAAGAAGGGGTTTGGATCAGCCTTTCTGTTGAGGACGGGCTAAAAGGGGAGCCTCAACGCACAGAACGCAATTGGGACCTTGGTGGCCTTGCGCAAGAGTGGGAAGGTCGCCGGAACGCCATGGCTTAGGTATGCGTCGCCAGCTGCTTCAGCGTACCCCGATTCGCAAATCGCTGCGGCGTAGTACTGGAGGTAGTAAACCAGCTCTCTCATCGTACCGCCCGAGCATGATGGAAGTGGTGAGCACGCTCTCTGGTGCCAATTGGCTGGCAAAGCAAAGCGTACGACACCCCACTGTTCGCACACAGGCAGCATAATCAGCGCGAATCAACGGCTGATAGGAGACAAGGTGCAACGAACCCGAGTAGCCCGTCAGATAAGCCCGCTGCCGGTCGGCATTGTACGACACTTGAACCTTGAGGAGAATGTCCCCAATGCCGTCGGGATGGAAGGCGCCCGTGTTGGTAGAGGCCTAAAACAGCTTTTGGCCACCTGTAGCCGATGAAGGCGATTCATGGTTCGGACCAGCAAGAAATGGAACCCGGAAGTCAGCTCACTGGCGCACACCTCGTCAAGCTTCCGGTCACTCATCCATCCAAACCATTCAAGGCTCCGCTCTGAAGTAGCTGCAAGCGCCTCTATGGACGCAGCGACCTGAGATTATAAGCAATGCAAACGATCAGAAAGTTTCACGGTGAGGCGAGGCGAGTACCGTCACTCACTATCTCGACATGCTCATCCCACCCCTGCATCTCATCGACGTCTCTGTCCGACCGAAGTGGAGCGGACACCATGTCTCGCCCTTCAGGCTGCCGGCAGAGTAGGCGCTCCAGAGCAGGCCACATCGTCGTCAAGGGCAGCGAAAGCTCGTCCATAAGGTATGACCACCACATAGTTTCCGGACGGTGAACAGCGTAGTGCAAGATGATGGCCAACAGCAGGGGGTGTTCCACGAAAAAGCGCCTTGCAGCAGGAGGGGGCGCTTCGCGTACGCCCGTCTCCTTGTTTTCGGAGAGCAGCAACAAGAAGCTCCTTACTTGCCGGTTCAGATGCTTGAGGGAGTAGAGGCCGCGCTCATAAGCTGACCGTGTGTTCCAGTTCCACACAGGCGACGCTTCGTCGGCCTTCTTCTGCAAAATGCGTTCCCTTTTGCGGAGGACTTCAGACATGGCCAAAAGCAGCAAAACAAGTCGTCTGCCGTTTGAGATAGCCTCCATGAAATAGGAGAGGAGGCAACCCTCGTATTGCAATTTAAGTGTCCGCCGGTCCAAATTGTGAATTATGGCTCTACTTTCGATGGATACGGGAGCGCTTGTGGGAACCAGAAGGCAGCAAGTTGCACTTGGCCTTCGAAGCTAGAGCTGTGTGTCAAATCGTCAATGTTGAGAGCGAAGTTGCTCTGTGGTGGCGGCGCGGACTCACAGTGCTTGAGCAGCCACTTGTACACGCCCACCTGGTCCCAAATCTGGTACTGCATTTGAGTGTGGCTGAAACCCTTGAGCTGGGTGTAAGAGACGCATTTGCCACCGTCGCTCTTGAGCTTGTTGGCGGTGGCGAGTGTCAGTTTGGCCGGGTTGGTAGTGTCTGGGGCGCTGGCGTCTGTGCGAACAACCGGGTCAGATCAGCCTCTCTGCTGAGGGCGGGCTAAAATGGGGGCTCCACGCACAGAAGGCAATTGGGACCTTGGTGGCCTTGCGCAAGAGTGGGAAGGTCGCCGGAACGCCATGGCCTAGGTATGCGTCGCCAGCTGCTTCAGCGTATCCTGATTCGCAAATCGCGGCGGCGTAGTACTGGGGGTAGTAAACCAGCTCTCTCATCACGCCACCTGTGCATGATCGAAATAGTGAGCACGTTCTCTGGTGCCAATTGGCTGGCAAAGCAAAGCATACGACACCCCACTGTAGTTACACAGGCAAGACAATCAGCATGAATCAACGGCTGATAGGATGAAGGTGCAACGAACTCGAGTAGCCCGTCAGATAAGTCCGCTGCCGGTCGACATTGTACGACACTTGAACTTTGAGTAGAATATCCCTAATGGCGTCGGGATGGAATATTTCCGTGTTTGTAGGAGCCTGTGCGACAGTACTTACGCCATATCCTCGGTCTGGATGAAGGGAACGCCTCGAACGCACAATGGGGAAGACCGTGACAAAGTTCTCGTGTATGAACTTGCCCTCCGCGGTTGTGTTGCGAGACAAGGTGCCATTTAGGTAGTAGCCCACGCCAGAATAGGTGGACTTGACGCGGGCGCCGGCCAAGTTGCTTCTCGCTCCAGAGGCAGTGAGGAAGACCAGCAACGGCGATTTGGCCTTGTGGGGTTGGTAGTTCTTGGGCAGGGAGACGCAATAAGAATACTCCTTGTGAGGGGCTGGCGCAGCGTAGCAAGGCCAGGGAGCGGAGGCCGACGCGAAGCCGGCGAGAAAGCCGGCCAAGCTGAGGACGAGAAGGGCGGCTTTCATTATGATTGCCGTGGCCCGTTCGAAAGCTCAAGGTTTGTTAAACGAGTGTGTAGTTCAAAAGAGTGACTGTGGTGAGCAGGGCGAGGGTGGGATGAAGGCGGTCGCGGAGCAAGCGTCGTTCGACGGAGGCAGAAGCCACAGTCAGCCTTTTCTGGCGCGTGGTGGTTGCTCTGCTTTTTTGGTAACCGAGAGCAGACAAACAAAAGAGTGCGGTGAAGCGAAACGATCAGAGCTCGACAGAATCTCCCTCCTGAATCGGACTTTGCATGGCTTCATTTTTTATTTCGGTTGGCAAGAGGGCTTGGCAAATGTAAAGTTGAGTTTACGTTGAGATGCACGCTTGCATCGCGAGGGTAAAAGAGCGTCGAAGGTAAGAGGAGAGCAAGAACTGCTCCGAGCAAGCGAGGCCCGCCTGCCCGCCTGAAAGTCATACAAGAGTGGTAAACGAAGGCAACGGCGATACTGATTGAGATTATACATGGGAATGAGATCGTTTCACTGGCGAAGGGAGCGCGCGAGAGGCCCATTCGCGTTGAAGTTCTTGAACTCGAGAAAAGAAGTACAAAACCGGCCAGTTGCAACGGCTGGAAAGAGGAGTCCAGTAGGGTGCAGTTCATTACTTATGCTCGACGATCGAGCCGGTGGCCGATGGGAACCGGCGTGACGAGGCTGAAAAGGTTCGGCCTGGTGGCAAAGTGTTGGCGCCACCGGTCGATTTCAAAGGCGCACGCTTTCGGATGACCAGTGGCGTAGGTGGGAGAGGCTTGTTGTAGTCGGTGGTCTTGGCCAAGGACGAGGCCGTGGCTGCGGCGAAGCGAGGGACCGCCTTGCCCGAAGTGCTGGTGGCGGTGGCGGTGGCGACGCTGGCGTGAGAGACGACCCTCTTGCTGGCATGCGAATGCTGGCCTCCTGCTCCACCTATACCCGCTCCAAATGGTGCCACCGAACTCTTGGCGGAGACCGCAGTTTTGGCAGAGCTGCCACTCGCCACTCGGCTGCCCATCGACATGCCCGGCTCCCTCATCGACGACGAAGAAGCGGTTCTACTCTTGAGCGAACCAAGAACGGGATAATGAGGCACAGGCGAGTCCGGTGGGTGGTAGGCAGCCGTCGGGCGAGTTGGCTTCTCGAGGTGCAGGGACGGCTTGGGGCGGGTGATGGCGCTGAACTTGTCGGCTCCAGAAGCCTTTCGGACCGGCGACCTGGTGGCCAGCTTGTTGGGCGACGCTGTCTTGCGCCTGAGCTTGCTCTGCTGCTGCGAAGGCAAGGAGCTGCGGCGGCGGGCGCGTTCACGCTCTGGGTTCAGGACTGGCTTGCGGGTGAACTTGATCGGCGCTTGGAAGGAGACAATCCGAGAGGTCTTGGCAATTGGGGGCTGGGCAGGCTTTGAAGTGCCGGCTTCGTCGAGGCGGACACGTTTGAGGGAGCGCGAGACGAGGGACTCGGTGGCCAAGTTGATGGCGGCCTTCTTGGATTTGGAGCCAGCGTCGTCCTGCTGCATCATGGAGGCGCTGCGCTTGCGTTGAGCGAGCATAGAAGTCGTAATGGACTCCATGCTGTGATCACCTGCTGCTTCAGTGCTGATCTTTTCACACAAGAGGACGAGAACCGCAAAACGCACCGTGAGAACTCGCGCTCGTGAGCCTTGTCAAACCTGCCCCCGCCGCCCACAGAACTCTTGCTCGCACCAGTCCCACCGCCAAAGAAGGAGCCGACCAGACTGCCGAGCATATTGGAGGCCTTTGAGAGGCGCGACCCAACCGAGGATGCGAGGTGCGCCTGTTGCCCGGCCGAGGACTGGATCTTGGAGTTCATATCGCGAACCTGGGGCGAGATGGCGTCTTCGAATGCCGCTCGAGTGCCACGCGGGTCACGGGCGGCAGCGGGCGAGCCAAAGGCGAAGGCTTCTGTTGGGCTGAAGATGTGGCGGGCGCGCTCCTCGTCCAGGGAGGTGGGCGAGCCGCCAATGAGGATCTGGGAGGATGAAGCCGCGCGGACAGCCCGTATCGCCGGCCCAGATGCACGAGGTGGCGACCAGTCGAAGGACGACGAGCCGTGTGTGACCTCCTGCGGCTCGTCGATGTCCATAGCGTTGCTGTCACATTCTTGTAAGGCATTCGATTCAGCGGTAGCATCGTCAGCGGCGGCGGCGTCAGCCTCAGCCAAGCGACTCTGCGCAAACAGGCGCAGCCGAGCTTTGAGGGCATCTGGCGACTGGCTCGCGGCTTCAGAGCACGAAAGCCGGGTTGGACTGAGCGACTTACGCCTTTGCTGGGCAGTCCAGACCGCTTGCAAAAGTCAACCAGGTCCCGCTGATTGTACAGAGCACTGTCGAGCAGGGTCGACCTTTCAAGTGGACACCCGTGAGTTTGTGGCAACACCAGCTCTTGGCAACGCTCTCACAGCACGACATCCTTCAAGAAAGCAAGCGAGAGAGCTTCATCCATCGCTGGCCAAGGCAAGGACGGGCGAGCTGGTGGGAAGCGGACAACTTTCGCTCTCCAGCAAGAGAGCCGCACTTTCAAAGATCAGAAGGTCTTGTTTTGATTTGTGGCTTTGGGGCCACTTGCAAGATGTCTAAGGACTTGTAAAGGTCTATGTACTTTCTCGTCTTGGGGGGAGGATCAAACAAGGAAACTGGAATGAAAGCGGTCATTTTGCCACCATCGCCATTCGACCCATCTCTAAGCTTTACTGGCTGTAATCCTTTTCTGCGACGTTGAGCTTGTTAAAAACATACAGAGTGAGGAAAAAGCGTACCCAATGATCTGGAAAAGCCACCTGGGAAGAAGCGCGGGAGGGCGACCTCACAACTCGAATCCCAAGCTCGGTCTAGCCCCCAGGCCGCTCTGTAGCGCAAAAAAGATTGAATATCGGATGTTGATCAGATTGACAAGGGTGAATCAGAGCTTACCTTTTCGTAAATGGCGTCGATGGCCTTCATCTGGCCGATCGAGTCCTCAGCGGACATCCAGTACTGCGGTGCCTTCTCGCCCTTGACCTTGTCCACAAACGACTTCAGCTGGTACGTGTAGGAGGCCATCTCTTCCTTCTCGCCCTCGAACGAGTAATGACTCGTCGTCTTGGAGCTGCCGTTGGTGGTCACGGTCAGGTAGTTGAACAGGTGGGGCAGCACAAAGTTGGTGAGCGTCGCGGTGCCTTTGGTGCCCGTGAAAGTGATGTTGAATTGAGGGATGCCCTGGGCCTTAGGGTCCTCCTTCGCTGGGCCAGCGGGGCGATCCCACTGAAGGTCGCACTGGAACGAAAATTTCACGCCGTTTCTGTGCACAGAGAAAGGCCAGACGTCAGTTTTAAAGGCATACTGAAGACAAAGCGACCTATAGCGCACTCGAAAGTCATGGACGCTTCCATCGCCCGGTCGATGCCTTCACCCTTAGTGGTGGCCGTGGCAGATTCGACGGTGGCGACCTCCGACTCCGTCACAAAGCGAGCCGCACTGATAGGGTAAGTTCCTGTTTGCCGGCCTCAAATCATTAACAAGGTGGACTTTGCAAGCGTTGGGCGGGCCACAAACCCAAATCCATGACAGCACCACCGGCGAGCTTGTAGTTGAGCCGGATGTCGTCGTCCTTGCAAATTCCAATAGGCAGCATGAAGTCGGCGTCGATGGTCTTGACCTCGCCGATTTGGCCGGACTTGACCACTTCCTTCAGCTTTTGCACGGACGGGTGGAAGCGGTGGTGGAAGGCTTCGAGCAAGACCAGGTTTTTCTCTTTCTGTTAGACAACATTTCCTGCGTAATGAGAAGGGTTTCACTAGTGGTAAGGAAAGAAAGTCGAACGAACAGCATAGGCAAACACCTTGGTCGTTTCCTCGGCGTTGGAGCACGAAGGCTTCTCCAGCAAGACATGCTTGCCCGCTTTCAACGACTTCAGCGTCCATTCGTAATGCAGGCCGTTAGGTGACGGGTTGTAAATAGCGTCGATTTCTGGGTCCTCCAACATGGCTTTGAGGCATTCGTCAGCTTCATTATCGGTTCGGACCAAGGTAAGCTCGACAACTGACCTTCGTAGGAGTCGTACACTTTAGGAATCTTGTATTTGGTGGCATATTCAGTGGCTCGGGCTTTGTCTCGAGCTGCCACGCCGTGCTGAGGAGCGTCGGCGGCTAAGGACGTAAGCGCGCTGCCTCTCTCCTTTGCCATTCTCTGTGGGAAGTACTCACGAGAATAGCTCCAGGATACCACTGGCAAGGGTAGATGATAGCATTGGGTCCAATGGCAGCCGCACCTGTTTCGTCATGCTTTCAGAATCTTTGCTTCGAGAGCGAAGCAGTCGATTCGGGGGGCGAGACGCACCCAGGATGCCAATCTTCAATGCGCCTGCATCCTTTGGAATAGTAGGAGGGTTGTTAAGGTACTCGGTGCGCTTTGTGAGCTCGTCGACGTAGTCCATGGTTCGCGGTCGCGCTCCAAGGGACAAATTGCCGACCCTGTGAGTTTCCTCCTCGACCGCCAAGTGGTCCTTGCCAGCAATTGCGAAGAAAAGTAGTTGATTGATTCGCATCCTCAAGATGGAGGTGAAAGTTTCAAAGAGTCAATCTTCGAGGCGGCATCGGCAGTTTAAGCGTGAGCTGCGTGATGAGGGAACGTCAGGACGAGATCTGCCTCGCTGGGACTGACGACAATGGATTTCTATCTAATGTGCTGTGGACATGGCCATGGCCTTCCCGAGAGAAAGCGAATTGAAGCTCGCATGTGAAATGAATTTGCCACCACATCTCGCAGGTTGGGCGGTAAAACTTGAGGCCGAAGTCGACCTCGATTCTTGGACCTCAGCAGCCAAGTCAAGCATCTTAGTGAAGCTGCAGCATGCACTTTCATCACACTTGACGCGCCCCGAAGATCTTTGCCCTGGATTTGTTCTGCTGCTCTCTGCTGCGCATGCCTCTCTGAAGTCTGCCAATGTCCTGGTCGTCTCCGCCACTGCGCACCTTTGCTTCTATGTAAAAGCAAATTGGCCTCCAAGTGACAATTGTTCAAGCCCCGCGCTGTGGACTCAAGCCGGACTCTCGCTCGCTGCATGTCCAGCCCGAAAATTGCCCCATGATGCCAGCCCAAGCGATCCCGTAAGACCTGCCATCTGAGATCCTAGCAGCTTCAGCGTCCTCTTTCACCTTAGCTCTACGTCGACGAGGGTTCGACCTCCGAACCATCAACGTCAAGCCCTGACACCTCTCTGCCTGCCGCCCCTCTGCTGCTACCGCTTTTACACCAGCACTCATCTCACTTCCTTCACCCTTCAAAGCTCGATTCGGTGCGCCACTTAGCCCTCAGCGTGACGGCACCTTCTCTCTTCCCGGTCAAGGCTATAGAATCGGTCTTCCGTTAGCCGTCTCGTCTCTCTAGAGCCGTGTCATCTTTCACCGCTTGAAGACCTCTCTATCTATACTCAAGTGACCCCTCGGCGCCCGATTTCTGCATCTTTGGCTATTTTTGAAGTTCACATGCCAGCCATGTACAATCTTTGAGAACATGGAAGCGGTCAACTTTGGGTGGGATCAAGCGAATACAACTGTTTGGAAGAGTGAGATTTCTGGAGGCTGAAGGCTGGCGGGGGCAAGCGAGCAGGTCCCTTGGTTGGGCTAGGGTCGCGACGCGCTGGGAGTGCGGCCGCCGCTCTCCAGCAGCTGGCTTCGACTTTGTGCTTCAAGAGACTCACTGAGAGGGACCAGAGACGCGGTTTTGGCATGTGAAATGAACCTAGAACCACCAGTGAGCAGTCCGAGCACCCTCGTGGCCTCGAACTTCGGCGCGGAGGAGGGCCTTGTTGACCTGTGTCGACCTTTTGCTACGCGTCTTGGCCTGTGCCGCTCGCTGTTACCAAGCTGGGAGAGCTGCGAGAGGCGCCTGCCAATGCCTACGAATTGAGCGTCGCTGCAGTCTGCAACTCATTAAATTAAAGCCGCCTCTCTGCTCGCTCGCTTGCCGGCCATGGACGACGCCATGATCTCGTTCGTGCTGCCTTTGATTGCTGGCGATTGCCTGTATTGAGACTGTTGCTGCTCCTAGACCCGGCGAGATCCAGGCCGAGCTCGATAGCCGTGAGTTTCCCTCGAATCGAAGCCCTCGTTTGGCTCGCCCCTGAATTTGATGGTGCTGACCCCACGGCCTCTTATCGTCCACAGTTAGGAGCTTGCGCCGTCGCTCCCTGAGCCAACCTTCAGAAGGCAGGCTCGACCCGGATCTGCCGCCCCCGTCGCCGCCCTCGCTGCCCGCTTCCAGCAGCGCCGGAGCAGCTGCGGTCGCCGCCATCAATGCTCGCCTCTCCCCGCCCACGTCGCCCACTTCGCCCTTGGGCCTGTCAACAGTGTCAGAGGTGTCGTCGGACAGCGATTCGCCGGTAAGCGCCGTTAACGGGGGCGATGCGAGGGCAGGCTTGAATCTCACCTTTGTGCGCCGCAGCTCACCGGCGGACTGAACACGCTGTTCTGGCTGCCCGCCCGGCTGCACCCTGAGATTGCGCCGCAAGAGTTCAGGCAGTTCCTCTCCGAGCACACCAACCCGGAGAACCTCATGAAGCGCCATGGGAGCCTCGGCCGCCGCAAGTCGATGCTCAGCCGCCAGTACACGCCCTCCGCCTCCGACGCCGAGCCCTTGCCCGACTCGCTCCCTACGCCCACCAGCCCGGCCGGCTCAGATGCGGACAAGCTCACGCTCGCCGACCTCCAAAAGCTGGAGGAGCTCGCTCAGGCCGGCGTTGGTGGGGCTGCCGTCGACGATGGCCAGCTCAGGTCCATTCTGCAGCGCTCCATGAGCATGGGCACCATGCCCTCGACAGGTGCGTCTGACGTCCCATCTCTCTTGTCTTTGTGTGCGGTTTCAAATTCTACATGCCGTTGCTGCAGCAGGGGAGGAGCCCGACTCGCCGTTGATCGTACCGGCGCCAGGGTCCATCATTAGGCGCAACGCGCGCACCAAGATCCGGAAGCCCTCCCTGTTGGGCGAGTCGGCGGGCCTGAACAGGTCCACACGGCGCGCTGGCCGCCTCAGCTTTCCAGACCCCTCCTCGGCCGGCCCGTCTTCCGCGCCAGCTGACACATCCGCTGAAATCGACAGCGATTCTCAGTCGGCAGGCGATGTCTCAATAGAGCAGGTGTCACCAGCGCCAAAGCCGGCCAGCCCAGAGCTTGCGCCGACGACCAACCAGCGGCCAGCGTCCACGCCGGTGCTCGCTCCTTTAGACACTTTCAATCTGCCGCCTCCCTCTTCCGTCTCCCTCCACACCCGCTCGTCGTCCACGGACAGCTTTCTGGACGCCTACCTACAACCTGCTTCGCCCGAGAATCGGACTTCTTGGCCTTCCGCAGCTTCGGCCTCCTCCCCCGAACTTCCCATATCGTCCCCGTCCTCCTCCCTAGCCAGCTCCAGGCCGGCTTCCAAGTCGGTCGAGCACCTGCCCGTCCTTTCTCCGCTAGACACGGGCAGGCAGCCACCGCACTCTGCACCTCCCTCAAGACCCGCTTTGGTCGCACCACAAAACCTGCCAAAGTTCAAACCGCCGCCGCCAGCACCTACGCTGGTGCCTACCCCAGTCAATGCAAAACCGGAAAAGGGCGAGAAGAAGTCGGCCTGGGCCAGGCTGGTTGGCTCGCGCTCGTCGTCCAGCACGTCGCTGAAGGAGGACGCCGAGTTTGACGATGCGGCCAGCGTGGCCTCCACCTCTTCCACCGTGTCTCTCACCGCCATTAAGAAGGGCAAGAAGAAGGCAGCTAAAGCGGCGCCGGTCGTCGTGCCAGAGGAGGAGTTCATCGCCGTGCCTAAGCGGAAGGACACGCCGCCACCCACTTCGAGCCGAGAGGGTGGCAGCGCCAAGGAAGGGTTCTTTGGTGGGCTGTTCGGTGGCAAGAAGAAGATGCACGACGTAGACAGCCTGGGCAACGTCGTGCCGCCGCCTTTGCTCCAGCCCGCCGCCCAGATCTCGCCCACCGCGTCCGGCATGATTGGCAAAGGCGGCCGCTACACCAACTTTTACCGGCTGCCCATTCACGTGGAACGCGCTGTTTATCGGCTCAGCCACATCAAGCTGGCCAACCCGCGCCGGCCGCTGTACGAGCAGGTTCTCATATCGTGCGTGTGCTGCTGCATCCCCCGCGAATTCCCGGTGCTTACTTTGTGATTGTTGTTGCGTGCCCAGAAACCTAATGTTTTGGTACTTGTCCATCATCAACAAGCCACAACAGCCGCCACCCCAACCAACGGCGGCCCCAGAACCGTCCTCCTCTTCCATTCCTTCTGGCTTGCCATACGCAGACGAAGCGCCACCACAGCACCAACAAGATGTGCCGCGCGCTGCTTCCCTCGATTTGGACCGCTCTCTGGCGTACGACGTTGACTACGAAGCGTCGCCGGAATTGCCCCACCGGCAACCGAATGGTATCAACAGTGGCCACCACTCCCGGTCACAATCGGCAGAGGCCATTCTCAGTCCTATTGCCAGCGAAGGCCCATCCTCCCCGCCGCCGGCGCCACCACCACCAGCGCCACCGCATCACACCCCTCCAATCTCGGTCCAGCGAGTGCCGGCAGACACCGGCTTCGAGGTCATGCGACCTCAAACCTCGCCCGGCCGCTCACAGCCCGAACGCAACCGCACCCAGTCGTCGCCAGAAGCCAAACCTCGGGCGTCACTGCCGCCCCGGGGCGAGAGCCTCAACAGGAACAGCGACACGTTCCTCGTGACCTCTAGCCCCATGCTGTCTGAAGGGACCGAGCTCAAGCATGCGTGGCACAAGGAGCAGCCGCGGCCGGACCTGTGGCGGGCGGCAAGCCCGGTGGCGGAGGAGGGCCGTTTGTAATCGTACGGGCGCCGAGAGATTTGCAACTTGCTCTTGTTACCACTCGTGTACACACCTCGTTCTGGCTTGCATATTCCCATAACCACGATCACCTCGGAACTGAGGCTGCGCGTGTTTGAACTTTGAACTTGAAGTCCTGGCTTGATCCGATTCTCTCCAGTTCGCGCTTCGACCCGGGCGTGAATTGCTCGCTTTCGTGTAAGCTTTGATAAGGCCGCCTACTGGCCGGCCGAATTGGTCTCAGAGACCTCTCCGAGTCGCCGTTGAGAGGAAGCTTCAAGCGGGGTTTTGCTGCCTTTATCATCTCTCTCTTCTTCATGACTCCATTGTCATCAGCTCCATCTGATGCTACATGAACGATGCTGTCCGCGCTGGAGGGCAGGCTCGCTTTGAATCGAAGGTGACGAGAATGAAACTTCCGAATGCCATTCCGACCGACTCGAACATGCACCGGAGGAGTGCTGGCGCTGTCTCCCTCGCTCAGGCAACGACTATTCGTTCTCCAGCAACAAGGAATCCTCGCCGTCTTGCCTTATTCATCAGAATCAATGTTCAACAACCATAACCCTTTTCGGAAGGGAGGCAATGGCGGAGCAACGCCGCCCATTCATACAGGCGTAAGGCCCCGGATCCTGTTGCTTGCCCGTCTGGTCTCATCGCTTCATCGCTTTCGCAGCATATAGTCGCCGAGCTGGTGCGTCCTTTTCGTGCACCCCTCGCATTTAAGTGACTGATTTTCATCCAGCACGACCCTTCACTCCATATGTATCTGAACAGTCAACAGAAGGGTCTCGTCGACCTCATTGGTCAATACTTTTCGACCAGCTTAGAACCGACCTATCCTCTTCGGGTCTTTCATTTTCATTCCCACCAAGACGGACGCCGCTACGATCCGCGCATTTGCGATCACCGACTGAAGTCTTTTCATCTGCGGACCTTGATATACTTCTTGGGGGACTCGATTGACTTCATTGAGATCCAGTTTTCAATGGTGCGCCGGCTTTCCTCATCAATGGCCGTGCGACGCCTCTTCTCATTGCGTTGTCGTAGGGCATTGTGGATGTATTGCTGTTCATGGTTGATTCTCGCATTGAACACGACGCTTTGCCGCGGGTATTGGACCCCGCGGGCAACATCGAGCATTGCTTCCTCCGAGAGGCAGACGGAAGGCACAAGGTCTTTCTTCTCGCCAAGTTCAATTCAGACGTATGGTGCAAGCCATTTGTTCGGTTGAGCGATTTGCTTCTTCTTGAAGAAAAGGTGCCGGTCATGCAAGGCTATCACGTCGAAACGCACCAACCTATCTACTATCACGAATCAGTCTGGCAGACACTTACTGGAGTAATGAAGCGGTTGCAATGGGACGCTCGACCAACTAGCGTGGTCGAATTCGATGGACAAGTCGTGGCCCATTTTGTTGTCCTCCTTTCTTGCTTGGATGGACGGTTTCTCCTTGTGGCCTTCGGACTGGCCCATTCTGGATCTCGCGGGTAGGTACTGGACACTAACTTAAAGCGTACCTGATCCTAATGCACACTATGCCCAGAGATCAATTAGCGGACAGGCTCGACATGGTGGCTCGGAGCAACGTTTTCCGACAGTGCCTCTTGCCTCGCATTTTCAGGAGGCCGGATGACCCATTCAATTTCGAGAGAAACGTCTTGTACATCCATTACGACAAACAGGAGCAGGTTTGTCCGCAATCAGGCTGTTGCGGCGATGCCAAATTTGAATCACGCAACGCTCAATACCAATGCAGGCTCTCTGGTTGCTGGAGCAAGGTGCTCGCGTTAAAGCTAAGCAGAACGCAGTGAAGGTGAGCCAGTTTAACCTGTTATGCGTCCCCCAACAGTGTACACACCGACCTGGGCTCATAGGCGAAGCTCGCCCGCGCGTTTAGGCGACCTCGGCAACCCATTCAGGAGCCAAAGCCCGCAGTGAATATGGCTGTTAACGAAGAGCACCTCGATCACCGACCCGCACCGTTGCATGCCAACAATCTGTTCGGTCGTGCTGTCCTGGCCTGGGCACAGAAGCGCAAGCCAGCGGCGGCTCCTCACTATATGGAACGAGCATACTGTGACCTTCCCCGAAAAGAAGCCCAACACTATGCCAAGAATGCGCTGAACCGGCAACTTGCTTATGATCATGACTACGAGCACCATCCCCTACCTGGTTTTCGCCTTGCCTTCCCTCTCCCAGTGCACGATCCGCCTCCTTTTGCTCCCGAACACCCTGGGATCCTGAACCCGAACTCTTGGGGCAGCGATACGGATGCGGCCAACGCCAGCTGGTAGACCTCGCCGCATGGCCGAGGGCATGGAGACGTTGGTGAATGGGGGCAACTTCTTTATTGATGAATAGAACACGTCTATTCCAGCCTTCATCTGGCAACGGGAAGGCAAGGAGGCGAGATAAACGCTGCAAATGCATTTCATCATTTCCGCGGGCGGGTCCCGCGAGCGTGCGTGTGAAGAGGACAAAGAGCGAAGGGTACGAGATACTCGTGCGCGTGGAAAGAAATGCTGTCTATGCTTGTTGATGCGAGATGGTTCGTATGCTAGAGCATCGTGTAAAGGGAGACCGGGGTGATCGACATCTTGAGAGGGCGCCAAACGGCGACAACGGGGTATATGGTAAAAGCTGGGCATTGATGATACAGTAGTGGAGGACTAGGCGAGGGTTTGGAGCGATTTGGCGAACAGCTGGACTTTGGGGTGGCTTCGGACCTAGGATTCGCCACCGTGAGCTCACCACCACTGAAGGAGCAAGCCAACCGGCTGGACTCGTACCTTGCGCTCATCAAAACCCAGGATCTGCAGTGTATCCATGGAGGTAGCTCGGGATCTGGCCATGGAAAAAGTGAGCGTTTGCCCAAATGAGAACCAGGGAAGAGAGGGGCAAACGCACAAGGCGACGTAGGATTGGCCGGCCTCGAAGACCCTGTTCAGGTCGACCTTCACGCGAGTGAGGGTCTGTCCCTGGCTCTTGTGGATGGAGACGGCCCAGGCCAAGATGACAGGGAACTGAGAGGCCCAAGTCAGGACGGTCAGACAAAGACAGCAAGCGACGAAATTCTCGCTGCACTCACCTGCTTGCGGCGAGCCTTGATGCGGTCGCCTTGCTCGACCTTGAACTCTTCGCGGGCCAAGGGCTCAGGCGCCTGCTTGCGGCCATCGGGCAAGATCCAGGAAACCCAGGGCACCTCTTCGGTCGACTTCATGGTCTGCTTGACCATCTTGTCCTTGGAATGGGCCGGGGCGGGCATGCGTCCCGGCTGGGCCTCGTTGTCCTCCTCGTCGTCGGTGTAGRYCTCGGTGGCGCCGGGTGGAGCGAAGCGGACGACCTGTCCAACCGTGCCGTTGACCAAGTTCTCGTCCTTGTTCTTGATGAGCATGACCTGGGCGCCGACCTTGAGGACGAGCCTCTTGGGCGCCATCATCTGCTCGAGCGTCTTCTCCCGCTCTTCAGGTGGCGCCTCGCCGCCGTCCTCTGCGCCGTATGACTTGGCTTCACCGGGCAGGCGGTTTAAACGAGACTGGTTGGCCTGATCGACCTGCTGGCGCAAGGCGAAGAGCTCGGTGGGCTCGACGCCGTCGTTGGGGTAGTTGGGGGTGCGGGCGAGCGCTTTGAACTTGGAGATGGACTTGGAGGAGAGCTTGCCGAAGCGCATCTCGTTGAGCATGTCGATGAAATCGGTGTCCTTCTGCCGGAAGACCTGGGTGAGGTTGACGGTGTGCTGGATGGCGTTCTTCCACTGGTGGGCCTCGAACGCAAACTTGGGCGAGTTGTTCTTGGACACGGGGGGCAGCTGGAAGAAGTCGCCGGTAACGACGAGCTGAATGCCACCAAAAGGGCGGGTCTTGTCGCGGCGGAGGCCCTGGGCGACGGCGGCGAGCTTGTCGAACAGGTCGCCGTCGACCATGGAGACCTCGTCGATGACGAGCACCTCGGTCCTTGTCCACCTGGACAGCGCCTTCTTGTTCTTCTTGACCTTGTTGACGAGCACATCGGCGGCCTCCAGGCCCAGGCCGAAGCCGGCGAACGAATGGAGGGTGATGCCGCCAATGTTGCAGGCGGCCATGCCGGTAGACGCCGTGACGGCCACCGCGCCCTCACGCTTGCCAAACTTCCTCTTCAACGACGCAATGATCTCCCGCAGCAACACCGATTTGCCAGTGCCTGTGCGTTGTCACCGCAGACCGTAAGAAAAACAACAAAAATATCTGTCAGGCGACCAAGGCATGAACGTACCTGCCGAGCCTGTGAAGAAGACGCTGGCCTTGTCCTCGACGACCATGTTGAGGATCTGCTGCTGCTCCTGGGAGAGGAGCACCTTTTGCTTGATG
Source organism: Cystobasidiopsis lactophilus (assembly GCA_001599975.1). Classification (NCBI taxonomy): domain Eukaryota; kingdom Fungi; phylum Basidiomycota; class Agaricostilbomycetes; order Agaricostilbales; family Chionosphaeraceae; genus Cystobasidiopsis; species Cystobasidiopsis lactophilus. The sequence continues at coordinate 326,311 of BCIO01000002.1, forward strand.
TTGAGGTTGGACGAGGTGTTGATGGTGGACCTGCTGGTGGAGGGCAGCGAGCCGGTGGCGGTGGACAGGGTGTGGTACACGCTCTTCTCGGAGATGACTTTGGCCTTCTTGGCTGGCGGGTCGATGGTGTCCCAGGGGAAGGTCCGCGTCTTGACCGGGGCCATGAACTTGGACTCCTTCTTGGAGCTCCAGTGGCTGCTCGACTTGGCCAGGTTGGTGCTGATGTTCGCTGCTGGCTTTGATGGCTTCTGCTGCTGCTGCTGCTGCGTCGCTGGCCACGCGGATTCGTCCAGCTCGTCTATGAAGCCTTGACAGCATAAACAACAAGCCGCCTTCGCACATGCAAGTCGCGCTCACCCGAGTCGTGATCCTTGCTGAAGGTGCGCTTGATGCCGCGAAGGCCGCTGCCGTTCGAGTCTTTGGCACGCAGCATTGCCTGTTGGACGTGCAGGGTCGAAAAACAACGAACTTGGGAGTAGGTCGGGAACACCTGGGAACACCTCGGGGAACTTTTATGGTTCCCCTGTGCTGAAGCGCCGCACAGAGTTCGCTCAAGCGGCCAGAAGAGAGCCAGCGTCCAGCGCCTGCAATGGAAACGATCTACTTGGAGCCCAGCGACGACTCGAAGGGCGCGTTGCTGCCCGCGCTGTCCCCCAACTCGAATGGCCTCGCTCTCAACAAGGCCGGCTCCAACTCGCTCTACTTTGCCACGCACGACGGCTTCGAGGGCTACGACCGCGTCTTCCTCGTTGACACCTACCAAATCTTTGCAGGTGAGCACGGGAAGCCGGCCTTGAAAGCGAAGCAAAGTCGCTGAATCTCGCTCCTTCGCGCCCGAAAAGGCCTGCAAACGCTGGCCACGCTCAATGACGAGGACAATGTGGAGACCAGCGCTTTCCCAAGGATCGCAGCGCTCTTGAAAAACAAGCTGCTCGACCAGATCAACCGGTTAGAGGTGGGTTTCGACCTTTGCTCGATCCCACTCTTGGATGGCGTCTCAATCACTTCAACAGGCCAAAGAGGACACGCCTATTGAGACGCTGATCTTCCTCAAGAACGTCTTCCAAACTTTCTACCTCTGCCAGATCCTCTACCTCCCTTCCGAAGAGTCTCAGTCGGCGGCCATTAACGAGGACCTCTTGCACTGGGTCAACACCTGCGACCCGGCCCCGTCGCGCGAGGAAGGCCTCGAGCTGGCGTCCATGGCTGAGCCCTACAACTCGGAGCTGTTCTGGTCCTACCTGCCCCGCTGCATCCTCCGGGGGCTCTTCAAAGCCGCGCTCACTTTGCTAGGCTCCCTGTCCGACCATCCCTTCGCTTTTGTTCGTAAAGCTACCCGCCTCACTTGCCAGCTCCTCACCGACTTCCCCCGCTCCAACACCTACAACACCACTGCCGACTACGCGCGCACCTCGCACGCCTTCCGCCGCAACGTAAAGGACACGATCCGCGACCTCGAGCTCGAATTCGACGACGAGTCGCTCTGGCTGGCCCCTTCTTCTTCTTCCTCCAAAAAAGGCCGCTCCTCAAAATCGGCCCCGCCGAGCATGGTGTCGGAGGAGGAGCGGTTCGAGTGGTTCGCCAGGTTTTTGTCCCTGCTCAAGCTCCTCAACGGGGACGAAAGCGGGGTGATTGAGAGCGCCGAGGACTGGCGGGAGGCTCTGGCCGCCTATGCGTTGCTGGTCAGGCCCAGCTTGGAGCAAGAGGACATCCCGTGAGTCTTGCGTCTCACCTTCCCTCCTTTTTCGAATGTCAAGCTGACTTCCTTTTACGCACAGTGAAACGCTGGAGAAGATTTTGCAGTCCGAGCACTTGGAGGTGGACGAGGAATCGCCACTAGAAGTTGCTCAGCATGAGCTGTTACTCGGGCACACTGCGGAGGTGAGCCTCAATGTTGCCTTCTAAGCGATATACTTTCTCGATCTTTACTCCTTCCCACAGGCCATGTCAAAATGCAGCCAAGCCGACATCTGGACGGCCACGCACCTGGCCGACCTCCTCGAAAAGATCCAAGAGATGGAGCGTGACCCCGAGGCGACGCTCAGCTTCCGCGACTGGTTCATCTTCCGCTACGCCGACCAGCTCTACTCCGACCCCGCTCTTTGGCGCCTGGCTGTGCACTATCTGTCCTTTGTTGGGCCACAAGGAACCGAGCATATTCGCCAGATCCTGCTCCGAGTGCAATACGCCGACCCGGTCTCGGCGTCTCCAGCGCCAGGGCAAGAAGAGATGGACGTGGATGGAGCCATCAAAGAACCGGCGGTCGTAGAGACCACAGCTGAAGATGTGATTCGAGCTTGCTATGATTATGGCTTGCCAAAGACAGCCAGCGAGATCTGCAAAGTGCGTTGCTGCCCCCTCCTTTCACGCCATCTGCTGGACTCACATGATGCTCGACATCTACACAGACCATTTCGGACAAGCTGGTGCGCGCGAGAGAATACGGGCGAGCGGTCGCGTACGTGGTCCAATCGGAGGATCCCGTGCGCATGGCCAGCATCGCCGAGGCCTTGGTGGACGAGTACGTGGAGAATGGCGCGGAAGAGTTTGCGCGACTGGTCGACGCCATACCAACCAAGTTGCTGCGACCCAACTCAGTCTCTGGCGGGCCAGACGACGCCAAGAACCTGCCGGTCGCCTTTGCCGACAAGATCGCCTTCCTCGCCCAATATCGCGACTTCCACGCCTTCTTCGCACAAGGTGCTCGTCTGGAGGCGGCCAAGCTGCTGGTCAGCATGCTCACCGCCGGCCTGCCGCCGAAGCGCTTCTACGGTGTCCTACTCCTCGACAGCGTGCCGCTCTTAGAAGACGACGACGTGCAGCTCGACACGCAAGAGACGTATGAACTCATGCGGTGCTTGCAAGACATCGAAGGGGCGGCGCCGAAAGCAGGCTACCTGGTGCCGCTGGGTCGGTTGGTGGCTGGCCAGGCGAAGGCGTCGGACGAGCAAGTGAGGGCCAGCGCGCTCCAGCAGCTCCAAGTTGTCAAGCTCGCGCTGGCGAGGAACCTAGGTCGCTGCTTGTCTCTAGGCGCTGTGTGAAATTGCACCATGAGCGTTCCACCCGCGCGTTTTGGCCGATCTTCGAGTTTCAAGGGTTGCTCTATCACGTCGATTCGATTAGGCCTTGGATCACCTCCAGTTCTTGAAAGCGTGAGTCTCATTACGACCAACCGAATCTGGCTAATCACTTGTCCCCAAATGTTAGGGCAAAAGGATTCGAAACTCCTCAGAGAATGAGCGGCCTGTTGACCAATGCGTCCGGCTGGGCGGCCTCCGCTCTGCTCACAGTTGGCGCAATCTGCCTGCTGGCTTTGGCAACCCGCGGAGTCGTGCAAGCGGGGATGGAGAAAGGCTCAAAACCGCGGAAAAGCAAGAAGAAGCGAAAGGCGCGCTCCAAGGAAGCAACTGGCGGCGCGAGCCCGTTGGAGAAGGACACGGCCGACGATAGCCCAGAAGAGGAGGGCAAAGAGGCGGCCAGTGAGGGCGTGCCCGGCCCAGCTCAAAGCCGGCGACCCCTGGCAGAGCGAAAGGCAATGGCGAAGAGGAGGAAGCAGCCGGCCGCCGTGCGAGACATGCTAGATCCCGACGTCGTTCAAGAGCCTTCTTATGCTCGTGTTGCTCGAGTCGGCGGTGAAGGGCCGGCGCTGCCCAAACCTGGTCAAAAGCCTACGCCGGCCCAAAGCAAGGGCAACATTTCGCCCTCTATTGCCTCTTCAAGTGGCGAATGGGAACGTGTGGATCCCAACAGCACAACAGATCCTCCCTCGGACCACAGCGAGTTCGATTACGAGCGCCAGGAAGAGGAGCCGGCGTGGGAAGAGGTCCCTCAAAAGGCGCGCGTTGCCTCTCTTAGTAGGCCAATCACTTCGCCACGAAAGTCCTCTTTATAATTGTTTGCTTCAACAGAGATTGGAACGAGCTCCTATGGCTCATCTGCGCCGCCTCCCGGTCGCACTGTGCCTGGTCTGCCGGCTCAAAGTCAGAGCAAGAAGGCGCGCCAAAACGCTGCTAAGAAGGCACAAGCCAAAGACGCCAGGCAGCAAGCTGAAGAAGAGCGGGTCAGGAAGCTCGAAGAGCATCGAAGGGCGCGTCAAAGTGAGCAGGGCCGCAAGAGTGCTTTCAAAAGCCAGAACGCGGGAGCCCGGAGCGAGTCCAAGGCGTTATCAGGGGGGATGCGCGCTGCCGTCGACTCCCATGGAGCTCTCATTTGGGAGTAGCTCGAAGGCCTTGCATGCAAACCCATTTATTTGGTCGCATAAAGCCTCGCCCAGCCAAAGCGGCGAACGCCCTTCTCTGTCCTCTGCGGCGGCCATGACCCAGCACATTCGCCACTTGTTGCTGGCAGAGTTTGACATTGATGAAGGATCTATTTGTGCGCAACCTCCAATTGAGCCTCTGGCATCTGAGAGCGCGCGAGCTAAACCTGCCATGCGCTTTCGGTCAGTGCGGCATCAGTACCCAACGCCAACGGGCGTCGATGACCACCTCCTGGCCGAGTTGATGCTACCAGATGGAGCACATCTGAGGTCCGAGGATTGGACTATCTTTTTCCTGCATCACACTCACGACGCTTCTGGAACTGCGACGCGCGAGCCCCTCTATGCCATCAATTTGGTGCGGACGAAGAAAGACGACCGAGTGAGAAGGTGGGCTAGATATAACGGTGAACTATGGAAGTTTGGGCGTGCTGAGCAGTCGCGTCGTAGAGGAGCCGTAGTGAAGGCACTGGCCGTTTGCAGCGCTCTGCCGTACATCCAAATCTACAAGGTTTGCTGGTGGCCCCATAGTGGACATGCTGGACACTTCCTGACTTGTGTACACAGCCCCTGTTGGTGCTGGCGCTGGAAGCTTACTATGCCAACCCGGCGGTGGAAGTACTGCAAGAGCTGTGGGACGCGATTAACGCCATGGACCTTTCCGCCCTGCCCCAGCTCAACAGGACTGAGCGCTTTCTCCTCAGAGGGACAGAACGCAAGGACATCTTGGAAGAGCGGTTCGCTGGAAGGCCGCGGACCATGTCGTCGTCGCCAGGGCAGGACAGAAAGCGGCGGCCATCTCTCGAGTCTACCGAGTCTGCAGCCTCCTTGCGACACGTTTCCACCAAGTCTCAGTCGGCGGGCTCGACCGGCAGCGATCTGACCGACTCGGACGGCCAGTACTCGCTGCGGCCACGCGATACGCACTTTTTCGACAGCAGCATCACCTACCGGGGCGTGTCCATTCCTATCCGAATTCCAGTTGGCCTAGAAATGGAGGACGTGGGCGACTATTCCATCATCAACCTCATTCAGACCTTTTCGCCGCCAGCTCATCACTCATTTCCAGCACCCTTCCACCCTCATTTGCATACCAGCGGGGCCAGCACGCATCCCATTATTCTGCTATTGAACGGTCTCCTCAGTGGTAAACGCATCGTTTTTCTGGGGAGCGCGATTCCCGCTGGGCAGGTCTCCCAGTTGGTGCTGGCCGCCTGCGCGCTGGCGAACGGCGGAGGATCTGCCACCGTCCCTGGCTTCTACGAGCGCGCCTTCCCCTACTCTAACCTCATCAATCGAGACAACCACGAGGCGGTACCCGGTTATATTGCTGGCGTGACCAACCCGCGGTTTGAAGTGTTCACCGGCAGCTGGGACCTGCTGTGCAACATCGATGGCGGCAAAATCACCGTGTCGAAGGACCTGAAGTCGACTTCCGCCGCGCCTCTACCTTTTGCAGCTTCGTCAGAAGATAACCTCGTCAGTCCAACAGCCGTGTCGTCCGAGGAAAATGAAAAGCTGGCGGCGCAAAATGGCATGATTGGCATTGGGATACCGCCAGTTCAGAAGCAAGACGCGCGAGAAGCGTACGATGCAGTATTCTTAGAAGAGGCAAGGCTGGTGTTCGAGTTCGCTGCTCGATCTAAATCCTTGTTGCAGATCCTGGGCGCGATAGCCGGGCACGCTAGCGAGGCTTACATCCGCGCTCGGTTCGCAGAATATGCCCAACGCTTTGTTCGCTTTGCCTCGAAGCACGAAGAGGAGAAGACTGGCTCAACGACCATCGGGTGGCCATCCGCAGGCTTTTCAGCGGCCCAAAACTCCTTGGGCAGCGGCCTGATAGCAAGTAACGAATCGGCAAAGGAGCTGGCCATACACCGGCCTGTTTTGGACGCGTGGCTTCAAAGCCGCTCCTTCTTGATTTGTCGACAGGTGAAGCGCTCGGTGCTATGGGTTTCAAACTTGCGCTCAGCTTTATTTGATACCGCAGGCCTTCCAAGATCAATTGAACCAGAGTTGCCTCTCTAACTTCGACGCCGTACACCAAGTCATGCGCCTGCGGACTGCCAGATGGATGCCGGCAGCCGAAGCAGAGCTGCTCTTCCGAACCCTGGCGACGAACGTTCAGAGCGACGCCCAGATAACAGAGGTACGACTTTGCCAGCCATACGAAATCTCTTCCAGAGCTCACCAGCCATTGCTACAGCTTCTCGCCTTGTTGCCTTTGCACGCGGGAGGGCTCATGCCCCTTTGTTTTGGTTTATTTCATCCATCGCCTTCAGTTCGAGAGCACACGCTGGCGCTTTTACACCGCATCGAGTCTAATCCAGTAAGCGCTGCCCTCTTCGGACGAAGGCCCTTAGCCTCAAACGAGAAAGCACAGGTCGGCATCAAGTTTCTTGCCTCCCTCAATCATTTCTGCCGGTCTGCTCTTCAGCGCCTGGAATCGGAAACGAGCCGGCCCAAGTGATGTTGTGCCACTCACTAGTTCAGAAGACTAGAAGGAAGGAAGGCCGCCGTTGTGCTTGGCCCAAAGGTGGTCCAGCATTTTGAAGGCATCTTGGGCTGTTCGCGCCTTCTCAGATGAGCATGATGGCTCGAAATGGTCACTTATTTACCTTGCTGGCAAAAGGTTTGAAGGCCTGCCCGAATATGAACTGGAACAAAGCTGAATGTGTGATCTCTTTCTGTAGGCGGAAAGGAGAGGGCTCTACCTTGCTGTTCTTCTCGCCGGCAGATTTCATCCAGCCTGAGCAGCGACGTTATTCTGTCAATAGTTCCACGCAAGCTGCAAGTAAGCGGCCACGGTACATTTCTTGGAGACTTTTGTTGGCCGACGCTCTGGCACCTGAGGCACGCCCTTCAGCCCTGCGTATCGAATTGGCGTTCGAATCTTTCCTGTGAGAGTGAAGAAGCTACCATTCTAAGACCTCTCGGCACAAAGCCTGGGCTTCGTTGAACAGAGCTGCGTGGGTTCGGCTGTCAGTGAAGCTTCACTGGCAGGGTAATTCAAGCGAACTAGCCTAGATTCTCGCTGTCCTCCATCTGAGTCAAAGCTTCATATGACTGAATGAGGTCCTGCAAATCGAGGCGCTCGACATCGGGCAGGACTGGCCTGCCAAAAAGGTCGCCACTACTTGTCAGACTCGTTCGGCCACCCAGCGGAGCAGTCGCTTACAATCCGAAGGCTCGCTCCATCTTTCGAGCTCTGGGGTTGCCTCTGGGGTGTTTTCGAAGGGCCAAAAGCCCAGTTGTTGAACAAGCGGGTCGTGGCCGGGTGCAAGCTGCTTCGCCCAGGACCAAGCTTTTGCATGAAGAAATGCGCCCTCGCCTATAGCACCCGCGTCGGCTGCAGGCAATACGCTTCTGCAGCGACAGCCAAGAATGTGGAACCCCAGATAAGCAGGAAGAGTGAGCTCCGGTCGTCCTCGAGCCTCCTGCCTCGAACGCTCAAAAAGTCATGCTTTACAAGCTGTCCCGCGAAACCAAGCCGGCGTCCAACTTCTCAGTGCCCAGCTATCAAAACAAGTCTTTGGAGCCACCGTGGCGCACGTCAACAGCCAAGCAGCAGCGATTTCGGCCGCCCATTTGGCTCGGCATGGTCTTGCGTCGGAGAAGCGGCAGGTGGCTGAGCAACCAGAGATCGAATTTGCTCTCCCGCCGCTCCAAGGGTTGGATATTAACGACCACTTTCGAAATTTGGGCCAACAGCAATCGCAAGCGTACGGAGAGCTGGCTGGCGCTTTGGCCTCCGCAACTCTGCCCTTGCAGCCGGCGCAATGGAACGTGGCTGCAGGCTGGACTCGTTATGCTAAGGACGGATCGTTTGAGCCGGTGGATTATCCCAAAGAGACGGCGCTGGTCTTCGATGTCGAATCGCTCTACAAACAGTCACCTTACGCCGTCATGGCCACCGCTGCCTCCAGCACTCATTGGTACTCTTGGATGTCGCCCTGGATCCTCGCCGAGTCGTCTTCGCCTGACCATCTTATCCCGCTGGGCCCGTCAGTTGCTGAGCGCCTTGTAGTTGGCCACAACATCGGCTACGACCGAGCCCGCGTGCTCGAAGAGTACTCCTTGGACAAGGGCAAAATGCGATACCTCGATACAATGGCTCTTCACGCGGCCTCCAGTGGCCTATCTTCGCCCCAACGCGTGGTCTGGCAGGCGCACCGCAAGACCAAGGCGGCTGCGAGCGACTCGCCAGACGACGCGGGCGTCGCAACAGATCCAGCCCAAAGCTCCACCTGGCTCGATGTCTCCGCCATGAACTCCCTCAAGGAGGTAGCCAGGCTGCACTGTGGCATCGACATGGACAAAAGCGTGCGCGACGTTTTCGCCGAATACGACCGGGACCAGGTGCTCGAGCAGGCCGACGAGCTCCTGGCATACTGTGCCAATGATGTTCGTGTCACGTACGCCGTTTTCAACAAGGTTTGGCCACTCTATCTCGACAACTGCCCTTCGCCGGTAACCTTGTCTGGCATCCTCGAAATGTCCACACCTTTCTTGCCCGTCGACCAGAACTGGGAGCGATTTCTCAAGCAAGCGGAGGGCACGTTCCAGTCGTTGAAGAACGGAGTGACGGACAAGCTGCATGCTCTGGCGGAGCACACCCGCCTCTTGATGTACAAGCAGGACGAGCTCGGACAATGCCCGTGGGAAGCGGACCCATGGCTGTCTCAGCTTGACTGGTCGCCCAAAAAGGCACGCCGAGTCATACCCTCTCTGGCGGCCCCTCATCCAGTCCCTTCCGCTTCTACCTCCCAGTCTGCGCTGTCAACTTTCCCAACCACCGACGATCCACCCAAGGCGACAGCAACAAGTCGGGTCGAAGAATCGGCATCCGAATCGCCAATCAATGGGCTACTATCTAATTTGCGTGTGACCGGACCCATTCTACTCAAAGCGACTTGGCGCTCTTATCCCATCCATTACACCTTTGAAGACGGGTTCTGCTTCGTGGTACCAAAGGGTGACGGCAAAGTAAAGTCCGGCAGGCTGCAGCGGAGAGTCGGGGCGCTTCCTGGCGGCAGCAAGCTGTACCGCATTTCGGCTTCCAACACGGGCGGGAGCGACAGCCAGCTGCACGACCTCTTTCAGCCCGAATTGGCAAAGGCCGTTTCTGAAGGGCTGTTGGATCTCAAAGGTTATCCCTTGCAGCCCTCAGAACAAGAGGCGCGCCAATGGAGGGGCGAGTTGGAGAAGAGATGCGACGAATACTCGGCCCTTTCCCCAGCCGAGCGCCGACTTGACCCCTGGTACTCCCAACTTGCTGGGCTAGTGTCTCCTGCCTTGTCAACGGCGACATCGAGTCTTGCCACAGCTCAGTATTCGCCGTCACGGCCGCCCGCGCCTCAACCCATGCCCGCGAACCCGCAGCATGAGGTGGACTCAGAGCTGATTTGGCCAAAGTGGTTCTGGGATTTGGACCGGCGCCCCGGCTCTGTCTTGGAGCAGGGCGAAGGCCTTGACCTCTCCATCAGGTCCAAGGTCGCGCCTCTGCTTTTGCGCCTGACTTGGTATGGCCACCCACTTTTCCACTCGCGCCAGCACGGCTGGCTTTTTCGGGTGCCTCTGACCGCCGACTTGGCGGCTTTCGGCATTGACATGGCGACGTACAAGCCGCTCAAGTTTCAGCATCACTCCGACATCCACTTGCAGGACGACGTGCTGCATCAGTACGTCAAGCTCCCGCACCACGATGGCGGCGATGCCAACGTCGGGTCGCCTCTCAGCAAAGGCTTTATCGCGGCTTTCGAAGACCAGCGGCTGGGATCAAACGAGCCGGGCGCGGCCGAGGCCTTGGACATGAACGCGAAATGCTCGTATTGGCTGGCGGCAAGGGAGCGCATCCTCAACCAGATGGTCGTCTACCCGCCTGCCCTCAACGCTTCCCTTGAAGGCAGCGATCGCAAACAAGGGATGATCTTACCTCAAGTCATCACTATGGGCACAGTGACCCGAAGAGCAGTCGAGAACACCTGGCTGACGGCTTCCAACGCCAAGAAGAACCGAGTAGGATCGGAACTCAAGTCTCTCGTCCGAGCACCACCCGGTTACGCTATAGTCGGAGCCGACGTGGACAGCGAAGAGCTCTGGATCTGTTCAGTCATGGGCGACTCCTATTTTGGCTTCCACGGCGCCACGGCTATCGGCTGGATGACCCTAGAGGGCACCAAATCGGAAGGCACCGACATGCATTCGGTCACCGCCAAGATCTTGGGCATCTCCCGCGACGGGGCCAAGGTCTTCAATTACTCGCGCATTTACGGCGCTGGTGTCAAGCACGCTGTCGACCTGTTGCGCAAGTCGAACGCCTCGTTGACCGTCCAAAAGGCCAGAACGCTTGCTCAAGGTCTCTATGCCAACACAAAAGGCTCGCGTTCCTTTGGCAACCCCTATTTTTTGGAGAAAAAGTTCTGGCACGGCGGCACCGAGTCCTACGTTTTCAACATGCTGGAAGCCATTGCGATGTCCACCAACCCTCGGACGCCGGCTCTCGGCTGCGGCATTACCAAGGCCTTGCAAAAGTCGATGCTGCCAGAGAACGGCAAGGCCAAGGCGGGCGAGGACTATCTGCCGAGCCGGATCAACTGGGTGGTCCAGTCGTCGGGCGTCGACTACTTGCACATGCTCATTGTCGCCATGACCTTTCTGTGCGGCAGATATGGCATCCAGGCCCGGTACATGATCTCTGTGCACGACGAGATCCGCTACCTGGTCAAGGAGGAAGACCAGTACCGAGCGGCGCTAGCCTTGCAGGTGGCCAATTTGTGGACCCGCAGCATGTTCGCCTTCTCCCTAGGTATGCAAGACTTGCCCCAGGTCAGCGGCCTCCTCTTCTTGCCTCAAAGTCGATCACTGATCATTTATGCGTCAAACAGAGCTGCGCCTTCTTCTCAGCGGTGGACATCGACCATGTCCTGCGGAAAGAGGTCAACATGGACTGCGTGACGCCTTCCAACCCGGACCCAATCCCTTCCGGCGAAGCCATCGACATTTTCCAAGCTTTGTCGAAGACTGGCAGCTCGCTGTACGCGGATGGGCGAAGCATGCTGGATGAAGCAAGGGCAGCCAGCGGGAGCTCGGTCAAGCGCCGGGCCGTCAATCTCAAATTCTTGGAGGCCCAAGCTGCGCCGGACAAGGCTTCTCTGAAAAAGATGACGCGCAAGTGGGATCACGAGGAGGAGTACTAAGCCAGGCTTCCCTCGATGAAAGACGGGCGAGGATGAGCCCCTACGTGGCAAACGATCAAAAGTGCGTCGATTGTTACAGTTTGGCTATGGCATGCAGAATCAAAGTCTCATTAGGAAGCGTTCAGGAGTCGTCCTCCTCGTCCCTGGTGGCCCTCGTGCTCGGGGCTGCGCTCTGCCGCCGCCGTATCGGCTTGGTCTCCTCCTTCCTCTTGGGAATCTCCACCATCTCGCCGTCGTCCTCCTCCTCCCCTGTTGCCGTCGCTGTCGCTTCCTGCTGCCCATCCTCTTCCTCTGCCAAGCCAGCGGCCGGCTTTGTGAAGGCAAACTCCTTGGACTTGAAGTTTGGTGTGGAAAAGGAGGGCGAAAGGCGGGGCGCGGTCGAACTCGCTGGCGAGCCAGGGTTGGCTAGAAGTGTAGAAGACGGTACATTCTTAGCTGGGTTGAAGTGGCCGCACGCCGGGCACTTGTAAGCTGTAATCCCCATTCTCAAGTAAGGACGCGGACTTGGGCAAGAAAAGGGGGACGACGAGAACGCACCGGTGATGGCCAGCTCCTCTTTGAGCACGAGGCCGTTGTGGTTGTGGCACTGGGCGCAGATGAGAGCGTATTTGGACGCCGGGCTGTCCTCGTTCTCGCCCAGCAGCGCATCCGCAAACTTGTCGACCCAGTTGCGCCGCTGGTTGAGCGTCATCTGGCCCGGTCCGCCGCTTGGGAGCTGTCTGCTGCTGCTATTGGTGCCGCCTATTGCCGCCGAGGACAGGGCGCCGGCTGGGGTAGAGTGCCGGGGCGCGCGGCGCTGCTGGAGCGGAGTGGTGGCCGGCGTGTTGGGGGCCGAGTACTTGTCCAGGAGGGATTTGGTCTCGTCGAACTTGGTCTGCTTCTTGATCTTATCGACCTGCTCCTTCTGCTGGGCCCGGAGCAACTTGAGCTGCGCCTCTGTGCAAACCACGCAGCGAAAATGCCAGTCAACAACGGCTCGCCCGCTCTGCTGGCAATCAGGACCTGCCACACACCTTGTCTGCCCCGTTTGCGCGAGTACCAAGAAGCCAGGACGGATCTGACGCCGTACACCAAGCCGGGGATGAGGACAAGGAGGGCGGCCTTGAGCAGCTCGGGCAGCTCGTCCTCGCCGTTGCCGCTGAGCCAGCCGAGGTACCAGGCGGCGGCGTACGCCATGTAGGCCATGCTCGAGTAGGACGTCCAGAGCAGCAGGGTGCGCTGCTTGGCCAGCGTGAGCTCTTGCAGGGCTTCCTCCCGCGTGGCAATGTCGTCCGCCAACCCGGCCAGGATCGACTCGAACGAGGCCGGCGGCTGCACCCTGTGTTAGTGCTGGGCTCTTTATCAGGGCAGAGCCACAAGCTCGCCTTCTTGAACCAGTTGAACAGCGGCATTGGGCTGGGAAACGGCTGATGACGGGCAGGAAATAAACAAGCTCCAAGTGCGGGTGGCAAAATTTCTGGTGGCCGCTCATGGTTTGGTTTGCGTGTGGAAAGCTAGTCTATGGGATTGCAGAGGAAGAAGGAAGGTCTATTCAAAGGTGTCGAGGGCGTTTGCAAAGAAGGAGAAAGCCGACAGCGGATTGAATGCAGTGCTTTTTTCAGCCAACCAGCATGCCAATCACCTGAGATCTAAAGTCAGCTTCAGAACCGTCGAGATAATCGACGAAGTAGGACCAACTTGAGCGGAAGGAAGTAGAAGCCAAAGTGTCAAAAACGGACCCACCCCTGTGGAAGAGCCGCCGCATAGTCAAAAGCCAGTGCCAACCTTGCGCTCCAATGCACTGACGGCTGGAGGGCGCATGCATTGGAGCGCAACTGCAGAATTTCGACAAAAGCCAAGGAGCGCGACATGTAGAGAAAGATGACGCTCAGGTGGTGCTGTACTTGGTGTAAGGCGCTTCGTCTGTCTTCCGTCGCCCCATGCAGCTGATGGAGTTGGGTCTGCGTAGAATACTGAGCGACATTACATGTAGACGAAGATGGAGGTGGCACTTGCATTGTAAGTGTGGCAGATGAGAGCGCGAAGCTGATCGGCACGCCTTGAGCATACTGGTATGCGCCGAAGAATGGATGGGGGGTGTCTCACCTCGTCAGACACCTTACGGAGCATTTTATCGACTCCAGCAAGGTGGTTGGCTGCAGCGTAATCTGTCGGCCATTGGTGCCCGGCAGCGCGCTCATCAAGCTCCTCGAGGGAGGCCTTGACTTGATCCACTTCAGGCTCGATGGTGTTTAACTGAAACCTGGTCGCAGAATCGTGGACCATCTAGGCCACATCTCAGCGTTCTGAAGCGACAGCTCTGATTCACGACCGCACCTGTAACAGTCTTGGGACAAGCTCGTTTGGTTTGTCCATGTCCGGAATGAAGCGTCGGAGAAGCAAAGCTTGGAACTCGACGAGCAGGTCAGTGGCATCCGATGATAATTCATGGATGGCGTCCGCCACAGCTTCCGAACGACCATGGGTTCGGACTCGGCTGTCGGCTGTCCCTTGGACGAAACGCAGCTGGGGGCTACGTCAGCTCGGTGTAGACATGACAGTAATCCCTCACTGAAATAGAAGCCTGGCCAAGTAGAGCAAGGACGTCCCCTTTCTGCTCGGTCCAGTTGACCAAGGCGTCTAAAGACAGCCAAGGCACTCCAAGGCAACGCTCTCGCAAGGAGCATATATCCTCCTGGCTGCGATGTGTCCATTGATAGCTGAGAACGCGCAGTAGGCTAACGAAAAGCACTTTGATCTCGAGCTTGAGCAGCAGTTGGGCCTAAACTAGCAATCAGGCCGTGGCAGCAATGGAATACACGAGGCCATGAGTACACACATAATGAAACGCTTTCAGTGAACTTTCGGGTATCCCGCCATGGAGCAAACGTTGGTGCGTGATGACAATCTCGCACTCCAGAAAACGAGCCTGGTGGCGAACGAGCCCGTCAGTCTTGCAATCTGAAGCCTCGGCTTTTCCGACCGCACCTCTTCAAGTCGAGCGGAGATTTGATCCAGAGGATGAGTATGCCAGTGCCCCAAGTTTGTAGTCCTCGCGGCGGCGGCAAGGTATGCATCTCGCTTTTCGATCTGAGGCACGAAAGTCTCAATTTCCGCATCGAGCGCTTCCATATGGTCACAAAATTCGCTTACAGTAGATTTTGCGATGTCCAGCTTGCACGTCTCAGGCATTTTGTCGTCCGTTCTAATCGTTCTCACTTGAAGCTGGGTCCTGTCGGCCAATTTGCACCACGCGGCGAAGGATTGGTCGACAATAGCTCTGACCGGGTCATTTGAGGAAGTCATTCGTGAGTAATGATCCCTCTGCGCAATGGGCCTTCGTGGTTTGGGAGGAAGAGGGACGGGCCGCATTCCAAAAGGAAGTGTCGAGAAGGCGTCGTCACGTCAACAAGAGCAGGCAAACAGGCTCTCGTCTTACATTTGCCACTCTCACTCTCTGACACGCCAAGCCAAGACGACTTTAGACAAGCACTGTCAAAGACGGAAGCGCAGGCGCAAAGACAAGTGACAGCAGCAAAGGGCTTCCTTCTCTGTGGGTATGTGCCAACTTGTCTCACCTGTTCAAGACGAAAACTTGTCCGATTGGCTGCATACACGAGAAAGGAGCAAGAGCCCAGCCTGACAAGTAGCAATGATCTGATGCTTGATGCAGGAGATGCCAGCCACGCCCGCGCATTGGCACCCCCAACTCTTCGTAGGAACTTTGTATCAAGTCAAAGAAGGCATCGACGGCCGGAAAGAAAGCCGTTCATAAGGCCGCTCTCCATCCCGCTCAAAGGGGCCAAAAAAAAGGCGGCAATTTTTCGAGCTGCGCTCGCATTGAAAGACCAGAGCCACACTGGCAGCACTTCCATAAGACACGAATTGACATCATGTAGTAGTCAAATCAAGCAAACGGTGGCAACCAAGGTCCAAGATTGATGCGCAGTTGATCATGATGGCACGCAGCAAATTGAGCGGCTCTGGTCAAGCTTCTGGCTGGACCTGCACCGTCACCATCTCCGGCAACCTCGTCTTTCAATCCGCAGTTCAACTGGGGAACGGCTGACTTCGGGCAAGAAGGATCCAGCTCCGCAGGTGGCAAAAGTTAGTGGCAAAATTTTTGGTCGTTGGCTCATGGTTTGCTTTTGTACGGCTAGTGTAACAGAAGTCAGAGATGAAGATGGAAATGCAATCTAAAATGTATTCGCAGAGGGGAGGAAGCCGCCAGCAGCCCTTTCGCCCTTTGCCACCGCCTAAGATGCTGTCAGAGTGGCGCGTCAAAGTGTCACGGAGAGAGCATTACCTCACAGGAGTAAAGGATCGAGCGGGAGCGGTCAGAAACGTGCCCAGTCCTTGGGAAGAGCTGGCTCATGCCTGAGGAGCAGTGCCAGAGTCAAGCGTTGCGGCAAAGTCGCAACAGCTCGGAAGCGGAGTCTTAGAACCTCGACAAAGATGTGGCATCGCTTCAGAAGGAGGTAAATGACGCTCAGGCGGCGCTGCACTTCATGAAGGGCGGCTGGTCTTGCGGCGGTACGCGCATCAGCGGGCAGCGAAACCAGCGCAGACAGTTCAGTCTGCTCTTCGTCTCAGCATTGGCACTTGGGCGCTGCAATCGCTCTTACTCTGTAGACTTCCGAAATTAGGAGCCCGAGCTGCTGCTTCTTCAGTACTCTAGCAAAGACTTCAAAAAAAAAAAGAGGAGCCCTTACTTCATCACACACGCCCCTCAGGACATTTGCGATGTGGGACAGACGGTATGGGGCTTCAATTTCGAGTCGGTTGGAGCTCGTGGGACTGTTAATTAAGTCGCCAAGTTTGCCAAGTGCGTGTTCGATCTTCAGTAGGGCTGGCCCAGCCGATTTGAAGTCGTACTGTTTGACAGACTGTTTGGCCTCCTGGTTGCAGCTTATTTCAGAGCTGCGGTCATGAAGAATAGGGTTTGCACGAACCGAGAACGTGGTGGCGAAAGAATGATCCGCTGCCATGACCGGAATCAAAGGACGCAGTAGGCCAGCCTGGAAGTCGAGAAGCAGTTCGGCAGCCGCATTTGACTTGGCTTGTGCTACTTCTACTATTCCCGGGGATTGTCCTCGCTCGCTCGCCCTTTGCCACGATCTCCGCAACTGCCAATGCTTCAGGACAACTTCTCTGTGCGCCATGATGGTCACTTACAACTTGTGATACCGTCTCGAGCAAAGCAAAAGCATCCCCTCGGGCCTCCGTCCAGCCGATGAGGCTATCTAGGCCCATCATTTGACTCGTCTCAGCAGGAATGTGGGTCGCAATATCGCGTAAACGGCCATCCTTGGCGTGAGCCCGTGTGTAGCTGTGAACACTAAGAATAGTGGCGAACAAGAGTTTGATTTCGAGGTTGAGCAATAGTTTAGCCTGTTGCAATTTGTCAGCTTTTTTGTCGCCAAGGAAGGCTGGACGATAGTAGTACGTAGCGGAAAGGCTTTCGCAGCTCCTCCTCGTGGTGGCCCTCCAAAGAAAGTCGCTCAAGGATAATAACATCGCATTCTACAAGGCGGGCCTACGGCGGACAAAAGGGGTGAGGACTTTGGCCGCCCGTGGCCTTGGGTTCGCGGACGCACCTCGTCAAGCTGGGCAGGCAATGCCTTCATGGGATGCTCGATCCAGTGCTGCTTGAGAGTTTCGTACTTCTTCTTTAAGCACAAGTTCACCTAAGATGGCAGATTCAGCTTCAGCCCGTCAGCCAAGTCTGACGCGGGGCATGTCGCAAGCTGGCTACCTACAGCATCAGAAATCATGTTTGTATGCGAAGAGACGAGGAACGGGTGGTATTCTTCAATCTTCTTGAGTTGGATCAGAACCCGGTCGGCGAGAGAAAGCCACTGCGGGAATGCTTGCTCAACAACAGCGTTCAACCCCTCAATTGGGTCAGACATCCCGGCGCGGTAAGTGCTGTGCAGGGAGGGAACGTTGATGCTGAGTCGTGTTCGCTTGAGAAAGAGGGGGGCCTTCGAGGCGACCCCGGCGAAACAGATGCATTGAGAACCCGTCGTCACGTCAACAGTAGCAGGCAAACAGACGCTCGTCCTAGCTCGTCCTACATTTGCCTGTTCAATCCTCTGTGATACTAAGTCGAGGCGATCATAGACGAGCTTTGGTCAAATGCAAATGCGCAGACGCAAAGACAAGCGACAGCGGCAAGAGGCCTCCTTCTCTGTGGGTATGTGCCAATCTCTCGCGCCTGTCCAAGACGAGAAGCTGTCTGATTGGCTGTATACACGAGAAAAGAGCAAGAGCAAAGCCTGAGCAGAAGTATGAAAGAACTGGGATTGACGAGAGGCTAGGGCTGCCGGCGTCTGAGCCCGTTTGGCCACCCAATTCAAAGCGCACTCTCTAATCAAGTCACAGACACGATTGCCACCCAGAAAACAAGCAGCTTCCAAGCAGTCTGCCAACCTAGCTCAGAGCGGTCAATTTGGAAGGCAGTTTGTCGAGCCGCAGACTGAACAAAAGCCGCGAATCGCGCTCCAAAGGCATTTGTAAGACACGAATGGGCAGTTCTAAAGCGGTCAAGTCTGGCAGAAAGTGGCAACCAAGACTTCGGGCTTGGTTGATGCGGCGCAGGAAATTAGCCTCGGCTCGACTTGCTCCGCCGCCATCCTCAGCAACTCTGGCCTCTGTAGGGGAATAATGGCCGAGATGATGGACCGCGGCTCGCTGGATCGCCGTCGCCCTCGCCCAAGGCTGCTTCACTAGTCGGAATCGTGAGTGGCAAGATTTATGCGCAAAGGCTCCTGGACTGATTGGTTCTTGCTGGCTTCTGCAGGCTCATTCTTGTAGGTTCGTTGGTCGCATTAGGCAGAGACCAGACGTGTAGACTGACGGCCAGTTGGATTGGATAGTGCTGACTGAGGAGGAGGAGGCTGCATTGGGCTTTGGGAAAATGAGCGTGCGTTGCTAGTCCCCTCTTCCTCCTTGCCCCCGCCGTCCTCATGCCTTGCTGGATTGACCCACAGTACCTAAAGATGGCAAGGTCGCCATCAAGCTCATCTCCAGGACGCTAATCAGGCTACTCTATGGTGCGCTTGCCTTCCCGCTCAGGCCTTTTTCGTGTTGGCTGAACTTTTGCCACCCAGGATGTCTGGACGCCGGGCTAGCGTCATGTCCATTGACTTGCTCAAGAAACGAAGTGGTGAGTCTCAAAAGGTTCGAGTTCAAGTGGCGTGCCAAAGCTGAGACTTCCTTCAATTTCAGGCGAAGGACGTGGTGGCGACATCTTGCCAGCCCGGTCTTCGAGCTACTCCTGCCTTCCGTGCAAACGATCCACCCCAAGTCCAAGCAGCAGACAAGGGCCAGAACCGCCACCGGGGCAGAATGGCTTCCACCTTCGAGACTCGCGCGGCTCCTCCGACCTCGGCTCCCGCGACTTTGCAGCTAGCAGGGACCGAAATTACCCTTCCTCCTCGGACCGCTTACCTCCTCCAAATGGCGTTCACAAGAGCTGGAACGGCAGTGGCGATCAACCGCTCACTCCACCTTTGCCGCCGCCAGCCAGGTTCAACTCAGACTACCGGAACTCCGATCCGAAGAGCCCTGGCAAAGGCTTCTCAGTACACCGAGCCGCCGCAGCGATCCCCAATGGCCTACCTTGCGTTGGTCCGACTGAGCCAACAGCGCCGCCGCCGAGGGCTTTGCCCATCTCGACCAACCGGTCCGCCTCTCCCTCTAAACCGCCGCTGTCGCCTCCGCTCCCATCTCGACCTGCCTCTGTGACAAAGACGCCGTCGTCCGCCACGTCTTTTGCCCACCCAAACGGGGCCGCGGAAATGGAGGAAGGCGAAGATGTGGATGTGGACCTCTTGCCACCCACCTCAAACTTTACTCCCCCGCTGCTACCTCAAGCGCCATCAGAAACGGCTTCGATGCCGCTGCAAGCGAAAGAAGAAGGCGAAGAGGAAGACGTGGGCGCCTTTGCAGAGCGCGTCGGTCAGCATGGACCTCGAAACGCCCTCGACTTCTACCTTTGTGCCGCCGACGCTTTCATTCCTGCCAGAGGAAGCACAATCTGCGCCGTCAAGTCCAGCCGCCACCGTGCACTTGGGAACGCCCGCCACTTCCACTGTCCCTCCTTCGGCTCTAGCGCTCCAATCAGAAACCGCAACTTCATTCCCGCCTCCTCCACTATCGGAACCCAACCTCGCACAGCCAGAAGAGGAGACGCACTTGACCGGCATCGCAGCTGCAGACCACGACCAAGCCGCGCTGCCTTCCAGCTCACTGGTCGAAGATGGGCAAGCCCCAGAACCTTCCCTTCTGCCAGTCGACGATCTACAAAAGATTGAAGAGTCAGAAGCAGAGCTTGCACCACCGGCACTCGGACCTCTGGCAACTCGGACCGCTGGCCAACGAGCCGAGGGAGGCGTGCAGTTGACACCTCGTAATGGACTGCGACGCCCATCATGCCTGTTGATAGTTTGAGCAGTCGATCTAGTACCGCGTACAATTCCTTGAAAATTTCAGACTTCGGGGCAAATACAACCTTGGAAGGAAGCCGACATTTGCGAGTAGACCCTTGTCCTAATACAGCGAATGCAAATCTGCCCTTGGAGTGCACCTCTTCACGCTTGCCGTCCACGTTCACTCGAACTTCATGTTCGTCCTCCTCTCACGGTCTCTCGAACTTCATCGTGGTTCTCCTCTCCCGTTTGTCTTTTCGGACCGTGTCAAAAACGGTCACCTCCGCAACGTTTCGACCGTGACCCAGGCGAGCCATGGCGTCGAGATCACTCTGCATAAGAAAGGGAGGATGAGAGATCACCACTATCTCAGCTGACGGAAACACTCACCGACAGAGAGTCTCTTCGGCCCCGTTTTTTGCTGCTGCTGCTGTCCGGGGTGCTCAGCTTGGTGTGGGCGAGAGCGGCGCTAATGGCTTTCGAAGGTGTGGAAGGCGCGCTAGCCATGGGGATGGTGGGCTGAGAAGTGCGAAACTTGCCGCCGACGAAGTCCACCTCCGCCTCTTGTTGTTCACCGTCGAGGGAGATTTGGGAGGTGCGACCATGTCTGTGGTCGGAGAACGCCGAGGAGATGGGATCGTCGAAAACGTTGGTGGACTTGGCGAGGAAAGGGTTGTTGGACTCCTCGTCCGAGTAGGAAGGCGACGCAGGCAGCGACGTCTTGACTTGAGAGCGAGGACTCTTGTCGACTTTCTCCTTGGCGTTCAAGACGGAGGCAGGCGAAGATGTCGCGTCTTTAGTCACACGAGCGTTGCTGGGAGGAGAGTCACTGCTGCCAGTGAAGGCGGACAAAGGCGATGGCGAGGCAGGGCTACCAGCTTGGCCGGCTGGCGGAGCTTCTCCAGTTTTCTCGCCCTCGACATCCACAACCCTGTGATCCGAGTTCTTGCTAGAGCCAATGCCATGGGCCTCGTCCCAAAGCGCTTCAAACTGCAACCCTGACTTGTTCAGATTGCTCTTTGGTTCATCAATGAACGGATTGGTAATCAAAGCACCTCCATCACGTAGTAGCAGTGGAATAAATCCGTCTCTTCTGGATCGAAGACGTGCTTGGACAGGCGCACCAAATCATTGTAATCAGCGGTGTCGACCTCGAGCTTGGCCAGCTGGTCGACGATGGAGGCCATGCGCGCGGCCACTCGCTCGCTCTCTGGAAAAAAGGCGCCCGAGGCGAAGTGCGCTCGAGCGAGTTGCTCGGCGCAGGTGGACGGCGAAGCTTCAATGGGACTGTGGTGGGTTTTGTAAACAGAAGGGCAAAAAGGGCCTAGAACCGAAAGACGTACTCAGAGAGGAGCAGCGCCCGGGGCACTTCGTGCATGAGGGCTTCGGCAGCCTCTGAGGTCCATTCTTCAGGCTGCAAGGCCTCTTGAGCGGCGGCCAGCTCGAGGATGGCTGCAAAGCTCAGAGCCTGCCTCATTTCTCAGCGCGTTGTTGCCGCCAGTGGCCAGGCTGCACTCACCGTGTCTTTCACATCGAATTGAACAGGCATGGTCACAGTGTGGACACTTGGGAGAGAGCGAGAGGCGCAAGAGCATCGGGCGAGGTCTGGGTCCAGCAGAAGGCCCAGGTGTCACAAGTGGTGCAGGGCCAACAAGCGGCTGGCTGCCCCCAAAGTGCCAGCAGAGTTCACTCAAGCAACAGGAGACCGAACAGGGATCTCGACTGCAAAACACGGGAACTCAAGGCGCGAGGGCGACAACTGCAAACGATGGCAAACGAGCGCGGTGGCAAATTTGTTTCGTTGCACAGACCCCATTTGATGTTCGTCCATATCTCAGAAATAGAAGCAGAGAGAAGCTCAGACAGGTAGATGAGACACTTTGACGGCTTAGGCGGCGAGTCCGCGCGCAAACCCCCTGGACTCCATCCGGTCTGAGATCTTCTCCGCCCAAACCGAATCTTGCCGCACTCACAAGAAGACGAAGTATAGCTAGTTCAGAGATTGATGAATACCTGGTGATAAGCAACAGCAAAGTCAGACAGGGACGATGTGACCCACATAGCTTGAGAAACCGACCTACTGCATTTAAAAGCTCCATAGGACGTGAGTGGCGCAAAGTGGCATGTCTAGAGCTGACCTATACACGCTAGAGCGATGGCCGCAGCCACGAGGCGCTTGTGCCACCATCCTCCCAGACACAGCAACTCTCGTGGCTAGCCTGCAAGCAGTTCACATACTGCTCGCGCTGTTCGCAGGTACACATCACCGCCCGAGATTTGTGTTCTAGCATCGCGAGAAGCAATAGCAGCACAAGCGCGAAGTGAGGGGGTTTGGCAGTCCACGCCGAAAACGACGGACGTTAGCCCTCTTCAGAGGAAACAACCAGTGCCGTAGCAGAAAGAAAGATGTCAAGAAAGACCGCGGAAAGCGAGCGGATCATGGCCGACCCAGCGAGGGAAAACAAAGGCGATCGAATAATAGCAGCTATCGACAGCCTCGCAGCGGATTCATATGGGGTGATCATAGCGATAAATCGGTGGCACACAAGCGAAAAGCAGGCTCAAAAAGGCAAAGCAGGATTGAGGAAATTAGCTGGTGGTTCGTCTCCAAAACAAGCTTGAAGGCGTGAGGAATGCTGATCAATACGCGGTCCGAAAAAAAAGGCTTAGGTTGAGGAATGTAATGAGAACCAGTGTTGAGCTGGACAACGCTGCGGGGATGCCTTGCTCGTCAGCAAAGGCGCGCAGTTTGTCGAATCGCCCCCGGGTTGCCTGCCGACCCCTCTTATCCGAAAGGTTTAGCACGCGCAACTGGGTGACTGAATCCTCTAGTATTCCGGTGGAAGCAATTCTGCCTAGGCTAAGGCAGAATCGCAAAAGGCACTGTTGCGTTCTGCGTGTAATGCGTGTCGGTGGCCGTTGAAACCCAAAAAAATTTGGTGGCGTCGTGTCAGCCGTTTACCAGAAAGCGGCAATCCGCCTTCAATTCCGGGGGGCAATCCTTGAACAGAAGCCACACATAGGTCAAGTAGAGCATCAGGCAAGACCGAGCACACGTAATCTGGAGAACAGAGGCAAAATATGCCCCATGTCATTTCAAACTGAAGGAAAGCAAGGCACACCTCCGCATTTGCCACCGCTTGCTTTGGCGCAGGTCCTCTCTTGGTAGTCGAGAAAAACGAGGGAGGCGGTCGTGGGACTCGAGCGATCGCCAGCAACAGAGCCGGGCGCACGCCGTCTCCCACCGCCATCGCAGAACATGACCACGCCCACTTTGTCCGCTCTCCACTGGCACAAGTCGAATGAACACTCTTCACTCTGACCAGTGAGCTCCTCCCAGCACTCTTCCGACCTTGTCTTCGTTCAGCGACTTGGTGTCCTCGTCCGCCCTGCTAGACCGCGCTGGACTGGAGGTGCTGGATTGGGAATCGGCCACATTTTCTAGCAAGCGGGTCGTGTACTCTTGCGCAGACGCTGCCATCCAATCCGCCTCGCTTAGCCTTGCGCGCCTGCAATTCCGGCTCGAGGTCACTGCCTCGCGAAATGCCTGATCAGGACTTTCTCCTCTAGCTGATCCAAATAATAGGAGCGCACTTATTGTACTCCTTCTTGACGTTGTCGGTAGCGTGGTAGGACAAGGGGATGTCATAGCCAGTCACCGCTGACATTCACCACCTGAGACTTGCTGGTCAGCATTCATACCTGGCAGATGAAGTTGAAGCGGCCACGCACACTGATCATATCGTAGGAGTCAGAACAAAAGCCACCGAGTCTACGAACGAGTCCCGCGTAGTTCGAGCTGGCCGCCGCAGAGCCCATTTTTGTTATTTGTAAGGACTGCCTCTTCCTCATCCACTCAAGCGCAAGGCAGCACTACCGCATTTCTGCCAAATTCAAATCAGCAAGACGAGCACCTCGAAGGCCGCGACTTTGCCTTGAAGAACAGGGGAAGGCAGGCCGGGCCGCGGAGGGCTCTGATGCAAGGCAGACAGCAATAAAGACGAGACGGCCAAGGCAGCTGTCGATTAGTGAGCAACAGACTCGTTTTGCTTGAAGCAATCGAACAACAGCGTCGCCCAAAGGCAGACTCCAAAGGAGCGCCCGCCGACGTCTTTTTGGCGGAAGAAGCGCAAGACGCGAAGGTTGGCTCGAAGTGCTCAGTTTTGGGTTGGTGCAGTTCGTGGGAATGCATTTCGAAGCTATTCAAGGAAGAAATTATGGACTGTTTCACCGAGACGTACGAGGGAGCTATGTGAGAGAAGCGGCAGGCAAGGCGCCACCGAAGAGAATCCGCCACCCATGTCTGGACGCTTGCCTGATGCTTTGTAAAGTCTACAGGAGATGTCAGAATGAAATTTTCGCATCCAGAACGACATGAAGCTAGAAAGGAACGAGCCTGGCGGAGGTGGTGGTTGCACCACTTTGGCCGGCTTTAGCGAGGCGACGTCTTGTCGCTTAGAAAATTTTGGCCATAGATTAAGTGTGAAAAAGAGGAAGGCAGCCACCAGGCCGGATGTAAATGAAGAGAGATCGCCACAAAGGTGATCACCGTCATTTTTGCCCTAAGCCGGCCATCAGAAGAATGAGGCATGGATGAGGAGAGAAAGGCGTACGAATCATCATTTGGGGGATCATGCGATCATGGCCAAGTTTAGCCAGAGCAGGAGGGAAAGAAATGGCCCTGCGGCGGTGGAGGAAGAACACGATGCTTGTCGCACCAGAGCAAGCGGGAGTTAAGACGTTGCCTGTGAGTAGCACATCAATAAGCATCTCTGAAGAGGTAGCAGCGCTCAGAACGCACAATTTCATTTCGATTCCGTTCCCCAGTTGGACCTGCAGGGTCAATCGGGCGGCCATTGAGAGCCAGCTGCCATAGGAGCTCATCTTGCAAATTCAGTCACATCTGAGGAGGTCATGACATCTTCTGGCTGTGTGGATGGCATAGCTCGAATGAAGCAATGGTTCGCGCATGCCTCCACCCTTGTCAACTAGACATCCGAGCAAATATGGCGAGACAGCACCCAAAGAATGTGAAGGGTACAGAATTACCGAGCTTAAGGGTCTTTCAGGACGATTGGCTATCAAGGAAGGTTGTCCATGCGCAAGGTTGAGGCTGAAGCAGTCTTGTTTGGCTTCCGATCCCCTGAAAAGAGAAGGGTCTATCAAAGCCACATGATGGACGTGCCTATCCTTTAAACAGCACGAAGAAGGGCCCCAAAAGGCGTCGCTGTTTCCCGGCTAGCATGGAAAGAGAATTGCTAGCGGCCGGGCGCAGGTGAAGTTGAAAGGCAGAAGTGCGCCGTCTGGTCGATGAAACGGTCCGTGTCAAAGAAGTAGATCAATCAAAACGCCCAGAAATAGCCATAAAGATGGCTTCGATGTCTTAAGAGTTAGTAAGGCATTGTCCTCGGGAGAATGCCATTTGCCAGCTTCTTCGAAAGCGTGGCGTACGTTGGGCGACCTGAGTCACGGAGCAGACAGTGACGCTACTAGTGAGATATGACAATCTTCCAGAGCATAAGAGCGCCAACGGCACAACAGTCATCTGGCAATTGGGCAATGGCACTCATACGACTCCAAAATGGCGCATATCGCTGAGACGACCCTGCAGGATACTTTCTATAGTGTATAAAAACACTACCCTCTGCCAAAGTGGAACCATTTTGTAGTCATTTCTGTGCGTCAGGTCAGACGGGTCACATTCGCGCACAGTTTGCTGGGCCACATTCTCATCAAGGGTCGAGAATGGCGCTCGCAGCACATTGAAAAGTCATCAATAAGCAGTCCCAGGCACTCAAACGAAGCCCCAAGCGAAACCATCGGTGGCGGCACCTGCGCAAGCCGTTTTCGCCCCTCAAAAACCGTTTCTGACTCGCTCCACGAATTCGCGGTTGCCAACATGTCTGCTCCCTTTCAACCGATGGACCAGACCATGCTGGAGACCCTCATGAGTAGGTAGCGGCCTAGTGCGGCCTTCGAAAAGCTTTCCTCATCCTCCTTTCGCGGAAAGACCAGCAGCCCCAGCTCATTCCAAACCTGTTGGCCGCGTACAAGAACGGCACCTTGCCGCCTGAGCACCAAGGTCTCTTCACCTCGGTGATGGCGGCCATGCGGGAGAGGCAAGGGCGGATCCAGCAGCAACAGCAGCAGCAAGGGGGCAACACGCCAGGAGGCGACAACGGCGGCCCTCCTCCGTCTGTGGGCGGCCCAGCTCGCACTTCGACGCCCGTGCCAGCAGCTGCCGCGCCGTTGAACTTGGCAACGGCCTCCAGCAACGAGATCCTCATGGATTTCAAGACTTCCAAGGAGCGCGAGAATCAGCTGAGGGGCTTTCTCAGCCGCCCGGGCACCTCAGACCAGGATCGCCAGCGGGCGACTTCCTTGCTGAACCAGACGATTGCCCACATCACTCAACTCCAACCTCGCATCACCGCCATCATGAACGCTGCCAACATGAACGGCAACCGAATGATGGGTGGCTCGCCCGCTTCCACGCCCGCTGCCATTCCGCCCGCTGGCAACGCTGGCGCTACGCCCGGCGCTGGCTCCCCAGCTCCACTCGCCCGCCCCAGCCCCGCCGCAATGACCATGCCCAACCCAACCGGCGCTTCCAGTGGCAGTGGGGCGCCCTCCAACTCGACTGCGGCTGCTCCCAACGACCCGTCCGCCCAGCAGGCGACGCAACCCGCTCAACCCCAGAGCCGGGCCGCCGCACCCACCAGCGCTGCCTATACCTCTGACCAGCACGCCATCTTGGCCGGCATCGCTGCCCAGCCCGTCAAGGCCGAGGCAGGAGGCCCCTCTCGCCCTACGCTCACCCAGGGCCTCTCCACTCTGTCGCCCGGATTGGGCACTCCGGCCATCACCAAGCCCCCACAGACTACTGCGCCCGAGAAAGGCATCGTTTCCCGGCGCAAGTTGCAAGAGTTGCTGGAGAGCGTGATGGGCGGCGACCAGAAGGCCGAGATGGAACCAGAGGTCGAAAATGTAGGCTGCCCTCATCATGCCCCGCCCATTTCAAATCTAAATATCTCGATGTCAGCTTTTGCTCGAAGTGGCCGACGAGTTTATCGACTCAGTGACCCGCTTTGCCTGCAAGCTGGCTCAGCACCGCGGAAGCGAACGCTTGGAGGCTCAGGTACGCCTCGCTGTTCTGTTGTTACTACTGTCTGACGTTCTTTAACAGGATGTGCAATTGCATTTGGAGCGCAGCTGGGGCTACAAGATCCCAGGATGGAACTCAGAATCCGTTCGCATCACTCAAGTATGCCCAATCATGCTTTTGATGTCGGCCGCCCATGCTGACGTTTTGGTGCACAGTCCAAGAAGCCCCAAATCCCTGCAGGCCACCTGGCGCGCCTGAACGCTGCCAAAGAAGCCCAACGCAAGCGCATGTGAATTTGTTGCCCGTTTCTCGGCGCGCTCGCGCGAGAGGGCCCCGTGTACTATATTTGAACGTGAATCGTGCTACCAAAGATGCTAGCAACGCATTGCCACCACTGTCCCCCTATTGAGATTCACGGCCGCTCCCTCGAGGAGCTTCTCCGCGTGCGACCGACGAAAATCCCCTTCTGAAGGAACGCCTTCCTTCGTCCTTCGATGTACTCGCCGTCCGTCCGTCAGGACTTCTCTTTGACACTTTGAAGCCTGAAGGCACCTCCTCGTCGAATGCCGGCAGCCAAGAAAAGGCCCAACGCGATCAAAGCGGAGGCTGAAAGGCAAGCCGACGATGTCGACACGCCGGCCACCTGGGAGACGACTTCGACTATCAGACAAGTCAAGTTTACACCGCCTCGCTTCGTCAAGTACATTCAGGCGACTTTCAAGGTCATTTTTAGGTTCTCGGTGAGCGTTGTTTTGGAAAACTGGAGTGCCGCCCCTAAACACTTTGCTCTAAGATCCTGTTTGCTGCTGTGCTGGCTCCACTGGTGCGTATCAGAGGTCTGTCAGTTAGCCCCGCGAGCTAAAGCCGAAGCCACAGGCCGTACTGTTCGATGTGCCTGCACTGTCGGAGCGGTGGTTCGACGAGCTCTCGGGCGCCGACGCTCCCGATCCCACGGCTTCAATCGCTCTGTCGGCAGTGACCCTTGCACTTAGCTTGGTGGCCAACATCTTTTTGGTCTTCCGCTTCTCCAAACTGCTCAACACCTCGCTCACCACCCTCTCCTGCTTGCTGTGGGTCATCAAGACCATCATCGAAATCGTCAACCTGGGGCTATTTGCGCATCGACCAACCGAGAAATGGGGCGAGGGGGTGTGGTGCTCGGTTTGGGCCACGGTGCTGTCAGGCCTGACGGCGGTACTGCTGGCCTATGACTACTTTTTCGTCGGCGCCGATTCGCTCCACATCCTCACCACGGGTCGGCGCTTCATGTTAAGTGTGGTCGCTATGGTCATTGCGCTAGGCGTCCAAGCCATCATCTTCAGCAAGATCGAAGGATGGACTTTCTTCATCGGCATTTACTACTCGGAAGTGACCATGCTTACCGTGGGATTTGGAGATTATTATCCTACACAAACAGGTACCGCCTACCTTCTGCCATGGCTTCAAAGACTGAGCTTGCAAATTGACAGCGACCAAAATTCTCCTGTTTCCGTTCCTAGTCCTCACCATCTCGCTCTTGGCACATCAGGTTACCGAAATCGTGGGGTTCTTCTCGTCTGTGCTGGACGAGAGACGAAGAGTATGGCAAGCCAAGTACAGTGAATCGCTCGAGCGCCGGTGGACAACCCGCGGGCGCAATCCAACAGGCTTGTCGGAAGAGGTGGACTTTCTGACTCGGCTGTTTCGCAAAGAGGAGGGGCTGCACCAGTATATCGAGATGGGCGTCTCCATTTGCTTCTTGTTAGTGGCAACTTTACTTTGGCAGAGCAAAGCTGAAGTACTCCCCTTCCTCAGTTTACCCTTCTGGTTCTTTGGGGCTCTCGTGTTTAGCTACACTGAAGACTGGAGCTATGGAAATGCCCTATACTTTGTCTACGTCTTTTGTAGGACTTTTTCTTGTTGGCGAAGCGGTTCATTATTGAATGCGTCCATGTTTAGTCTTCACTGTCGGCTGTAAGCCATTTTCTATCTCCAAAACACTTAATGCTGACAACGCATTCACAGATGGCGATTACGTTCCTGCCACTGTGCGCTACTTGCTGACTGCCGAAATGCAGGCTGACACTCACTTAACAGCCGGCCGGCCAATCGTTTTTCTGCGTATACGGGCTAGTTGCCATCCCAATCATTGCTGCACTGCTTCTCCAGACGGTGCGCTGGCACACATCTTTTAAACGACAAGCGCTTAATATGGAGGTTATAGGTTCGCAATGTGGCAACATTTTTGGGCACGCGCTCGACCAGTGCCGACAAGATGGCCCAAAAATGGGGAGAAGGGGCTATTCAACCCCACGAAGAGCTCATCACCATGCACCGCCACGACTTGGAGAGCTTGCTCGGCGACGAAATTGTCGAAGGCGACTTCAGCGACAACAAAACCGCGGAAGAGCTCATCCGGTCCATCGCTCGCCTCGAATCTGAGAGCCGAAGCATAATGCTCAGCTTGATGTCGCCCAACGATCACGCGGCTGTTTTGCTGCAGGCGGACTACCGGCAGCAGATCCGAACCCTCCAGTCTCTGAAGCCGGACTCGGACGGCCTTCTTCGGTTGCTCTCGGGTGCCATGAGTGGTACAGAAGAAGACTCGATGGTTCATCGCGTCAGCGAATACCGCAAGACATTTGCCAAAGTGCTTGTGCTCTGTGGCGGCATGCTCAACCTCAGTCAGTTCCCGTTCTTTTTTGATCGATCCAACCCACTAATGCTCCCATTATAGAGCCTGAGCATCGCCATATCCTGGAGAGGCGGATCTCCAAGGAGTTTCTGCCGCGGTCCCTCACGGTGTGAGAAAGGGCCACCACAAGTGCGAATCGACTCGAAATCAGCCCGACCCCATTTTTTTGCGCCGGAATCTGGGAGTGTTTTCTGCATCCAACCATGTCGGAAATCAAGTGGCGAGTCGTTGTTGGCTCTGACAAGTGAGTTTGGCCGCATTCCCAATGCTCCGAACGCCACAGCTGAAAGTGGTGACGCCAGCGCGGGCACTTCCTACCGCAACAAGATCAAGGAGGACCTCGCCAAGGATCCTCGCGTTACCGAGGTCATTGATGTCGGCGTCCCTGACGCCAAGGACTCTACTGCCTACCCGCACATCGCTGTTGACGCCGCTCGCAAAATCGTCGCTGGCGAGGCGGACCGCGCCATCCTCATTTGCGGCACTGGTCTAGGTTGGTTCCCATCGCTCTTGTGAAAGCTTACACCCCACTCAATGACAAGCTGCAGGTGTTGCGATCAGCGCCAACAAAGTGCCTGGCATCCGCGCCGTCACCGCCCACGACTCTTTCTCCGTCGAACGTGCCGTCCTCTCTAACAACGCTCAAGTCTTGTGCATGGGCGAGCGTGTTGTCGGCATCGAGCTTGCTAGGCGCTTGGCAAAGGAGTACCTCGGTTGTGAGTCATAGCTATTGCTGAGCCCTCAGCCGCGAAAGCTCATCAGCCTCCTCTTGCAGACGTTTTCGACGAGACGTCCGCTTCCGCTGAGAAGGTGGCAGCCATCTCTTCTTACGAGCAAACTACCACCGCATAATCTAGATATCCTCACGCATTGCCTTATGCCCCGTTGTTGCACTTTTGCACTTGAACTCATATCACATCATTTGCATCTCCACCTTGCGGCCCACTGGCTTCTCTTCCGCTGCCCCGAATTACTTCAGCTTGCCCAGTCGGATACCATCGGCGTTGCCGCATGCTCCGTGCGAATTTGAAGGCCTTGAAGGCTTAACTACCTTCCACCACGATTTACCCAGGCGTGTGCTTCGCGTATATCCTGAGCTTCCATGTTCTCGCTATTGGTGATGATTGCGACCCTTCTGACTCCTGAGTTGGCTTGCGTGCCATTGAACTGGCACAATTCGTTTGCCGCGAGCGGCGGCTGTGCCTCTGCCTCTTGAGGATTTCGAAACCTTCTGTAATGCCTGCTTGCGACTGCTGCCATCGAAATTATATCTGATCGAAGAAGAAGCTGCCCAAGAACTTGGTAAGATGCCTCGTTGTTCGGTCTGTCCAATGGTCAGAGGCACTTCAAGGGATAGTCTACCCCGTTCATTCGTCTCCATCTTCTTGCCTATTTGTCCGGATCAAAAGACCAAGAAGAGTTCAATAACCGCTCCATGTGGCTTCAGTCTTGTTTCATGGAGGCATTCTGGTGAGCCAAATCCCATCTTCCCTGACTGACCCCCCGGCCACCTCATTGCGCTTTAGGCAGGATACATTTCTGAATCTGTTGGATTAATCAGGCATTTCCTCTTGACCCTCTGCGCTGGGATGATGATAGGTACGACCGCCAACGAATGGCCTTCGCACGCGCTGGATGAAATTGGTGGCGAAAGCTGATTTTCTTCATTTTCAAGCCAGCGAGCTCCACTTTCAAAACACAGCTTCTCAAAAGGATCAACAGGGCGACGGAGGGAAGATGGGGCACATGATGCTGGCCAGGCTAGGGCACACCCAGGCCTGCCTCCGCATTTCTCATCGGGCCAGAAAAATAGACCCGGAGTTTCCTCCACCCTTCCTTCCTCTGTGCAAGCTTCCCCAAAGTTTTCTTCGCGCCCATCTCTTCAGCTGCACTTGCGTATAGCTCAGCTCGGATCCAGCGCGGTGCCAAAATCCCTTCAGTTCTCCGCTTTTTCGCTCTCTTGATCCCTCTCCGCCGAAAGCTATGACTGAAAGACATATCATCAACGATCATGCGACCTTGGTCGAGCAGTCGCTCAAGGGCGTCGTGTCCATGCACCCGACGAACAAGCTCATCCCTGCGCTGAAAGTCGTGTTCGACCCGCTGCACGACACCAAGAAGGTCTCGCTCAGTGGGTGGCCCTCCTCCCGTTTGAAGCTTGGACCTTTGAGCTCATTATCTTGCTTCTCTGCTTGCTCAGTTTCTGGAGGCGGCAGGTGAGACTCATGCATTGCGCGCTTTTGCTGCATCTCATGACGAATGAGTCTGCAGTGGACATGAACCTTTCGCTGGGTGCTGTACGTCTGCCGACTTCCTGCATTTCTCTACGCCACTGAACGTCTGGTTGCCATAGTCGTTGGAAAGGGCTTTTTGTCTGCGAGTGCCAGCGGCGACGTTTTCGCTAGTCCCTCCGCGAAACAAGTTTGTGAGCTGAACTCTCCACTTTGGCTTTCTTTCGGGCTCTCGAGCTGAATCATTGGCAACAGCTGCTGCCATTAATAGCGTGCCTAGCGAAGAGGGCATTATCGTATTAATTACCAACTGTAGGTGGCTTGGCGCGCAGAGTGGCAAAAACGCGGGTTGAACGTCGCGCGGCTATAGACACTGGCGACAACCTGCACTTTGGCTTGGCCTGCCAGCAAGCTCGTGCTAAGGGCAATGACAAGATCGAAATGCTGGCGTGCGCTGACGATGTTGCTGTGTGAGTTCGCTTTCTGCCCGCGACATTCTCCACTAAATTTCGGAACTGGACAGCGGACGAAAGGCTGGTGCTTTAGTTGGCCGGCGAGCTCTGGCTGGCACAGTGCTAGTAGCTAAGGCTTTGGGCGCTGCTTCGGAGGCCGGCTGGTCGTTCAAGGACAGCGTGGTGCTCGGGCGGGCTCTGACTGGCGCCCTCGTTTCCGTCGCCGCCACCTTGGACCACTGCCACGTCCCTGGCCGCACTGAGTTCGCTCAGATCCCGAAAGACACCATCGAGATTGGGCTGGGTCTCCACAACGAGCCTGTGAGGCGCCTCTCTAGCTCGACCAACACCTTTCAAAGATGCTGATGCCGGTCTCATCTCCTCACAGGGCCGGTTTGTGGTGACTCCCCAGCCTTCTTCGCACGATCTCATTGAGCGCCTGCTCAAGCTGTGCCTGGACCCGACCGACGAGGACCGGGCGTACGTCACGTTCAAGCCGGAGGACGAGGTGGTGCTGCTGGTGAACAACATGGGCGGCATGTCGGTGCTGGAAATGGGCGCCACCGTTCAAGAGACCTTGGTCCAGCTCCGGGCCGACTACAAGTGCCAGCCGGTGCGCGTCTACCAGGGCGCCTTTGTCACCTCCATGAACGCGCCCGGCATTTCGCTCTCCTTGCTCAACGTGTCCAACATTGCCAAGGATATCAAGAGCACCACCGCTAAAGTGCTCGAGCTCTTTGACGCGCCCCACGAGACGCTCGGCTGGCCCAGCTTGTCCCACTTTGCAAACGCCCAAGCGCCGCTCACCGACTTTGCATCGAAGTGCGTCGATTACAAGAAGGAGAACGTCGCCATCGTGCCCGGTGCTGCTAAGGCTCCCAAGTTGACCAGTAGGTTGCCCTCTCTTTCATTCAAACTTTCGTCAACTGAGCGCTGGTCAATTCACAGTCGACGCCAAGCTGCTCACTTCTGCCCTCAAGTCTGCCGCTGAGACGGCACTGGCGGCCGAGCCCGACTTGACCAAGTGGGACACGATCGTCGGCGACGGAGGTTCGTTCTCTCGGCCAGCTTCCAGTCCACAATTTTCCAATGCTGACTTCAATCGCTTGTGAGCATGAACAGACTGCGGCGAAACAGTCGCTTCCGGCTGCACTGCGGTCCTCAACGCGCTGAAAGACGACGGGCTAGGCAAGGACGGCGACCTGGTGGCCGTCTTGGGCGAGCTGACCGAGATCACGGACGACAAAATGGGCGGCACTTTGGGCGCCATCTTCTCCATCTTCTTCGCCGCCTTGACCATCCAAACCCGGGCCTACGCCACTTCCAACCCCTCTGGTCCCGTGCCATGGGGACAATTGACCTCTGGAGCGCTGGAGGAGCTGTTCAAAGCTACCCGAGCAAGGGTGGGGCACCGGACAGTGATGGACGCGTTGATTCCCTTCGTGGAGACGCTCAAGAGCAGCGGGTTCGACCAGGCCGTCGAGGCGTGCCGGAAGGCGGCGGATGGCACGGGCGACATCCCGGCCAAGTTGGGACGGGCCACTTATGTCGAGGAGGGCAAGACCAAGGGCGTGCCCGATCCAGGTTTGTTCTCTTCCCGCTTCCTGCGCCACTTTTCGGGAGGCTGATGTGAACCTTTTGAAACAGGTGCCAAGGCGCTCTCCGAGCTGGTGGAGGGCATCCAAAAGGCCATCAAGAGCGCTTGATCTTCCGACATCCTCCAGATAGCCGACTTCCTCCTCTGTGCTCTTAAGCTGTGTGTCTCTCGTATGGGTATTAAAACCAAGGACCTTTTCGACGCTTTTGCATTTTGATATTTCTTCTCTCGCCTGTGCGATGTTACCTAACGCCAAAAGGTAGTTGTGCTTGTACAATGAGCATGAGAGAGTGCCAAACAATGCAAATGGGGGGAATCTCAAGTGTGCGAACAACAAAAAAACGGGGAAATCTACGCAAGCCCATGCGCCATGCCCACTTCCACCTTCACGTCTCCCTTTATAGCTCAGAACCTCAGCCTGACCTCCTGCACCTCCCACTCCTCGCCCAACCACGCGTTGACGAGCGCTTCGACCCTGCTTTCCAGCCGCTTCGCCTCCGCCACGGTCAAGCCCTCTGCCTGGCCGGCCACGCGCAGCTCCAGGACGCTCTTTGACCCGCTCTTGAACAGCGTCACTTGCTCCACTTCGCCTGGTAGTTCGACATCTGTGGAATCCCGGAGGAAGGCGAGGAGGGAGTAGGAGTAAAGCCTAGGGTTGGGCGAGGCGTCGAGCAGTTCTAAGAGGGAGGTGAGCAGGAGGGAGAGGCCTTGATACGCTATGACTCCTGTTCGTTTCGACGTTCTCGGCATCTAGACATGTGTAGATAGAGGGGAGCAGGAACGAACCTGCGACGATGATCCCGCCTAATGGGTCGGCGAGGTGGAAGCCGAAGTAAGTCGTTCCCTGTGCGATGTCCGGTACAAGTCAGCTCCAATGCGCGATAAGTAGCTAAGAGGTTGAAGGAGGACGCACGATCGCAACGAGCGCTACGAGGCCGGACCAAGCGTCTGACCGGTGGTGTAGCGCGTTGGCGGTGAGCACATTGGACTTTTCTTCCTTAGCCACCTTCATTGCTGTTCGCCGATACCCTTACTTCCTTAGCATAGATCTGAATGCTTAGGGTGGAGGGAAAGGGCAACGAACTGATGCGGTAGAGGTACTCCTTGATCAAGATGGACGCCAGAGCGAACCACGCTGCGTTGGGGTCCAGCTCGCCATGGTGGCCGCCGTGGCCCGCGTGCTCGCCGTGTTTTAACAAAGCCCAAGAGTGCATTCCTGCAAAACAGCACCCACACATCAATCGCCGCTTCCGAGCAATTGAGGCTGAGGAGGGTGCAAGCTCACCAATGCCGGCGCCTCCGCCAATCAACAGGCCCGCCACCGCTGCCGAGCCCAGCGATTCGAACTTGCCGTAGCCCAACGTAAACCTCTCGTCCGCCCCGCGCGAGGCCAGGCGGAGGGTGGCGAGCACGACGCAATCGCCCAATAAGTCGCTCAAAGAGTGGAACGAGTCGGCCAGCAGCGACGCGCTGTTCAGATACCTGCATCCACGCCACACGCCACCTTGAGTACGATAGATGAACTGGCTTAAAGCACGAACAGGGCAGCGATGGCTTTGACGCAGGCGAGGGCGATGTTGGTCAACAAACCGACCAAAGTGATCCACGAGCCCCGGCTGCTCGTCGTTGCTGGGCCATGCGAATGCGAGTGCGAGTGCGAGTGAGCCATCGCCAAGGCCACCGCTTCGGGGCAAAAGCGAGAAGGCGCTTGGAACTCAGGTCGGCGTGCGGAGGGAGGACCAGTGGGTGGTGGCGAACGCTCTCGGTCATCCTCAGGGCTCAACTATAGTTATGGCGATCTATGGAAAGAGATTTCAAAAGTACAAGAAGTGGAAATGGTCAAAGCGAAGGTCAGGGGGAGAGGGCACAAGAACCAGCTTGAGCTCCACTTCGCTTGCCTAGGCTAAAGAGACTGAAGCGATATTGGACGGGGAGACGAGATAAAAGTACAGAAAGAGATGGTGGTGCATTGGTGAAAAGGAGGGGGGCATAGGCGGAGGTGATGGAGGGACGATGATCACTTCCTCTGGCCGGACGGGCCGGGCTGTGTTTTGTATGTCAGCTGCTGGACTACAGGGCTGTCGTTGTGGGAGAAAAGCGCACTTGGGGTTTGATCATCCGCTGCAATAATCCAGACAATTTGGGCCGCAATCCCCGGTGAAGCGGCTGTTGAGCAGCGGTAGGAAGGGCAGCGGGTGCGGCGGCGGAAGGACCAGCCCGATTGTGTTCGAAAGCCATCCGTGGCAAACCCGCTGGCACAATGTGTTGACCAGAAGCAGCAGGGGGTGCAGGCGAGCCAGTGCGAGATCGGAGAACGGGAAAGCGGACAGCAGGAAGTCCAATGTCCGCATAGTTTTCGACTTCGGCAAACGACATGAACTCGACCTTTCGGGGCGTGTGCTCCCATGAGGGATGGAGCTCGGAATCGTGGGGTCTCTCGACGATCATCACCATCCAGCGGTCGTGACTGGGATGGCCAGTCTCGAGCGGGTCCGGCTCGCCAATGATGTCCACCCATTGGGCAGCAGGCTGAGCCCACTTTGAAACTGGTCGTCAGATAGGCGATGAAACTTGAGGTGGTCAGCTTACAGTATTGTCGGCACGGGCGTGTGCCATCGGAAACGCAACCTCAGAGGGTCCTGCGGCGAACTTGTTGCCCAGCTGATACAACCCTGGCCTTGAACACAGAATGTCAAAAACCAATAGGTTGACTACTCACCTGGAGTTCAGCGGCCGAGCCCCCCTGCCTCATCAGAGAACCGAATCATCAGGAGGAACTTTGTGGTGAGATCTAGGCTGAGGTCCTCACCAATTTCTTCAACTTATCACTAAAGTGCAACCAGACGCCGTATATGACAGTCCGAGCCAGTTTTTCCACAAGATCGGCGGCAAATTCTCCTGCGGCATTCTTGAAGCCTGTCCCTCCCCTTTGCGAAAACTTCTGGAGCTGGCGCGACACTTGACCAAGGCGGTGAATACGAGGAAAGCTGGCAGCTTACAATGTCGCGGCTGTACAAGCTGCATAAGTCATGATAGGCGTGGTCGTTCGTAGCTTCGCCCTGTCGATGGTCCGGTTTGACACAGGGTCGCTCTCGGGTATGAAAAACCACTTACAAAACGCCACTTGTAAAAGACTTCTATGGCACGCTTGACATCATCCCAAGAGCCGCCCGCCGTTGCGTCTCTGAGCCTGGGAATGATACAGTCGAAGGCTTTCTTTTCTTTGGCATAAAGTTCACCGATGAGATATTCTGTCTTTGAATGTTCCAGGCGACCATGCGTGCCAAAAGGAGAGTAATCAGGCCTTGCCGGCGCAGCCATGAGGTCGTCAAAAATCTGGTAGTAGCGGACCAAGGAGCGAGGAATGCAGAGCAGAGAGCAGTCGCCTTAGTGTTTCAAGAATGTCTTTTGAGCAGCTTCTGGCAGGACCCCGTCCTCGGAAACAGCAAAGGCCGAGGGGCATGCAAAACAGACGAGAGCAGATGCAATCTTCGGAGTCCAAGTACATAAGCCGGGGCAGCCCGCCAAGAGTTTTAGCGAGACACATTGGAGTTAGACATCTAAAACTTGAACAGAATTGGAAAGAGATACGCTGGCCAGGTAGCTCTTAAGTCAAAGTAGACGATTCAAGCAATGCATTTGCAAGTCGACCCGCCGACCACAGTGATTCACGAGCCCCGGCTGGACGTGGCTGCTGCTGTGGCATACGAATGCAACGAGAATGCGAGCGCGAGTGACAGTCGCCGAGACCACTCTTCAGGAAAGGGCCAATGAAAATGGTGTCACGATTTGAGCGAGTTCGGAGCGGACGCGTGGGCGGTGGCGAATCTCAAGATGACTTTGAACTTCAGGCAATGGGTATATTTTAAGACGGGTTTCAAAAGTACAACGAGCCGCTAAGAGCCTAAAGCTAGAAGAGGGGGAAAATGCACAAAAACGACCTTGCAAGCCCTTCCCTTTCTCAAGATAGCAGGACATAGCTGAGGTGATAAGAGTACAGATCGGGATAGCGAAGATGGCCAAGAGCATGCTGGGGTGTTGTATGGAAGAAGGCGGCGTGGTCCGTCATTGTTGGAACTGGATTTCCGCCAATCACTGCTTGCTGCCACGCCCGCGAACAACATTGCCCAAGTTTCGAAGTTTATGAGCCTCTGAAGCACGCGTGGTGGGCCTGTCAGCGAATGCCTTTGCAATTTCCGCGTAAGGGTGGAAGGTGCACGGGACGGGTTCGTCCGCTCTGCCCTTCGACCTGTTGAACCTTTTGAAAAATCGGTAGATCGGGGTAGGCTTTTGAATCACAGTGGGCTGAATGTGGTGGTCTGAGATGAGGAATACGCCGGCCTGCGAAGGATGCGCTTCCCCCTCAGGTTCTGTCCAGTGTGGCGTCGGACCGCTTGGCTGTTCGGCAGTCTTAATTTTCAGTCGCATTGACACAGCGGATGGCAATTGTAAGAGGAACGCACAATGGCAGATTGGAGGCCGCTGCCGACCACTACGTACTTCTGTCCAGACCGCAGCTCGATCGTACTACCCGTCTGAGAGCAGGACTGAGACTGGTCAGCTTCTTTGGAGCAAACTCTCCAACTCACCTTGGAAGCATGCTTCAGCCATTCGTTCAAAGGAGGCTGGTTTAGGGGGATTTTGGTCAGCGTGCACGCGGTTGGTCCCACAATGGGACGAGACCACTCACAAGGCATGTGAGCTCATATCCCAGGTTCCACCATATCTTCTCCATGACCAGGAGGCACATCTGCTGCACCTCCCCGGCCACATCGGTGAACTTGCCATGCTCTTTGTACACCTTCAGCTGCAGCAGGCCCAGAATGACCTTATTCGCTCCTTCTTCCGTTCGTTAGATGACGGCTTACAATAATTGCAGTGCACGCGCCGCTTTCTTGTGCCTTGTCCCCGTCGGACTCTTCCCAGCCCTGATGAGCAGATGTGAGCGCGGCCGCCCACCCACCAGACTCAATAAACATACGTAATACGAGATGAAGAGGCTGCTGATGTCCTGTTTGACGGCCTCCCAATGACCTTCAGACATCTCCTTTCTGACCTTGGCGAACAACGCGAGCCGCTCCTTCTGAACTGACGCGCCGTCTGAAGCAGCTGAAGCGATAGCCTTTCGACCTCCACGTCCATGCAGACCCGTGAATTTGTAGTAGCGAGAGTCAGGCGCTGACATGATGAAGCGGACTTTGAGAGAAACTTGGGCTTGGTGGCAGAGCAAGGAGTGCAGAGCAGAAATCAGTCGCCATAGCGTTTCAAGAAGGTCTTCTGCGGAGCTTCTAGCAGGACCCTGCCCTCGGAAAGAGAGAAAAACCGAGGGGCATGCAAAACAGATGAGAGCAGAAGGCGCATCCCCAAGCCGGCCTTTTCAACGTGCTGATCTGGGAAGCTGAGGCTATTCATCCTGAACCCGAGCAGAACGAGATCAGTTCACAAAACACTGAGCAAGTCGATGTCCGAATGAGCGTCAAAAGGACAACCGCGCGCCGAAAACCACGAAGTGACAATGACATCTTCAGCCCGGCGTCGCGCTTGGGTTGCGATGTTCATTTGTGATGATGCTAATAATAAAAAGCACCGCATAGGTTAAAGGACGGACAAGGACTGCAGAAGAGCTGGAGCAGCCTGGCAAGCGGACAAGTTTGCGGCGCGTGGTTGGTGGCAAAGTCGGTTGGCCAGGGCCCATGGCCCCGATTGGCCAAAGCTATACACATATAAGAGAGGGTAGTAAATGAAAATGCACAATGAAGAAGCAAGATATAAGGGAGGCCGAAATAGGGATAGCGAGAAGCGAGTAGCGTTGACTTTGAGTGGGAAGCCAAGAGTACCTGAGAGTATGCATCAGCAGAGTAGAGTGAAGAGGTGGGACGTCATTGAACTCACCCTAGCGACGGTTTCCGGAGGCGCCCACAGTTGCAGCCTCAGCCTCAGCCTTCCGCAGATCCTGCAAGGACACGAACACCAGTCTATCGTCCGCAGGCGAATCGCCGACCATGAGCAGGAAACCTTCAATCTATATACCATGACGGCAGAA
Organism: Cystobasidiopsis lactophilus; assembly: GCA_001599975.1. Classification (NCBI taxonomy): domain Eukaryota; kingdom Fungi; phylum Basidiomycota; class Agaricostilbomycetes; order Agaricostilbales; family Chionosphaeraceae; genus Cystobasidiopsis; species Cystobasidiopsis lactophilus. The sequence goes on from BCIO01000002.1 coordinate 366,281, forward strand.
ACATCACATATCTGTACAGGAGCCAGACCAAACTGGGACATGACTCAACTCCGACGCCGCCAGACCGTAAGTGGTCCTCCTTCCAGCCCTCGAAGTTGCTTGGAGGAGGAAGTCCCGTCAGCCACGCTTCCGAGTTTTTTCTCAAATCTGTGGCATCGAAGAACTCGGTCCACTGTTTGAAGCGGGCAAAGTCCACTCTCAATATGATCGAAAGAAACCGAGCGAGGCACTCACAGTGTTGGCAGTCGTGCCATAGGCGACAACGGTAGCTTCTGAGGATGGACCGTGTCTGAGTCGAGTTCCAATCTAGAACAAGGGTGGTGAGGCGAAGGACAGATCAAAGTGCCTGCGCTCACCCCAGGAATGTGCTTGCGCATGGTGGCATTTCCATAAGCTTCGGGCTAAGCGGGTACAAGCCATAGATAATCTCTCCAGTGAGAACTCTGCGTTTGTCTAGCGGAAAGGCAGAAAAGCTCACAATACTGTGATGCTCCCAGCCCAAGTGGTACCACACGCCCATCAGGACATCGTGGATCATGCCCCTGACAAAGTTAGACCGAATTGCTTCTGCTTTGGGTGAGGATTTCATGAGACATCGAATCTGGGGTGAGCAAGCGCCAGCGGTCAAGTCGACGTTGCAAGATGGGAAGGCAGCAGCAAGCCGGCTCACTATGCGAATAGCGAGCGTATCGCACTGCCTCGCGCTGGCGATGTCATTGGCTTTGTCTTGCTCGTTCGTAGCCTGACGTGCAACGTCGCCTTTAATCTTGACATCCCAGAAGTAGAACTTGTAGAAGCGCCAAATCTCGACCTGAGCTTCGGTCCATTTGCCCGCCAACGCGTACTCTGCGATCACACCGAGTCGAACGTCTCGTTCATCGACATGAGAGTCCTCGCCGGCGTTGAAACCCGTCGGCAGAGGGTCGCGGCCTTGATGGACATCCGGAACAGTAGTACGGGCATAGTGCGCCGCCGTATAATGGTGTTCGAGCATGAAGTCGCAGTATCAATATGAAATCACCTCGTCGACCTTGGTCGTCTTTCCCAAACCAAGACGCTGCGCAATGTCCAGAAGAAGAACACTCGAAACAGAACCTCGTTGAAACTTGAGTGACAAGGTCTAGACAGGAAACCGTCGTGTCGTGTCGAGACTGGCATCAAGCTCAAATAACTGTCTGTACCATTGACCGTGGTCGCGATGAGAGAAAGAGACAGAATGAGGGAGCGAGTCAACTCCCGAGAGAGGAGCAAAACAGGTCAAATAGCTCATAACCTCCCAAGGTGCAGAGGGGCAGGGAGCACGTTCAAGACCGACAACGATGGCAGCAAACGGAGGCGCAGAAGCAGTGACCAGAGCCGCAACAAGACGAATGCGAGCGCGACCGACTTTCTCAGAGCGCGACAGAATGGCCGGGCGATGGCGAGAGGCCTGAAGATGATGGCTCAGGCATTTGGGCATTGGCAAGCCGCTCCGAGAGTGCATCAAGAACAGTGATTTGCAACGCGGTTTCGATGCAAGGTGCGAATTTGGCATGGACGCGCGCGGACAGCTTTGACTGGGTGGCGGCGACAAGCTCCGTTCAAGAATAAAAGGCCACGTTTTGTGACAGAATGAGGGCCTTCTCTGAGCGATTGAACGTCGAATGAAGGCCTGTGAGCTCCTTTCATGCTGCGTTCAAAAGAGAGCGTGCAAAATCTCGCTCCAAAGCCGGCTCTCTTGTTCGTGGCCTGGCAAGCTGGTCTGTGGCCTCTGTGTGCTGCTGCTGTCGACTGGCGTGCACGGCTACCACGGATTTGACGGGCAAACTCTCGAGTGGACTTGATTTCGAGAGTCTTGTCCCGACACGACGAGCGAGCCAAAGATGGACTCGATGCGAATCACGACTGTAGGCGGCCTCCTCTGCATTTATGGAGCTTTTCTGACCTTCCAGAGCTCATACAGGTCAGGAACTCTGACTACAAGCCCAATGGGGTTGCAGCATACGCAAAGGCTGTTGGAAAATGGCAAGCTCGCTCTCTGCTCCCCTTTGCGCACAGCCGGCTCCCGAAGCTGACATTTAGTCTAACAGGGGCATCAAACCTAGCATGCACACGCAGATGGTGAGCTCCCTTGAGCGCCCTTAAAGCTGGGGAGCGCGCTGACCCCGGACCTGTCAACAACAGTTCTCCAAGGACAGGATCATCATGCGCCGCAATGCTTACGGCAAGTTGCTCTGTTTAAAGCCTTACAATGGTCGTTTGCTAACACCGCACGCAGTCTCGCACCAACACGGCAAGCCAGCGAGCGTGCCCAAGCCGGACGACGAGAAGTCGACCCGCGTGCCCGCTGATGCGTATGCCCCTTTCCCATGTCTCTTTCTCGCCTGTGTTATAGAATTACTCAAGCAAGTACGATCAGCATGGAGAATGACAACGAGTCAGTTCAGCCAAGTCTTGACGTCGCTTCGTCCGGCTGACCCCTCTTGGCGCCTAACCAGGTTCATCTTCCACATCAAGATCGGCGGCCAACAGGTCAAACTGAGCCCAGACACCGCCTCCGCTGACCTCTGGGTCTTGACCAGCGACCTGCAGATGACCCCCTCGCAAAAGCTCAAGCACTCGCTGTACGACCCGGTCCAGAGCAAGACTGCCAAACCCTCGAGCGGCTCGGCCTGGAGGGTCCCTTTTGGAGAGGACGTCTACGCTTCGGGCAACTGCTACACTGACACCGTCGGCTTGGGCGACTTGCTCGTTCCCAACCAAGTCATCCAGTGCGCCAACACCGTGGTTCGTCTGTTTTCTCTCTGCGCTTGGCTTTCGTTGTTGGCTGATGCGCCCATTTTACAGTCGAAGAACTTCAAAGAACACAGCAACTCGGATGGCGTCTTGGGATTGGCTTTCAAGACCCTCAACGTGAGCATCGTCCCTCCGTGCTTGGCTTGACATGCCTTAAGCGTTAGGGCCAATTCGCAGCACGTCAAACCCGAACAGTCCGTTCCCATCTTGGAGAACATGGCCAAGCAAGGCATCATCTCCCAGGCCATCTTCACCGTGCGTCGCTTCTCCTGCCTTCCTTCGCGCCTAATTGACCTCTTGCCGTCTTCAGGTCAATCTCGAACCTCGCACCAGCGACAAGGAGAGCTTCTACACTGTGAGCCACACCCTGTTTCCCTAAGAGCACTCGTTGATTGGGGCACTCAAGTTTGGCGCCGTCGATCCCGAAGTCCCATTGGACAAGCTGTCCTTCTGCCGCGTCGACAATTCTCAAGGTGGGCCTCACCTCCTCTTCTAGTATGAAGTGCCAGCTGGGGCTTACATTCCGGGCGTGGTCTCCAGGCCTTTGGCAGATCAGCACCACCAAGTACAAGGTCGACGGCGTCGCAATGGAGCGCCAGACGGACATCAAGGAGGCCGTCATTGATACTGGGTCCGTCGTATTATCCTCCTTCGACGATCTAAGCTGACGACCGTCGCAAAACAGCACCACGCTTTTGCTGTGCTCGGACGAGGTCTGCGAAATGGTGTACAACAAGATCGAGGGCTCGATCAACAGTCAGTGTGCTCCCATCTCATCAGTCACGAGAGTCTGATGGATTTTTGATACGTCGACAGACTCTGAGCTGGGCGGATTCTGCTTCCCTGTTGGCGCCAAGTGCCCCGACTTGGAGTTGCAGTTTGGCGCGCAGATGGTCAAAATTCCCGGATCGGCTTTGAGCTACGTCGAGCTCGGCGACGGCAGCGACATGTGCTTTGGCGCTTTGCAGAGCTGTGGCAACTCTTCATTCGAGTACGTCGTTTGACTTTGGCCCTCAGGAGAGCTTCCGTTGATCTCTCTGTGCAGGATCTGGGGCGACGTCTTCCTCAAGCAAGTCTACTGCGTCTTTGACCTTGACAGTGAGTCGTTCTCTCTGGAGCAAGAGGGCGGTGGCTGAACGAGGCATTATTGGCTCAGACAAGTGCATCGGCTGCGCCCGCTCCGCCTGATTGTCCCCAGCATCGTCCTATCCCGCTTCAAGGGTCGGGCTTCCTATCTCGCATGGCTCTCTGAGATCCCAGAGATGCTTCTGCCCTTTGTAAACAAGGCTTATGAAATTTCGGGCGCGTCGGTGCCCCCAGCATTCCCATGCCTCAATCTTGCTCGACAGCAACCGTCGCCCGCTTTTGTTGTTTTGGCAGGCCCGTTGTGGGATCCGTGGCCTTTTGAGTTGCTCGCCAGTCCGCCCCCTTGCTCCCGTTCTGCCACCTTGCTCTCGCTGCTCATCCGAAAATCGGACGCGTCGCTCTCCCCAAATATGCTCAAGGTCGACACACTCCGCAATGAGGACTCTGGCCGGTGCACGCCGTGAGCTTCTTATTTCTATTCGATAGCCATTGCAAGCCAGGGCTGACGGGAGCGCTGCTGCATTCAGGCCAATGGTAAGCATTCGGCTCGCCCCCGGCCAGAATTGATGGACGCGTCTGACTGACGAACATCCGCGAGCAGATCACCCCGCCGTGCAACCAGCAGTCCTTCGACTTCTTCTTGAATGGCGGCAAGCCACAGCGACCCAAGCTGCTCCGCCGCCAGTCCTCCCTCTCGTCCGTCTCGTCCGTGGACAGCGACGACGGCGAGAACCCGTTCAGCAACGCCCATACCGTGCCCTGGACCTCCGAGCACCTCTCTGTCCTCCAGTGCGCTCTGGACGAATATATCGCGCTCTCTAAGCGCACCAATACGCCCTTCACTGTGCGTTCCTGCTGCGTCGACGTGTCGCATCTGTCGAAGCTGATTTGGTCACGCGTCTGCAGGGCCTGCCGCCATCCCAATTGACGCACGCTATGGCCAGAGCCGTCTTGGACCAACAAGGCGCGACCTGGCCTCATTCTCTTAAGAACACTCGCATTAAGATCCTCCACTTGGGTGCGTTCTTGTGTCCTTCTCCGCTTCAATGTGAGCCGAGACTGACAGTGAAGACTACATAGCCAAGGCCAACTCGACTGAAGAAGAGGAGGAATACATCTGGCCGGCGTCGACCATGCACGACATTGAGGCCACCCCTCGACTTTCGTCCTCGTCCTCCTCGGGCTCTGACATGGATGACAACATGTTGGACCCAGAAGCCACCCCGAGAGTGCCTACCCAGAACAAGAAGAGAAGGGTCATGGCCAGGCAGAACAGCATGGACGTGTTCACGCCACCCTCTTCAGTCGAACGCGACTCGACTTTGGCTAGGTTCGTTTGCCTTTCCGTCTAGCTTGACATTAAAGTCTTACAAGTGTAATGGCTTTGCAGGCTCTCTAATAAGCTCCACCAGTCGGAATTTTCGGCGCCCTATAGAATTCCACCGCCCATGAACCGGTCGGCTTCGCTCTCCTGCACGTCCCCTACGCTTGGCTGCTCCGATACTCTTGGAGCCGTGTCGCTGCTTCAGTCGCAGGCCCAAACGGCGCCCACTTCGCCGAGGATGTACCGAGCCAACTCGACCGGTCTGATCGGTGGCCTTCAGCCTATGTCGCCCCCTCCTTCGTCGGCCCACCAGTTCGGCGCCGTCCCGCCGTCCCCAACTTTGTCCGACTCCGGCTTGGCTTTCTCTAACCTGTCGCCCTTCTCCTCCTCCGCCACCGTCCAAAAGCTGCAGAGCTCGCCCATCGCACCCACCGCAGCCTATCCCACACCTCCCAACTCTCGCAAAAGACCGTCAATAGCCATGGAGGGTCGATTGACCGCCATGCCGCTCAAAAGAGGCCACACCATGGACTCGCTCCCTCTTTCCACCATGTCCGACCTTGACTCGCTGCCGGATTCGCCCACCCCCTCAAGGGCAAGCGCCTTCGGCTTGATGAGCGCTCCTCTGACGCTGTCGTCCGTGGGATTGGCGCCGGGCCTAGGTGCCCCAGGAATGGACCTGGACTCGCCCTTCCACGAAGGCTTTCCCCAAGAGCCCCGACACGGCTGGCCAACCGCCACGACCTTTTAAACGCGCGCCTCATCTTCCCTCACTCGTCGTTCTCCCCTCGCATATCACTCATCCTCTCCGGCCTGTACAAAGATCAAGAGCTGGCTCACCTTTTGGCTTCGTTCCTTCTTACGCTCGCTTTCTTTGGGTTGTTCGATTTCATTCTCAATGTAGATAACAAGACCTCCTCGTTCGCACTCCTTGCATGTTGTTAGCTCCCATCACTGAACTTGCCACCCTGCCCGCGGGTTTAAGTCGCCTACGGACTTTGAGCTCATCCGGCCACTTGATCCTGATTCTGCTATAGAACTAAGCTTGTTGCTCTGTGGACCTGTCCGTGCATTTTCATGTCCCAAGCCGCTTTGTTCTCTTCTGCGAAAATTCGACAGGCTCTCGGCAATATTCCGCCCCGTCACTTCTCCCCTTCGCCCGGCTGTTGCTTGTGTTCTATGCCCTGCCTCCTAGACATCAATTTTGCCCACAAGCTGCCATTCTGGTCGAAGAGAGACCCTGCACTGCCACCTTGCCGCCTTCTGAACATGCCCAAATTGGCCGGGCCGGCCTGGAGGAGAAGGATGGTGACAGACTGAACGGAATTTGCGCTCTGCCAGGCTTCTGTTCCGCTGTCAATTCGTTACATTCGTGAGCTATTGCTGATCGCGATGATTTGCGTGGCGACTTCTTGGAGAAGACGTCGTACGTGGCGATGCACTCCCAAGGCCTGCGCGTCCGCCTCGTCCTACCCTCTTCTTCGACCACCATCGAAGCGTCTCCCTCCCTCTGCTCTCTTTGCCCTCGAAGCAACCCTGCTGTAACAGCTCGCTCTGCCTAGCTCCTCCTCGACCGACAAGAAACCTGCAGAGATTGTCTTTCCGACCTTTCAGCTGTCTGCCTCGACTCTGGCATCTGGCATCTAGCCGTCCCAAGTCGAGTGTCGACCCGCTGAACTATGGCTCAAGGTGGTGGCAGCGGCATCGGTGGACGAATGCAAGCTCCCATCCGCAGGGTCGTCGGAAAAAAAGCCGCAACAAACGTCAAAGCTCCCAATGAGATCGCTCAAATGTTCAAGGCTTTGATGAAGGGGGCTTATCCTGCACCAAAAGCTCCGCTCAAAAAGGAGGCCAGCAGGGACGGGCTAGGCCCTTCTCCTGGGCCTCCGAAACCCATTCCTCCTCCGCCTGCACCGTCGTCCTTCCACTCTTCCAACCTTTCTACTGACAGTAGAGATGCTGAAGCCAGAGATGGAGATAACGTAAGTCAAGGCAAAAGCGCAACGATGAATGGTGACGCACATCAGCACCAGATTCCCCGAGCACCAACACCATCGGACAGGATTGTGCCTTATACTCATCCTCTTGGTCCTGATCCTCTCCGACCTTGTGATTCTTGCCTTCCCCTTAAATGCAGCAGAGCGCACAGTTCTTACCGCTGGCTATGGGTATGTCATGGCAATATCGCGGTAGATTCGAACTGATTCAACCTTCACAGCCTCACAGCAACCCTTACGTAGCAGTACATTTTCACCAACAGCAGAGCGATTGGTCGGACCTGAATCACGAATTCCCTTCCGATGACGAGAACCGGCGACGTGGCAGCCAATCCGAAAGCCGCAATCACCCACCAATGACAAACATCTTGAAAACCGGTACGGTCACTCCCTGACTGTTGTGGCTGTAACTAATTTCTCGCAGAAATCGAACAATGCCGCCTTCAGATCGAAGCATATTTCCACGCCTTACCTGAAGACCTCCTCGTGCGGGTGGACGATTCCGAACTCGGTCTATTCCTTTGGAGAACCGCTTTCTCGCATAAAATAGACCAACCTTATGATCAGCATGGCTTTCATTTCAGGTCGGTCAAACGCTCTAAGTTTGGGCTGTCGTCTGACGCCCTTCCTCTAAACAGCTTTTTCCTCAATCGGTCGAAGTACGGATATTGGAGATGGAATTCCGTTGCACCAGAAACGCAACTCTCAGACTTCCTGAAGAATGCACGACCCGGCATCCCTGCGCACCCGCCCATTCTCACTTTGACTTGGGTCAGTCCAGACAAGTCAGCCATCCATATTCATATGCCAGATAAGCACCAAGAGGGACACGTTTATGCGCTCGCAATGTGTCCCCAGCCCAACCACTCCCACTACGTGCTTTGGGTTAATCAATGTGACTTGATGAACCCCAACACGGTATGTCTCTTTTTATCTTTATGGAGATATCGGGTGTCCCTTCGATCCTATACCAACTGCAGAATTTCGCTCTGCACCTCAGAGAGCTGGTGGACGAGCACAATGATGGAAGAGTAACGGAGACGCCTCTGCTAACGAGCAGATGGAATTCCAACAAACAACGGCTTCTTAACCACTTTCATCGTCGTGGTGCTCGCTTCCAGCTCTGGCACCTGCTGAAGCATTTGGACTAGTTTGTTTCCTTCTTCCTTGCTGACGGCTGGATCGTCTTCTGACAGATCTCTTCAGCTCACTGACTGCGACGAGCCTTAAGCGTACTGACCCTGCGGCTGTAAGCCAGTGGATGCATAGCCTCAATGAAAAAGATAGCCTCAGCGACCTTTGCCACTGGGCGCTTTGGAACATGCTGACTCCCTACGGCGCCAAGCACGAGCCCGACTCAGCTTTTGTCGTGTGCAGTAGCCGCTATCATCCTCTTTATCGCCAGGTACGCTCACTGTATGCAAGCCTGACCGGAAAAGCAGGCGACTGACTCGTGTCTGCAATAGGCTATCGAAGGTCGAATCGCAGATCTTGAACATAAGGCTAAACAACGAGTCGGGTGCGACGCCTGGCAGCGTCTGCAGGAAAGAGTACCACCGGCACTACAAGGCTTAGTGGGCGACCTGGCCAAGAGGGGTGAACATCGCAAAATCGACCCGCACTACTCGCCTCCTCCCAATTCTGGCCCAACTGCTCCAGGTTTGGAATGGTGGTTTCAAAGGCACGCCCGAACGCAGTTGGCTGTGCAGCGAGAGTTTCCTCGCGGCGGACAGGAGCATGCTTCCCCCGATGCGACCGCGTACCATCGGTTGCTGGCCGAGCTGGAAGCGACCCGACCTTGGAAGACTCGGAACGGAACTTGGATCGCTTTGTACTGTCCAGCATGCGGCAAGAGCCAATGCGCAGAGCATGTGCCTCTGCATGTTCCCGACCCGCTGCCAAGCCGTCCTCGCCAATTTCGTTTTCTACGCCCCAATCCACCTTGTAAATGAAATAGTAGATGCACAAGTTTGTTTTCAGAAGCTGGCAGTTCAGCAACATTTGAGACTTTTCGGAGCCGCCCTAATCGCCACCGCAGAATGGCTTTCGCCGGCAAAAGATGGTCTTCGCCCCTCAGCTCGCTTTGCCGATTTCTCGGGCTCTCAGTTCGGTCAGGATGAGCAAACTCGCCACATCCCACTGCTCTGAGTCCGTGGTCCTCGTTTCCCAACAGTTCGCCACCGCCCGCTGCTGCCCGCTGCATCACTTTGTCGAAAGCTGAGCTAGTCTGGCGAACTCCAACCTGCTTCAGCGATGAAGGAGCAATGCTCTCGCATACCACTTTCGATTCTTTCAGTCTTGCGTGCGCCCTGGCAGTGTTCTTGCGCAAAGCCGGCATCCTCCGCCAGACTTGCTGGCAGCCTTGCGATTAGGGACTGCCAATGCAACAAACAGCGCGGCTCACTTTGAAATTGCGCTGGCAGGATGTCTTCGTCCTTCCTTCCGTCTTCAGTCCTCCTCCGAACGCACAAGAAGTAACGCCTGACCGCCTTCTTCCGGGTTTGAATGCCGGCACCCCAAGGCCAGTTGTCCCGCCTGCTCGTTTGACTGCAGCCTCCTCAGCCATTCGCGCTTCATAATGCCTTGATAAAAGAAACATCGAATGCAAGCTATTCGCCCGGGCTTGGGGAACAAGTTGGAAGCGGGGCGATGCACTTGCCTCCGTCTGGGTTCATGTTGCCCTCTTGCCTCTCTACCATCTCAGGAGCTCTGCGCCCGCTTCAGTCAGAAGGCTATTCACCTTCACTTTCTGCACATACGCCGCTTCTCGCTGCCTCCTTCAAGCTAGCTGTTCTGTCGTGCGAAGCCGCGAGGTCCTTCTTTTACTTTCTCTCGAGCTCTCCTATTGTTGTTCCACGAGGACTGGAGCAGGCAACATCCCTTAAATTAAGTGAGTACTTGTATGCCGAGCCTTCTCTGGGCAGCCACTCAAGAAGAACAGCGCCGAAGTTAGAGCTGCATTTCCGCGATCTCGCCCACGCCAAGCAGCCAACCACCTCATTAGCTTGTCATTTTTGTCATCGAATATTGACCGAATGGCCCCGCGCCCGGGCATTTTCGGACCCAAGGTGCGCAGTTATGGGAGAGCTCGCCTTTCTTGCTTGCTGACAGAAACATTTGCATTAAGAACATAGAGGCGGCGCCGCTCACTAAACCACAGCAAGACCGTCAAGATGCTGTGCGAGCCGTTTACTTTGGCCGAATGCCTCCCAGGAAAACATCCGCGGTGTCTTCCGTTCACTCCTCGGACATCTCCACCGACAGCAGCGAAGGGCGCATGTTTCTGCCACCCGGATCTAGTTCGAGCAGCACCGAAAGTTCAGTCGAGGGAGAGAGGAAGGGCAAGTTCCCCGCTGGCCGTGTTCGCGAAGCTCCGCAACCGAGGCAACTCGCGCGCTTTCGACGAGAGATCGGACCTGGGCCCATAACTGTGCCTGTTGGTGGCGATAATGTCGATGGATCAATGCCACCTCTTCATGCGCAGTAAGTAGGACCTTCTCCCAGCGCCTTGGACCTTTGTGCTTAGCTGATTGAGAGGATCAGCTCTCACGATCGTTATCGCTGTTATTGGGTGCGTTTCGAGCTCTATCAAATACTGTACTTCCCAAATCTCATCTGGTTTCGCAGCCGCCCAACACCCCTTTGCTTGCTGTGGCAAGGCCATCGCGCTCCAATGCGAGTGTCAAGAGACACATGTGGTCGACGCTGGAAGAACACTAAGACGTGGACGACCAGCAAAGAGGGGTACCGGAAGGCACTCACGTGTTGGCTCGAGGTAGGCATTCTTGCTCAGTCTTCGGAGGCATTGAGCTCGACGGCGACCGCAGAAATTGACGAATGCGGGCGTCACTTGCAAGAGTACCTCACCGACTACTCAGCAGCTCTGGCACAGCCTCGACAGAACGAGGACGAGCTTGGGCTTTTCTTGTGGGACAGCACGCTTCGCCGCCGACATTCCGGTTCCGGAGCGACAGACTGGAGCGGCCTCCACATCAGGTCAGACGGCGCTCTACTAGAAAGTTACCAGCACTGATCTTAGCATTAGCTTTTTCCTGAACTGCTCCAAGTACTGCTTCAACGGGTGGCCTGTGCTTCCGAACAAGACTGACCAAATGCAATTTCCCGACCTCCGTCCAGACATACCAGCCCACCCTCCCATCCTGACGTTTACATTCGTTGCGACAAACGACCACGGTGTTGTATGTCAACGACTGCATTTGCACATCCCTCGGTCCGACCAACACCGACACGTTTCTGCGTTGGCGATGTTTGCCCATATAGGCGACTCTCACTACGTACTCGACGTGGACAGCTTGGATCTGATGGACCCAAACTCTGTACGAGTGTTGCTCTAGAAGCCCGCAGAACGGCACCTTATCGCTTCATCGCAGGACCTTGTCTCTCACATGTACGAGCTTGTGGACGAACAGCGCAACGGCTGTGTCAAACCCATACACCTAATGCATTATCGCTCGAGTTCTTCCAATGAGGCACTTCTGGATCACTTACAAAGCCGAGGCGGCCGCTTTCAGCTCTGGCATCTTTTGCTCCATCTCGGCTAGTCAGCTGTGTACCTGCTTATGCGCGGGCAGCCTACTGAAAACTGTTTTGCAGTGGCTTAACTTCGATGCACCTTAAGCATGCGGGTGACCTTGCCATAGAAGAGTGGAAGCGCAAACGAGATGTTCTGAGCGGCCTGCAGATCTGCGAGCTCTGGGGCTTTCTCACCCCATTCTACAGCCGCCGACCGACTAATCGTCACGGCTTTGTCGTCTGTAGCAGCCGCTATCACCCACGCCGCTGCAAGGTGGGAGTTCTAATTGAAAGGGTTTCCATAACTGACTTGCTTTCGATCAGGCCATCGGAGACCGGATCGCAGAATTGGAGGAACTGGCCGTCAAAAGAGCCCAGAAAGATGCCTGGATGCGTCGTGCAGCAAGGACTCCGAAGCCAGCTCAGCGAGTGGTGTTTGACATTGCCAAACTGCGCGGGTTCGCCCATGTTCGCCGGGACGTGAAAGACCTCGCATCACCAGCAAGCCCAGCTCCGGCTGTACCAGGTCTCAAGTGGTGGATGCTGCCCCCGACGAGAAGGCAGGTCAAGCTCGAGCATTACCTTCCCCTCCATGGTTCTTCACAAGACGAGGAGCTCGATCACGTCCTGTACCATCAACTTAAGCAAGAACTGTCCGATATTCGGCTTTGCCTGGTCACCGACGGTACGGTCATATCTAGGCGTTGTCCTGGCTGCAACGACCAAAACACACAGCCCTGTCCTGTGCATGTGGCTCGACGAATAGGATGGCATCGAGATGGCCAGATTCGGGCAATTCTATAGCTATACATTCATTTGTGTCAAGTTACAGCGGTTGCTGGGCTGGCGCTGAAAGTTGCCACCGGACTGACGACGTCGACTGAGAAAGACCCCCTCGAAGCCTTTTCGCAGGGGCTGTAGCATGGCTCTGACGTTACTGGCCAAACTTGAGAAGTCACAAGCTTGGCCAGCTCAGCCCTCGTTAAGGCATCAGCACGTCGCCCAGAATCTGGCACCGGGACGATGGGCTGGCAGGTTTGTTGTACGACGAAATGAAGGAGGCATTGGCCCAAACCGGAGCCTCTCTACTCAGCATAGCAGTAACATATCTCTGCACTGCCCAGGGTGCAAAGACGCAAAAACGAGCCGCAGGAAGCATTCTCTCGCAAGATGGGCTGGGCGTCGGGGAAGAAGGTAGCCTTGCCGCTTCAACGCCATGCAATCCGATTGATTCACCAGTGCAGTGTTCTAGTAGGCGCTAAGGGCAGGCGGCAGAAGCAGAGACGCAAAGGCTCGGAAGAAGATTGACAAGCTTCGAGTTTCGATGCAGACTCGTGTCCTCTACAATGTAGCAATGGGTCCTGTTGGCACCGCATCAGCACACACAGTTCATCCGCAACAACGAAGTCGAGACGACGCACCCGTGAGCCTGAGCCAGAATGGAGCAAGGGCTCATGCCTCCGCCTCCGAGTGGTTGGCAATCGTCTCCCGGATCTCCCTCAGCTTGGCCCGCTTGTCCGCCAAAATCGCCTCGTTCCGCTCGTTCATCTTGAACAGCAACGCTCCTGCGCCCGCCCAGCCGAAGACGCTGAGCGCGTGCCCGCCCATGTCTGTTTTGGCGCTGAGCTCGAGGATCAAAATTCGGGTCCAGCGCTTGGCTCACTATCGAACAGGTTGCGCTTTTGTAGGCCAAGCTGCCAGAAGCGAACGGCCAGGCCAAAAGTGGCGCCGCCGGTGATGTACGCCAACAGCGGCATGATCTGGGTTGCGAAGAGGGTTTGGCGGTCGCTGAGGGAGAAGCATCAGCTTGGAGCAGACCGGCCGCCTCCGCGCTCTTGGCTGCGCGTGGTTTCCTCTGGCATACTGCTCTACTATCTGCCTGCTTGGTGTGGATCGCCTCCCGAGTCGACCGGCCGCGAGTCTGGCTGCTTGCTGATCCTGCCCAAATCGGAGGTGCCAGCCAAGACGCTCCCGAAGCCTTGCTAGCTAGCCAGATGCTTCCCAGACATGCATGAGTGACGATGTCTACTCAAACAAGCGCCTTTGGGTGTTCAGATGATTGACAAAATGCACCCTTTGGCGTCCGCTGCTCGACTTCCGCTGCTCTATTTGCTTTCGCCCTTGGATTCACTGCTAGCAACTGTCTTTTGTTGTGGTGACATGCTGCGTACTTCCGCGCCGACTGAAGCGCTCGGGCGCAAGTTCCTTAAATCCGAGACTTGACCAGTTCCACCGCGACAGGCAGGCTTGTCTCCGTTTCGCCATTGATCAGCACCGAAAAGTCTGTCCTAACCAACTTGCAAGTCTTGGCGTCTGTACCTATCTAGCGGTGCTACCCGATCCTCTTACGGCCCGAGAAGGATTTTGAAAGTGAGTGCCTCGTTCCCGGGCGTGGCTCTCTGCTCAGCAGTTCCATGTTGACCCCAGTGGCATTCTTTACCAATTGGAGAGCAAGGCACGAAGACCGCGAAGCTCATCCCGCTCTTGCGCCAGTCGTACAGTGAGTTTGAGATGACAGCAAAACTTGAGCAAGCTTCCAACGGCGCTTGATGGTTGGCAGATGCCACTATGGGGATACGGCCTGGTTGATCTATTGCGTACGTCATGGCGCATTTGAACATCCTGCCCGAACTGGTACTCATCCTTGTCGGTTTGCTGCAGCCACCTGTAAATCTCAAGGTGGCGGTACAAGACCACGACGAAAGGCCGGCGTGGGCACTCCTCACAAGCTCTGAGGGGTCAAAGCAAGATGATTCGTCTCAGATCCGCGCCGCCAATTTGCCCAAAGCGACGCAGCATGTTTTGGCCACCGGTAAGTCCGAGACTTGCCTTTTTGACAGAGCAATTCCTGAGAATCTTCGCATCACTTGCAGCACTGGAAGACTGAAAAAAGCTCCTGGAGAGCTACGCTATCACCTTGAACAGGGAACTTGTTGCCCCGCCCTCAATCCCAGCTGGCACCCAACGAGACTTTCCCGCATTTAGTGCCCTTACGATCCCTCTACCCGAAGACGTACACCAAAACCAGTCCATCTCTTGGAGCTTTGCGCTGAACAGGAAGCGCTACCTTTTCAGCGGCTTGCCGGGCCTCCCGGAGGCCAATGCAGAGCTTTTGCCGCCCGCGCATCCCATGTTGCTCGCTCACAGACCTGTCTTCACTCTGACTCACTATTTGTATCACCCTCCTGCTGACGGGACGGGTGTTGCGCGCCACCAGCTGGTTCACTTTCACATCACCACGTCGGCGTATAAGCGGACCGTGGCGGCCATTGCCCGAGAAGACGTAGAGCCCCATTCGCATCACTATATGTTGGAAATGGACGGTCTTGAACCTTTGAATCCTCTGCATGTCAGCTTAACCACGAGAAGAAATTGCTCATCAAGCTCATTCTCCATCACAGGATCTGGCGACCCATCTTCTTTCTGTTCATCCTCGGCCAGTCGACATACACCATACAGTCAGTGCACTACTTTGAGCACTGAAGTGCCCAGTCTCACTCAAGGTCCGCTTGCTGTGCTAGTTTTCGACGTTCCGACGCGCGGATCGCTTGTGCGGGATGCTACTACGCTTCCTCAGCTCCAAGGCCGGAAGATTCACGCTCTGGCACCTTTTGGAGCACCTGAATCTGTGAATGGGGCCTCGCCTTGCTCACAATTGGTTGCGCTGACGGATGCGAATCCCCAGACCTGGGAGACAAGAGTTGCCGATGCCCACTGGTCTGGCAAAACACCCTCACAAACACTCCGATATGGATATTTACTTTCGAACTTCGATATGGGAGACGAAAGATAAGCTTTCTATGGAGACGACTGAAAAGCTTTGGGCGCTCCTCACTCCCTTCGACCTGAACTCGCATACGGAAGTTGTTCGCAGCGCAAGATACACTCCACAGTACAAAGAAGTGCGTATCGATCTCTTCAAACAAGGCTTCATCTCTGACAAAACGGTGCTCAGCACTTGCAAACGCGTCTCGATGCTGCCCGTACAGAGCGGCATAATATGGCTTTGGCCGCTATACGAGCGGACAGACGCGAATGGTGGCAACAAAGACGGGACTACATGCGCAACCTGTTCGGACCTGAGCTCAGACCGAAAATCGACCCAAGAACGGGAGCACCCGTCACCGCCTGGAAGAGGCCCCGGACCGCGAGCGGTGAGAAGGTGCCTCTCTTATTGCCTTACAATCGAGTGCGCCGAGAGCGCGCTCTCGAGATGCATTACTTGGAGGCGCAAGCGGAGACCACTCAGCTGATCGATGAGCTTGATGGCGCTATAAAGTCTCTGAAAGACTGGACGCTGGCGTGCACCTGTGACGCCTGCCCGTAAGAGTGAGGACGCGGACGGAGGTAGCATTAATGAGGTTCTCTTCCGCAGTTGAAATTCAGAATCTAATGCCGCCTCCATTTACGATTTCTAAATGTTTTCTGAGTCAAGCAAATGCCACAGTCTAGCGAGAGCGAGAACTCACCGAGCGCTGTAAATGAAGATGGATAGCTGCATCGCAGCCAACAGGAAGCTCCACCCTGCTCATGACAATCAGCGAAGGCTTTGGTGAGGGATCTAACCGACCCACCCGAATATAGCCACCCGTTCCCCACTCCGTCGATAATCGGACCGGCGATGAAGGCAGCAACACAGCCCAGTATACCTCTCAAAGCAGAATTGCACGCCACTGCAGATGATGATCGCCCAGGATTCTTGTCAACTGGTGCCACGAAGGCTTTAGCATACCGATGAGACGTGAAATGCACCACATACCAATGTACGCGAGAGTGGAGGAATATATCTGAATGACAGCTGAGTCGGCGGACTCGAACTGACGAAGGGTTACTCACCCAAATCGAACTGAAGCCGACGACGAAGAGCGCAATGCACACCCAGTAGATTGGTACAGTATACTGAATAAGCCAGCCGCTGGAGTGGCAAAATCAGCAGGCTGCAAACAGAGGTCGTCAGCGAAGAATCTCCGTACTACGCCAACAAGGAGCACGGCAGAAAGGGCGCTATGAGCTTGGTGCTCTCAATGCGCATCTTGATGAACAGATCAGAGCAACTCTCTGGCAGGCTCAAAGAATGGCTCTCACTTCTGGCTCTGACTGGCCACCGTTCTGCTCCTTCAACCGCACCAATATTCGATCCGAGAATTTGCCTCCAGCTACCGAGCCGAAGATGGAGCCGACACCCAACGTGAGAAGGACAAGTCCGACCTAGGCGCCTATCAGTATCTAACGGGTCAAGGCAGAAGGAGAGCGCGGCACACTTTCAGAGCGTCGTAGTTGTACGGTGGCAGCGCGAAGGACTGGGCCGCTGAATATGATAGCGAATATTGAAAGGCGAACAGGAGCCCAGAGTAAAACAAAGTTATGCTGTTCATCGGTTGACGCATCACCGCGCCGACAGCGGAAAGTGGATTCACGTCGCGAAGACTGATCTTGACCGCTTGGGCCGGTGCGTCGATCGCTGGAGCAAGGCTTGGGACTCTTGGTGCTGTGGAAGGAGGCAGCGTCAATCGATCTGTGGAGGCGTCTGGAGTTGGAGCGGCCGGTGTATAGCCACGTCGCTCCGCATGTTCTTTCGCTCGCTTGGCTGCCGTCAGCCATGCTCGACTTCGTTGTGGCCGAAAGGTGTCCGGCAGAAAGACGAAGAATAGCAGACAGATACAGCCATAAGCCAGCAAGAAATAAAAAGTTGCCTGACATTGCGCGTCACAATCGCTTCGTAGCAGGAACGTAAATCGGGCTTACCCTCCAGTCACTGACACTATCTTGTCAGCGTATTTTACTTTTGGAGGCAGTTGAAGCGTACCTAATCTTGGTCAAGGCGCCGCCCAAAAGTGTGCCCAGCGTAGGTCCCAACAGCGGAGCAATCTAATCCGGGCAGCTTTAGAGCAAATCTCTATTGAGAGCAAAAGACATACATAGTAAATACCGAGCTTCTCTCCACGCTCGTGCGAGTCGAAAATGTCACTGAGCGCCCAGGACATTTGATCAATTCCTTAGTGGGTTGGCGCAATGACACTCACGCCAGCGTTCCTGCACCTATCGCTAACACCGCGCTTCCTCCGCATGCTTGGGCGACGCGCATCACAAAGAACACTGGCCCATTAGTAGCCTGAAGCATGGTCAGTTTCACAAAAGTCATTTAGCCCCAGGGGTCGGCTTACTCTAGAAGCCACAGCCGTGCTAACGACATAAACTAGCATAGAAATGATGTAGACCAGCTTGCGCCCTCGGATCTCTGTGATCGCGCTCCACTGTTGGGCGTGCCTCAGCCCAACTGCGAGTGTGCGCGGAGAAGGCTCGCTTACGATGATAGGGACAACGCCTTGAAACAGAATAAAGATGGCTACAACAACTGTTATAAACTGCTGGCTGACGCCTAGCGTCTGCTTGACAGACTGCAAGGCCGGGAAGCTGGCAGCACAGCACCTCACTGCTCAGCAAACGGAGCTATTCACGGCTTACGACACATACAAAATGTTTGCTGTAATAGCTCCACACATGGCGGCAAATGCAATGATGAATAGCACAAAATCTGGCAAACGATCAGTCCATCTTTGGCCATCGATGCGAGAATACTCACGCTTTTTTGGACGGGACCAGAGCCTCGGATCACTGTCGATATGTCAATATTGAACTTTCCGAAGCAAACATGAGTCGTACTTGTCAACAAGGGCATGCTCGACATCGACCGGTGGCTCAAGGGCGCCAGGATCAACATGCCGAATGGACCCTCCCTCCGACGGGTTCCTCGCGATCTTTGGGCCAGCGCTGTAAGTTTCAGGTGGATAGGTTGGCCCGTCGGAGCTCTCAGGAGGGGCGCTCGACATGGCCGTCCCAAACAATGACTCCAAATTGCATTTCAATGCGCGCCCGGCACGATGCCGAAGAGCCGATCATGTGGTCAGGCGGAGAACTGGATTGCCCTGCATGCAAGCCTGGTGCTGGAGTTGCAGGATCAATGGCTACAGCAGCTGTAGCGCTGTTCTCACGAACAATGACCGCGGGCGCCAACCGTCAAAACACCACTTGAGTTTCACTGATGAGCTCGCACTGGCAGGCAGCCAAATCTTCAAAAAAAGATTGTGACGACTGTGCCAGCAGAGGTACTTGAAACTGCGAAGTCAAGCTGGGAATTGAGCGCAAGTGCTGCCGCGCTCGTCAGCATTTCACAGCTCATAGAGCCGAAAGTGTTGGATAAACTTACACCACAACGATGCATAAGGCGCGACCTTTGTCTCTTCTCGACCTCGTCGGCGAGTAGGAAGGTGTCAGTGGGTGAATGTTAGGTGTGGCCACGGAGCAAAGGCTGTCACGTCGCGACCGCCGAAAGCAAGCAGAGGAGATCTTGTCAATCTACTCTTATCGGCCATTGTTCGTCTGCGCAATAATCAGTTACATCGCGTTCATCAATCCAGAAGGAAGAGGTACTCACGGAGCCAAGGCCACGATTGGGTGGCAAAATGGTCTCGAGTCTAGCACGAGCAGCATCGATCGCTCTGTGATGATGGTGACCGCTTAAAACATAGTATCTATACTGTCAATTGAACACTCACGCAGGAGGAAGTCGGGCGGGTGAGACGTCAGATGCCACAGAGAGCACTTTGAGCCAGTCCACGATCTCCCCCGGGTAATGGCGCTTCGGGATCTCTCTCAATATCTCTTCCAGGACAGCCTGCATATTCTTGACATCCTCCTCTCCGTCTGATGAGTCGTCATCGTCCTCTTCCGCTTGTGGACCTCGTGCCGACAACGCTTCCAGCTCTTCGGCCAACGTGAACTCTGGCGGGCATAGTTCCAGTTTTGATGACATTGGTGCAAGATCGAGTCGATCAAGAGATTGGCGTGCATCTTCAGGCAGGGCAGAGAGGTCAGAGGCCTTGGCCCAGAGCACAAAAAGCAAGATGGAGGCCAAATCTCGTTCCTGAGAGTGCATCAAGGCCCGGCATTCGCGCACGTAGTCTTGTACATCCTGTCGAGTGAGGTCGTCTCGAGGAAAGTCGCCGTCGGACTCGTCAGAAGGCAGGCCGGGCGTTTCGTCTGGCAGTGCGGTGGCAGCAGTCGAGGGTCCTTCTGAGCTCAACGGTGTAGCCTGGCCCCGGATTGTGCGCGCACCAGATCTTGTGCGCTTAGGCAAAGGTCGCTGGCGTCGTTGGGGAGCCGACATGATTGCAAAGTTGGCCGCAGCGGAGGAAGGGACGTCTGCCCGGCGACGGCCAGCTCGTCTGCAAGAATGGAGTGATGGAGGCTTCAGCATCGGACACGTTCTTCGACAGACTGTCCATCAAGGTGGACGAGCCTATCGGCTCGCTCTCCATGTCCCCGCGCAATCGCGACATCTGCTTGGGCGCTCGCAAAGGGCTCTACATTGTGGACCTCGCCAATGTCTACGAATCGCCGCTCTTTCTGCCTCATTTGAGCGCTTTTGAGGTGGCAGACGTTCAATGGTCGCCGCACCCGTCGAGAGCGCAGTGGATTTCGAGCGCTTCTGGCCAGAAGGCGCTCATCTGGAATCTCGACCTGGCCAAAGGCAATGTGCGGTCGCCCATTCAGCACACCTTGACGGGCCATACCAGGTCAATCACCGACATCAACTTTGCTGTCTTCGACCTCGACTCAATCGCCACATGCTCTTTGGACGGCCAAATTTTGACCTGGGACTTGCGGCAGCACGGGCGCCGGCCGTCAAGCTGCTTCATCTCCTGCCACATTGCCGCGACCCAGGTCAAATACAGCCGACAAGTCTCCCATCTTATCGCTTCCGCCCATGACAACTTCGTGAATGTCTGGGACCAGCGCAAGCCAGCCAAGCCCATCTTGACGGTCATCGCCCATCAGCAGCGCTGTTACGGCTTGGACTTCGATAGACGCTCACCGGACAAGTTTGTGACCTGTTCACTGGATCGTGGGTCTCTTGTCGCCAATGGTGTTTGTTTTCGGCTGACCTATCTTCACATTTTTTTCAGGGACGATCAAGGTCGGTCGGAAACTCCAATGCGATGCAGCGCTGATTTTCGAGTCCAGTACTGGTCGATGGACGCGCCGGAGCAGCCATTAAAGACGATTGAGACGTCAGCCCCGGTGTGGAGGGCTCGCAACCTGCCCTTTGGCAAAGGCGTGTTGGCTCTGCCGCAACGATCAGAAACAGCGCTCTCGATCTACAATGCGCAAGGGGAAAAAGTGGAGACTTTTGAAGGACACAGCGATGTCCCCAAGGAGTTTGTATGGCGGACCAGAGGCGGCGCGGACGACAACCACGACGACCGGCAATTCCAATTGATTTCTTGGGGGAGAGACCGAATGCTTCGGACCTTTCCAGTCAGTGCGGAGACCATGCGCAAGGTTGGCCACGTTGCAGGAGCGCCGATTGAAGTGCGGATCACCAGACGCAACTACGAGTCGGTGTCTTTCCGGACCGACGTTGTGCTTGAAGAGGGAACTTCGGCTTCGCCCACCTCGCCCATTACACGAAGCATGACTTCAAACCTCTCTACCAAGCGGAAGCAGCGGCAAGGGATGTCGTCCAGCTGGAAGAGGTCCGGCGAATCGCTGTCTGGCACTTCACCCATTTCCGACCCGGTGGGCTACCTGTCCTCGGCGTCAGAAAAGTCTCGACCAGCGTCTTGGAACAAAGGCATTTCAGTGCCGGGCCCTGCGTTCATGACACGCATGCGAACTCAGCCGGGCAAGAGTCAAAAGGCGATGGCTTGGATGGAGGGAGTCAACGCGCAGCCGGTGAAGCCCTTGGTCTCGCCTACAGCAGAATCGACTCGGAATGCCACCGTGCCCCTCCAGCATAGGCTCCGCGACGAGTTTACCAGTGTCAATAAGACCTTCAGCGGGCGCGTGCTGTTTGAGAAGGTGAGCTTCCTCGCTCTTGCTTACTCCGTGCAGCCAAGCTGACAGATTTCAGACTAATCCCGCGGCTGGCACATGCAGCCTGAGCTGCTTTGGCCCACACGGGATCGACGGCTCGCAGTGCTTTTTGAAGGTGCATCTCTCCTTCCCACAAGAATACCCCAACGAGGCGCCTTCGCTCGCTGTCGAAAAGAATGTCGAGTTGGTCCCCAAACAGCGGGCGTTTCTGCTTACCGGGCTCCGCAACCTCCTCTCGGCACATGCGGAAAAGGCCATGCCGTCGCTCGAATCCTTCACCCGCTTCCTGCTGGGCGATCTCTTCGACGCGGACGATGTTTCCAACTCCTCTTCAGACGGCGAGGACGACCTTTCACGGCCATCGCGCATCAATGTGCCCTTGCCTCGCCGAAGCGGCGCTACTTTTGGTCCACACGGCGAGCTGGTCTGCTTTCTACCATACCACGTCTCCACCACAGGCTTCTCTGCCTCTAGAATGGCTATTCGCACGTCCAACTCACCAGAGCGGCGGCGCCGGCCACTGCTGTTCGACTCCTTTGGGGCCATCATGACGGCAGACGACCGGGAAAAGCTGTCGTCGGACGAATACGAATCAGACGAAATGCTTCGCTTGCCCCGTCTGGTCGCCATGACCAAGGTACTGCTCTCTTACCGCTTTGGCCTCTGCTTTGGTCTCTAACATTTTCGGGCAGGCCAACTCTAATGCCGCAATCGCATCGGCTCGCCAACTTGATTTTGCCTCTCGACCCACTAAGCACAACACTTTTGTGCACATCTGTCGCCAGCCTGAGATGGGAGTTGAGAAGGCCCTCTCTCACGTGTCGCTCACGCAAAGACCTGTTGACGTTGTCGACCGCTTCCTGGCCTTGCCCAACGATCCCTCGGTTCAGCTCAAGCTCTGGGACGTAATGAAAGTTCTCATGTCCCACAAAGATGGCTTCTCGTCGCCTTTTGCTCAAGTCTTGCTGTCCAAGATGTAAGGCTTTCGTCTTGCCCTTTTCGGGTCGCCGGTTGACTCTGTCCACAGCCTGTCGCTCTTATTGCAGCAAAGAGAGCTTGTGCCTTTGGCACTAACTCTGTGCCTGATGCAATCTTTTGTTACAGGAACGCCTTCACTGTACGTTTTGTGCCTTCGGCCAGCATGTCCCGCTCACCCCAGAGCACAGAACCCGACTCCCAACTGAGCCCACGGCTAAGCCAAAGGGTACCAAGCGACCAACTCCTTCCAATGGCATGAAGCTCGCCCTTCCGCCCTCTGTGCGATTCGACCCTGGCTACAAAGTGAACCGGCCAAAGAAGCAATTCATCAAGGTCGCAATGGCGCCGGAGGAGCGGTTTCATCTTCGTTCAATCGAGTTCGGCGGGGACATCGCCTGCATTCAGCTCGCTTTTGCAGACTTGTGCGCCCGGTGGCAGCTCTGGGAGCTGCGGGCTGAGGTGCTAGGGATGGTTGAGAGCAGTTCGCCCGTGCTTCCGAACCTACTCCAAGGTCTCTCCGGCATCCAAACCTATTCTCTCAGTAAGGCCTCTTCCGTTCTATGTGACCTCTGCCTGACCTTCTGGTTCCCCAGGTCTAGAGCTCTCGTGCCCTTCGTGCCACGGCCTGTCCGCCTCGACCTGCGCCTTCCACACCATCCGTTGCGCCCTCTGCCACGGCCTCACCAAAGGCCTCATGCAGGTCTGCACTTTGTGCTTGCACGGCGGGCACAAGGACTGCATGGAGGAGTGGTTCTCCACCGAGAGTCGGTGCGCGACGGGCAACTGCTCCTGCCTGTGCGAAGCCGACGCGGGCCTCTCGGGCCACTTTCATGTCTCTCGCTAGGCTCCCACTTGTAACAATGTATAGAAAGCGAAGGGGAGAAATGCAAAAGTGTATTAAAAACAACAAGGCGCGGCGTGATGTAAGGTAAACAAGCAAAGAAGCTACGAAGAGGGGGGAGATGCCATGTGCTTAAAAAAGAATTGGTATAAAGGAGTGAGTGTCGTAAAAAAGGAGTGAAAGTCGTTTATAAGAAGTCTGGAGGAAGAATAAATGCTACAAGGGTTGGAAAAAGGTTTCTATTGGAGGGTGGCGGACTCTTGCCGGCGAGCCACCAAGTTTCTGTGTGAAGGAGGCCGTCAGTCTCAACGCTGGATGAGGAAAGTGAGAGGGCAACGCACTTTAGGACTTCGCAGCAGTACTCGAGCTTGATGAGCAAGAAGTGGCACATCTCCATCTTGCGCGCCGGCCGCGCGTCCAAGCTGTGGGCGTTGGGCGGGACGGCGATGATGGTCTTTCCCGTCGGGGACGTCTTGAGCAGGCCAAGCTTGAGCCCCTCGCGGATGATGGTGGTCAGCGCGTAGCTCTTGAGCTTGTAGTCCTTGTCAATCAGGGTGACGACGGTGGCGTGCTGGGTCAGGAGGATCTTATTGTGGTCGAAAAAGTTGAACTGTTCGACACCACGCCCAGTTTCAGTCTCAGATATGTAACGAAGAAGAGGGCGGTGGACGAACCTGGAGGACGTCGTTGGAGAGCTTGAAGACGATGGCGCTCTTCATGCGGTAGTATTTCACCAAGAAGTCGAGGTTGTTGGTCCGCTTGAGGTCAACAAACGTCCAGTCGACCTGGCGCTCCAGCGTCTTGGCCATGTAGTCGTGGAAGAAGTTGAGCAGGTAGACCTTCGACTTGAGGTCCTGCCCGTCCATCGGCTCGGCGATCGAGTAGTTGCGGCGCGAGTGGGTGGTGGACGTGGTGGCGGAGCGCTGGGTCGTGATGTAGTCGAACCGCGTCTTGTCCGGCGAGAGCACCATGGTGGTCGAGTCGTTGAAGTACACGCCCGCCGAGCCGTCCGTCAGCTGGTAGGCCGTCCCGTACTTGTGCGTGTAGTCGATCCAAGAGGTGATGAACACTTTCGGCTTGTCCACCGCGTCCGGCACTGCGCGTCGTCCATTTTCCCTTTAGACTTGAATCGTCAAAAGTGGGAGGGCGAACGCACCTGGTAGCGCTTCCCAAGCAGCGGGCGTCCGCACGCTCAACGCTTGCTCCAGTACGATCCAGCACGACTCGTATAGCTCTCTAGAGGAAGTGGTGGAGAAGGCGGCAACGGAAGGGTGGGAGCCCAGGGCGGATTTCGTCCTCGGCCTGGAGGTGGCCGCAAAGTCGACTTTGGGCGGGGTGGTCGTGCCGTTGGAGATATCGGCCATGGCCGTCCTCGGTTGCGCCAGGTCGCGGTCGGATTTGGAGGCGGGGAGCATGTTCATTTTGGACGAGGTGCGGGTGAGAGTGCCAGCCGAGTGGGCGGGGGAGACGCAGAGCGGCTTGCGCGCCGAGGAGAGGAGCTCGGAGATGGGCGAGTCGGGCGCCAGGGCAGAGCGCACTTCGGACTCTTGCGCTTTCGCCACCTGCCGGGCGGCGGCCGCTGGCACCTCGGTCACTTCGGCGGGCTGCTCGAGCACCTCTTGGTCTTGGGACTCGAGGGCCTGGGTGACGGAGGCGGAGACGGCGCGGAAGTTGGCGGCGGACTGGGCGGCGGTCAGGGAGGAGAAGTCGGGCTCAAAGTGGCGGGCCGAGTCGGGGATGGCGTTGGGGAAGGGGTGGCGGGAGGAGAAGAAGGGGTGCTGGAGGATGTCGGTGAGGCCGGGGCGCTCGTTGGGGTCGGTGTTGAGGATGGAAGAGATCAAGGCGGTCGCCTCGTCTGAGATGGTCACGCCGGGCGGGAAGGCGTAGTCGTTGCCCCGGATCTTTTTGTAGATGGCCTTGACGTCCTTGGTTTGGAACGGCGGCTTGCCGATGAGGCAGGTGTAGAGGATGACGCCGATGGACCAGATGTCGACCTCGAAGGAGTGGCCGTTGTCGCGGTCGAAGAGGATCTCGGGCGCAATGTAGTTGGGCGTGCCGCAGATGGTCTTCTTGCGCTCGCCGGGGTAGCGGACCAAGGCGGCGAGGCCAAAGTCGCCGACTTTGAGGTTCATGTGGTGGTCGAGGAAGAGGTTGCCGAGCTTGAGGTCGCGGTGGATGACGGAGCGGGAGTGCATGTAGTGGCAGGCGGAAATGAGCTGGACGAGGTAGAAGCGGGCCTCTGGCTCCGAGTAGCGCTTCCTCCGCTTGAGCACATCCAGCATGGACTGTGTGTGTGCGTGTGGCCACAAGATCAGCACTGACGTCCCAAAAAAAGTAGAACGACACAACAAAGAGACGCACCCCCGCGCCGCAGAGCTCCATGACCATGTAGACGTTCTCGAGGTCCTCGAAGCACTCCTCGAAGCGGACGATGTTCTCGTGGGCCATGGCCTGGTGGAGCTTGATCTCGGCGAAGAGCTTGCCCCGGTTCTTGACCGTCTTGAGCTGCTGCTTGGAGATGACCTTGAGCGCCTTGGACCGGCCGTTGACCTCCTCGACGGCGCTGTACACCCTGGCAAAGCCGCCCTCGCCCAGGAGCGGGCCGCGGTGGAGGAGGTGGTGCTTGTTGACGCCGCGGTCTCGCCTGACCAGCGCTGGCGGCTCGCCATATTGCTGGGTGAGCTTGCCGACCTTCTCCTCCTTCTGCTCTGGCTGTGGCTGCTGCTGCTGTGGCTGTTGCTGTGGCAGTGGCTTGAGCGGCTGCTGGCGGTGGCGGACCTTTGCGGCTTGGAAATGCTGGTCCATGTTTACTTTTCGGGGGCAGAGGCGGGTCCGCTGCCTTGCGCGCTGAGTCCAAGAGGTGCCTTGGCTGCTGAGCTTGTGTTTGAACGACGGGTGCTGCTGAGATGCTGGAGGCGAGTGAACAGGAGCAGAGCAAAAGCCAGCAAGGTTGAACATCGCTCGCTGTGAAAAGGGCGAAAAGAAAGTTTGAAAATTTCCCTTTTTTCTTTTCCCCAAATTTTCGTGCACTTCGGATGATGCTTGCCGATCCTCGCTCACTTGTCGCATTGCTGCAGCTCGTTTCACTACTACTCTGCGAGCCTGCTAGACCAGTAGTAACATGCCACCCCGCTTGAAGTCGCCTATCGCCGCGTTTCCCGTGCCCAAATGAACCGACCGCGCGTGGCACTTTGCTGACCAGCTTGGCCTCGATAAGCGGCTGGATCAACCCTCGTTCCGCCGCAAGCTGTCTACAGAGGGTTTAGATTCGAACAGCCATCTAAGGACCGAGTCTTGCTGCTTTCCCCTTTGCCCGCGTTTCCCTCTTGAGCCGTCCAAAAGTGATTCACAAGCCATGGCCGTCAACGCTGCGCTGGCCAAGCTGGCCACTAACACCGGCACTCCCGAGTACCTCGCCAAGTCGGCGGCCCTGCAACAGCGCGTGTTCGACGCCATCCCCGCCGACGCCAAGCTGCCCAAATCCCTGCTGGACGACCTGCCGTTGAACGTCATGGGCGTGCCCGCCAGCTGCGGCCTGCTGTCGGCCAGGGAGCTGGAGATCACCGAGCTCGACATGACCAACTTGGCCAAAGCCATCGCTGCTGGCAAATACACTGCCGTCGAGACCGTCAAGGCTTTCGGCAAGCGAGCAGCCAGTGCGTGTCTTCTCCTCCACCCTTGTCCCCGCTTTCTGAACCGATGTTCTATCACAGTCGCCCACCAGCTCACCCACTGCTTGACCGACCTGTTCATCGAGGAGGGCATCAAGGAAGCCGAGGTGCTCGACGCTTTCTACAAGGACAAGGGAGCCACTGTGGGGCCCTTGCACGGCGTGCCCATGTCCATCAAGGACCACATGCCGGTCAAAGGCCGGCTGGGCAGCTCGGGCTACATCTCCACGCTCGAAATGGCCGAGGAGGACGGCCACCAGGTCGGCATCTTGCGCAAGCTCGGCTGCACTTTTTACTGCAAGACCACCCAGCCCCAAGGTTGGTTTGCCTCGCCCTCCGACATTCTATTCACACAGATGCTCAAGTGGTTCGACATCAACAGGCATCATGACTTTGGAAGGCCACAGCTTCTGGGGCCGAACTGTGCGTTGCTCTCCCCCTGCTTCGGGAAATTAGAACCTCCCTTGAATGGCGCCATGAATGAACCACAGCTCAACCCTCACAACCTGTTGCTCACTCCTGGCGGCTCGTCGGCTGGCGCCGGCGCTTTGGTCGCTATGAAGGGCTCCTGCGCTTCGCCCGGCACCGACATCGGCGGCTCGGTTCGGGACCCGTGTGCTCAGGTTGGTGCCTCTCGCTTGAGTTTACCTGAATCTTGTTTGACCGGGGCGCTCCCACAGTCGGGAATTTATGGTGTTCGCCCAACGGCGCAGTCCATGCCTACGGGTGAGCTCCGGTTTTGGATTCGGGACTCACGAATGAAGCTCAGAAAGCTTCAGGCGGTCATATGTGGTATCAGGGAGGCTATGATGGTCAGTTTCTGTCATCCGGAGCTTGGCGGACCGATAACTGAAAAATGAGGGCAGGTGTGATTTGCTCGACTGGGCCAATGGTCAACTCGCGGGAGGACGTGGCGAATTGGTTCAAGTGGATCTTGGAGACCCAGCCCTACAAGGACGACCCCTTCCTGCTTCCGTTGAGCTGGTCACCGCCCGATCTGACCGGCCAGAAGATCAAGGTCGGCATCATGCTCCACGACGGCGTCACCATGCCGCACCCGCCCATGATCAGGGGCTTGCTCGAGGCCAAGGCCAAGCTTGAAAAGGCCTCCAACATCGAGGTGGTCGATTACACGCCTTACAAGCACGACGAGGGCTACGCTATTGTCCGCGAACGTGAGCGTCCTTCTTCCGGCTTTCCGCAGCTTTGGCGCTGATGAAAGCCATTCAGTTTACTTCCCTGATGGCCGCTCGAACATCGAGGCGCTGTGCAAAGCTGGGGGCGAGGACATCCTCACTTTGGGCGAATACGGCTTGGCGTCGCCGTCCAGAGAGCACACCATCACCGAGCTCTACGAACTCATGGGCCGACGCGACGCTTATCGCTTGGCCTACTCCAAGCACTGGAACTCCCAAGGCGTCGACGTCTTGCTTTGCCCTGCTTAGTGCGTTCTTTGCCACTTGGCCGCACGCCTGCTTTTACTGATAGACTTGAGCAGTCCTGGTACTGCTAACCCTCATGACACTGCGCGGAACTGGTCCTACACCTCGCAATGGAACGTAGGTTCCGTTTTGGACTTTGGGTGCTAAAGTGGTCGTACTCACTTTGGCCCTCAATCTTGGATCAGCTGGTCGATTATCCCGGTTACGTCTTCCCATCTGGGCTTACAGTGGACAAGAAGGTCGACGTTGCCCCGACCTCCTTCAAGCCCATGAGCGCCAAGGACTCGGAGAACATGGCCATCTACGACCCCGAACTCATGGATGGCAGCCCTATTTCGTTCCAGCTTATTGCCAAGAAGCACAACGAGTGCGTTCCTTGTCTCTATCTCTGACTCTCGGGTGGTCGTCTAATGGTCTTGTGCGTAGTCAATACCTCATTTCTGCGCAGGCGATTTTGGAAGACATCATCAAGGCCTAAGCTGTTCTCGGAATTTTAGGTGCAAAGGGAAAGGATGTAAACGTTATAGAGGGAGTCTTTTGCACCAATGAGTTTCCCAATCTCCGCCCTGATTCAGCGCCCGCCACCGTGAATTTGACCACCGCTCCCGATCGGCTCTTCCAATGCATTTGTTCAAGCTCAGAGGATAATCTTACACCCTCAAACCATAACTCGCCTGATTGAGCAGCCAGGACACGCTACGCGAACGCCGAAAACTCCGCACAGGCTAACGCCACCGCCACCGAAACCGTTAGCAGACCACAAGCGGCCATTCCGCAAAGCGTTCCAGCCGCTCGCTCTACTCTTGTTCCAGCACGAGCTTCAGGCTTTCTCAAGAATGGCAGACGTCTCCCTTCGTCCTGTTTCCCGTTCCGAGAAGAGGCGCAGACATCCGTTCTGCGACATGCTCTCGCCAGCCTGCCCGCGGGCACAGTCAATGCTCGCTGTGCGTCTCCTTGGGACCACTAGACCAGGCACCCGCGGGCTTTGGGCGCGCTGCATGCGACAAGGGACACTGGCAGAGCAAGTCCTGCTTGGAGCTTGCTTTAAGCTGGGCTCGCTTGCCGATGTCCCTGAGCGTTAGGCGGAGCACGCATGGACCCGTTGCAACTGTATTACATCTTTCGACTCCGCCAGCCCGTGGACTCCGCCAGCCTGCTTGAACACGGGCTCGTTCTTGTCCATCAACGTGCTCTCGCCAGCCTACCCGCGGGCACAGTCAATGCTCGCTGTGCGTCTCCCTGGGACCACTAGTTCAGGCACCCGCGGGCTTTGGGCGCGCTGCATGCGACAAGGACACTCGCAGAGCGAGTCTTGCTTGGAGCTTGCTTGAAGCTGGGCTCGCCTGCCGATGACCTTGGGCGTTAGGCGGAGCACGCACAAAACCCGCCAACTTTTGCTCTACAACGACAAGCTCTCGCCTGCCAAGGCTGCGGGCTCTACTGCCAATACTCGCTGTACCGTCCGGGACCACAGGACCAGGCAACCGCAGCGCTTGGGCGCCCTTGATGCAACAAGGCGCAGAGGCAGAACGAGTCCTTTTTAGAGCTCTGCTTGAAGCTGGACTCGCCTGCCGATGACCTTGGGCGTTAGGCGGAGCACGCAGCGCCATTCTCTCTTGCCCGCCTTCTTGATCTGCACCAACGCGCAGCCCATCGTCAACGACAAGCTCTGCCTGTCAAGGCTGCGGGCGCGACAGCCACTACTCGCTGTACGGTCCAGGACCACAGGACAAGGCAACCGCAGCGCTTGGGCGCCCTTGATGCAACAAGGCGCAGAGGCAGAACGAGTCCTTCGTTAGAGCTCTGCTTGAAGCTGGACTCGCCTGTCGATGACCTTGGGCGCTAGGCGGAGCATGCAGCGCCATTCTCTCTTGCCCGCCTTCTTGATCTGCACCAACGATCGGCCCATCGTCTGTTGCGCACTCCTACCAACGACGGAGCACGCACACGCACCTGTCCATTCGAGAGCGCACCACACGTCGCTAAAACCCACAATGCTTGCTCTTGAACATCACGCTCCAGGCAAATGCTGGGCACCGGTGCAAAGTCAATGATCAGCAGGCTCTTGTTGAGAGCCGGCCATCATACAACCGGTTGCTCGGGCGCGCCCCACAGCTTCCCAACGCGTGCCTGCTTCAAGCTGGCCTTGATTGCAGCTGGCGCGGACTGGAGCGCATCGCCGGGCTCGAGCCGCCAATGACCCAAACCCATCTCTTTGATCTTGAAGCTCGCATCTCCATCGGCCAGCGCGGCCTTTCCGAGACCGTACCGCCAGATCTAGCAATCTTTTCGGATAAAAAAAGGTGGCCTAAATCCTCAAAGCAGCAAAGCGGGCCCTCACCGCTTTGGCTTGCTGGACTTTGCCAGACATTTCTTCTTTCTCTCTTTCCGTAACCAAAGGGCCTGTATCATAGACGGATGTCAGTTCTTGAGCGTGCACTAGAGTGACTCGAAACGAACCGTTATGCCTGAGCAAAAGAAGTGGGCAGCCGTTTCGCACTACCAAAAGCATTTCACGGCACCAGACCACCCAGCGCAAAGAGAGATATGTATTTTCAACTTCATGTTCAATGTTCAATGCAAAGCTACAAGGAGGACGATCGATCGTACGGGGTGGCTCAAAATGTTCAGGTGGCGGGCATGAAGGCGAGCGCTGAGCCTTGCAAGCTCCTAAGTAGCTTTCCACAGCGCAAATAAGAATACAATTCACACGAAGATGGCGGGCAGTCCGAACACCACCGGCGCTGCGCCATTCGCAAACTTGAGCGTGCATGTCGCTCGGGCCAGAGCAATCGCGGCTGGAACCGTCAACGATGAATCATTGCCCTCCGTCAGCCCGATGCTCTTGAACGTTGAAATGGTAAAGCCGTCGATGTCCTTGTCTGTGACATCCCAAAGGTTTGCCACTAGGGTAGGGCTGCGGTGGCAAAGCGTGAAAATGAGCTCCAAGGTAGAAAGAAACAACGCACCATTCGCCGAGCATGTAGTTCCAAGGCGTGCCGGTCACATCGAAGTCGCCGGTCTTCGGCAGCTCGCCTGACGAGCACCCCCAAAGGAAGGTGGCAGCGCACCGCGAGAGTTTCCGGATTGTGCGCGACGAAATGTACTGCTCCGCGCCGCCATGGCCGAAGTAGAGCACCAGGTCTTTAGTTTGCAGGCTTTGCTCGAACTCGAGTGGCAGGGGTGCGCGACCGACCACGCCGATCCACTGATGGTTAGCGGCGAGGAGGGGTTCGAAGGTCGCCTGCGTTTTCGGTAGGTCGTTCGACGGGTTGATAAGGCACCACGTCTTGCTTGAGGAAAGACGCAAGGCAGAGCGAGACCCAGACCACGAGCGACGGGCTGACCACTGGTCGATGAGGTACTGGATGGAAGGGATGCGAGAAACCGAGCGGGCTTTGAGACTGGGGATGGATTCCCAAGGTAATCCGGCAGCGTTCTTATCCAAGACGAGGAACAGGTGGGAGCCCGCTGGGCCTGTCGACATCCGCAGCCGATCGACGGCAGCCAGCTCTTCTCGGATATCGCATGCGAGCTGCCGATGTCAACGCATTTCAGTTCTTGAGTGCCCACCCAAATTTAATCAACCCTACCTGGTCCAGATCGAGCTCGTCACTCTCGACTTGCAATTGGCCAAAGGTGGCGGCACCGATGACGCATTGGCAAAAGTCTTCCAAGTCGTCGTCCGAGAGGCGCTCGACGGCGACGTGCGACAGAAGGGATGAGATTTGGGGGTCTAGATTGAGCGTCGACTTGTTCTTGAACAAAGCCTTGGATAGATGCAGGTTGAGCTTCTCGCCCAGCCCGGCGGCAGCTGAAGAATCCGGCAAAGCTTGCCCAAGCAGAGCCTACTCGTAGACGTCTATCACGAACGATAGATACCGTTTGCGGAGGAGAAAACGACCCACCTTGCCAAAACTTAGCCAGCTCTCAAGCTGACCACACAGAGCCTCGAGACGCCCATCCAGCTCTCTTCGTTCTGCCCACCATGCGGACACTTCTGCGGGCGATTTTCTGTCTTTGTTGCCGGTGCATGTTGCCCTACAGCCGGACACGATGGAGTCCAATTCCGCCGATATTTCGAGCAAGGTAGTAGCCTCGTCGGCTTCATCAGCATCGTGGCGGCGGAATGGGATCTTCAGCAAGACGACATCGGATCGAGCTTGTCGGGCAACGAAGAGCGAATCGGCAGCGAGGACCAGCCGCACGACAGTCCAATCTGCCGGGAGGTCTGCGGGCAAGGGCGGCGATGACGCATCGCAGTAACGCTGATACCGGTCCGCCTTGTCGTCTGAAAGGGGAATTGACAATGGCCAGGCCCAAGGGGACCGCTCTTTGGCTGCCAACTTCTCCAAGACTTCTCTCTTCGTGGTTGAGTCACAGGCGGCGTCTATTGCCAACATGAGACTCCGAATATCGAACGCGCACAAAGACGCACCGAGAATGCCCAACGCATAATTTGGATCGCGCGGACGCCCCAAGGCAGATTGATAAAATAAAAGGCTTAACATTTCCAGCGCAATGTCGCGGATCAAGCACGGCGCGGCGTTATTTGCAAACTTTAGAGCCGCGAGGAAGTGCACTTCAATGGCGTCAAGACGCTTGAGAACTGGCGAGGGCGCGGATGGCAGCGTCGTCGGGATGGTGAGACCTGCAAGAGATGAGTGTGGAGGGGGGCGAGAAACAAAGGAATCATGCGCACTAGACTCGGGAAGCCACGACAGCACCAGATCTTTGGAGTAGTCTTGAAAGAAGGTTTTGAGTGCGGTTGCACCGGAAGTGAAGTGCCACAGCGCCTGAAGGAATGGGTTCGGTCGGGGGACTATTTTGGAAGCAGCGAGAACGATACCTTATCGGCCAGCGTAAGACCTGGATGCTTGGGGTCCAATGCATTTTGAGGATGCCCAAGCTGCATCTTGACCAAATTTAGTTGCATATTAAGGCGGGCTTGTTCTACTGCCGCAAAGGTTTCTGCGAAGCCGGCCTTAGCTGCTTTTCCGAGTCGTGAAATTTCTGTTGCACGGGAGGGAAGCTTGGGGCGTGTCGAGGTTGGCGGCTTTAAAGGTCTGCTCTGGGCGGTAGGCGCAGGCACGCTTTTGGCCAACCTGGCAAGTGGGATATTCTCCTGGGCTTTGACCTTTAAAAGTTCCGCATTGGCGCTAGGAATGGAGCTGCTTTCGTTCATTAATTGGATACGGACAATGAACATGAGGCAGAACGCGTCCTCACTTGAAGCGGTCAAAGCTTTGCAGCGCCTCGGTGCCCACTGACGCCAGCTGAGCTTGAGCATCTTGAAGGGCCGATTGCGCTTCTTGGAAATTGCCCGCGCGGACTTGGAGGTCGCCAACAATGGCAGTCGCTCGAGCCGCGATCCAAGGATTTTGAAAGTCGGGCGTGGTGGCAGCTTCCAAGTCGCTTTCGAACTTGTTATCGTTGTCCGATTTGAGGAAAAGGTGAGCCCGATCTAACAACGTCTCCCGACGCCAAGACTCCGCCTGCAAAGAGGTGGACAGATCAAGCAGGGCGCCGGAGTACATTAAGGCGGGCTTCAAACATCCGCGGAGGGCCTGCAGATGGGCCATTGCCCGTGTGGCGTGGAGAAGTATCTGCATTTAATGAGATGAGGTTCAGTGGGAAGGCCAATGATGTACGCACAGCCGTTGAAGTCAAAGCATCCGATTTCGCAGATCGAGCAAGGGACCAGGCGCTTGGCTTGCTGCTACTCCAGAAGTCGCTTTCGTCATCTGTCGAGGTCCGATGTGGAGCCAGGGCCATTTGGCTGAGCTGAATCGCTTGATTGAGGTCGTTGATTGCACAATGAAAAGTACCCTGTTCCGAATGAAGGGCGCATCAGAATGAATTTGGGCCTAGCGCAGCATGTAACACACCTCGCTAGTATGTTGGAGAGCCGAAGTAGAGGCGGCCAAGGCGACGAGCTGGACAGACTCCATTCGCGACAGTCCATGCTCAAACTGGGTGAAGAGCTGGTGGGCTTGCTCGAAACTGGACTTGCTTTTATCGACCGACCCTAGTCGAGCGTGAGACTCCGAGCAACGAAGGTGGTAGCGAATTTGTAGTGGCGCTGAGAATCGGTGTTGGTGTTGCAAAATCTCGGCGGCGTCGAAGCACTTGTTCGACCTTTGGAAGCAATCGACCTCCAAAAAGGCCGCGGCAGCTTCCACACAGGCCCAAAAAGCGAGATCATAGTTTTCAGCCCGCTGCGCTAAGCGTCGGAGGATCTGGAGGCAGTTGATTCGAAGCTGAAAGTCGCCCAGAACGGCAAGCATGTCGATGACGAGCCTTAGAGGGGTGAGACAAGAAGTGGCATGAGAATTCGGTTTTGTGGGTACCACTTTCAGTTCTTCCACAGCCGGAACAGCCTTGCTGCGGGGGTTTCGGGGCGTTTTGAAAGAGTCGACCGGTAGCTTCTTCAGGACCCGAGCTTCTTTGGCCGGATCCTTCGGAGTGGTATTATCCTTGGTGGTTTCTGGGAAGGCGTTTTGATGCAAGAGGTCGAGTGCAAGAGCGGCGTGGTGACTGAAGGCGGCGTTGTCGAGTGCCGGTGTTTGATAGAGAGCACTACAGTATGCAAGGTGGCCAGCGGCGGCCATCATTGATGCGGCGCCCTGGAGTGGCTCATCTTGTGCAAAACTCTGCTCGTGTGTGCGTTAGCTCCGGAGCATGAGTGGGAGCCCAGGAGAGTGAACACGAACGGGTGACTGAACCAAACCGAGGATCTCTTCTAGAAGTGAGGCGGCATTATCTTGGAGGGTCAGGTCGGCGTATTGAAGTTGAACAAGCAAGGTTCTCGCCCTCCTTAAAGGAAAATCGACCGGCTGATAGACGGCCAACGCTTCGTCCAGCAAGGCCCGGCAACAGGCGATGACTTCTGCTTTGTGGCTGCTCCGCTCCAAAGATTGGGTCTGGGACTCCAGTACCAAGGCTGATAGAGTGGTAGGCAGCTTCAATAACTCGAGGTGAGGTCGGAGCGAAACGGTAGCCGGAGGGAGGAAGAGGTCGAGCACGGCGATGCGAGTGTAGCGGGCGATGCACTTGCAGAGGTCTTGCCGAGATCCCTCTAGATCGGATAGAACAATCAGCTTGCTCCAGTCGTCGTGGGCGATGGCAAAGTTGGCCAAGATGGCGTGGCGGTAAGCTTCCAAGCTGGCCTTTTTGTCGCTTATTGCGTAGTATGAGGTGGCCAAAGCAGACCACCGAGCGGGCAAGCGCAGCTTGAGCTCTGAAAGACCGCTTGCCAAGCTCTCATCCGCCCGGCCAAACTGCTCCAGCGCCGAAGCCGCCATTTCGCAGGACCGCTTGACGAACGGGATGAGCTGCGAGTCGCCCGAGGTGCCTTCCGGAGCGGCTTTCATAGCCACCAGACCGATGTTGAAGTAGGCGGAGGACACGGCGCGGGCGTATTGGAACGTCTTGAAGGTCTGGTCGGGCAAGAGGATAAGCTGGGATGCCCGTTCCAGGTAGGCGAGCGCGGTGGCGATGGAGGTGGACTGGGCGAGTCGGGCAAGGAGCAGCAAGCCGTCAATGGCGCTCGCCTCGGCGTCAGCCCACTCTTGCACCTCCAAACTCTGGCTCGGCGCGAGCGCCTCCAACTTGGCCAACACCTCGTCCAGGGCCTTGCTTAGTGCCAGCTGCGTAGCTGGAGGTATTGAGTCCACAGAGAGCGCCTTATGGATGGAGGAGCGCAGGCGGTCCAGCCACCGGTCGAAGGTCGATTGCTGGCTTAGCACCTTTGACAATGCGCTGAATGTCGGTGGAGCCCCGTCTGTGCGGCAACCGCATCCTTGATAAGAGTGTCTCTATGAAGAAGGGGAGGGAACCAAGTGACGCACTTTTAGTTTTGCGGAAAACGTCCACTTCCTCTGTCAAGCTCTTCAAAGTCGGACTGGTTGCCGCCGCCGAAATTTGGGGTGGGCCGGCCAACGACATTTTGACCATAGACTGCTGTAGCGCATCGACGGACGGGGTCGACGAGGCCGAAGTCGGCTTTAGTTTTGCGAGCTGGTCCAAGACGCCTTGGTGGGCCTCGGTGCGTGCGAGCAGCGCCGGGTGCTTGGCGGCCACCAGGTCGAGCACGACTTGAACGAGCTGCGCTGGGTCTTTAATTCGGCTGGTCTCTGTTGCATCGCCGGATGCGAATCAGCTCGTTCAATGCCAGAGCCAAATGCTAGTGGCAAAGGGTGGACGAACTTTTTAAGGCGGTGGTGGACCTGATGTAGAAGCCAACGACCCGCTTCAGTTGGTCCCAAAAAGCATCCGTCCTAGCGTCAGCCTCCTCCTGCTTGGCGGTCGGGGCGGAGAGCGAGTCGGTCTGGAGGACGGCGCGGAAGGCGAAGAGGCGGAGCTGCAAGAGCGAGTCCGGGTCGTAGATGAACTTGGAGGTGGACGAGTCGATGCCGGTGGTCTGCTTGAGGATGGTGCTGAAGAGGGTGTTGAGGTAGTTGTCCAGCTTCTTGGGTCGGTCCTGCGCAGATATTGCCTGGTGCCAGTCGACAATGTGGCCTTGCTGCCCTTCCAAGACGGACACGAGCGACTTGGCCAGCATCGCCCAGTCCGTTTTGGCGTCCGTGTGCTTGATCAGCAGGCAGAACAGGCTGAACTGGCTGGCGGCGACGAGGAGCACCACGCTGGGCTCGACGTGCCCATCCGGCAATGGGTAACACAGAAACGAGGCCGGCCCGGCGATTTGCACGCCCGCCTTGGTCGAGTAGAGCGAGAGGAGAGAGCTGTAGTGGACGGACAACTCGCGCAGCGCTTGCGAGTACTGACAACACACAAAAAAGTCCAAAACAACATTGAGCTCCTCGTCGCTTCTGGCTTGCTCAGGCCTAGGGACACGCTGCTGCTCACCATTTTTAGTTCGACGAGGAGAGAGCACAGCGTTGAAGAAGCCTTCTCGACAGCGAGCAGAGGCTGCGTGTCCGCCGCCCTCAAAGCGTTCAATGCCTCGGACGCGGCTTGGGCGAGGCTCGACAGCGCCGGATCCCGCTTGGGCTGCTTGGCGGACGCTGCTAGTTTACTGAGCGCATCGTTAATCGTGCGCATGTGCCGCTTGGCGTCCATCTTGGCCAGCGAGCGTCGACGCTGGGGCCAAAAACAACAACTTGCCGAGCAACCTCGATTCGCTGCGGTGACGCTTTTATGGTTGCGGCTTGCTGCCCTTCCTTTGCTTTAGAATTGCCAATGACACGTCAGGCTAGTTGTATGCGCACCAACTGTCCTGGGCCCTAAAGCCTAAAGCACCGGTTTCTGAAAATCGCTCACTGCCAACCCGCCGAGCGACACTGACGAAACTTGAGCGAAGGCGACGAACGGCAACTGTTACCAAATGGATTTTTGCACTCTGGTCAGTTTCAACACGGCCGTCGACCTGCCGGAGGAAATGCCCTTACAAGGGCGGGCTATGGGTGAGGCTGGCTGGGGTCGAGCCTTTGCGGCGCCGAATAAGCTGAATTTGGGTCTGCGCTCAAGAGCTCTGCTGCGCCATCACCGACAGGTCTCCCGAGTGGGTCTCTCCAACCGACAGTTTGTCTCTCTACTCAAGAGAGGGCGTGCCAACAGAACCGTGCTCTGCATTGGCGGCGCCGAACAAGACGTCCCAAAGCCGGCTCCTTCGATGCGGACTTGGAGTGGTCCGCTGGTGAGCTTCCACTCCATTAGCAGAAAACTGGGCATAGCTCAAAGAGGCATCGAAAGGCCTCTCAGCGGCCGCAGCGTTCCAGCAAGCGAAGTTCGACCGCATCCCACCCAAGCGTGTAATGTCCCCGAAATTCCTGAGGCCGTGGGCAGTCCGCTGACTCCAATGATTCTCAGGTCCTCATTGTCGCTTCTGGTACTGGCGTCTTCGCCGTACGTGCCTACCGCTATTAAATAACGTGCTGGGTCTGAGCAAGTTCAAGGCCATCGCTTTTCTGGCTGTGCTCCTCGATCCCATGCAATCCCTGTCCTGGACGGCAACGGACGAGAGAGTGCATCAGGTTGCCGAAGCTCTCGGCGACGGCGACGGCATTTGGCCTCTGGCATGCAGGCTGCCGGATTTTTTAGAGTCGGTGTAGGTGATCTTCGTGACTGCAAGTGTTACGTGCGACTGAAAGATGGGTTTCTTATAGGCATTTGCGGGTGATAGATCCAGTTGGTCCGGTGGCATGCCCTTCCAGCTGGTTCGGCAGATTATTTGGTGGGCCCGCTCTCCTTGGCTCCAGCTCTGCTCACTAGAACCTCAGGCCAACGCCCTCGCGACGGGTTCCACAAGTCCGTCATCTGCGTGCCCCTGGTCGATAGACTGGAAACACAAGTCTACTCCATCGACAGGCCATTGGACCGATTGCAGCGACTTCTCATCGAAACCGGAGCTTCGGTCGTCGAGGTTCAGCAGTTGGTGGAGTCGGAGTTCGTGGACTCGTGCGTCAAAGTTTGCCAGCCGGTGGCGGGAAAGGTGGCGGCGAACGGCATGCTCAAGGCGCCACCATATCGTTGCTGACTTTGCACTTCGGAGACAGAACGCATCATACAGAGGGAGCGCTCAACCGGTTGCTACATGTTGTCATGGTCTTTTCCCTGTTCAAGAAGCACACGATCTAGGGGTGCACCGTGTTTGGGCTCTTACAGACTTATTTCGCCACAAATCGTTTGTCGTTCATAACTTGGGTTCGTCGTGTACATACCATTGCATTTATACCAAGCAAAAGTGTTCGCTGTCTCCCTTCTGTGGCCTGCCCTGCTCTTCTGAAATCTGAGGAGCGAGGGATGTCCTCGTCATCCCGCCGGCCCGAAATCCCGGCACCGCTCTCTGTTTTTGCGACTTTGGTCCTCGTCGGCCAGCCCAGCGGCGCGATGTCACATTGAATAATCACCAGACGATATGAAGATTTCTAAATCGCTGATCCAAAACGACACTTTTGAGGCTGCCCATCGTTGCCTGGCCATTTCCGAAGTCCTCTCCCTCATCGCCAGTTTTGTCGGCGCTCGGGGCTACAATTCGCAAGGGGAGAATGACTTTGACGAGGAGAACCTGCGGTCCTGTGCTGCGGTCTCAAAGTTGTGGGGTGAGCTCCCTTTCCGTTGCCATCAGATCATGGAAATCGCCGAAGGGTCGATGCTCAATCGAAACGAATAACAGCGGGCGCTTTCAGGCCCTTCTTCTATCGGGATCTGTATCTGGGGCCAGCTCTGCTAAGGACCGGAGACCCGAATCGAAAGGCGATAGGGCTCCACGACATCTTGCTTACGACTGACGCCGGCCAGCATGTGCGGTCTTTGCGTGCAAATTTCACACGGCAGACTGCAAGAGCGCGCTCAACTGCTAAAGATCAAGGGCCTCTGCCGCAGCATGTGAGGGCCTCTCATCCGATTTGCACTTTGACCTTGGTGGCGAATGCTGAACTTTTTGGAGCTGGCTCACAGGTGGCCAACATCATCATGCTCTGCCCTAACATTCGAGTTTTATTCTTATCATACGTGGATGCGGCAGCACTAGAAGACACTCTCATGCCAGCGCTTCGACATCTCACCAACCTCGACTCGGTCTACTTTTATCATAATCCTGTCCAAGGCGACCTGGCCAACGTAGTCGACATCTACGAAGATGTTTTCGCTCTGAATAAAGGCATCACCTCCCTCATCCTCCGCGCCTTTGCCTCCCCCACCGGGGCGTCGGACTTCTCAGAGGTCATGATGCCCAGCCGGAACGTGCTCGCCAGCACCCTCAACCTCAAGTCGCTGTCTTTAAAAGATTTCAAGATGGGGTCGAAAGAGCTGGCCACCTTGTTGGCCAGTCAGAACCGGCTCACCGAGCTCATCCTCTCCAAGCCCAACCCTTCCATTCTGAAGGCGACTGAAGGCCTCCTCCAAGGTCTACCCGCAATAAAGGACCGCCTTGAATCATTCACCTTGGAGAGCTTTCCACCCGGAACGGCGGTCCAGGTGCTCGCCTTGCAATTTCCGGCTCTGGCCAACCTGATGATCGAGGAGCAAAAGCTGGACCGGGGAGCCATCATCGATAGCCTGGCGCCTTCGATTCAGACTGTCAAGCTCTACCGATCTGATATGGCGGCTGCGAAGAACTCGGCTTTTGTGTCCAACCTCAAGAAGTACTGCGACCGGTTCCCTCAGAAACAGCTGCGTTCCTTTCTGGTGCGTTCGCTTCCCTTGCACTCGCTCTCTGAACGCGATTCCCACTGTATTCTCGACTGCACAGGTGCCCAAGTGGACATGTCAAGCCAAGACCGCTAAAGAGAAGTTGTCCAAGATGGCGCAGGCGCACGGCTTTCAGGTGATCTTGGAATAGCCTGTTCGTTGTATATCGTTTCTTGTACTATCCATTGCATCTCCAGAGTCCATCTCTCGAGGCCTCACCTTACCACAAATCAGATTGGCCGCTTCTCCAGACTTTTTCGAAAGCTTATCGGAAAGCTTTCCGTTCTCTGCGACGACCAGTGCTGCGGTTTTACCACTCGAAGTGACCTGCTGCTTCCTCTAGTGAACACGCAAACTCTATCGAAGCGATCCGAGGCCTGAGATCAAGATGGTTTTGAAAACTCGCCCGCTGCCTTATCCTGCCTCTCTTGATGCCAAGGCCGTCGAGGGTTTCGGTGTTGAAGTGCTGGATGGACACCCGGCTACATTCGGCGATGACGAGTGGCAGGAGATCCGTAACTTGCTGTACAAGCATGATGTTGTGCTCTGGAAGGGCGTCAAAGATCTGCCTCCCGAAGCGCAATGTTCGTCCAGTCCCACCTTTCCCGTTGCAGTCATTCCAAATGCTGATTTCATCCCTGGTGCAGACCGCTTGACCAAGGCTTTCGACCCGTAAGCCTGTCCCGATGCATTCGGGCTTGCGCGGGTCGATTGCTGATCACTTCCCGCGGCAGTGAGAGCGAGGTCTATGGCCATGGCAACAACAAGACAGGCCACCAAGCAGAATCTGTTCTGCATCCTGATTTGAAGGTGAGCCTGGTGACTTCGGATTTCAGTCCACTGCTGATACAACTTCTGGACAGACTCTGCCCAAAGTTCCGCAGGTCCAGCTTATTGTGCATCATCTCACGTAGCCACACCGGTGATTAGAGCTCACATGCCATCGTACAGGGTAACGGTGTCCCGACTGAAGAGCGAATTTGCCGCGGTCTTGATAAGCCGAAGCTCAAGTCCGCCACCCGCCATATTTTCCCCCTGCTTTGTCTGAATCATTTGACACAGGCATCCTCACCACAAAACCTTCCATAAGACCGTCGTCAGCCAGGAAGACGAGGACAAGGGCATCACCCGCTTCTATCGCTGGTGAGCACCGAAACGGCCCAAAGTCTGATTGGGCTCTGGCTGAAAGGCGCGAACCCAAAGGCACATCGACGCGGCTCTCTACAACTTGGGTCAGTCTAAAAGTCAAGCAATGGCAGCGTCGGCTAATGTCCAACTGTAGAGCCTCCTCATGTGACCACTCTGTATGCCCTGAAGGTGCCCAAGGGACCTGTAAGCTCTCCGCTCTTCTACTTTGTGATGGACAGAGCTGGATTACGACCCATCAGAATCAAACCGTGCGTTACGACGATGGCACCGGCGACGAGTTGGAAGTGCCGTTGGGAACAACCGCCTTCGTGTCCGGCAAGAAGATGTTCGACCTTTTGCCAGCAGAATACAAGAGCTTGGCTGTCCGCGGCACCGTCAAGTACAATCCCCACCCTTACGTGTGGATGGCGCCGGCCCGTGCCATGCCGACCGGTCTGGGCATCGAGACGGACGGCTTGGAGCTGCCGGACAGCGCACTGCCCCCCTTCGAAGAAGACCAGATCAAGGTCTTTCCGCTGCTCTGGAAGAACCCGGTCACCGGCGAACTTCATTTCCAAGTTCACCCTTGCGGCATTAAGGAGATGGTGCGTCGCTCCCTTAACCCACTGAGACAAGGGTTCTTCCTGACAGCACAAGTGAGAGCAGTACATTGCTCCTCTTCCGGAAGGTGCCGACAAAAAGGGAGCGCTGTTTCCGGACGGAGCTACGATCACCGACTTGAAGGAGGTCCGGGACCTGATGTACAAGATGCAGCGCCCGGCCATCGCGCCCGAGTTGGTGTACCCTCACGACTGGGAGGAAGATGACCTCGTCCTGTTCCACAACCGCGGTGGTGAGTGTGGCTCTGCCTTTCCTTTGCGTGTCCAGAATTCTCAAACTCTTCTCTCGTGCAGTTCTGCAAGTTTTCCTTCTGAGACACAACGCAAGACTCGTCCTGACATTCAAAACAGCCACACTGTCGTTGGTGCTTTTAAAGAAGGTGAGCTGGCTTTACTTTGCGACGAGAGGTGCCCTTGCTCAGCGCCCTTCTCACAGATCAAGTCCGCTGTGAGCTCACCCTCTTTCTTCCCCTTAATCATCACCTGATTGGATCAACCACAGCGTTCTGGCAATGTAACTTGGCGGCCAAAGAGCCGCCTTTGCCACCCACCGCCGAGGACGTCAAGAAGTACGCTTGAGGGAAAGGGCCTGGGAAAAGGGAACCATCCATTAGATCTATCATTATTAATGTAGTCTTGCGTAGTTGGGTATAGAAAGTTGGAACTCAAAGGCGACGACACGGACGTACGTCTTTTGATCCAACTCGAAAGGTGTTCAAAAAAATGCAAAAGACGATTTGCTTTGCTATAAAAATCCCCCAATAAAACCCCGCTATAATTGTCCATGATGATGAATGCGAAAGTAACGAATGTGTGTGTGCTAGACCGCCAGCTGTAGGTGGTGTGTGGAAGAAGTGCTTCGCTTAGTAGTCAATGCCGACGCTCATCGAGGCCTTGAAGAAGGACGAGGCGGAGAGGCTGGCTGAGAGGTGGCTGTTGGAAGCGTGGGCCGAAGAAGGGAGTGCCGAGGCGAAGGAGGAAGGCAGGCCGGAGCTGAAGGGCTGGGCGGCGGTGGGGTTGGGCGCGAAGACCTTTTCGGTGGCGGTGGCAGCTGACGGCTTGGCGCTGCTCTCGACGGCGGAGAAGGCAGAGGACTCGGGAGCGCCGAAAGCGATGGAGAAGCCAGAGGCAATCTTGATCGGGTTGGCCGTGTTGGGGACCGGGGTGACGCGGGTGGAAGTGTGCTTGGTGGAGCTGCTTGGGCGGTGGCTGGCGCTGGCGCTGTGGGAGGAGGAGTGCGAGCGGCTGGTGGAGCGGGAGTGGGAGGCGCTGTGGGAAGCCGAGGCGCTGTGGGAGTGCGACGACGAGGAGGCCCGGCTGCTGGAGGAGTGCGTGCTGCTGGAGGAGGAAGTGGTGGACGACGAGACCCGGTGGAACGAGTCGGAGCTGGAGGAGGACGAGGCGTGGCTGCTGGAGTGCGACGGGCGCGACGAGTGGGAGACAAAGGCGGATGAAGCAGACGCAGAGCCAGACGCGGCGGCCGCACGGACATAGTCAAGTTCGGAGATGACGACCGAGCCGGAGGTGGAGACGACGACGGTGGGCACGAGGGTCTCGACGATGGTGGCCGTGATGGTAGGGAAGTCGGCGACGTTCAAGAGGGAGCCGTCAACGCCCGGGACATAAGTTGGGGATGGCAGTCTGTGCGTCGATAAACCCGATGAGTTCATTTATCAACGTGAACTCGAGGGGAAAGCAAGACGCACGATGAGGAAGAGCTGGCGCCGCGAACATTGACCAACTGCCTCTTCTCGACCTTGACGAAGAGCTCGTCGGTGGCGCCGGAAGCGGGGTCGACTGGGGAGACGGGCACGAGGAGCGAGCCATTGTCCGGTGCGTAGGCTGCGAGCTTGGGGTTAACGGGCTTGACGGAGACGTCGGACTGGAAGGAGCGGATGAAGCGCTGGAGCAGGCTGCCGGCTTCGGGCGAGTCGCGAGGGACCAATCGCTTGGCGGACCGGCGTTGGGCGGTGTCCTACTCACAAATCAGACTGGCGTCTTCCAGGCAAAATTTAAATGTGAGCTTACATATCGGTGCATGGGCAGGGCATCAGCCTGGGAAGCCAAGAGGCAAGCAGTCAAAGCCAGAACGGAAGCGTAGCCTTGAGTGAGCATTTTGGGATTTTGTGTGTGTGGATGGGATGGAACAGGAGCAAGAAGCAGCAGGCAGGCATTATATAGGCAAGCAGAGGCATTCCACAAGAGAAGGCTTGAACAACTCAGCGCGCCTTCCATTGCCTCGAAGGGGAGCGCGATGGACCTTTTGGGCAAAGGTGGCTGGCGACTTGCGCTTGCCACTCGCCAAATGGCTGGCAGCAGCACCGCCCA
This sequence comes from Cystobasidiopsis lactophilus, assembly GCA_001599975.1. Classification (NCBI taxonomy): domain Eukaryota; kingdom Fungi; phylum Basidiomycota; class Agaricostilbomycetes; order Agaricostilbales; family Chionosphaeraceae; genus Cystobasidiopsis; species Cystobasidiopsis lactophilus. The sequence continues at coordinate 411,033 of BCIO01000002.1, forward strand.
CTGCCAAGAGCCCAGAACATACTGGCAACAGCATTGGCAAAGTGGCAGTCGAGGCGAGAGATGGCCAGAAGGTGAGGAAGAGAGAGGTGGCGGGCCGACTCAAATTTTCCGTTTCACGTGCAAACCTGGCCCTCCCTTTTGCTTGCCACTAGGCCTATCGTGTGCAGAATCTAGCTTTATGTATGCGAGCAAATCGCGGGCACCCCAAAGCTGCGATCTGTTCCTAGGCAAACTTGGCTTGCCGGCTTGTGCTCTTGTAAAATGCTGTTCCACCTTGCCTCGTCAGTCTTTCGCCTTGGCCACGCCATGAAGATCTTAAGCTTACTTGAGGCTTTCATACTCGAGCGCGACGCCCACGGACCGCTGGCAGGTGTCTCGCACACAGCCACCCTCCGTGCTCTGGCCTGACCCCAAAGTCCAACTGGCGGCCTCTTTGATGGCCAGCAAGTGTTAGCACGTCTGTAAGGCCGGGAAAGGGTTGAAGACGTAGTAGCCTAGTCGCATCGAAGTAGCTGTTGTGCATCGAAAATTTTTAGGGCCACCACCGAGCGCGACAAGGCGGACGAGAACTCACCCATGGCCTCGACCGGCAATGTGATGGAGACTGAAAGTAGCTCCTAGTGATCTTCGTCTAGACCAAGAACGACCAAGCTTCCTCAAGGCTTGTCCGGCTTGCCTTCCTTCAGCTGCCTGTCCAGCTCCAAAGCCCAAGCCGCCACCCCTTCTTTGGAGTACACCGCCGTCAACTTGTCCTCGTCCAGCTTTTGACTCGACGCCGAGATCTTGTACGGCTCGAAGAAGGCGAACAGCTTGAGCTTGGGCAGCTCCTCCTTGAGCTTGACTCGGAAAGTCGGCAGCTGTTCGACCATGTCTTCAGCTCAATCTTCGAAGGAGATCAGAATGAAGGAAAGACGTACATCCCAAGCATCCCACTTCGCCAAAAGCAAGAGGACGCCCGAGCCAAAAGTGCCACAGACGAGCAAGGTCGCGATGCCAAAAGCCTTGGCCGCGTACAGGCCCGCATTGAAGTCTGGCGGGCTGGCCAGCTTCTTCGGCTTGTCTTGGTCCAACCCAGATTTGAGGAACTGCCCCAAGGAAGCCGGAGCGTCGACGGCTGCCACTTCGCCTGCTTCCTCCAAGCTCGCCGCTGCAGGGTTCAGCGAGGCGCTCCTGTTGCTGAGGAAGTTGAACTGCGGCTTCTTGGCCGCTGACAGGTCCTTCAGCTTGACTTTTTTGGGCGCCGGCGCAGAGCTTTGAAGCCGGTTCATCAGAGCTTTCGTCGACCGGCCGACGACGAGCAAGCCGACGCCAAAAGCCAGCAGCGCCCCTCCGGCGACCTGCTTCTTCCATTTCCGCTGAGCTGCATCATTCTCTGATGCGACCGACATGCAGCAGCTGGAGGTTTGCTGGGAATTGGCAGTCGGATTTGGTTCGAGAGAGAGTCTTGTTTTCGTGCAGTCGCTCAGAGCCGTGACCATGCAATTGTGGCATTCATCCCTTTTATAGGCACGTATAGTTACAATTCGGTTCGAGAAAAGTTATTCATGCAGGGTCCGTCACTCGGCGAAGCAGATCTGGCAATATGGCGAATGAGCAAACCGACCGAAATGAGCTTTGGAGGACCATCTCACCTTGCGCCTCGCCAGCAAACTTTTTGAGCGATCCAGCACGGCCTGAGAGAAGCGCTTCAGTTCAAGGTCATTTCCAGCGAGACGGGAAAACCCACTCCAGGCCGCCAGGACATCCTTGAGAAGATCTCGCTTTTGGAGTCCACACACCGTGGGCTGCCAGGACTCCTCTTGCGACGCTTTGCTGGAAAGGGACGCAGCAAGTCAGCTGGATACCACGAGGCCAAAGGTGGACAACTTGCAAGTAAACAGGGCCCATCAAGGCTCGCACCAGCTCCTCGGCCTTGTTTCGGAAGCCGTCCGAGCCCAGGCGCGAAGCGTACGCCAACAGGTGCGCCTTGTACTCCGCAGCAGAGTCCAAGGCTTCGCTTGCGTTCAGGCGGGTCTCGAGGTGGCCCAGAGTCATGGCCGCCGTCCAGTCGTCTTGCTCGCCCAGCTTCTTCATCTCCTCGCCCTCCACCGTCATGTCCACGTCTTCGCTGTCCGCTGGGCGCAGGTTGTAGTGGAGATCGACAATAACGTCGTTGGTGATGCCCTCCAGAGCCTTGACCACGCCGCGGCCGGCCGCAATCTTGGCGCGGGTTCGGCCCTCCCAGAACTCGGAGCCTTTGCTCCACCACGGATCCGAGATGATCGTCCAGGCCAGAAGCAACAGGTTGTAAGAGTAAACGCGGCCATTGGAGAGGGTGATGACAGGCGCGCCGTTAGGTCGGATGCGAGCTGAGCGAACCGTCAGCAGATCATTGTCTGGGTCGGCCGCCGAGTCGAAGAGATCGGTGACGTGGACGGGTGGACAAGCTGAGGTGCCTTTGACAATGTTCCAGGCGTGCAGGCGTCCACGGGCAGTGATGGCCAGCAAGAAATTGCCGGCAGAGTCCAAAAATGCGCAGGGCGCGTCGAGGCACATGGCCGGCAATACCCTGAACGGCCAAGCTGTGAGATTCCGAAAGAATCCTGCTATGAGTGGAAGATGGTCCTACCGTCGTCCAGCTGCGGAATAGACGACCAACCCGCCGTCTAGCATGCTCACAGCGCCGAAAGCACCGTTCCAAGTCGCGCACACAATCTTGTGCTCGAGGTAATCCAGCCACATTGTCTTTTCGACTTTGTCCGTTCCCGGTACCAAATGGGCCACCTCGGAAGGGCGGTGACTGCCGGACTTGAAGTTGCGGATTTCGAGGATGTCGGTGGAGGTCGAGGCATCGTCAGGGATGCCCACGTCGGAATCAGTAGTCTCCCTCGCGCACACTTTGATGTAGGTTTTGACAGGCGGGACCGCCAGGCGAGATTCTGAGCCGTCCGGAAGCGAGGGAATAAAGGCTGGTGCAATCTCCTCCACCACAATCCTCTCCCGGTCTCGCCCGCCACCAAGCGTTGGCCCGCGGACAGTCCGGTTGTGCTTGGGAAGCTTGACGGCAAAGTCGGTCTCCAGATTGGGAGGCATGGAATCTCGAGCTGCGGAGGAGGAAGCGAAGAGTGGTGGTTCGTCAAAGGCCATGTTGGCCGGTCGTTTGCCCAGTCGCATTTGCGAGGGGGAAGGCGGCCGCGAAGGCATTCTGGGTAAGAGAGAGTTGGCACCGGAAGGAGCGTCTTGAATGGGTGCGCTGGTGAAAGGGTTAGAAGCGGGGATGTTGGAGGCAGTGGCGAAGCTGGCGCCAGAGATGCTTTGTTGGGTTCGCATTTTGGAGGGCGAAATTGAAGAGGCGGTAGTGACCGCAGGGAAGTGCACCGGTCCATTGCTGGCGCCAGTAGGGAAACTTTGTTGTACGGCAGGCTGCTGCAGGCCGGCCACAAAGGAAGGCTGAATCCGCCTCTTGCCGTTGGGCATGACGGTAATCTTTTGGGGCTGTGGCGGTCCAGGTGGCACCACTGTGGCCGGCGCAGGCTGGGAAGCAGCCGCCACAATGGGGATAGCGCGGGCGGGCTTGACAAAAGCCCATCGTTCGAGGTGGAACTGCTCTTTGGCGCCTTCTGGCGCTGGGACAGTCGCGCTGGCGGTGCTGAACTCTGACAAATCGAAGGTGAAGACGCCGACGTGTCCTTCACTGGAGCACGCCCACAGCTGTTTCGAATCATTGCTCCACTGCAAGTCGAGGATATCGCGCTCAAAGACATCTTGGATGACGACGAGAGGATAAGAGATGGCGGAGCTCCAAATGGAGATGCTGCTTCGAGCGGCGAGCGCATAGACGCCCACAACGTTGGTTCCTTCAGTGGCAGGCCTTTTCGGGTCCTTGAGGAACATGATGGGCGAATAGGCGACGCATGTGACGATGTTTTGGTGGCCGACGATGCTTGTGGTGGAAGTGAAAGTGTTCCGGTCAATGACGCTGGCCACAAATACCGGTCCGTTCATCGAGTTGGGCGCGATCAAGAAGGAGCCGTCCGGCGACCACCTGTCTTCACGCCTCAGACAATGCTCCAGACATGGAGCCACAATGACTCACGCCGGTCTGTAAAACCAAATGGAGGAGTCTCTCGGTGCGTCGTCAAACGGGTCGGTGACATCGGCCGCCAGCGACCAATCCGTCGTGTCCCAAACCTTCAGGGTGCGGTCGCTGCCCTGGTGACGAGGCCATTTTCAGCTCTGAGATGCAGTTAAGGACATGAACAGCTCCGCACCTGACTGGCCAGGAATTGGCCCACAGGATCGAAAGCGAGACCTTGGATGATGCCCTCGTGGATGGCCAGTTTGCGCAAAGGCGCGAATGTGGCCCCATCCCAGATGAGCACCATCGTGTCCTGGCCTCCGCTTGCTAGAAAACGGTCATCGTCGCTCCACGCCACGGAGAGGATGTCGTTTTCGTGGCCCGCAAGGAGCCGGACCGCCTTCCACACCTCGACATTGACATCCGAGCTGCCCCAGACCTTCCGGTTGGCTTCGCTGCCGCTCTGAAGCTCCCAAATGGCAAGAACACGGTCGTCCGCCCCAGAAGCGATGTATCGACCGGCGGACGAAAAGCGCACACACATGATGGAGCCATTGTGCGCCGTGCCTGTGAATAGCAAGCGCTGGGTGCTTTCAACCGCGTCCTTCTCTTCTGAAAGTGCTGCCTCTGTCGACCACACTCGGAGCTTGGTGTCTTTGCCGGGGCCAATGAGCTCCAGATCGCGTTTACCATGCCAAAAACAAAAGTGCTCACCCAAACCGCCCGTGGCAATCTTAGAGCCGTCTGGGTGTGGCGACACCGATGCGATGGGTGTCAGTCGGTGTTTCTCTGACTTGTCATCGGGGTGTTTGATCCAGTCGCACTGAGCGAAGCGCATGTCGCACAAATCGTCGTCGCGGCGCAAAACTCGCTTCGACCTCGACGTCGAGCTCATGCCTCATGAAGTTGCCCAAATGCGTGGTACTGCTTGGTTGTAATACGCCTTGCCGGGACCTACAACCTCCGTCCATTTTTTGCCCATTGTCGATGCTGTCTTGTGCGATGATTGCGATTGACACTTTCGAGTTTGCGTTGGTGTCTCTTGATGGCCTCTTTGACCGTGACTTTTTTACTCTCAGTGCTACAACGAGACTCTAGGAACACTAGTGCCCAAGGAGAATCCCACGGAACCCGTCGAACGGGCCGCAGTGGCAACGGCGCGGTATTTCTGCTGTTCTGTGTCCGTTAAATGCGAAATTCGTTCGGGTCACTTAGTCTGGTTCGATAACGTAGTCTTAAAGTCATTCTCTCAACAAGGACAGCGGTCACCAGGGGGCGTTAGGCGCCGCGCTCTTTGAGCCGGAGCTGAGGCTGTATTGATCGTGGCCGCGTTGGAGTTGGAGCCTCGACTTTTCAAATCCGCCTTTGATAAGCCCATAGTTCTTCGGAACCGCTCCTTCGTGTCCTCCTGGCTTGGCCGACTTCGATTCCGCGCCGCGCCATCACTCCCGCCTTTCCAGCCCTCAAATTCTTTTTGCTCCCTTCGACCAATCAATGATACCTCCTGCGCGGGTTGTTATTAACACTTCCACCGATGAACAACATCTTGCTCAACCATTCGCTTTTTGCTACTTGCTCCCAGCAAAGCAAAAGTCACTGGCTCATTTTTTGCCACCAAGCCTGTAAACAAACCACCCCTTCGCTTGCCGCTTGTTGCTGTCTAATATCAAATTTACAGCCTTTGACAGACGAATCAGCATCAAGCATGGCTCACTACAAAGCTCGAACATGGGCGACAAACTTCCGATTCAACCTTCGTTTATTTGGTGCGATCTGCGGCTCGTTCAAAATGCACCTCTGTGTTTAAGAAGGAGGAGGATGCCTTGGGCCAGGGTGAAGACTTGATCACGCCGGGCGCCGTCGTGTTGCTTCGAGGCGCTAGCTCCCAACTCTCAATTCTTTCCTTTTGTAATAGTCGCGTTAGCTTTTGAAACAATCTTATCTAGCGTGTCATATATATATAAAATCACTTTGGTTGCCCGAGAGCGGCTTTCGGATGAGCGTTTGAGGCTCGACGAATGTTGGCAGGCTGAGGGGACTTCTCGCTCGACCCCACTTGATGTGGGCCTTCTGAGCCGCCCGTTTAGCTTTTCGTGCAATGAAAGTTGAGTGTTGGACACCTTGGGAGGCAGAAGTCTGGATTGGTGGCCCGCCCTCTCCAACCTGGGCCCAGCGCCTTTTGCCACCGCTCCACCAGTTCAGCTCTACGAGATGGCCTGGTTGCTTGGTTCCCTTTCAGCCTGAGTCGCTTCTAGTACTCGTCAACAAGCGCTACAGTGCTCCACCGCTCCCACGGCTTCCTCCCTGCGCTCAGCACCGACTTTGTCGAGGCCTAGCCTGTCGCCCGTTTTGGAAGGCAACAGCTTGACCTAAATGCCTTTCACCCTGCTCGGTCTCTTTTCTATTCAACTGTTTGTCTCTGTGGATCGGCTGTCGGAGCTGCTCCGCTACCACACCAAAAGAGAGCGGCATGCTCCGGACCGAGTGTCTTGTCAACGCCGCCTAACTCGATCCAGCCTAAGACTTTGACCCATCTCAAGGTGCTCAGAGCTCTTAAGGATATCTTCAGCCGAAGACTCGGGCATTCTAGAGCTCGACCTCGACTGACTCTGGACTCTTCTGCCTGCCCAACTAAAGTCAAGAGCGCCTTGGCCGACAGCAGCAATCAAGTCTGCAGCGCAGTCTCCAATCATTCAATAACAGTATAGCGTGCTGTTTCTGCTTTATCGACTATGGCCGTGCTTCCTGGGTTCACGGGTTTGGTTCTTCGCCGGTGCTCGCAGTCCATTCTTAAGCCGGTGCGTCTCGTTTGCGCAATCTTTCGCACACACCGGCTTACAAGATAGCAGTTACATTTACTTCACCATGTCTCGTCGCCTGGCTGGCAGGTGGATACCTTCTCGATGGCGGCAAGATCGTGGTCCGTTCAGCAACGACAATCTGCTCGTGGCCCTCCGTCATCCAGCTCGCCCTCGTACAGCCTCTTCAAGACGGAGATCTTGGGCCTACAAAGCACGCCGCCAACCTCCAACTGCAAATCTTACAGCTGACCGACTGGCATAGCCACTCAGTTCTCGATGCGTGAAGCTCGTCATTTTCCGACACACGACTATGATCAGTAATGTTCCAACCTTCTTCATTGTTATATCACCATGTCGTGGTGCTAATCGACCAGCTGATGGCAGTTCTACTACTTGGATTCGCTTGCTATGCACCAATTCGTAAGTCTTGGCTTTCAAAGTTCGGCGCAGCGCTCATGATTCCAGTCTGATGTTGGTCTGACAGATCTCAGCATGGCCAGAGGACGCCTCTAACGAGTTGTCGCCTCGGGTTCGCCACCGTCGCTTAGCTAAAGGGGAGGGGTCTGGGAACTTTTTGGGCGCCTAAACCCTTTTTCTTCCTCCAACCCCCTCGTCTCAAACGCCTCTCTCTCTCTCTTCTCCTCTCTCTCCTCTCCTCTCCACCATCATCACCGCCCAGGGTATCTGTTTTTTACGCGTGGCTTTGCTAGCCCAATTGCACATGATGTCCGTTTCTCTGGCGGCCGGCTGTGGAGTGGTGCCCAGCCGCGCCTGCACATCATTCCTTTCACTTTGGGCAGCACAAACAGCGGCGAAGTAGTGGGAGACCGCCCTCCATGCCCGTGTTCATTGCTGCCCAACGCGGCGGCGGCCTGGATGCTTGACTGGGGCTTCCAACTGAAGAGACGGCGGCGAGGGGAGTTGGAGTTGGTTTATAGTGCGCATTTGAAGGCGGAGGGACGGCTTGGGATCTTGGGATGGAAGGACAATGTTTGGAGGGAGAAGGGACAGGGGTCACGGGCGCCGGCGCGTCCGCCATCGAGATTGCCAAGGGCGCGCTCGCTTGTTCGCCTTTCGCCAGCCTCAACCACAGCCATCGCTTCCCTACAGCCCAGCCAGGCGCCTCCAAGCCCAGTCAAAGGCACCACCAAGCTCAAGCAAGTGCGCAAGTCCCTGCCCCCTTGAGTGACAGCGTCGGTGCTCACCTTCTGGCTCTTGACTACAGACCAACATGGCTGAGAAGATGATCATTGTGGACGATCGCTGGACTCAGGCGAACCAGGCCGTTCAGTTCAACGACTCGGACGAGGAGAGCTCGCCAGGCAAAGAAGGCAGCGACAGCGGCGGAGGTGCGCTCTCTTCCTCGAAGTCCTCGTCCCAGCACGATGCTGACCATTGGGTCCGCGCGCACAGACATGAAGCAGGGCAGATTGGCGGCTAGTGGAGACGCCCCTCAGCCCGAGCCCGAGACGTTCGTTGAAGTCGAGCGCGGCCGTGCGTTTCCTCCCTCCCTTTCAAGAGACAGCTCGAGCATACCGAGCTCAATGGCCCCTTGCACACAGCAGCGACGCCTACCTCGTCGCCCTCCGAAGGATCCAACACCTCCAACAGCGGCCACCAGCCTCGAGGAGTCGATCAACTCGGTGCGTTTTCTTGTTTCTTGACTGATCCACCTTGGGACGGTCGCTGACATGCTGCTCTCGAAACAGCCCCGGTCGCCCCCGAAGGCTATGTCGCTCCGCAATACGACTCAGATTTCAACTTGATTGGTGAAGGTGCGCGAGTCTTGCTTTCAAACAAGCTCGCGCTCGAAGTCTGATCTTCCAGCTGCAACCGGACAGGGTTTGCCTCGGATGCTACGGGTGGCGACACCTCCGCCGAGCTGTCTGACCAGTTTGCCAACACGAGCTTGGAAGATGAGGTCGCCTCCAAGGACGGCGGAGACCCCAAAGGCAAAAAGAAGGGTGCGCTCTCATTCTGACCTTTGCTCATTCTCGAGTGAAGCTCATTCTCGAGGGCCCTTTCACAGCTCTCGATGTCGACGTGGCCGAGCCTGCCTCCAATGTCGACGATCAAGCCGCTAGCCCCAACAAGCGCAAGCGCGAAGGTGCGTCCTCACTCGTCCTCCTTCCCCGTCCCTGATTGAGAAGCCTTATTTGCATCACAGAGTCTCTCTCGCCCACCGCTGTTGCCCGCATCGGCCCGGCCAAGATCGATGTCGGCCCTCACCAGCCGAATGGTGGGTCCGAGGGTCTAAGGAGACTTTCCCCTTACTGATGTAGCTCTACTGAGGCCAGTTGACATCAAAGTCCACCCGCACAAAAAGACCTTCACCGACATCAAGTCCGAGCCCAAGGAGGCCAAAGGTGCGATTGAATCCCGACTTTCGCGCATGGTGACTGCTGATCGCTGATGTCAACAATAGAAGCGGTCGATGACACCTCGGATTCTACCGACAGCGAGGACGACTCAAAGTCGAGATCGTCCGACGACTGGCCCTCGTTTTCCCCGTCGCCGCCCCGCGCCCCCTCGCCCGTGCCGGAGGTCTTGCTGCCTCGCACCGCTCGCTGGCCCATCGCCGACCTCAACGCGCTTGTCCGCTCCTTGCAGGAGCTCGCCACAAACAACGATCACTACACCGCCGCCATGTTGTACGGTGTGGCTTTTCCCAAAAGCAAGCCATACTCGATCGAGGACACCATGCGTCAAATTCTCTTGCTCTACGAGCAGCGCCCCGAGGTCTTCGACAACCTGGGCTCTGATCTGTGGAACCCTCGACTGGACGCAATGCTGTTCGTCGAGGTACTCGACAAGTACAACGGCGTTGGCAGTTTGGTCAACTGGGCGCAGGTCGCTCAGACCTTGGACATCAAGGGCGTCAGCACAATCGATCTGTTGGAAAGGTGGCACGGTCATCTTGCTCTCGGTGAGCCTTGACTCCTGTCGTTGGGCTGCATCTGCTCATCACTGTCGCTCAGACTTTCCCAAGTTTGGTAAATTCAGCGCCCACCAAAGGAACACCTTCACTTTCATGGAGGAGAAAGGTCAAGGCATTTACCTTATCGCGCATTGTATCCCCAACCGAAAGCAAAAGAATGTCATCAAGGACAGCAGGAGGCGCGGCTGATTTGTGGGCATCCTTGCGCTGTACCCTATCCCAGGTCTCCTTTTTCTCTCTCTCGTGTCTTGCATGAATTTCGCTGCGAATGCCACAATTCGAGCCTCGAGGCACATTGCGGGCGACTGCTCCGTCTCTTGAGCTCAAGGGTTTTTCACTTCGCCTTTGTTTCTCAGCCATTTGGCACGATTTGATCTCAGAAAAGATTTCAAACAGGGTTTGGATGCTTGCTTGAGAGGTTTTCTTGTGTTATCGAGCCGCTACCTTCAACTTGCAAGTTTCCGCTCGGAGTGGGTTGCAACGATTTTCGAAGAATGCTGCAGGATTTATGCGCTTGTCTCTGCCCGATCGCGTGATTGTCGAGTCTCATTGCCTTTGTGATTCGTGTCATGGACGCCGAGGCTGTGGCGCGGCACACTTGCACCTGAAAACCTCAATTTTTATGATGCAGCCGTTAGCCAGCTTCAGTTTGCAGGCGCAACTAGAGTGAACTTTGTTTTGTCATTCTTTGCTGGATCAATAACGTAGGTGTAATTTCGTCACAACGCACCAAATGGACCGCGGGCACCAGGGAGTACTCGCAGCCGCGCTCTTTGAGCTGGCTCGGGCAAGGCTGGACTGATCGTGCCCGCGACGGAGCTGGGGCCTATTTCCAAATCCACCTTTGGAAAGTCCAGAGTTCTACGGAACCTCTCTGTTATCGTCCTTCCTCAGCTCGCTTCTTTTCCGCTCCTTCATGTGCCATCTCGACCTCCCTTCCTCTTTTTTTTTTGCTCCCATCGACCGTTAAGGCCTACCTTTGCACTGGCTGTATTTACACTTCCATTCAAAACAAGTCTCGCACATTCCTTTGATTTTGGCGCCTGCCTCCAGCAAGGGAACTCGGCGTCTCCAATTTTTGCCACACAGCCTGCAGAAAGTTCTTCCCTCCATTTGCCGCTTTTTGCACTCGATATCAGGTTTACAGCGTCCGAGAGTCAAACGACTATCAATCATCGCTCAATACAAGGCTCGAGTATGAGGTGGCACCTTTCGATGCGGTCTTCGCCTATTCGGTTTGACCTTTGAGATCAGATCAAGTGCCTCTCTATGCCTAACAAAAGATCAGAGTGCGTCGTTGTAAGCCTTCCTGAACCACTGGCATTGGATCGCCACTGACATTGTAGAGATAGCGCCCTTCGAAACTGGGTTTGCCTCACAGAAGAAGCGGGCCAGCTTCATTCGTAATGCATGTAGATGTGGGTGAGGCAATCTCGTGTCTACAAATGATTGATAGGAGTCTGAAGGAGAAGTCCCCCGCAAGCTTCCACTAGGTGAGTGCGCGTCTCTGACTTTCAGTTCCGGCCTTCATCTCATCGCCTCATCACATCGTAGGTGGTGTGTTTACAAATAACTTTTGGAGTCTTTTGGTTGACTTGGCTTCATCGACTACGTGGACTTGTATTTCAGAGGCAACCGCCCTCGTCCGACAGCATCCCACCCAATGTTGCCCTCTTGCACTTGTAGATCCGAGAACACCAATGAAAGATATCACACATATTGTCCATTTTAAGCTGAGTCATCGCCTGCCGCTAGCTCGACCTCTGTTCCCCGTCATAGCTTGGGAGGCCTTGCGAGCGAGAGCTTCAGGAATGCCTTCTTGGAATGCCATGAGACCAACCTCGCGGTCACTTTCAGAGGTGATCACAGAGCTGTGGGCTCGCCCGATGAGACGAACAAAGCGGGGTGGCTGATCTTGTGGTTGACGTCCAACTTGCCATGCATCAAGTCTCCCTCTGGAGCGAAGTCGACTTGCCCATGAACCGTCCCAGGCTTCCTTCTAGATCCCATGAGAGTAGAGCTGCGTTCTAGGCTCGAGCACTGGCCAAAGTAGAGGCACCGTCCATTTGGCGCAAGAGTCGAAACCGGGGGTTTCACGAAAGCAATGCCGAACCATGCGTTGAACCACTGTGGTACGCTCAAGTCAGACTGGGAAGTGCATTGTTGAATGGAGAGGGTTACCTGGACACCGTGCAATCCAAGGATTTGCCCAATGAGGTAGAATTAGACGAAGCTGTACATGATCCCGATTCAGCCTTGCTTCACATGCACGACAGTGATGAGTATCGACCCACTTAATACTGACTGCGACCTCCAACCAGACAAAGGCAGGTGATTCGGTCTTGAGCGTGATATCAACCTGTGGCGTGGTCGATCAAATCAACTGTGTGGAAGCCAGAGCTGGAGTGTCAGGTCGACTCACTGCACTTGTTGATGTGTCTTGCCATGCTCTGAGAACTGCGCTAGCCGTCGACTTTAAGCCAACCTTGCCTGCGCTAAAGTGAGAGGTCCGGCACAAACGCATTGTTCGAAGACTGGGGCCAGCCCCCCCGCTTCAGCTGTATCCCATGATTTGCAATGTAGCAAAACCAACTCACTTTAGCAATCAAAGAACCTTGAACACTTGAGAGGCTCGATGGTCCCACTCCTGCAAAGCGAGAGTTGAGCGCTAGCCTCTTCGGCCCGAACCACAAAGTCCTCACCCACTCATCAAGCACTGCTCATCCAATGAGCACTATCCAAGCCCAGTGCAAAGCCACAAATGAAGCCTCGGAGACTTTTCAAAGCGCGCCACCCAGCAACAAACACCTTGTCGCCTTGCCGCTCGACCTCGTCAGAGTCCTGAAGCAATCAAAACCTTGGCTTTCGTAGGTGCGCATCACTGGGCGTCCGAGAGACACGCGCGCAGCGCAAGCCACAAGTCCATCTCGGCTTGGAGCTGCTGGCCAAAAAAAGCGGGAGCAGAGCCCAAGGCAAGAAGAGCCACAACCAAAGAGACATTCTGAGCCTTTCGGTAGAACGCGACTGCTAGATGCAAAGCCAGCCAAACAAAAAGGCCAAGCAGAGAAGCGCGCCAGCTTGGTGCCACACAAAAGAAATCGATGATGGCCCGCCGCCGCCTTCGCACAGACCTCCTTTGGCCTTTGGGATCAGCTGAGGGGATGAATTGGCCTCACTTTTGCAATCCGCCCAAGACTGAACTGGCCAGCAAGCTTTTCGTGGTTTCTGTTGCTGGATGCGCTGCTGCTCTGAGAGCGGTGTCGAAGCGAGGACGAGCCGGTCTCACCGTCGAGCTCCTCCGTCTCTCTCTCTGCTGGACACGCTCAGACGCGCGAAGGCCAGCCATTAGGTATCGGCCATTGAACAAGGTGTCGAAAGAACAAGGTGCTGAGCAGCGCTTCACAAAACGAAGGCCACGAGACGCTTCCCTGCCTTCTCGCCTTTGTTCTGCGCTTCTTGGGGTCCTCGCCGCTCGCTCTTGTCCGTCTCCCACCATCCACTTCTGCAAGCTTGGCTCTGGTCTCTCCGCCTTAACCCGGGGTTGCTGCACTGAACACTCTGGTCGCTGTGTGAAGCCGCATCTTGAAACTCGCTCCGCTGCGACGAGAAGTTTCGAGCGCAGGTGAGATGGCTGACGAATGCCTCTCGACCTCCTAGGCCGCGCTAGTTCCTGACACTTGAGCGTTGCACACAGACGACCAAGCCCGGCTGCCTCTGCTCCTTGGCCTGCCGCCTACTAAAAAGTGAGCGCTCGCCGCCACCAAATCGGTTTGACAGGTCGCTGAGCTCACCACTTCCACTTTGCGCGCGGCAGGCAACAACAACAACGTCTTCGACTTCTTCCCTCTCCTCTCCACTGGTGTGTGTGTTACTCTGGCCCTGTGCAAACTAAATCTGTGAGTGGCGCCGCGCTCGAGTCAAGTTTGCCGGAACCCAAGAGCTGACAGCTGGCCAGGCCGTTTTTACGATCTTCAAGTGTTGTCGACGACCTCCATTAACGAACCTCGCGACGACCCGAACCTGCTTTTTGGGGTATTTTGAATCACTTTTTGGGAACCTTTTGAATACGTGAGTGCGCCACCGCTCGTTGCCCGAGTCACCGTTTGGCCTCGGAGACTGAGCGGCCCAATTGACGCCACAGGAACGCGAACTATGCAGAAATCCCACTCGTTCGCCAACCTGGCCGCCCAAGCGAAGCGGGGACCAGGCTCGAGCGAGTCCGAATCCGGCGACGGCCTCGAATCCGGTGCGACCTCGCCCAACACCGTGTACACCTCGCCGGACCACGATGACCTTCGCCGCAAGTCTCTGCAAGACCCCTTGCCCCTTCCTCCTCCACACTGGGTCCAGCACCATCACGGCGCCGAGGAGGACGACCTGGAAGGTGGCGGTGCCGAGGAGCTCGGTGGTGGCGCTTTACGTCTTCGAACCGACTCCATCTCCTCCGAAGACTCCTCTTCCAACGGCGACGGCGAGCGCATCCTCCTCCCTCGCTCCACCCAGACCTTCAAACCCTCCCCCCACGCCCAAGAGTTCAAGCCCTTGCCCGCGCCGAGCACCACCGGCAGCTCCAGCTCCAACTCGGACCACCACCAGCAAGGCCAAGAGGGCGGTGGCAGCACACCCGGATTGATCGACTTTGACTCGCCCGACTCGCCCGCTTTGCCGCACACGCCGGACCTCAAACCGCTGGGCCTGCTGTTCGAGCCGCACACCGCCTACCCCCAGTCCGAGTCGGCCTCCTCTCCCACCGCTTCCGAGCTCAACGGCGGCACCCTCCAAGGTGGCACCTACACCGCCCGGGGCGAGCGCTTCGATATTGCCGACGACATCCTCAAGCTCCAGATCTCGCCCTTGCAGCCCAGCCTGCCCTCCCCTTCGGTCCCTTACCCCAGGCCCAGCTCGCCCGGCCAGTCCCCTACGGCCTCCAACAAGCTCAACTACGCCGCTCGACCTTGGAGCCCGTCGCCTTTGCGTCACGAGCAGCGACCTTTGTCCGCCGCTACCGCCTCCACCGTCACCCCCGGCCCCAACCTGCCCCGCCACCGCCCAGAGGACTTCATCACGCCTAGCCACCACCATCCTCAGGCTTGGCAGCAGCACGGGCAGCAGCCTCGCAGCCCCAGCGGCTCGTCCGAGGGCGAGTTGGCCAGGCAGCGATTGGCCAGCTTGGAGCCTGGCGAGCCCAATGACTCGTTCCCCTTGGCCGCTTTCGCGCACTGGCAGCAGCAAAATACCTCGCCATCCTGGTCCGCTGTCCCGCTCGCCCCCGAGCACGGCCTTGGCGCTGCTCATCAAGCTCGCGGTGGCGGACGACATCAAAGGCAGGGCTCGACCGACTCGGCTTCGTCCAGGGCTTCCAGCGTCGGCGTGTTTGACCTCCAGCCTGGTATGCCTTACCACAACCCCAACACCACAGCCGCCACCGCGTCCTTGCGCCAGTCCGCCATCCAGACCGTCTCCCGCCGATCCCACCACGGCCACAACTCAGGCCCAGGATCGGGCGCCAGCTCCCAAGCCCAGAACTCGCCCGAGCCGCCCCTCACGGCTTTGCCGCCCTCTCCGACTTCGCTGCACTACCAGCAACAGCCGCTGTATGGCGGTGACCGAAATGCCGGCAACGGAGGTGGTGGCTACTCGGCGCCGGCGATGGAAAGGCACTACTCCCGCCCCATGCAGCAGCACCCCCACCAGGGCGGCAACAACAGCTCCCAGCGGGTGCTCACCGCTTCGGACTACGGCTTGATCCCCGGCCCCAACGCGCTCTTGCCGGGCGCTCGCTTGCATCAACCCCAACCCCAAGCTCCTCCCCCTCCGCCTCCTCAGCAGCAACAGCAGGTGGACCCATTGACCTCGCTCTACCAATTGTCGCTTGGCCAGTTGGCTACAAACCCCTTGTTCGCTGAGAACCTCCTCCGGCTCGCCGCTCAAGCCTCTCTTGCCACCCACGCCCAGCAGCAGCAAGGCAACTCGCCTTTGCCACCCATTGCTGGCCCCAACCAGGGCGGCCCGAGCGCCAATAATCGCAAGCTGGCTTTGTATAAGTGAGCGGCCTTTGCCACTTTAGATTGATTTGGCTTGGTGCTGAGAATCTTCGAATTGCAGGACGGAATTGTGTCGATCGTGGCAAGAGAAAGGATCCTGTAGATACTCGGTGAGTCCTCTGACCTGTTTGTCGGAACCGGCGCAATCGCTGACCCACATCGCGGGGTGCACAGACCAAATGTCAATTCGCCCACGGACCTGAGGAGTTGCGAACTGTCAATAGGCACCCCAAATACAAGACCGAAGGTGTGTGTCTGCGTTTGGGTATTGCTGTGGGAGGATGTGGTGCTCAAGTCAAGCACCCGGCCACAGTCTGCCGCACTTTCTGGCGCAATGGCGAATGCGTACGTTCCTTAGGCCTCCCAATCCTCAGGAAAAGCGGACTGATGTCGCCGGCAGCCATATGGAATCCGCTGCTGCTTCATCCACACTTCGGTGGTGCGTTCTTTTCGGTCCGGTTCAAACTTCGTGCTCAATGTCATTTACATTCACACAGCCCGGCAACCTGGCCATCTCCACCACGCCGGCCTACGATATCACGCTCGGCCCCGACCGCGGCAGGTTGGACACCAACGAGCCCACCTCGCGCCTTCGCCAGCGCCTGGGCAGCAACAAGCCCGAGCTCGGCGACCCAAACAAGACGAACTTTGGCCCCTCGGTGCAGTCCTACATGAGTGCCGGAGGCCAAGGCAGCCCGTACGCCTCGACCGCCCTCAACTCGTCCACCAACTCGCCGGATGGCCACTCCCGCTCCTCGAGCGCCAACAGCCAGCATTCGGCCCCCTTCCTCGATGCCGCCGCCAACCGCCGCTACGGCTCCTCCTCCTCCATGCACGCCGCTCCCCATCAGCACCAGCAGGACGAAGGCGGCCACCACCCGTTGCACAACATGCACAACTCGGGCCTCAAGATTGACCTCTCCCTCAGCCAGTCTTGGAACAAGCCGCAGCAGCAGCCCAGCGCCAACGACCCTTGGGCTAGCGCGACCACCCCTCTGTCTAGCGGCGCTCCTCCCTCTAGCCACACCCACTCGCTCGACGAGTTTGGCACAAGCTGGGCCGACCGCAAGAACGCGTTGCGCTTCAGCTCCCGCCACTCGTCGAGCACCAACAACGTCAACGGCCACGACGGCCTGTCCCCTTACACCCCCTCGTCGGCCCAGCCCATCGACGCCTCCCCTTACTCGTCGACCAGCACCTCGTCGGCTTCGCCCTCCAAGTTTTTCAGCCCCACCACCCTCACCTCGCCCTGGACGCCCCTAACGCCAGCCGAGATGATGGGCAACGGCAACGCCTCTCCCAGTGTTATTGCCTCCCCCATGTCCAAATTCCAACCGGCTCCGATCGGCAGACCAGCCGGCGCCGACTCCTCCCCTCCCAGGTCGCAGGACGGAGGCTTGCGCTCCCAAGCCAACTACCTCCGCAGCCTGGTCGAGGATGAGGACGACGTCACGCTGACGCCTGGTCCTCGAGCCTAATCACACCAAGCACTTAGGTGCGCTGCGCGACTTTCTCGTTCGTCAAGTCGCCGCCCTATTATTGGTAAGTCTTGCCTTGCCCTTCGACGTGTCTCTCCCTTGATTCTTATGCCGCCACATGGTCTCATCGCAGACAACCCGCTTCTTCAACCTTTTGGAACAGTATGCTCCAGAGCCGATAACCGCAAGCTTGTCGTTCTTGACGCACTACTTCTTATCCCCCTTCTGCACCCTTCTGTTTCTTCCACCTCTTACGAACGACTCCAAACGAAAACGAAATCCGAAAAAAATCACCCTTGCTGTATTCGATGTCGATAATCCAACCTTGCTGTGCCGTCCCTTCGAAGCATTTCTCCCCCCTCAGCCTTTTCACTCCATCCCCAAGAAAACTACCACTTCACTTTCGATACCCTTCCCACAAAAAGGGCCCGGGCGACCCTCAGTCGCACCAACTCGGCCCGCCACTCTCCCTCCACTCCAGTCTGTTTTCTTCGGTGGACTCATTACACCTATTTCCAACCTTTTCAGTGCCCCTAGAATACTCTCCAAGAGATGGGAAATCTTCAAGAGGAGGAGGTCAAGTAGGCGCGCTCTGCGATGGTGCAGCACACCACCAATTCCTGTTTGAGATAGGAACGCTCTCGCAAGGCGCAGTATCTTTTCCTTCCTCCAGTGTTTGGCTGCGCTTTTTCAAGTCTCATCATTCTGATGCATTGTTTCCCTTGCTTTGAACTTCCTTCTTTAACGAGCTTCTCCTTTTATTTCTCCTCACTACCAAAGCCACTTTTCACATGCAATTATAGCGAAATAAACTTATAAAAAAATCGCGGGACTCTCGGCTCAGCTTGAGGAGGAGCAATTCAAATGTTAGAGCGACGACACAGTCGTTCCGGGGTCGTTCAAAAGTTTCCGCGAGAGAAGGTTGCTACATAAGGGATCGCTTTTAGACAGCCCTCTGCTATCGTCACACCAGCGCAAAGTCCAGCTCGTACAGGCTGCTGGAGTCAGAACGGCTGCCCTCGTCTTGTTGGCCCAGAGCCTGTTCCATATCGAGACCGACCAGCAACGCCACGTCCGATTGCTTGACGGAGATGCTGCTGGAGGCCACAGGAGCACCATCGAGGCGGAGCTGGAAGCTGTCTGGCCCAAGATCTGTAGCGCCTTCCGGTGATCGAATGGCGAAGCTGGCGTGGCCGGCATGGGAGAGTCGGACGCGGAAAGTGGCTTCTACAGGCTCGGATGGTACGCTGCCGGCGAGCAAGGGTGTCCGCTCGCTGTTGCGACCACGTTGAGGAGAGGACCAAATCCAGCGGAAGGTGAAGACTGAGAACAGAGTTGAGGCCAAAGAAACCAGCGCTTTGATGCCGCCGAACAGGAAGGACCAAACCCAAAAGTGCTGAGTCTGATGCCTCGCTAGCGTTTGCTCCGGCGCCGTTGGCTTTAGGGCGCCACCACCCTTGAGCACGTCGATCGACTTGACCGCCGCCAAGCCTACGATCTTATCCGTCAAGCCCAAAATCGTAATGCCAACGTCGCCAAACTTGTTGCTCTTGAGCGTGTGCCATGGTACCACTGACAGCACGTCGTGGCCGGCCGGAGGTAGCGAGAGAACCGAGATGGGCTCTGACGCGAGCGAAGAGTTCTTGCGTTCGTAGGATGCGTCGATGGAGGTCGTAAGGGTCGTTGATGGAAGACGGCGGAAGACGAGCAGGTCGGCGAGGCTGTCTCGGAGAGGTTGCTCGAGAGCGTCGGCTACGTCGCGTTTTGTGAGGACATCTGTGGCAGGGCAACCCAAAGGTTGGCAGTTCCACAGGCCAACGATGGCGCCATTGATGTGAGGCAAAGCCAAGGACATCTTGCAAATACCGGCTTCCAGGGTGTTGTCGAAGACGGAGTTGGCGAGGAGCGAGGCCTTCACAGGCGGCATGATGGCCGTTAATCCTTCGGATGTCTTTGTGCGTCCAACGAGCGGCTTCAAGGCTAAGACGTCACTCTTGCCCGGCTCGTCAGTGACCAAAATGGGAGACTGTGAAAAGGCTCGGCTCTGGGCGTTGAAGGTGGGCATCCCTTGGTAGGTCTGAAGCATGTCAAAGTCTGGGGTGAGTGCCAGCGCCTTGCTGAGGATGCTGAGGGACGAGATAAAGGCCTGATTCCAGCGGTGACTGTCTTCATCCGTTGGTTTGAAATCATCAAATTGTCTGTTCGGCCGGGTCAGCTGTGCCAAAAGCCAAGCGTAAAGCGAACGACTGACCTCCACAGCTTTGGTCCACTTAGCCCCAAGCCTTGCTCACCGGCGATAATGCGAGGGCTATGTGCCATACAGAGGATGTTGCCGGAGCCAAACACCTTGTCGGCCACCTGCTGCACTGTGCTGTAGGCTTTGGCCTTCCACTCTGCTGCGCCGGGTCCTGAAAGCCAATCCGTTGCGGCCTGGTTGTCAATCTTGACATAGTCAACTCCTGCATCCTTGAGGGACTTGAAGTAGGCCGTAAACATCGCTTCGAGGTGAGCAGGCGCTGGCAGAAGCCACGTGTCCGCTTGGTTCTCGAGGTTGGTGGCGTGGTACTCTTTCATATCGAATGAAGCTGCCAGAGCGGAGCCCGGCGCTACACCACGCCAATATCCATGCATCGTAAGCCAGACGCCCACGCTCCCGACGAAAGGGTAGCGTAGCCGCAAGAGGTCGATCGCGCTGGACAATGCCGAAGATGCAGAAATGCTAGTCTCGCAGAGGGAGGAGACGCTTTCTGCGTCGTGCTGGCCGATAGAAGGTGAGGAGTAACCAGAGTCCGGCTTCTGTGCCGTGAGGTCAATCGATGGCGCGCTCTAAGGGTCCCAGAGGACCTACCCGGCTACGGAGCAGCGCGTCTTCTTTCGTGATTTCAACATCGGCCCACGATGGATTTGCATCCATGCTCTGGAGCTGCCGATGTTGGTTGACATCCGCCCAGCCGTCGTCCAAAAGAACAGAGTCGAAGAAGTCGTCAATGCCAGCATCGACCAAGCTGGTGAGGCTCGAAAAGACGTCGGAGAGCTTGTAAGTGGATCCGAAGGCGTTCCAAGTGCAGAACGTCAGCCCGCGGGCAGCGCCAGAAGCTGTGCTCTTGGCGGACACATTGTTGGCCTGTGCCACAACCCGCTTGCCCTCCGCCACCAGCTCCTGCATCGCTACTTGCAAATCCCAATCTCGGACAGTCTTGACCAGGCAATGGGCCCGCACCGACTGGCTTGACGCTGAAATAGACTGGTTGGTCTCGCATCGAAGCCAGAGCGTTGGGTCATCCGGGGAGAGCGAAGTCCGAAGCGTTGCTGTGACCTCGCTCGTCGACAAAGGACTAAATACACCACAGACGAGCGTGAGCGGAGGGATGACTGACGTCCGCGGCAGGACGTACAAGAAGATCAGCAGCACAGAGGGGTCGGAGGTGGCGAAAATCAAGAACTGGATGTCTTTGCTGGTGTCAAGTTCGGAAAGAGAAGCGAATAGCTTGGGCTCGAGCCAGGTTGGGCGCGCTCGAGTGTAAGCCAAACCGCTGGCCAAAGTGTTGCTGCGGCCTAGGGCAAATGACTGGATCTCTCCAGCGGGGGCAGCTTGTAGCGACGGACAATAGTGAGAAGTCGTAGCGTCAACTGCGGAAACATCGGAATCAAACGTGAAAGTGTCGTCGAGGCGCAAGGCAGAGGGTGTGGAGATGGAGGTCAGTTCGAGGGTGCCATTAGCTGAAGTCGAGCCCAGCCATTCTATTGCCCCACTGTGCACCTTTCGATAGGTGTATTCAAAGGTCGCGGGCTGCTGGGCCGCCGCCAGATCGAATGTCGCGGTCTGAAGGTTGGCGTCGTTCGCGTTCCTCTTGAAGGCGGTTGCGTGCCAACCCTCTGGGCTCTCGGAGGTCGGGATGTTGGACCAGACCTCATAGCGCTCCTCGTCCGGCACTTTGCCTGTCAAGCGGAACACAACGCGATCCTGGAAAGCGACTCTTGATCTCCAACCAAGAGCAGGTCTGAACTCGATCATCTTGAGCAGCGAGCGTGCGCGATTTGGAGCCTCCAGCGACCGTCTCTGTTCAACCACACGAAGGCGGCGCTTTGATTCTGGACCAGTGCTGCCCGAATCGAGAAGTTTTGGCGGAAGAGGCCAAGTTGGGCTCGAGCTCTGTTGGGGCAGTCCAAATTCCTCGCTCTCGGCCTGTGGGATAAGGCAGCTCCTGAAGGCAGACCAGTGGGTTCATCAACATCAACGCGGACCAGGATGAACGCCCTAGGTCAATCACAGGCGATATGGAGTCCTCGCTGTCGACCGCGCCGCGTGAAATGGCCACGTCGCACCAAAGTGGCAGCAACGGCAGTGGTCAGTAAGGGCTCTTTGATAAGGATGAGTGCGTTTTCACGTTGAGTTGTTTACAGCATTGCTGTTGAGCTTGGCCGAGGTCACGGACGACGCCTTCATGAACCAGCCTGTCACCAAGATTCGCCCTCCTGATTTCGAACCTGCCCACCTGCCTCTGGACATCAGGTTGCTCATCTTAGACTTTGTAAGCGGAAGAAACTCCGGCACTGCTGCGTAAGCTCAGATCCAGGCCAGGTTTGCGAGCGGCACATAATCTGTCTCTTCCGCCTCATGCTGTCGTGCCGGCTTTGGTACTTCACGGTGATGCAAGACCATGGAGGATTTCAGGCTCGAGCGAAGCGCCTCGGCGGAACCATTGCCGAACCTCACCAGAACCCATTTGACTTTTTCATCCACGTCTACAAGAGCTCGTGCCTGGGCTGCGGCACCCAGAGCGGCTGTTTGCCATTCTACTACCACCCTCTCGAGCCCGTCTTCAGCCAAATGTGTTTGAGCTGCAAAACCGAGTCCAAAATTTATTCGTACCGCCTCAACCTGGCGACCGTTCGACACCTGTACTTGACAGAGCAAGAAGTTCAACACTTGCGCCACCACGACTCAATCAAAAGTTCCGGAAGAAATACGGACTACTATCTGACCTCAGACCTTGAAGCCGCTGCCACTGCCAAGACCAAGCGCAAAAGGTACGAGCTGGAAGAAGCTCGGCTGACCTTCTCGAGTACCGACGCTCAGCTGCTAGACCAAGCCATTTTGACCGCTCAAGACCAAGTGGTGGATCTTTTTGGGAGCCTCCATTCTGCCTACGAGGAGCTTCTGTGGCAACCAGAGCGCATCGAGGTTGAGCAGGTCGCCGGATTGATCGACAACTATTCGGAGCGCCAAGCTGTGATCGACGCTATTCAGAAAGAGCTCGAGGTCGAAGAGAAAGGTGGCCAGTTGGACCAACACAAGAAAGCACTGCGCTGGCTGGCTGCAGTCAATGGCATAGACGATCGCGACGAGATGGACAATTGGCTCGAAGTTCTGGTCAAAGGCGAGAAAAGTGTCCAGGAGTTCATCAAAGAAGTGGAAAATCCAGTAAGAAGGTGTCTCATTCTGCTTCATGTTCAGGCATTCACTCCTTGCACACGCAGTGCATAAGCCATTCGCCCGACCCTTGCGCAGGCGGATGCGAAAGAACTCCCGCGTTGTCCTGTGCTTATTGCTGGCAAGTTTCCTCCTCTTTTTAGTTTCCGATTCGATCTCATCGTGCCGCAGCTGTGGCTCCTGTTGTCCAAGTGAGGGCGATGTGCCATCGAGAGTGCCGGACTAATGTCATCCGTACAGGAAGTGGCTGCGCTCGCCACCCACCATCCTCCAGGGGCTTCTACTCTTCGAGATGGACCAGGGACTACGACTTTGACGACCACGATTACTACGACGACGACGGCTTCGGCTCTGACAGCTTTTCCGATGAGGACGGAGACTGGGAATAGGCCTCCAGCTGCTCTAGCTTACGGAGGCCTTCGAGTCCACTTTAGAATTCAATTTGTAACAGTACGGAGCCCCTGAGTAATCAACAGCTTGTTTAGGCAGTTGCGAGCACTCTCGTATTGAGTGAAGCTGGAGCCAGGATCGCACCGACACCGGCGCTCGATAGCATCTTTTGGGCAATTCTCTGGTACATCCGTCAGCTAAGCCGAAATGGCAGATGGAAGGGGCTTGCTCATCGAATCGTCTGGAAGCGTTCCCTCGATCAGCAGGGCACTTGTTTCGTGAGTCAGCCCGCTCACGTTGGTAGGCTATGTCGTCGAACCAGTGTACTGACAACAAGTATTGAGATGAATGGCGTCATTGCGAAGGGGCGCAAGGCTTACTTTGATTCTTGTCCAGCATGAGTGACTGACGCCAAGACCATCAGGCGGCCCATTGACTCCACTATAGCGAGCACTCACCGCAGCGATGGCTAGAAGGACGGGAGAAGCATCAGTATGAGTGCCACCTGGCAGTGGTTTTGGCACTCACAATGAACCGGAGCGTCCCCTGTTTCTGTGGATCAGGACTCGGAAGATCAGAGGAAGGAGATAGGCGCACCCCATCGTTCGTACTGTTCCGATGTTGCTCAGATAACATCTGTGAGCTCGAGAAAGAAGCGGTCTCACGAAGAAGCCACCAGCGCGATCCAAGTGGTCAAAGTAGGCTTGGTATGCGGGAGACCGTAGCCACTTCAGCGAGCCTGCCAAGGGGTGTCAGGCTTCCTTAATTTGACTTTGGCTAAGACTTACCTATCTCAAAGCTTGAAACCCTGTCAGAATCCGACGATCAAGCAAAAAGGGGAGAAGGCCTACTTGCTCCAATAGTGGCACATGTTGTACGTCTCTCCGTCATCATCAGTCACAAAGGCTTTTGCGTTGTTCCTGTGTGCTGCTTAGCACTCGCTATATCGAGCGATGAATGAAGGATTTACTGACTTGGCAATGTGCTGAGGGTGCTTGGCGATGAAGTCTGGGCGCATGTGAGACTAGCGGGCGAGGCAAAAAGACTCGAGCAAACCTTTTGTTACCTCCCATAGCGCTGATTTCGCCAGGTCAGCCAGATTATAGACGTTCCGGAATGGAGCTCACTCGGAAGCGTCTCAGGAAACTCAGGTAGCGTTACTGTGAGGCCGTACACCTTGTTGTGATCTTCCATATAGACAAACGGATCATAGAGGAAGTCACAGAAGAACTTGACGTGTGGCTGTCCGGAAGAAAATCAATGCGCTCCGTCCGTCGAACAAGACGAGCAGTTTGGCTAACCTCTAGTCGCCAGTACCACTCGTACGGCGCGAGGAGAGGATGTTTAAAGAAGCCACCTGACTGATACCGGCACCTGTGGGCGATCCCTTTAGGAACAAGTCGTCAGCCAAGAGACTGTGCACTGACATTCTCCGGTACGGTTGGCTATCGCCTACGAGGGCAGTCATTCAAGACATGAGCGCCTTGACTATTATCATGGACATACCATAAAAGTAGGTAGCAGTCTCCCGGACGTGGGCTGCCCGTGACTGGTCCTGCGGTGGACCTAAGCATCCCGTTGCTCTGCCACTTGAAAGCCTTACAATCCACTGGGGCTCTTCCCAGTCCTTCTTATCCACCTGGCCATACTGCACTTTCGCACCCGTGGCGGCTGTGGTGATAGCCCGAAACTCCTTCGAGAACGGCTCCTCGTTCAGAAAGCAATAGTCGTAGGAGTAGCGTGAGTTGAACCGGTCTTCCAACGACATCATGGCGATTAAGATGCCCTCCACTGGTGATAGGCAACTCAACGGAGGCATCTTCACAAACCAAAACATGCGTACAGTCGCTGTTCCGCGCCAGCACCACAATGCATGCCTTCGCCCGTCGCCCTGGGGCAGCTTGGCCCATAATGGCCGTCGGGTTGGGGCAGATATCGGATTTGAGAGATTGTGAAGAGATTCCAAGCGCTTCATTGTAGGACGACGAAGTGGAGGAGGCGAGGAGGTGCGCGAGGAGGAAGAAAAGCGAGAGGCCTCCGGCAGCCCAAATCAGCGGGCTGGATCGAACGCGTTCTATCATTCTGCACTGCTGATCATTTGTAGAGTCGGCTCTGCAGAAGAGAAGATTGACTTTCGTCGAAATTTCGTTGTTTGTGGACGACGAGCTCAACAGCCTCGGGGACGAGCCTTCCATGCCGGCGGAGCGAAAGTGGTTCTCCAGTCGCTCAATATTGCTTCTGAATGCTCAGGAAGCTGCTATGTGCTATCACCGGTCCACTTTCTTCGTTGCTGCTCGAGACTGTTGCTGCTTGTTATCGATCACTGCTTCCGCGATTTGCTCGATGTGCCACCATTCCATACCCAATGACCCACAGGACAATTTGGTGAAGTCAAAGTTGCCCGTTTCTTGACGCTGGCTGGGTGCGCAGCGTCCAAGTGCCTCCCAAGTTGCACAGCACGGCGGCATCGGCGGCTACTAGCTCCCCTCCCTGCTTTGCCTCAATCGACCACCAGAGCTTTTCAAAATGCTTAACGAGTCTGCCTTGAGCGCTGAAGTGACGCAGAGTCTGCTGAGCGAACAAGTTCTCGATAGCGAAGGCCGAGCGGTCCAGTTTGGGACTATCATCAAAGAGAAGAAGACCGTCATCACCGTTTTCATAAGGCACTGGTACTGCACCATTGCAAGTTGGATGTCTGAGTGGCGAGAGGAGCGCGTGCCCATGCCTTGTCACAGTGCCAGAGATACGTGGCGTCCTACAACGATCTCATCTCTCCTGCCAAATTGGAAGAACAAGACATGATGCTAGTGTTCATTGGTATCGTGAGCTTCAACCAAAGCTTCTTTGGTCAAGGATCAGGTCTCATGTCGGCCACAGAGCCCGGCTTCTGAAATTGATGCATACAAGCGCTTCACCCAATCGCCATTCACATTCTACACTCACCCCTGGCGTTCTCTACACCACAAATTGGGAATGCGCTCTACCAATACGCTAAGTTCTCAACCTACCGCCATCAAAGTCAAGTCGGTTTTACGGGAGGCTATCCGCGGCATTTACCGAGGCTTCTTCAAGATTGGCGTGTCCTTGACCAAGGCTCCTGCCAGCCCTTCGCAGCAAGGTGGTGCACTAGTTTGGAAGGATGGCGGTTGCACGTTCAAGTACATCATGGACGGTGTGAGTCGACGTCGCGCAGTGTGGGCCAGAAATCTCACCTTGCCCCAGAGTGGAGATTACCCTCCCATTCCTCTGGTATTGGGACAGGCTGGAGTCAATCAGGTTTAATCGTGGGAGGTCTACTTGCGAGGGCTATATTCGGAGAGCTTCGCCTTTCAGTCTGGGCCAGTGGCCACGGCCCAGCAACTCAGCCCCCATCGCTCGTCTTTGAATGTCGTAGAACTGCTTCTGTTGAGCTTGAGAGATTCCTTTAAGCTACCATACGCGACTCTCTCGAATGAATAAGGTGATGCCGCCACCGACGTTTTGGACGTCGACAGCCTCAGTCGCGCGCCTGGCACAGCGATCATGCTCTAGTTCCTCGTTGCTTTCTCTTCACTGCTTCAAGGCTCAGCACACCTTCATTGTGCCATGGCCAAAGTTTCCTAGACCTGAATCAGTGGAGCGACAGCAAAGTCAAGCGTGACCGTGCACTGAGTCTGCCATTTCAAAATCCCCTGTGCGTCCGCGGCGCGTCCGACTGATGCTAGTGGCTTGTCTGACTTTCATCTCGAACGGCCACCTACACTCGACCTAACATGCCTGTTGAATCTGCTCTGAGCCCCGAAGTGGCGCAAAGTCTGGTCGACGAAGAGATCTTCGACAGCGAAGGGCAGCCAGTCAAGTTTGGCGACGTTATCAAAGAGAAGAAGACAGTCATCACCGTTTTTGTCAGACATTGGTACTGTGATATCGTGGGTTCTACCGTTCTCGCAGAATCGAGAGTCTCCATTCAGAAGGAGAACAGTGTCAGGATTATGTCTGCTCTTATAACGACCACGTCACGCCCGTCGAGTTGGAAAGCGAAGATACCAAGTTGATCTTCATTGGTATTGTGTGTTCAAGAGTAGCCCATCCGACAGATCATGCGACTAAACGGGTTCCCAGAGTCCTGCCTCCAAAATTGCTGCCTACAAGAAGTTCACCAAATCGCCGTTCACATTCTACACGCACCCTTCTCTTTCTCTTCACCGCAAGCTGGAGATGCCAGCGACCCTGCAAGGGCTGAAGATCAGCGCACTCCCACGGGCATTGGTCCGCAGCGTCTACAGAGGGGTCTTCAAGATCGGCTTGCCGGTGACCGAGCCCTTAGGTAGCTCTGAACAACAAGGAGGTGCTTTGGTATGGAAAGACGGCGTTTGCACGTATAAGTACATCATGCCGCGCGTGAGTGATTTTCGGCTTGCTGCTTCTCCGATGCTTAGAGAGTCGTTCGTCGCCAGGTGGGGGAGTTTCCACCTATTCCTTTGCTTCTTGAAAGGGCTGGAGCACAGGTTGCATGATCATTATGGGTAGCCAACCGTTTGCTCTACGCTTACATCTGCATTGACGAGCGAAACGCCACCCTTTGTACAGCTGACAGATTAGGGGTCAAAAGTGGCTCTCTGTTCTACTTGAGATCAACAGGATGGCATTGGTCTAGTCCAGAGTGCAGCTTTCGTCCTCGCTCATCTTCCGCGAGGGATCCTGCGGACATTGGTGGCGGCCGACTTTCGCATCGAAAAGGGTCGAAAGTGGCGCTCGTCGTCCTCTCACTGAGTCTAGCTAGAGCCAGAATGTAATATTCAGCATCAGGCATTGACCCCCGCCACTACTTTTCGTCGCCGCGTCTTGACCCCGGACAGCGAAGCTCGACAATTCGAGCTTTCTTGAGCTTGAAGGGCCCAGCATGTTCGAAGAGCATACTGGTATTGGAACGGTGCACTGGCAGTCAGTCAACTCCCACGTAGAGCTAGCTGCTGCCGCTGCCTCTGACGCTATTCTCGTCGACGCAGCGAAATATGGAGCGTCACAAAGTCTGCAGCTGAAAGCGCCATATCAGGCAAGCTACCCAATCATGTCTACAGTTGAGACTCATTGAAGACGCAGTCGTTCTCATCCTATTCTATGGCGGCGTCGGTGAGCTTCAAATCCTTCCTCAAGCCGCACGTTCGCCAGCTCATCTGGAGTTTCGGCTTGCAGCTTCGCGAGTCGGTCTCATCTCTAAAGTCGGAGAGAAGAACATCTCGCATCTGGTATGTCACCTAGGTCCATGCTGGTGTCAGGGAGCCAGCAATGACAGAGGGCTGGACCAGGGCTCGACCTTCTTGCTGCCAGCGCTGCTCTTTACCGAGATGGGTCCGCAATCAACGTTGGACAATCTAAAGCACTATTGGACTCTTCCCGTTTTCTGTGGACTCTTTATGCTGATCTCCTACCTTTACGGCTGGATCGGCACCAAGCTGTTCAAGTTTCATGGTGAGCGCTGGGCCTCTTCCCGCCTTTTGGTCTTCCAGTGCTCAGTAGGGTTGACAATCAGGCTGGGTGGTGCCGGCTTGCATCTTCAACAACGCGTACGGACATCTTCTTGGCCGTTCGAAAGGGCCTTGCGCTGACTTTGCCCGGTGGCAACAGCGTCTCACTGCCGCTACTTTTGACCGTCGCACTGGCATCGACTGGTGGTCTAGATCCGCTTGTGGCCCTGACGCCGGGCGACACGATTCAGGACGCCAGTCGGCGAGCGCGCAACTACATACTTATCAAGTAGGGATCATCTGCTGGCTCTGATTCCCTGCACTTTTCTTACTGTCGCCTACAGTGCTCTGGCTTCCAACGTTTTCCGGTCAGTTTCTTCATCGTTCCAAGCTGTGCTCGGGCTTAAATACGCGCAGATTTGCTTTTGGGCCATTCTTGCTCAGGCAGGCTCAGGCCAGCAGCCACCCGCACGAAGAGCTAGAGGAGGGCGAGGTGCCGAACGAGCGGACCGGCCTGCTGTCCAGCATCGTCGACCGCCAAGAGACCGAGTCGGAAGTGGCCAAATACGAGGGCGAATACCCGGACAGCGTTCACCCTTACCACGTCTACCACTATCACCCTCAGCTGACCAAGGCGTGGGCGTGGGTCAAAGCCGGTGCGTCTTGTTTATCGCCGTAGCTTTCTTGGAGCTAATTAAGCGTCTGTTACGCACAGAGTTCAACCCACCTTTGATTGGCGGCATCGTGGCTATCATTTTCGGAGCTGTGCCATTCTTGCGTTGGCTCGTCTTCAGCCACAATGGACCGCTGTGCGTATTCAACCTCCTAGTATCGCTTTTGGCTGATTTCGTACGAGCCCCAATGCCCAGATATGGCAGTGTCACCCAGAGCTTGGAAAATGTGGGCCAGCTCTACACCGCCCTACAGATGTTAGCGCTGGGCGCGAAATTGGCCTCTAAGAAGTACGGAAGCTTTGTTTCGATGTTCCGATAACGCCTCACACATCTGTTCTCACAGGGGCGGCAAGGCAGACGTCGCGTCACTGGCCTACTTGTTCGCTTGGCGATTTTTGTTGATGCCTCTGATTGCCAGTAGGTGGTTTGCCTGCACCTTGAGGATTTGTATCTCATGCGAAGGTGGAACCGTGCAGCTTTCACCGTCTTCCTGTTCCGCAACTACACCAGCGTGCTCACCAAGCGCGATCCGCTATTTGTGAGCCTCGTTGCCAACCTGTCGTCCTTTGCTAAAGTTTCGATGCGCACCAGGATTTCGTGCTAGCATCCTCGGCATTTGGCCCGCCAGCCATCACGCTCTCCAGCATCGCCGGTAAGGTCATTCGCACTTTGCGCAAGTGGAGCATTTTCTCACCGGAAAGGCCCACAGAAATGGCGGGCGTGAGCGACGAAGAAGACGCCAAGATCTCTAGAGTGTTGACTCTATCCTACGTGAGTACCATCCTAATTGCCGCCACCGAGAACTCAAGCCGTCAGCGTGCGCAGATTGTGACCCCAGTTGTCTCCGTTGGCGTGTCTGTTCTCCTTGTTAGCATCCAGCATTCTTATCGTGTTATGGGCTCGTAAAACCATCATCTAAAGGCATCGCTGTCCCATTGTAACTTGCGAAACCATCAACTCAAGCTTCCGCACCGAGCGAGTCGTCAGCTCTCGCTCTTTTGCACCCAACACGCCAACAATGCCCTCGCTCCTACCCCAGCTCGCGCCCGCACCAGCAGCGAGCAGCTCTAAAGGCTTGACCAGCTACTACAAGGCCAAGATCGAGGCGGCCGAGCAGCGCATCAACGTCGACACTTCGAACCTGCGCCGGCTCGAGGCGCAGCGGAATGCGCTCAACGCGAGGGTGCGCTTGCTCAAGGAGGAGCTCCAGCTGCTCCAAGAGCCCGGGTCCTACGTTGGCGAGGTCGTCAAAGTCATGGGCAAGAAAAAGGTGCGCGGCGTCGTCGTCGGCCTGGCCACGCTGGACTTGTTGTGCTCATCTGCGTCGATGCTCGCCAGGTCCTGGTCAAGGTCCAGCCAGGTTGGTCATGTCCCACGCCTATATCTTGATGCGATTGTTCAGCCCTTGCACAGAGGGCAAATACGTCGTCGACTTTGCGCCCGACATCGAGCTCTCCTCGCTGACACCCAACCTCCGCGTCGCCCTTCGTTCTGACTCTTACCAATTGTGCGTTTGCCAGCAGTACTTGTGTTCTTGATGCGGGAGCTGATCAGACGTGTGCTCGCACAGGCACTCCATCCTGCCCAACAAGGTGGACCCGCTGGTCTCGCTGATGATGGTCGAAAAGGTGCCCGAGTCGACGTACGACATGGTGGGCGGCTTGGACCAGCAGATCAAAGAGATCAAGGAGGTCATCGAGCTGCCCGTCCGCCACCCGGAGCTCTTCGAGGCGCTCGGCATCGCCCAGCCCAAGGGTGTCCTCCTCTACGGCCCACCAGGCACGGGCAAGACCTTGCTCGCCCGCGCCGTCGCTCACCACACCGACTGCAAGTTCATCCGCGTGTCTGGCTCCGAGCTCGTCCAAAAGTACATCGGCGAGGGCTCGAGGATGGTGCGCGAGCTGTTCGTCATGGCGCGCGAGCACGCGCCCTCCATCATCTTCATGGACGAGATCGACTCCATCGGCTCCTCCCGCGGCTCTGGCTCCGGCGACTCCGAGGTCCAGCGCACCATGCTCGAGCTCCTCAACCAGCTCGACGGGTTCGAGGGCACCCAGAACATTAAGGTCATTATGGCCACCAACCGCATCGACATCTTGGACTCGGCCTTGCTCCGACCGGGCCGCATTGACCGCAAGATCGAGTTTCCTCCTCCAGGGTGGGTTGCCGCCCGCTCGCCGTCGTTTTTGCAAGATTTAACAGGTTGTCTTGGTCACAGACCCGAAGCAAGACTGTCTATTCTTCGCATTCATTCCAGAAAGGTGAGAGTGTGCGCTAAGATCGTTGGCTTTGTTGCTCAATGCCGCGGTCCGTGATGCTCCCAGGTGAAACAACATCCTCGCTCTGCATCCTTCGAGAACTAATGCGTGGTCCTCGTCCAGATGTCATTACAACGCGGCATCGACCTCAAGTCGCTAGCCGAAAAGATGGGGCAATGCTCGGGCGCCGAAGTTCGCGGTATCTGTACGGAAGCCGGTTCGTGCCTTTCCCCCGACCTTTAACAGCCCCAAAATGTGACGCTTAAGCTGGTACATGGATGAACAGGCATGTACGCGCTCCGAGAGCGAAGGTCACACGTCACGCAGGAGGATTTGTGAGCGCCGTCTCTTCTTTGGCTCTCGGCATCGAGGGCTCAGTCTTCTTCGTGTCTTCACAGCGAGCTGGCGGTGGCAAAGGTGCTTAAGAAGAATAGCGAGTCCACCAGCCAAGACAAGCTGTACACATAGAGAAATGAACTGGAATTCGGTTCTATGGTTTGCGCGGACGCACGGACAGGTTATCGTCTCATAAGATCGACTCCCTCTGGCCCAGTCGCCAATGTGGCTACATGAGTGAGTTACACAGCAAGTCTTCAACTAAAGTGGAACGCCAGCAGCCAGGCGTCCGGGCGAGGCTGCTTCTCCACCACCACGTCTATCGCCAACCCCTTGGTCTTCCCCAACGTCGTCACGTCTGCCGCCCTGGCTTTCCATTGAACATCTTCACGGGGTTTGTAGCACCGCACCAGCACGCTCTTGAGGTCCTTGTCGCTCGCCAATTGCGACAGCCACTGCTCCACCCCGTCGAACACTTCTAGATGCCCCTGAAACCCCAGCGAAAGGTGAACCACCGTCGAAGGAAGCTGTTGCAAGAGCTTGGGGAAGTCGTCGACGGGCTCTTCTGGCCAAGGGAACTCTTCGATGAGCAGCTCCTTTACTCGCATGGGCGCCAAATACTGGAAAAGCTCCGGCAGGTCCAACGTCTCGTTACCCTCCAGCCCAATTGACAACTTTTGAAGGGTTGGTGGCAGGCGCGCCAGCAGCTGTGGCTCGTCCAAAAAGTTAATGTCGCAAGAAACCAGCCGAGGGAGGTCCAGGTCGTCCATCAAAGACGAACAATTCTTCATGTAAAGATGCTGTAAGGAAGGAAGCGAGAGGGGCGTTGGTTGCTGTTCGGCCGCTTGGTAATTGCACTGAAGGTGGAGCGAAAGAAGGCTAGCGGAGCCATGCGGCAGAAAGATGCCTATGAAACTGGCGAGTTCACCTCCGACCAAACAGTATTCGGACTGAGAGGCAAAGATGGTAAGGTGCTGGATACGAGCAGAGGGAAAAGACGCCGGAACAGGGCGCAGCGCGGCGTTCTCGTCCCAGTCGCTGACGCGGATGGCAAGGTGGATAGAAGGGAAGGATCCAGGTGCAAGCACATCCATGAAGGTCGATATCGCCGGCCATTCGTGCCAGATCGGTTCCCAGAGGAGCGTCAAGTTGTCGACCTTGAGTGTGTTGACGAAAGCAAAAAAAGGCTGAAGAAGTTTGAGACGTGCTGCAAGCTGCTCTTCTGATTGGATCAGAGCTTCAAAGTCTTCTGATAGCTCGTTGGTGCCCTGAAAGTTGATGATCAAGCTGGACAGGCCAGCTGCGAGAACGGCCGGCCGGAGTGCCACGCTGAGACTGGCGCATTGAGACACGAAGGCGGCTTGCGATCGACCAGGAAACTGAGAGTCAGAGAAGCGCTGGGGCAGGTCCTCGAAGGCCTCCTTGAAGATGCGGATGAGCAAGTCGAACGGCAGAGCTTGAAAGCCCGAAGCCATCTTGTGCGTCACGTCGCTCTGTTCAGAGCTGTTGCAATCAGTCAGACCTTGATTGAATACGTCATGAAAGGCTTACTGGCTGGCACAGAGTCACCTCGCTGGACGGAAAGGAGGAACGTCGGCTGGTTAGCTGGTGGCTCGCCAAAAATTCAGGGGCGAGCGGGCGAGCTGTGGGCAGACTGTGGGTTTGGGAGAGCAGGTCTGATTGATAGTATGCATCATCTTGCAGTATTGTTAAAGCTACCCCTCTTGTGGCCGCTGTGCTTCCAAAGTCGCTTTGCCACCGAGGACCCTCGCTCTTGACCGTTTGTGAGCGTCGCCCACTGGCTCGCTCCAGTACACATATGGGCCATATAAGTATGTTTTGCTTTCGGGGCTTTTGAGCGAGGTCAGATTGAAGCTGGTTGTCAGCTCACCGGCTCGATGTACTTCAGGTGCGTCCGAAGTCTACGACTAGAGCCGAGGTCCCGAGAACAAAGCGGAGTTGGGGGCGCGAAGGAAGCGAGCAGAGAATATGTCGATGCTGGTCGAGCTCCAACAGCTGCAGCTCGCGGAGGTTGGGCAGCGTGTTCGGCTGACCATTGAGGAGCGCGGATGCTGCGGCACAGAACTCTCCGTATTCTTCATTGCTTTCCTCGTAAGACAAGATGACCTTCTCCAATGAAGGAGGGAAGAGGCCGAAGAGGTAGGTCCAAGCTTCGTTGGGCCAAGTATTGCGGTCAACAGGAGTGGGCGGGGTAGGTGGTGGCCCGGTGTAGCGATATGGCATGATTTCAAGGCCGAATAGCCGGAGCTCTCGTAGCTTGGTGCAGTCGTTCAGATCGGGCGCCAGTAAAGGGTGGGAGAAATCGCGCATTGTGCCGAATGACGTGCGCTGAACGGGGGTCGAGAAGGCGAACCAGTCTGTCAGCTCTAAAACTTGAAGGTTGACCTCGACAGTGCGCAATATAGCTCTCAAATCCTCGTCTGAGCAGGTTCGTTCGAGGGCGAGGTGCGTGATCGAGGTCGACAAGAGCAGGTTGTTGCCAGGCTCGAAGACGGCAATGTCACCATCAATGATGCGTTCCAGGTGAGCCAGGCGGAGCGAAGTGATCTTGGACGTGTAGTTGGGCTTTTCGAAAACGCTGCTGTCGAACGATACGCACTGCAAGTTCACCGACTGAAGGGTCGACTGAGCCTTTTCGAGGATCGGCGAGATGCGCCAGTGATCAAAATGCTCAAAAACCGACCCCACGACTTCTAGGGCAGTCAAGCTATCAGTGCAGAACTTTGTGGGACACCAGTCAGAGACTGAAATGGGAGGTTTAGTCTGCACGGCGAAGGGCTTACCTCTTCGCACAAGACATCCAAGCCGGCCACACAGGGCCGCCAGACCGCTAGACGTGTGAGCTTTGGCAGGCGAAGGGCCACCACGCAACCACATTCGTCGCCGCCCAGGAGGTCAGCGAGAGCTGCTTCGATTTCGTCTGCGCCTTGCCCAGCTGATGGTTTGTGGAACACTCCGTCGTCCAGCCAGAGGTGCCGCACTTGCCGGCGAAGGTGCTCGTTCTCCAGAGATGCCATGGCACGATAGAACCTCCTGTGTCGAGCCATCGACGCGTCGTCGTCGCCGAGAAGCTCGATTGTGTGATAGAGGCGGGCGCAAAGAGTGCCCCAAAGAGCTCGGCACTTGAGAGGCTCGAGATCTTGTAGGGACACCATCCGTCCAGGGCTGACGAAGCTCAGAATGACCTCCCACACTTCAAATAGCAGCGCGCCGGCAACCAAAGCGTCGACCCCCATGATGATATTCAACTTTCTCGGAATGGGCGCACGATTAAGAGTGGCGAGTGAAGGACAGCCCGAAGTGCTATCGAGAGATCTTCTGAGAGCTTGTCGAGTGCCGCAGGGCAACGGGAAAGTCAAAGTTTGACTCTCCCTTGGTGTTGGAATGTGGCTGTTCATTTCCAAGGACAACTTGGCCTCCCGCAAGCGCCTCCAAATGCAGCCACTGGAGTGCGGCTTGTTACATGACGTCCACAATGTTGGTACGCCTGTGAGATAAGTTATCGCATTGCAAAATGCGACGAGAGGTGGCAGTGCTCCGCCACTCATCCAAGTCCCAGCTCCGGTTCTAACTCTTGGATGAGGCCTCGCTTGCCGACTCCCACGGGCAAATGGATTCGGAACCCGCCACAGAGGCCGCCGACCTGCGAATACCAAGTGATTCACTCTCGAGACAACAAGGTGCGACCGAGAGAGGGAGACCTTACGCATGCCAGGACCGAGAACTGCTTGCGCAGTACTTGCTGGACTCATAGACACTCGGCGTGGAGGAGTCTATCATGGTCCTGAGCTTGGCCCGAGCCCGGAGAAGCCAGATAATATAGACAGAAAGTAGACAGATCGCGAATCCGAGTCCAGCAGCAATGATAATGCCAATTTTTAAGGTGTCGAAAGGAGTACTGCTGTGCTGATTTATGGTGGGAGTTGTGAGGATAGATGAATTAGCACGAGTAGAATGGGCGCTGGCTGCGGAGGCTCCAGGCGCGGAAGGATTAGAGGTAGGAGGGGATGATAAGACCACCGACGTCGAAGAAGTCAAAGAATCTGAAGCGCTCGTATTAAGGGGATCGTTCACAAGGGAGGATAACGAGGTAGGTGCTGAGTCTGTGGCCGAGGCATTCAAGAGCGCGAGTAGGACGTCAACGTAGTCCCAAGCCAACGTCGTGCCATTCTTTCCCTGTACTGGGCCAGTGTTTTTGAACTGGACGTTCGTCAGTTGGGCCTCGTCGTGACTTAGACAAGGCGGCCTCACGATAACGCCGTGCAGTCCTGGAGTCAACTAGCTCAGTGGGGTTAGCAGCACTCTCTTGTAAGGTCGGACAAACTTTGACCTACAACGGGACTGGAGTAGAGAGGGACTACGGCGGTAGCTTCCGAAACTCCCTCCTCGAAGCTGCTGCCGTTGAAAACCAGAATGTCGTCAATGGTGACAGAAAAGCTGCCACGAGTTTCATCTCTGCCTCCCCAAATGGTGACTTCCACAATACTCAGCGGATGAGACCTGTAGTGATAGCAAAGATCGAGTAAACTCACATCCGGAGCTGGACATTGCAAACATTGCAGAGCAGCCCTTCTCAACGCAAAAGGCTTCCTCGTTGTTGGAGTAGAGAGTTTTATTAGTCTGAATAGAGTTGTCAGAAGCCATACCATGCAGTGAATGTAAACAGCCTAACCGTTTGCCAATTGCCTTGAAGTGTCACGAAAGCACTCCCATTCTCAATCGTTACATTGGTGGCTTGGATTAAAGGTAGTATTAACAGCAGCCAGCAAAAGCGACCTTCAGGCATTAATGGGCATTGGGTTGGGGATTTGGAACCAACGAAAGAGGACTGCAAAGAAGAAGGGCGTCCGTCAGAGGTACGGTAAGACCTCGAACGGGACCGAATGCGCATTTGACTGGACGGCAGGTGCCATACAGAAGACTGAGATGTGTTCAATGGACTTGGAACGTCCCCAGAGACTCGAAGGCACCTCGGTTCTTTGCAGAGGGACGGCGAACGCCTTCTGCGAGCCACCTTGAAACCGCGTATCAGAGCGGGCGCACAGAATTTCCTTCTGAATGGATGGCTTGGAGGCCCAACAGTCATCCCACGGCATTGTACGAAGGTGTAATGCAGACGCTGGCGCAGTGGCGCCCTTCAAGCACAGGTTCGCAGAGTCTCGGACTCGGCGATGGTTCTCCGCGTGAAAGGCATTGGCAGCAATTGGGGCGCTGACGCCTAGCGTTTTTGCATTGGATCATTGGATACTGTTGGTCTGCACACGTGGGAAGCTGGGGGCAGAGCATTCGCATTCGATAGCATTCAGTCGACGTTCCCAAGACAGCGGGCGCACCGCGCAAACAGCAGCTGAGGCTCAGAGTTAGCCAATCATCGACTTTTGGTCGCACAGGTATCTATAACCATATCTAGGGCTCCGAATAGCTTTACAACACTATAAGATAAACCGATGAACTAAAGCTGCCGACCGCCTCGATTTTGCCACTGGCTTGTTCCCCTCTTGCCAGTTGACCAAGCATACTGCCCGACACTTCACATTTTAGAGCGAGAGAAGATGGAGTCTATCGAGCTGGAGCTAGTGTTGCCGCTATCGACTTCGCATCTCTGCGCAAGCGAGACCGCATCAGAATTAGCGCAGTCTCGTTGATTCCAAGGAGACCCTATTACTTACGCATGCCAATAATAGGTACTGCTTGCATCGGATAGCCCCTCTACGTCCGAGTTCCGGTGGCTTTTTCGCCGGCGGGTGAGGAAATAGAGGGCGGCCACGCAGCACAGAACGACTGCTATGCAGGACGCGGCAATCAAGCTGGTTCTTGCAGCAGATGCCGAGGAGCGAGAAGATGGTGGTTTATGGCTTGCTGTTGCTGCTTGGGAGCTGCTCGAGACAAAAGTGTCAGGGTCTGCCGCAGGAAGCGTCGCTGACAAGACGCCCTCGTCGCTCGTCTCCGCTGCGCCTTGCGTTGCTTGACTGTTTGTTGTTGAAGGGGTTTGGATTGTGATGGCGGAAGACTGAAGACCGGACGTGGTGGTAGTATATAAGTAAGCAAGCGACGCCGGTGGCGACTCGCCAAACGCAAAATCCGCGAAGATGTCCACAAAGTCCCAGACCTGACTATCAGCTCAGTTTTTGTCGGTTTGAGTGGGAATATGGCCATGCTGTCGCACCATTTTGGTTCCCTTGTTGTCCCCAAAGGGTCCGGTGTTGTTATACTGCGGCATGTTAAGCGGACTGCTTGAAATATAGAGCAGATAAGTCGCTGACCTCAACAAGATGAAACCCATTGACAAGCTGAGACGTCCAAAGATGTCAGACTGGCCACCACTAGCCATGTCAAACAGCTTGGCGGGCTGGCTCACATTGCCAACGGTAAATAGGACCGATTGAATTGCGGTGTCAGTGCCATCGGTTGCATCTGCACTCCAACTGTTGCCTTCGGCCACTTGCTTCTCATCGAGCGAGATTGTGAAAGAGCCGTGGTCAGGCCCTCTGAATAGATGCTCAGTCACTGCAGCAATTTACCATCACAGCGCTCCTACCTGTTGCCCCATAGTGTGACTGGGCAGTCTCGCGATAAGACAATGACACAGAAAACAGAAAATGAAGTCCGACGAAGAACGCACATGCCGATCCCCAAAACGTAAATTGGACAGAACATCCCGTGTCGATGCAGGAAGACAAGTGTCCTTGAGAATATGCAGATCCAGATACCTGGCAAAAGGGCATCAGCGTGATCTTGCTTATAGCAAGACAAAGAGTTCGGCGCGTGAGGTAACTTACAGTTCGCCATGTGCCCGAACTCGCGGCGAAGCCGCTATAATTGTCGATAGTGACATTGTGAGGGCCTGCGTATACCGATACAAAAAGTATAGAAGTGAATGCGGACCAGCAAAGCAAGCGTCGGGCAGAATTCATAGAGTGCTGGACATCCGGGAACCGTGTCTGGCAAGGACGTGGACGTAGGCAGTGAGAGATCTCCTATGCACCTCCTTTAGGCGCCCGGCCGCAAGAGTCGTACTCGGAGGGTCCAGACGATGGTCGGCGACTTGAGACGGGCGGTTCAGAGCCCGTGCCTGGCGCGTTTTGAACATCTGTTGCCACAGGAAGGAGGTCGAACCCGTCTAATGCCTTCATTTCGTTCAACAGACGAGAGCCAACGCGTCTCGAAACTACCCATGAAACGAGAGACTTCGAGAGACTTGATTCGAATGGCCACCCCTCGCCAATCCTACGAGTTTCAAAGCTCTCTTAGGCCAGTCAAAGAGGTCATCAAGGTATACTGAGAAGTTCTTGAGACGCATTCGCGTAATGAGAACCGGACAGAACGAGGCGACATCTTCTGAGAGGCTTCGCGGCGCAACCCGAAAATTCAACCTTGGCGATGCCAGCCACGAGAGTCTGGCCTTAAGTTGAGGATAAACAATGGTGTTCAAGAGCGATTGCTAAACACAAGGCCAGGTGCAAGCGTAATAGCAGATCGAGCAGCACCAACCGCAAAACGCGAAGCGACAGGGGACTCGCGATATCGCGTGGTCCCAGGGCCACATCGAAAGGACATCCTGATTGTCATAATTTAAATGCGAAAGAAAGCTCGAAGTGTTCAAAACGTCGTCTCGAGTTCGCCACCGGCTTGGACCATCAGCACTTAGTCCACCGGGTCGAACAAGCGTGCTGGCTGATGCCTCACATGCAGACCATGTTGGGAGAGGAGCATGAAGCTTATCGATCCGGAGCCATTGTTGCCGCTATCGACTTTGCGTCCCTGCAGAAACGAGGCCCCATCAAAGTCAGCGCTGTGTCGTTGAGCCCAGAAAAGGACCAATACTTACGCATGCCAGTAATAGGTGCTACTAGCGTCCGAAACATCCTCTGCGTCCACATTCGACCTCGGTTGGACCTTTCGCCGTCGAGTTAGGAAGTAAAGGGCGACCACGCAGAGCAGAACGACTGCTATCGAGCATGCCGCGATAATGCTGGTTCTTGAAGAAGAAGAAGGAGTAGAATGCGAAGATGGGAGATTGAGTTTTTGACTCGCTGTTTGGGAGCTGGTTGACGACAGGGTCGCAGAACCAGATGCTGGAGGGGTTACAGACATGAAGGCATCGTTCGACGTCCCCGCTCCGCTCTGTGAGTCTTGAGTTGCTTTTCCGAGAGTTTCAGTTGCACTGGAGGACGAATGCGATGCCGATGTGGTGGCCAGGGCAGGAGAGGTCACTGACGCCGGCGGCGCTTCACCGTAGCCAAACTCCGCGAAGACAGCTGCAAAGTCCCACACCTGCTTGAAGCTAAGCCTTTGCTGCAAGTTCGATTCCATGGGGTACAAAGTCGACGCACCATTTTCGTTCCCTTGTTGTCCCCGAAAGATCCGGCGTTTGTATACTGCAGCGACTTAGATTTACCGTCTTCAGCAAGGGCGACTAGGTGACTCACCTGAATAAGGTGAAATCCGTTGGCAAGCTGAGAGCCCCCAAAACGTCAGCTTGACCAAGCCTTCGGAAGCATTAGAAGCCGTGCTCACATTGGCAACCGTGTAAAGGACCGACTGAACGGCAGTGTCACTCCCATCGGTAGCATCTTCACTCCAGCTGTTGCCCTCATAAACCTGCTTGCCATCAAGCGCAATCGTAAAGGCGCCGTGGTCCGGCCCTCTAGACGTATGTGAGCCGCCGCATTATTTACGACGAACTAAGGTCGCACCTGTTGCCCCATAGAGTGACTACGTTTTCGTTCGATTATTATGGGCTAAAGTCAAGCACTTCAGGTCAAATACGCACACGCTGCACCAAACATTGAGAAATTGACATAGCAGCCCGTGTCGGCGCAGGAGGCCAAGTGCCCTTCAGAGTAGGCATCTCCGTCGATCTAGTTGTGAGTCGGGATCATCATGCTCAGGCCAAGTCGAGAAGGTGGCAAGAGCAGCTCACCGTCTGCCAGGCGCCCGAGCTCTGTGCAAATCCGTTGCCTTGGTCAATGGTAATATTACTGGGGCCAGCAAGTACTGCTTTGAGGAGAATCGGAGCTAATGCAGACAAGCAAAGCAAGCGGTAGGAGGATGGCATGCCGCAGTGGCATCCAGGATGGTGCACGTCCAGGACGGAAACCGAGCCTTGTCTCGTAAAGGGCGGACGCGCAGGCTCAGAAGATGTGTCTTAGGCACATTCTTCAGACAAGGGCGCCACAAGCACCTTCTCGCGTCTGAACGTTTGCCGGCAACTTGGACGATTGTTCTAGAGCATGTTTCCCGGCAGGTATTGCCTCAGGAAGCAAATTGAACCGGTCAAAGAGCTTCATATCGTTCATGGGATGAGAGCCAGCATGTCTTGAAACTGTCCATGAAACGAGAGGTAGAGAGAGACCAAGTTCGAGAGGCCTCCTACGGACCCTCCTACGGGTTTCAAGGCCGTCCTAAACAAGTCGCAGTAAGTCATGAAAATGCACTGAGCAGGTCTTGAGACGCGTGAGTGAAACGAGAACCGGAGAGAACGGGACGACGGCTTCTGAGAGGCTTCGCGGAGCAACCAGAAAGGCCCAGAGCTAGCCATACCAGGAAAGCAGTTCGTCTTGGGGTAAAAGATACACATAAGCCATGCTTAAGAGCGATGGCCGAATGCTGAGGCGTGTCACCACCTGAAGCTGGTGCACACCAAATCATGCAGGTCCGCAGACCAGAGTGAGGCATCAGAGGCGCGACTGGGCACCCGTGATGGGCTTCCATTGATGGCAAGGAGTCAACACCACTAGGCAGCGTGCAAGCCACGAGCGGAACACCAGATTTTTGGCTGACATCGAAGGAGCAGCTTAAGCTTGACCTTCGACCTCGACTGCCGCCCTCTTTGACTTATGGAAGTGGAGTGCGTCTCGCGTTCACCTTCAGCCAGATTATGCACTATTGCTCATGCCAGATGCATTACAGCGAGCCAGCTCCGAAGGCGTCGACGAGCCGGTTGACAGCAACTCGAGGCGACGCGGTGAGCTCGCCCTTGCCCCTCGGCGCGCACAATGCGACGGACGCTGAATCTGAGGTGCCACACACAGCCCAATGGCTTCCTGCTGGGCAAAGGCAAGGGCAAGGAGTACAACAAGCAATTCGCCAACATTTACTTCCTCCGCCTCGCCAAGCTCAAGAAGCGGCTCCAGGCGCGCGCCAAAGCCCAATGGAGCGTCATGCCCGGCAGCAGCGTCAAGCCTAAGATGATGAACCGCGTGCTCGACGTCGACCAGGGCGTCATGTGCTGGATCGTGGGCACCATTTACCTCGACATGAAGCTCAAGCCGAATGTCCTCGAGGAGCTGTCCCGCGAGGTGATTTTGGCCTCACTGCATGTTCAAGGACACTACTCAAAGGATGCAACAGCACAACCTGGTCGTGCCGCCGCCGCTGGAAAAGATCTGGTCGGACGGCGACATTGTCAGCTTGGAAGATGAGTCCGGCCGGGTCAGGCTGGTCGGCGACCGCATTGCCAAGTCCAAGTGGAAGCTGGTCACAGGTTGGTCCTCGCACCCTGCCCTTAGACCGCAGTCGATTCTAAAAGCTTGCCACAAAACCAACAGGCGTGATCGCGGCCGTGCTGGGTGCCGAAACCCCGGCGGGCGACTTTGAAGTGGTGGACGTGTGCTTTGCCGGCCTGCCAGAGCAAAAAGAGAAGCCCAAGAAGGAGGGCGACGACAAGGGCTCGTGGATCGCGCTGGTGTCCGGCATGGAGCTGGGTGGCAAGGAGGACAAGGACGACTTCAAAGTCGACCTGCTCGCTGAATACCTCACTGGCGAGCTGGGCCAAACTCAGGTGCGTCAGCTTCGCAACCTCATTCCGTTGAGAATTGTTGCGGAGGTGCGACACAGGACGCGGCCGAGATCTCGCACTTGATTCTGGCCGGCAACTCGATGGCCCAGCCGGTGCGGACGGTCGAGGAGAGCGTCAAGAAGAAGGAGAAGGTGCGGTACGGCTACGACTCGCGCACCTACTCGGCCAAGCCGACCCAGGCTTTGAACCGCTTCCTGGGCACCGTCCTGCCGTCCATCGACTGCTCGCTGCTGCCCGGCGAGAAGGACCCGACCATCCCGACCATGCCCCAGCAGCCTCTGCACCCCGGATTGCTGGCCGAGAGCATGGTCTACGAGAACGCCTTTAAGTGCGAGACCAACCCGGCTTGGATCGAGCTGGACGGGACGTCGTGCGTTTGGCATTTGCCTTAGCCCTCGTCCGAACTGTGGCTCAAATCCGTTTCGGTCTCCACAGATTCCTTGGTAGCTCAGGCCAAAACGTGGACGACATCTTCAAGTACCTGGACGAGGACGACCGGCTGGAGATGGCGCGCTACACCCTCGAGTGGTCGCACCTAGCGCCGACGGCTCCTGACACTCTCTGTGCGTTTTCATCTCACCGTTCAGAGATTGGTTTCTGAACTGATCCCGGCCACGCGCAGGGTGCTACCCGTTCAGCGACGACGACCCGTTCATCCTCTCCCAAGCTCCCCACGTTTACTTCATTGGCAATCAGCCCGAATTCCGGACAGAGCTCATAGAAGGTTTGTCCGCACTACCTCTGAGTCATCAGTGGCATTTCTAATCCTCGAACATCGGGTCGGAACAGGCGATGAAGGCCAACAAGTCCGCGTCGTGCTGCTCCCCCGGTTCTGCGAGACGGGCGAGGTGGCGTTGGTGAACACGGCCACTTTGGAGGTCAAGAAGGTCTCGTTTGGGTGCTAGACCGACTTTCACGCTTCGAAATGGAGCACACTACTTGTGCCACGTCTGATTGCAGCAAGGAGTATCAAAATGGGTGGGTATATCGACCTCGCTCTTGAGGTCGGCTTAGGCGGCGGCGGCGGCTTTGCTTTTGACTTCGGAGAGGACTTCCCTGAAGTGGGCGCCAGTCTCCACTCTCCACTCTTTCATCTCGCCCCTGAGCTCTTTGTGGTCGCTCTTTAAGCTCTGCAAATCGTCCCGAATAAGCAAACCACTTTGGCCACCCAGAGCCCCTACACACAATGTAGACGTAAAGGCCGCCCAAGCCAAAAGTGCTCGCCAGCGTTGCTACCTGGCCCCAAGTGACGGCGATCTGGCCCTCCAAAGGGTATTTGGCTTTGGGAAGTGGGGTCTGCATATACGGTCCGCGAGCTCTGGGAGAGCTGCGATGGATTGTACGGCGCAGCATAGGTGAACTTGGGTTGAACCTGGTCAAGAGAAGAAGGGCTGACTCCGTCACGCCTAAGCGATCTTTCTGACTGCGAAGCTGCCCGAGTACACAGTCTTGTGCATCCCTCTGCCACCGCTCGCCTTCGCCACCACCGCGCTTCGAGCTGGTCAATTTCACATGCTCGCCGCCTCTCCTCCCGCTGCCCTCGCTCATTTTCGACGGCGCTCCCCGGTGTTCTCCGCGCAAGCTAGCAAGAGGTGCCGAGTTGGTGCATTCTAAGCGCCTGGCCTCGGTGTGGCACGGGAGAAAGTTGTTCGCCCTGCTCTGAAAATCGTTCCGAAGGATGGCCTTGGAGGCGATTTACTCCGCATTGCTCTCTCCACATCAACCCCAGCCTGCTTGAGTTACCACTGAGGTGTTCTCTTATAAGCCCCCAAAGCCCTTAGACGAGCGAAGGCCCAAACCCGCAACTTCTCCGTCATCGAGTGTGCAGCACG
Organism: Cystobasidiopsis lactophilus; assembly: GCA_001599975.1. NCBI lineage: Eukaryota > Fungi > Basidiomycota > Agaricostilbomycetes > Agaricostilbales > Chionosphaeraceae > Cystobasidiopsis > Cystobasidiopsis lactophilus. Next base: position 455,544 of record BCIO01000002.1, read on the forward strand.
CAAACAAACTTTTTGGCCCTCATTGCAGCTCTTGCTCCTCCCCCGCCAGTAATTGACAGCAAATGTCGGCCCCAGCTTTAAAGCCCTTCACAGACCTGAACGGCCCTCTCGTCTCGCCCGGTCCCTTGTCGCCTCGGACGCCGTTGATTGACAGCAAGGCGAGGTCGACGTTCCAGCTGCCCGGCCAGCCGCCCTCAGAGACGCCGCCGGCGCCAACGGAGATTGTGACGGCGGAGCAAATGATCGAGCACGCCAAGCTGCAGGCCGCCTACGCTGCGGTGGACAACCATGTGCCGCCGAGTGCCAAGTTCATCGGCGTCGGGTGAGCCTTGCCTCTTCAATTCTATAGCACTTGGACTATGGCTTTACGGTGGGCGATCACAGGTCAGGGAGCACAGTGCCATATGTGATGGACCGGATTGCAGCCCAGGGCAAGGAGGTCAACAAGGACCGGTGGTTTATCCCGACCAGTTGCGTCTTTCGTCCTTTTGAGCTTCTTTGTGGAGCTCTGTAGAACTGGTTGCGTGACAGGCTTTCAGAGCAAGGAACTCATCGTTAGAGCCGGCCTCAATCTGGGCGACGTCGGTGCGTTTTGCGGGTTTCACACTTTGAGCATCGACCCCGGTTCTCATCCCAGTTTGCCCTCCACACAGATCAATTCCCAAGAGTGGACGTCACAATAGACGGCGCAGATGGTTCGCCCTAACTCCCTCTCATACTTTCGTCGTCGTCGAGAGTCTGACAAGGGGTTTTTGTTGAGCAGAGGTCGACTCGCAGCTCAACGCCATCAAGGGCGGCGGCGCTTGCCTGCTGCGGGAAAAGGTGCTCGCAGAAGCGGCCGACGTTTGGATCATGGTCGCCGACTCAAGAAAAGGTGCGCGGTCCTCCACTAAAGCCACTTTCTGTGGGCTCAATACGGAACCTATATTGGGCACAGACTCTTCGGTTTTGGGCACCAAGTGGAAACAGGTGGGCTTGGCTTTCCTCCTCATCCTTTATGGGCCAATTCAAACGTAGTAATGACATAGGGCGTGCCGGTGGAAGTGGTGCCTTTTGCCTGGAGTGAGCTCACCACCTCCCAAGATCCTCTCCCATAGCTGACTTTCCCTTGTCTCACTATCACAGGCAAAGTGCATATCAACCTCAAAAAGCTAGGGAGCAAGTTGCCTACGTTGCGGATGGGCAAGGCCAAAGGTTCGGAGCATGCCCACCACTTTTCATCCTTTCAATAAGGCTGATCTCTGTTGGCCGCACTTGAACAGCTGGTCCGGTGGTGACTGATAATGGGTGCGTTGAGCTCACTGCTCCAGCTATTCTCTTTCGGAAGCTGAAGCCACTGGGGCTCCGTGCAGCAACTTTGTGATCGACGCGCCCTTCCCCGAGGATCTGATGAAGGACCCGGACACACTGTTGAAGAGCATCAAGATGTGAGTCGCTTACGCTTCAACGCTTCATTCTCTGTGGGCTTCTCTAATGAAGCGATGGCCCTTTCACAGGATCACCGGCGTGGTGGAAGCCGGCTTGTTCGTCGGCATGGCCAAGGCGGCTTACTTTGGCTTTGCTGTGAGTCGCGTCCTCTCAGTTAGACACGTCCTGTCTGAGTAAGTCGACGGATCCACAGGACGGCTCGGTGACGGCTCGCTACCCTGACGGTCGGGTCGATATCATCGTCGAGCCCAAGAACAACCCGGTCTCGCTCGTCGCCGCCGTCGAGAAGCTAGTTACCTGATCATTATCGTGTCTCTCATATTGATCTTGGGAAGAACCATGCATATCCATAAGTAAAAATGTGTAACAGCTTTGTCTGATGATTTTTTGGGATCATGCGTTGTGCATTCATGGACAATTTCAAAAGGCCCCTTTTCCGTTCCCCTCCATCGAGAAGGCAAACGAATACAGCAAGTACAAAAGTCAAGAGCGTGGATGGCCCAAGACAGTTCAAAGAAAAACAAAGATTGTGGTGGCCAGAGCTCGCCGACTCTTAGTACACCTTGCCGGCTAGCATTTGCTCGATGGACATCATCTTGCGCACGACCTTTGGCTCCTTCATCGCTTCAAGCTGGGAGGTGGACAGGCACGGCGCGCTCTTGCTCTGGCCTTTGCGCAAGCCGCCGAACCACTTGTTGAGCACATTCTTGCTCGCCCGCTTCCTGACGGCTGGTGACTGCTGAGAGGAAACGGAGGCGGAGAAGTTCTCTTCCCAGAGTTGCAAGAGGTCGGAGCCGGGAGGGCAAGAGTGGCGAACGACCGGGCGCTGGTCGACGATGAAGCGGTCCTTGGGCGGGACTGGCGGTGGGGTGTCGGCCTTGAGCTGGGCGAGGGAGACAGTTGATCGAAGGGAAGGTTGCATGTCGACCGAGCGAGGGGAAGAGGAGGCCAAGGCCATGATCGAGCACGAGCGGACAGTCCGCAGAGGCTGGGTAGTCTTGCGAGAGCCAAAGTAGCTCGCATCGGTCTTGGGCAGTGGTCGCTTGCGAGCAAGGACGCTGCTATCGTCCAAAGATGGAACCGACGAAGCCGAGGTGGAAGCGGAGGAGTTGGAGAAGGAGGAGATCATCGATGGCGCGGCGAGGGACTCTGGGGTGTCGTTGGCCGAGGAAGAGGCCGGGCTGGTCTGTTGTTCGTCTTTACGGACGATCCAGCCAAAGGACATGGCGTCTTGCATCATCTCGTCCATGCCGAAGGCGTTGAGCGAGCTAGCGCGGGCTAGAGGCTCAGCCTTGGGCGAGAGCATATGCAGGAGCGGGTGCTCAATGATGTCTAGAGCCAAATAAGCGGGCGTGACAGGTCTAAGAGCGGTGTGTAAGAATGTGGCAAATGGAGCAAGCAAGCGAGAGGGGGCTCACGAAGAAGTCTCGCTGTTCTCGCCCTCGGTAGAGGGGGACCAGTAGCTCCTCTCCGAGGAGAAGTCGACGGATGAAGGCTCATCAAGAAGGGAGTCGACGCTGTTGGTGCGAGGAGGGACGGGAAAGTCGAAGGAGGCCGCCTCGTCGAGCAGCTCGTTGTCGAAGATCTCGCCACCGACCGAGACGGAGCGGTAGTTGCCTGCCTGAACGAAAGATTCTGAGCGAATGCGAATCTTGCGCTCTGGCGAGGGGCGGCAGATGATGTCCTTGGGCAAGCCGAGACCGAGGCCGGACATTTTGTTGGTCCAAGGCGAAGCGGGTTGCTCGAGTTCGTTCAAGAAGGCGTATAGGACAGACATGCTTCTTCGCTTTTATGGTTGGCAATGGAGCTGGTTGTGACTGAAGAGGAGGCCCCCAGTCCAAACCAGCAGAGCGACTCGCCATCTCTCCCGCCGCGCAGGAGGTGGCTTGCTGCCTATTGGGCGGAAAGTGGCTGGACGACCGCGCCCTCGGACTTCAGCACGTAATGGGGCAGTGCTGAGCAGTACGCAAGCATGTCTAAGCAGGTCATTGGGTGAAGGAGATGGCAAAGCCAGGGAGACCTTCATTAAAGCCTGTCGACGCGTCGGTGGCGCGTCGCCAGCCTGCAAGCTTTTCATGCAACAAGATGCAGCGCGATTTGTTGATAGCAGCAGCTCTGAATAGACTAGAAATAAACAAGGCATGGTGGAGGCCAACCAACAGCGCGCTCGCTTGGAAGACAGCACTGCAGCCTTCCGAAAAATGTTGTCGCCACCCGCTTTTCTCATCCTGTCATTATTGACCTGATGCTGCCTTGCTCTGTGTTGGCCCTGGAAGCGACCAAAAGTAGTTCTGGGGAAATTGCTTAAGACCTTGCGGCTCCCCGGATTCTTCTGCCGAGCAAGATCTGGGCGAGTTAGACGGCGCGATTTCACGTTTTTGTGTTCCCTCTGCTGGCCTGATATCCATAGCCCTTGCTTCTGCTGCTTCTAGACCGCAGGCCTCGATTCTATAAACGCGCTCGGACGCTGCTCGCCCGCGCCCGGTTTCGGCGGAGTTCATTACTGTATTACACGCGCAAAAATTTTCACCATCCAGACATCGTCTTTGGCTAGCTTTGCAGGCTTATCTGGCTCGTCTTTGTTGGCTGTCGATGCGGTTTGCGAGCTTAAACTCATGGAGGTCATTCTGGCGATCTCTCGCTAGCAGTAGACTGCTTTTGGTGGCGAATGCAGGTCATTGACGAGAGGCCTTATCTGGGCAAGTCTGCAAATTTGTGGAGGGGGTTGAATGATCGCGAGCAGGTGCCTGATGGATGCGCTCGCAATCAGCGAGCCGGAGCATCCAGGCCCCAATTTTAACCCGCCAGCTTGGAAGGCCTATCAGTGACCCCCTGGCCAGGAGAAGAAAAGAAAAAAATTAGACCAAAGTTTCGTCGGGCGACACCTTCTTGCTATCTTGCTCCCGCACAAATCTCTTGCGCCCACTCCTTTCACTTTCGCCACATTCTCTCCATGGCCGAAAAGTACTACGAGAAGGACGGCTCCGATCCCTCGGTCGTCGAGGCCAGGGATATCTACGACTCGCCGCCAAAGAAGTTCTTGGGCGTCTCGCTCCAAGTCCCTCAAGCCAGCTCCTCCTTTGCTCCTGGCAGCACCTCCAACGCCGACTTTGATCCTGTCCCTCCTTCCAAGCGCACATGGGGCTGGCCATCGTTTGTCTGCTAGTGAGCTTCCTTCCCCGCTTGCTACTTCACGCCCATCGTCTTATCGATGCCTCGTCCTTCCCCTTCAGCTGGATGGCAGATGCGTGGGCCATCTCCAACTTTGAGGTCGGCTCCTCCATGGTCTCCGTCGGCATGTCGTGGAAAATGGCCCTAGGCATCACCGTCCTCGGCAACACCATCATGGCCCTGGTCATCACTGCCAACGGCCGTCTCGGTTCCACTCTTCACGTTCCTTTCCCGGTCCTCGCCCGCATGCCATTTGGCTACTACCTCTCTTACTTCGCCGTCGTCTCCCGCGCCGTCCTCGCCATTTTCTGGCTCGGCATCCAGACCGTCACTGGCGGCCAGTGTGTGCTCGCCTTGTGCAACGCCATGTCCCCGTCATTCAGAAACTTCAAAAACACTCTGCCGGCCTCAGCTGGCATTACCTCCGCTGGCATGATCTGCTATTTCGTCTACTGTACGTTGATTGTTTTGCCTGTTTGCGAGCCTTGAAGCTGACTCGCTGCGCTCGATGCGCCCAACAGTCCTCCTGCAAATTCCCTTCTTGATGATCCCGTATCACAAGATCCAATGGTTCTTTGCGACCAAGGCCATCATCGCTCCGGCCGTCTTCTTGGCCGTCTTCGGCTCCACTGTGCACAAGGCGGGCGGCAACATCAACGGCGTCTCCGCTCACACTGTCCTTTCCGGCTCTGCCTTGGCATGGGCCTTCCTCGGCAACTTGAACTCGGTTTTGGGCAACTACGCGACCCTCGGTCTCAACATTGCAGATTTCTCCCGTTACGCCAAAAAGAAGAACTCTCAGGATTGCCAGGTCGCCATCATTCCTTGCATTTTCACCATTGTCGGCCTGTTGGGCATCTTCACCGCCGCCGCCTCGGTCACCGCTTACCCTGAACTTTCCGGCGGCGAGCCCATCTGGAACCCATTGGTCATTGTCGACCACTGGGGCACTGGAGGCTCCGGCGGACGGGCTGCTGCTGCCTTCGCCTCGCTTGGCCTGCTCGTCGTCACCCTCGGCATCAACATCTCTGCTAATTCTATCTCTGCTGCGAACGACCTCATGGCTCTCGCGCCTAAGGTCGGTCGGCAACGTTGGCATCACTTTGGGATCTCAAAAATCTAACTGCATGTTTCCCTAGTACATCAACATCCGCCGCGGTCAGCTCCTTGCCGCCTTCATTGGTGGCTGGGCCTTTGTTCCATGGGTCGTCTTGGCCTCGGCTTCCAAGTTCTTGTCGTTCATGGGCGGCTACACCATCGTTCGTCGGCGGCTTTTTGCATTCTTTCGACTCCCCGCTAACTTCCCCTGCCTTCCTACAGTTCCTGGGACCTCTTACTGGTGTGCTTATGACCGATTACTACATTGTAAGCATGGACCCAGCGGATTAAAGTAAGGACCGAGGCTAATAGAGAATCGCAGGTCAAGAAGAAGAACGTCTCTGTTCCCGCTATGTACGACATGAACGGCATCTACGCTTACGACCCCGTTTGGAAGTCCAACTGGCGGGCTGCAGTGGCCCTGGTCTGCGGTTTCTTGCCTGTGCGTTTTCCCCTTTCCGACTGCGCTCAGTGCCCGGGATGCTGACCTTTCGTTCTCACGGCAGCCCCTGCCTGGCTTGATCAACTACATTGAGCCCAGCATCTCTGTCTCTACTGGCGCCCAGCACATCTTTGGCAGTGAGTTTGGCGTTGCATTTGGCACGCATGAATTCGGTGGACTGATCCCAATCTTGCGCAGTTGGCTACATCTACTCCTTCCTCACGGCCGCCGTCGTTTATTACACCCTCATGCACTTCTTCCGTGTCGAAGAGTCCTACCTCGACGCCCCGGAACTGGGCGAAGAGAGGATTGTCGCCGGCGACGTTGCCGGTGCGGATATGTACAAGGCCTAGACTTTCGCCTGGTTGGAGCATTCAAGGTACTCTATCTAGACTAATTTAGATAAGAGAAACGAGGGGTTTACTGTACAAGGGGTTAATCTACGTTTTGCATCGCGAAAACGCGAAGACGTTTGAGTCTTCAACTGATCACTGCGACTGTGGCTTTGTTGGAATTCGTTCGACACCGACCAGTGGGTAATGCAAGTGAGAGATGAGAAGCACGTCGAACTTGAGATCGCCGAGGATTGCGGCCATCATCGGGCGCAGACCCGTCGAGAGCCTCACCCGCTCCGCTCTCCCACGCCACCGACCAGCCCGGAGAGTATTACATCGACCATCAGGTTGCGCCCGTCTCCACAGCAATAGGTATTCTTCGGAATGAGGGCTCCAACCAGGTTGGCAACAGCATTTTGAAGCGGAAGAAGGCGAGCAGCGAAAAGGTGTCGCGGGCCCAGTACTTCCTGCCACAACGGGCGAGCTCGCGCCGTCACGGTGTAAGGCCAATAGTGTGGAAAGACATCATGGAAGAGAGGGAGATCGAGCAAGCCCGTGAATCGTCTCTGGCATTTGTGGCCGTCGATGGAGATCTGAAGAAGTTTTGATGCCAGACAGTGCCTTTTGTAGGATGCGTCTCTTACACAAGAAGGTCAAGAAACGCTCGACCAAGAGCAGAGCAGCTTAAGCACCGGTGAACGCTCTGCGAGAGGATGGAAGCAGTTTGTGGCGCCGTGAGGATCAGATTGTTGACCGCGTTGCCACCCAGCTCAAACCCATCCGCAAGCCCTAGAACGGCTACAGAGCATTGATCCAGAAGACAGGTCCTGTGTCGAGTTCGGACCACGAACAGCAGCGATCGACGTGCGCAGGCAACGTTGCAACCACCTCCAAATGAATCCAGGTTCGACCGCCGCGTCCACTTGCAGCCCGTCTCATGGAGCCGCCTCAGGCCGATCATGATGCCGACAGAAAGCAATTGGTAAGCCTCAGGTCTTGTGCTGGCCCAGCAATTGGCGCTCAGGCCCTGACCAGCTCCGCGAACGCGAAATGGAAGCTCGGCTGGCCAAGAAGTTGGAGGAGTACTTGAGGCCCCCACGCTTGAGCTTGCAGAACCTGCTTGGCGTGTCACGAGATACTGCGCACAATATTAACCTGGCAGGCAAGGCCATGATCGTGGTGGGCGGTGGCCTCTGCGTTGCGGCTTGGTGCGCCTTGTTTTTTGGCCTCTCTGACCTCTTGCAGCGCTGATAAGGGCCTCGGCTCTCACGATTGGCAGGTACCTGCGTGGCGTGAAGGCGCAGCGCCAGTTGCTGGCTCAAGATTTGAGCCATGTCAAGGACACCGTTCGCTTGCACGAAATGGCGGCATTCGCCTACTTGCTGCACGAGTGCGTTCATCGTCCTTCTCGCTTCATCTGTTTGCTGCTCATTTCTTGGTCTCGACAGCCGCGACTCGCAAGAGCAGGCCACCCAGACTGCCCCGATTCAGAACTTGGACAAGTAGCGGCCTTCTCTTTCTGGCCATCTTTGTACGCGGTGCTTTAAACCCTTCATTTGATACCTTTGCATTTTGATCCACCACATCCCACATCGTCGGCTTGTTGGGCATCTTCACCGCCGCCGCGTTGGTCACCGCTGGCCCGTGAACTTTTCTTTCCGGCGTCGAGGTCATCTGAGACCCCTTGGTCACTATCGACCACTGAGCCTCTGGAGGATTTGATGTGGTGCTGCTGGCTTTTTATCGCTCGGCATGCTTGCCACTTTTGGTCTTCCATTGATCATCGGGACTGGGGATTCGTCGAAAGTTTTTCTTTGGCAACAACCAGCGAGTGTTGCAAGAGAAGATGAGAAACCCGTCCGAGAACTGCCCATTTGCCACCTTTGGGCGGAAACCCGTGGAAAGACACCCCCGCTCCGCTTCGCCTTGCCACCGACCAGCCTTGAGATTATCCCATCGACCATCAACCCCAGTTCCACGCAAACTCGACTCCACGGTCTTGGCAATGCTTGTCCAGCGCGGCGAACAAGGGATTGCATTCCTCAGCTTGGTCCGGTCTCGGATCTCCTTCCCTTCTCATGTCGAACACGTCCAAGGAGAGATGCGTCAGACGAGGAAGAAGTTTGTGGCTCTTCACCAATGCTAGGACGTCGCGCAGAGGTTCCGCTTCGTAGTCAACTCCCAGCTCGAGAGCCGGCAGGGATTGAGGTAAGCAAGACGCCATTTCGGGAAGACGTCCGTTCCAAGGGTCGGGTGCTCCGAACAGACTGATCTTGTATAACAGTGGTAATGGCGCAAGGGTCCTAAGAATGTTGAACGTCTCGGAGGCCGAGAAGTGGCTCTCGTAAAATTCGAGGGATAGGGAGGTGAGACTTGAAGGGAGATGGGCAAGGAGCTGTCCCAGATGCTGTGGGATTGAAATCTTGAGACTGGTCAGATTTGGGGCCAGATCGATAATGCGAAGCTTGAATGGCTCGGCCGCTCGCAACTCGGCCAGCTCCAACGCCTGCAATGACTTCAGCGCAGGCAGCTCCACCGCTTGCTGAGTAGCAGGAACTTCTGTCAGTCCCCGAATGTTGAGGTGTCGAATATCAGGGATCTGCCGAAAGAACTGCGCAATAACAGCGTCGGTCATCAAAAGCTGGTCAACGACTTGAAACCTTTGTGCGTCGGAGATACGCAAGCGTGTCACTGGACCATGGTTCTGGAAAGCCTCCAGAATTCGTTGACCTTCCATTTCCACGTCTGCCCTTGACCAAGGTCGGTCCTTGCCGAAAGAAAGTTTGAGGTGGATGCTCCGAATGTTCTTCCCGGGATCCATGGCGAGGAGAAAAGATGAGACAGAGCTTTCCCGGACAGCCGCGTCCGAAGAGTACTTGTAGGCGAGATCGAGAGAGCATTCCAAGCGCAAGCCGTAGCGGTTCAGGCCAAGTGAAGTTGTCCCAAGCCAGTCGAAGAAGCGCGACACTCGTTTCTCGCTCATTTGATACGAGTAGACAACGATGGGAATGGTGCTGGCGAACGACTCGAGCCAGATTGGCAAGAAAGTCTTGGACCGAAAGAAGAGGAGCTTCAAGAGCAGATTGCGCGACAAGTATTCTCTTGGTCTAGCGGTCAAGTCAGTTGAACGGTCAAGTCGGTCGTGCCAATAGTAAGAGACAATGTCGAGGAGGATTTCGGGCGGCAGATGAAGCAAGCCGGTGACTTTGGTAGGCTGCGCTTCTGCCATTTGTGGCCGCCGATAGAGATCTGAGGGGCCTGTCTGAGTCAAATCAGGCTCTTTCAGGGTGTCTCTCTTACATTCAAGGGTGAAGATGTGCTCGGCAAAGGGAGGAACAGCCTCAGCGGCGTCAGCTCGCTTTGACAGGCCTCTTCAAGCAGAAAAGGGAGGCAAGCGTGAATTTGGGGAGTTTTCGAGGCCGCTGTGAGAGCGTCCTGGCTCGGCGTGAAGGACTTGGGTCGAAAGATGAGCGAGAGCCGTAGGGTGATCGCCGGACGGGATGAAGCGTCCGCGTCGCTGCTGAGGCCCAGCCAGAAGTTTGCCACCTGGCCTGAAGCCAAAGTGTTGGTTTTCAACAATGGCAAGTTGCAGAGTCCCTGTACGCAGGAGAAACTATTGAACAGTGTACAGCGTGGCTTCATCCCTTTCCACCGGCGCCGTCCTGCAAACAGCAACGCACGACGCCACAAAGCTCTCTTGTTCGAAAACAATGCCTTCGGCTGGCAATCCTCCTATGCTGATGGCGAGGCGTTGGGTGCGATCAAGCGAGCGATCCAAGGTGGACACTTCCACGTAGAGATTTTCCAGGCGCGGCAGACTTAGAGGCACATGAAACCCTGGCCTTTCGCGCTGGCCTGCGATGCTGACTAAGTTTAAAGTTTGTATCATAAGATGACCAAAACCGCCTACCGAGGAAGCTGAACCAAGAGGTTGGCGCATGGACCGGGCCAGCAGGGTCGACAAGTTTTACGTGGCTGCCAGGAGATGAGCTTGTCAGCACGAGAATGCCTTCATATCAGCGATGGACTGACATTGATTCGATGAAGGACGGCACGCTCATCCGTCGCGGCCAAATGGCGAAACCTTTAGCTAATAAGCCTGCAACCTCGTAGGCTTGGGTGTCTGTGTAGCTGTAATGCAAATGGGTATTGGGGTCCAGAAGCAACGCCAAGAACACGCTAGCCTGGTAAATCTTCAAAGCTGGCCTCTCATTGGAAGCTGACAGTGGCTCACCGCAAAGACGCCAGTGCCAGAAGCCACCAATAGCAGCTGTTCTGGACTTTCAGTGTGCATAATGAGCAATTTGGTGGAGGACTCACACGGGCTGGGCGAAGCTGATGGAGGCCGGCTTGCTGGAACGCGGTTGCCGCAGAACTGCCTGTTCAAGCGCTCAGGGGGGGCTCGATCAGCTGCCGTGCTCCCCTCTGTAAGCGCTCACACGCACCAACAGCTTCTTGTAAACTCGCGTCGAACACGCCCTGCTCAGGCACGTCGTACTCTGCCCCACCGATGCAGAGCATGGCGCTGTCGGTACGCTTCCCCGTGAGCACGGGGCATGCTGATGCGCACTGGCCGGTACTCACCTCTCGCATCCTTTGGACAGGGTGATATCCACTGCCAGTAAGCCTGAACACATACAAATGAGCATTTGCTCCTGCGTCATCCCGCGCGCTCCTCACCCATCATCATGTCCTGCAGCTCCAACTCCTCTGGAATTGAAACCAGAGGGTTGAATGTTAGGACGGTGCAGAACTTGGAGTCCATGCTGCCCGGTGAGATTCGTAGACGGCCAGAAAGGGGAGGGGAGGTTCGGATCAAGCAGCGTCTTGCCCTTCAAGGGTGCCAGGTGCCGCCATTCAGTCTCGAAGCGGACCTGTTACGATCTTCAACTTGACTTTCCTCCGCATTGAACCTGCCAACGTACAGCCGCGAAGACAGAAAGCAGAGACCCGGACACGTTTGCCACGCCGCCACAACAAGACTCGAAAGCAAGCACTTTGTTGTGCGCTTCGCTCGGGCAGCGTTGGGCTCTCTGGCCTCGCAAATCCGTTCTAGCGAGTGATTGCACGTCGTTGCAGGGAGAGAAACGACAACGAGCGAGGAAGGCTCGGCTCGGCTCGGCAAATCCGAGTGAAAGTTGGCTCAATGTTGGTTTGGAGTCGAACAGTCGCAAGCGATGGAGGGCGAGCAGCAGCTGCCTCCTGGCTGGCACGCAGAATGGTGCGTCCAGCCTCGTACTCTAACACTGAGCTCTGTTCCAATGCGCACGGCGAGCAGGAACGAGCAGTATTCACGATATCTCTACATTGGTCTGTCCTCCCGCCTTGCCACTCATGTACAGCTGCTCAAGCGTGGCGAACAGACACCAGCACGAACCAGACGCAGTGGGAGGTGCCCACGCAGCCGACAGCGGCGGCCAGCCAACAGCAGCAGCAGCCAGCAGCTCCAACTGGGCCTCCCAAAGCTCGGCGCCAGTATGCGTCCAGCGAGGCCTACTACGCGGCCGGCGGCGTCGGTGGCCCTGGCTTGGGCGGTCCGCAGCACGGCCACACGCCCTCCATGTCCGCTTCGCAGGGCCAAGGACCCGTCGAGCCCGCGCTGTTCTCCCCAATGCACGCCGCCGTCCCCGGCCCGTATGGCCAGCAGCCCGCGCCCGTCGAAGGCGTGGCGCCCGGCCCAGCGCCTTACATGGACGGCTCTCGAGGTCCCATGTACGGCCAGCCACAGGGCCAGCAGCAGCAGCAGCAGCCGGGGCCAATGCAGGGCATGACGGGTCAATTTGCGCAGATGGGCCTCGGCAACGTCAAGCCTGTTCGTTGCTTGTCCTCTGCCTTAGACATTGATCTGGTGTCTGACTAGGATTGGTCTTCGAACAGACCGTCAACCTGATCAACCAGCCAACGAACCCAGCCGAGTTGATGGCTCCAGCGCCCGAGATCAGCTTGCCTCCAGGTGTAAGAGCGACTCCCTCCCTTATCAGGCTTTGGTCAAGTCTTGATACGCTGGTACTGTGTTGCTTACAGTCCTCCTTCTCCAACCACCCGCTGCGCAACGCCGACGTGTCCTACCAGCGCTCCACTTTGAACGCGGTGCCCACCACCTCCGGCCTGCTCAACAAGTCCAAGATCCCGTTCGCCATCGTGCTGTCCCCTTACAGGAGTCTCAAGCCGGGAGATGTGCGTTGTCAATTTCGCCCTTGAATCCCTTGTTTGGCTTCTGATGATGATTTCACGCGCGCAGGAGGAAGTGCCAGTCGTCTCGGACTGCGTCATCGCCCGCTGTCGAAGATGCAGGACCTACATCAACCCCTATGTGTTCGTCGTCTTGCTCACCACCTCCCTCTCGAGGTAATGGAGCTAACAAGACCAACAGGACTTTCATCGAGGGCGGCAACCGCTGGAAGTGCTCCATGTGCTCCCTGTCCAACGAGGTGCCCCAGCTCTTCGACTGGAACCAGACCACCAACCAGCCCGCCGACCGCTGGCAGAGGCCGGAGCTCAACCACGCCGTCGTTGACTTTGTCGCCCCCACCGAGTACATGGTCCGCGCCCCCCAGCCGCCCGTCTACGTGTTCCTCATCGATATCTCCTACGCTGCCATCCATTCAGGTGAGCTTGCGCCTCCTCCTTTCTAGTGAAATCATGTGTGACGAGAGTCTCACAGGCATGGTCGCCACCGCCGCCCGCACGCTCTTGGAATGCCTCGACCGCCTTCCCAACGTCGACGGCCGGACCAAGGTGTCGGTCATCGGCGTCGACTCGGCCCTGCACTTCTTCTCCCTGGCGCCCGACTCCACCGAGCCCACCATGCTCGTCGTCGGCGACCTCGAGGACGTCTTTCTGCCCCAGCCCACCGACCTGCTCGTCTCCCTCACCGAGGCCCGAGCCGGCATCGAGTCCCTCTTGTCCAGGCTCAACGACATGTTCAAGGACACCCACCAGGTCGGCTCCGCCATGGGCCCCGCTCTGCAAGCGGCCTACAAAATGATCGTGTGTTTGAGGACCTCTTTAGATAATCTCGATCCGTGGCTTATGGCGAGCCTCTCTCTGCACAGTCCAATGTGGGAGGGAAAGTGTTTGTGCTTTCGGCCAGCTTGCCGAGCCTGGGCCCCGGCGCGCTCAAGAACCGAGAGGACTCCAAGCTGCTCGGCACTTCCAAGGTGGGACTGAATTCCTACACAGTGCACACTGCCGGAGCACTAATTCTTTTGTTCTCCTCCACAGGAATCCACCTTGCTTTCGCCTTCCAACGAATTCTACAAAAAGCTGGCCACCGACTGCTCGCGCCAGCAAATCTCCGTCGACATGTGGCTCTTTGGCGCGTCTTACTCGGACGTGGCAACTCTCAGTAAGGGGAGAGCGAAGATGGAAATGTGTCAGATCTGACGGGTTTTCTTCGTCTTTCTCTTGCAGGCGGCTTGCCAAGGTACACTGGCGGCCAGACCTACTTTTACCCAGCGTTCGACGCCAGCCGGTCCGAAGACGCGCTCAAATTTGCGCACGAGTTCGCAGAGGTGGTCACCTCGCCCTTCTTGCTCGAGGCCGTTTTGCGCGTGCGGGCGACGCGCGGCCTGCGCATGACCTCCTACCACGGTAACGCCTTTGTCCGGTCCACCGACCTGCTCGCCTTGTCCACCGTCTCCCAAGACCAGTCTTACGCCGTTGAAATTCAGATAGAAGACGTGAGTGGCCTCCACCTTACCATCAGTTTCTTGCACTGATCAAAGGATTCCTTTACTCACAGCCGCTCACTGGCCCATTTGTTGTCTTCCAAACGGCTGTGCTTCACACTTCGTCTTTCGGTAGGTTGTGATCCCTCTATTCGTTTCGAATATCGAGCTCATCACGTCTCCAGGCGAACGTCGCATCCGAGTGGTCACCCAAGCCTTGCCGACGACCACCAGCATGTCGGAGGTCTTTGGTGGCGTCGACCAAATCGCGCTGGCCACCTTCTTGGCCAACAAGGCGGTTGAGCGGTCGCTGTCGCACAAGCTGGAGGACGCCCGGGACGCCTGCATGAACAAGCTGGTCGACATCCTCACCGTCTACAAGGCCACTATGACCTCGGCCGGCAGCGGCGCCAGTCCTCAGCTGGTCATTTCCGAGAACATGAAGTACCTCCCACTCTTGCTTCTCGGCTTATTAAAACATGTGGGATGCCGCGCAAACGCTTTATCTGTGTCCATGCTGATCGAAATTGTTGCGATTCCCACAGGTCGGCTTGCGGCAAAGCGCCCAAATACCTTCCGACCTGCGCGCCTACGCCCAGTGTCTTCTCACCACCCTTCCTTCCCAGCAACTCATCCCTTACATCCACCCCACCTTCTACTCTCTCCACAACATGCCTCGCGAGTGCGGTACCATCGACGACAATGGCGTCATCCTCCCGCCACCTCTTCCTCTCAGCAGCGAGCGCTTCGAGAGGCACGGTCTGCACCTCATTGAAGACGGCCAGAACATCTTCTTATGGGTCGGCCGAGATGCTGTGCCCGAGCTGCTCAAGGACGTCTTCGATCTTCCCAACATCACCGAGCTTCGCGGTGGCAAAGTGAGAGATAGTCCACTTTTGAGCTCTAGATTGAGCTAATCGGCAAGCTTCTTCTGCAGTACACTCTTCCGCTATTAGAAAATCCATTCTCTCAACGGGTCAACGCCATCGTTGGCAAAGTGCGCGAGTCGAGGCGCGGCCCTTATTGTGCGTGGCTCGCTCCCTGCTTGCTCGATAGAGCTTCATTGATGATCGTTCACACACAGACCCGCAACTCTACGTGGTGAAAGAAGATGGCGAGCCCAGTCTGCGTCTGTGGGCGCTCAGCATGATGGTGGAGGACCGCCAAGAACCAGCGCCCAGCTACAACCAATTCCTGGGGACGCTCAAAGGTGCGCGCAACTTTCGAACCTTAGCAGAGGCGCTTGCTCATTCTGGCAATATGTTGCACAGACAAAGTCAACGGCAGCTCATAATATGGTCACGGGCGGACTACGAACTCATGAACGCGGAACGATTATCGAATTCCAAAAGAACCTCTCCAAGAAGACCTGTGCAATGCATTTTCATTTTCCCTCCTTCTTCGTGTCTTTGCTAGAAGAGTCCATTCGAATCAAGCCCATTTGGTCAATGCTTTCGATCGATGTACAAGCCTGCCAAAACCAGCAAGACCGTCTGCCAACGAGGAAATCCAGTCAACTCTGAACAACCCTGGGCTAAGCCTGCTCCTCTTGTCTGCTCCAACCCTCCAGATTGGCGGTAGCGGCCCAGTGGGCGACTTGCCGAACCATGTCGACTTCCGGGCCCTCCAGACCTGCTTCTTGTGCCACTCGCTCCGCTTGGACTGGCGACACGTCTGGATGCTTGCCCTGATGTCTGGCCTTCAGGGAACTTTTGATGTCCGAAAGCTTGTCGAAGGGGTCGATGTCGGCGGAAGGGATTGCACTGATGAGGTCGTGCAGCGCGGCCACAACGGTGGGGTGGGTGTAAAAAGGCGGTTCTTGCCGGGAGCGATGGATTGTCTTACGCACTGAAAGGGTCAGCCGACAGTAAGCA
Source organism: Cystobasidiopsis lactophilus (assembly GCA_001599975.1). Taxonomy (NCBI): domain Eukaryota; kingdom Fungi; phylum Basidiomycota; class Agaricostilbomycetes; order Agaricostilbales; family Chionosphaeraceae; genus Cystobasidiopsis; species Cystobasidiopsis lactophilus. Next base: position 471,562 of record BCIO01000002.1, read on the forward strand.
ACGGCCGCGCGAGGCTAAGGGCAGAACGTACGGCCTGGCAGCAACCCAAGGGCTTGTGCCTCGCGGAAGACGGGGAAGTGGCTGTTCTGTATGCCCAGGCGCATCCATTCGCACAGGGCTGCAAGCATATCCTCGTTAGCCAGCCAACAAGAAGGAAATCAAGCGAACAAGCCAACTCACCCAGCTGGATCTTGTTGATGGCCTCCCACCTGAGATCAGCTGCTTGTTGGCGCTCCTGCTCCTCCTTGCGCTCCTGCTCATTGTCCAGCACAGTCTCGAGGGGGCGACGAGCGACCTGAAAGCAGGTCAGACGGAACTCGGAGGCAAGAGCAGAATCGACTTGAAAGGACACGGACCGCGGTGGTTGAGGGCAGCTCGGCCTGTGGAGAGGCCGGTGAGCTATTGTCGAACAAGTTGGGGTCACTGTGGCCAGACATTTCGCGGACGCTCTTGCGGACCCGGTGGCGCTGGGGAGATTCGTCCACAAAGAATGCTCGCCTTGAAGCGCGGAGCCTCCTTCAGCCCAAGCTTCTGAGGCGTGCTTGTTTCAGACAAAGTCAACGGCAGCTCATAATATGGTCGACGCCCTGAAAGGTGGAACGAACATCGAATCCCAAAGAACCTCCCCAAAACGACTTGTGGATTGTCCTCGTCTCTTCTTTTTCAAATGTGTTTCCTAGAAGTGTCCATCCAAAGAGAGCCCTTTTTGTCAATGCTTTCGATCTGCTTTGTCGATGTACAAGCCCGCCAAAACCAACAAGACCGTGGTGGGAGGTCTGCACAAGGGCGTTAGCTCGATTCACGAAATCATAGTGAACAGCGCACGTCATGATGGCATAGGCGAACAACATGGTTTTCGAAATGAGGCGCTCGAAAGCATCGCCGCTTGCCGCGTCGGTGATCTGGGCCAAAGTGAGAGCTGGCGGCGACCTGTTCTAAATGTGAGTCCAGATCTTCAGCAGCGTACACCGAGACGCACCCAATGGCCAGCGCCGCTGTTACAATAAATACGGGATCTGGGGGCGAAATTAGGCAAGGCTCTGCGCTCAATGCGAAAAGAGCGTACCGTCTGCCACCGACGTTTCATTGAGAGAGTAGACCCAAAGAAGAGGGAGCAAGAGCAGCGGTGTTATGATCATGCGCGACAGGATGGCCACAGCGACAGTCCGTGTTTCTGAGGCGACATCTCAGCATCGCTCAAAACCAAGACTTGCATCTGACTCACCGCCCTTCTTAGCGGGAAGATTGCTCCGCGTGAGAGATGTGCCTCGGCCGATTCCGGGTCTGGGCCTGTTGGAGATGGACGGTTTGTGCTTCTTCAAGGGCAGCTTGTTGACGCTCTTGCTTTTAGGGTGCGCTTCCTTGTCTTCTTCGTGCATGAAGCCGCCAAGAACGATCAATGTCAGGGGAATCGAACAGTTGCCGGCTTGTTTCAAAGCGCTGTTGGCCGATTCCATTTTCAGTTTCGAGACTGGCTGCGAAGATGGCAGGACTGACCCTTTTAGAGGAACCAAGGTATCAAGGAAAGACTGAAGAGGTGGAATACAACAGACGATGATTGAAAGAAGAGCGGCGTATCTGTGCGTCGTGTTAGACGCGACTTGACCATGACCCGGCTCAGCGCTTACAGAGGGACTGTCATGAAGTTTTTCACCACGACCAAGACTTTCTTCGCCGGTAGCCGGACCCATCGATGAAGGAAGCCGAGTGCTTTTCGGGCTTTAAGTTGCCAGGCAGAACGGGAGGGCTTGGTGGGTGAGACCCGGCCGGTTCCTCTCGGCACTCCCCATTCCGCATCATCGTCCGCCGCTTCATCATGCGAGAAGGCGGTGCCCGTCGTTTTATCAGCATCATCATCCTCTTCCGAACCTTCCGAGCCGCTACCCCTAGAAGAGTGTGCCGGTGTTCGCCAATCGGGGGTGTTTGGAAAGCTGTTGAAAACGCTGCCCTTGTAGAATCGCTTCCTTGAGGCTGATCTTGGTGACCGAGGGTTCTCCTCTTCTACCAATCCATTTTCGATCAAGAGCGGCGCTTGCTCGTCCTCGCCATTGATGTTAGGTGGCGACATGACCGGAGCGCGGTCCGGCAAGATTGACTCTTTGGGCTCCTCGTCAGCCACAGAGAGCAGCTTGACTCCCACAGACCACCTGAGTATGATGCCGAGGGTCGAGAAGAGAACCAGGTATGAAAGGGCTCTTCCGAGCATTGCTCTGTTAGTCACCACGTCAGCGACTTCCAGGCTTTCAAACTCCAATTCGACAAACTCTTTAGTATCATCCTGTATTCTGCTTGAGCTTGGGTATGGTGTGTAGCGAGAAGACCACGTACATCGCCCCAGCGCAGCGCGTCCACGCTGTACACCAGACTCTGCATAAGAGCAATGGGCAGACCTGAATTCTTGGGTCAGAACGAGCCGGGGAACGAAATGAATCATCTTACTGTTCGAGTTGGGAAACGCTGAGCATGCCACAGCGAAGTAGGTCTGGCTCCGCTTCAATCGAAATAGCCGACCCAGGGCGTAAGCAACTATCATGGAGACGACAGTCACCACAACGAAGCCAACAGGGACAATATCTGTGCAGCCACTAGTTCAAAAGAGTATGGAAAGGCAGGAGGAGGGTCACAAACATAGGTCGGCTAGCTTGTCTGGCGTTAGGGAGAATGCCACCTTCGAAAACAGAACTGTGCGGAAGCGGTCAAGCTGAGCCCGTAGCCAACGGGAGGCTTGGAAACCTACGAGACGGGGTCAACACAGCAACATTGATGCGGTTGAGACTCTTCCGAACGCTTGAAGTGACGATGCCCCGCCGAGCGAGAAGGTAGCCAACGAACTGCGGGCGATGGTCTCCCGTCACTCGCTGGCTTCAGGCACCCTTGCAGATGAAAGCCTACAGCTACCAAGAAGACCTCGATAATGCTTTCGCTGACCACGACCAACAGAGCGCCCTGGGACAGCCCAAAGTCAGCTCTTCATTGCGATAAGGGGTCGAGGCTGTCCAGCCCGAAGATTTATGCGCACGAGAGCATTGTCAGGGTGCTTGTGATTGTGCGAACTCATTGTAGATGTGGTTTATTGGGCGCAGGTCATGTTTGCGGCGTTTGCCAAGAGAATGTCCTGACGACGAAGCGGCCGGACGAGAAGAAAACAGCGAGCTAGGGCGGAAGTTCCACCGGATCCCTCTCGGTCTCAAGACTAGTGGGCAGAGTCAACTCTTTACATTGCAGAAAAACTCTATTTCTGCTTCTTGGAGGCAGCGGTCAAGGGGTGAACGCCAAAGTTCAAGTGGAACACCAGATAGCCTCCAATTGCCGCCGACAAGAACAGAACTCTGCAGTTTGCTAGATGTCAGTATGGAACTGCTCATGGAAAGAGTGTGCCTACGGAACAGCAGCGAGCGAGAGGTACACGTTGAATTCTGGGAGGGACAACGTGCTGCTCTGACGTCTGGTCCACCAATTGAAAGTGGCAATACCAACTGTAGCCGTCACGGTGTAAGCCAAAGGCTTTGAAATGCAATAACGAAGAAAAAGGCCACTTGCCGACGACATCGCTCATGAGGGCGTGGACGGTGGTGAGCTTGAGCTGTTTGCCACCGCCTCAGCAAACTCCCTCCAAATGCTTTATGAATGACACCCACTTTCTGGGCGGGCACGTCATTCTTTGTGAGAGCATCGCTGTAGGCCTTTCCAGTAGAGCCCTTCGCTTTGGCCTGGCCTTGCAGCATCTGGTCACAGACCTGTCAGTTATGTGCTGAGCTTGCTGGAGAGCAACGAAACCCACTGCAATGTACTCCATAGCACCAGTAGCGATGGACGGCAGAGCAGTCAGGATACCTCTGTAAGAGAAGTAGCCCAGACTAAGCCTCTGCAAACAGCAAGCTCAAAGGAGCACCGGTTTACGCAGCGCAGGCATAGTGCGAGATAGTGGAAACCGCGCTAGGTGGAGGCAGGACATTAATGAGCAAGCCCAAGTGGCCTGGCTTCGTGAACAGCTGCAAGGCATCCAAAGCAAAGCTCGCGGTGAAGAAGGCGATCGGGAAATGCACGAGGGCTGGGTGAACAGGGTGTCCGGCAATCTTGGCACCAGCCATGGTTGATGTAGCTAAACGCGGAGAAGGGCAAGCGAGCAGCGGGCGTGGACGTCACCGAAGATCGACGAGTGCGGAAGAAGACCTCTTGACGTCGGCGACCAATGAGATGAGTCGGATTGCCGACGATGCCCAGCAGGCGCAAGAAACGGCAATCGAGCACTCGGGCAGACGCACCGCCTAACCTTCAGACAGCCCGTTTGGTCGACACGACTGATCATGCGCGTTTGGAGGGCACCCCAGCTTGGACGCCCAGTCGCGCTCCCAAGGCCACCAGAGACCCAGTGATCAGTCCAGCACCTTCTGAGTACCAAGGCCTGGTGGTTTACTATGGATCTGCCGCCGCGTTCAGCGTGTATTTGCTCTGGGCTTTTTTGCCGTCTTGGGTGTTGGAGGCGGTCGGTGTTTCCTGGTACCCGAATCAGTACGTTCCTGCTCTTTGGGACACTCTGAGTGACCTCTAATGAGGAGGGGCCGAAACAGAGAGTGGAGCGTGCTGATTCCGGCATGGTTGACAATGCTGGTCGTCTTCGTCTACCTCTTCTACGCTTTCATCAACATTTACGACACACCACCTATCGACTCTTTAGCTCAGAGTGTCGATGATCAAGGCCACATCCAGCAGCTGCTCGCGGAGGACGACGTTCACCCTCTGATCCGAAACTCGAAAGCGTTCTTGATGGACAACGCGATCCCGGCGCTTTACGACATGCCTGTGGACCTAGTGAATCGTGTGGTGTTTGGAGAAGCCGATGTATAGCGTTGAACCAAGGCGATCGGCTGCTTGGGCTGGACTTCGTCGCCGCTTCGCTTTCTGCGAGCGGGCCGACTTTGGCCAATCAAGCTCAAGAAACCCAGGGGCAAGGTGCAAGAGTAGCAGCTCTTTCAATATTCATGGCTGGCAAGCTCGGCAGGCCGCCTACAGAAGCGCGAAAGTTCGGTACACCGTCCCTTGGGCATAGCATCTACCCACAGCTTGCTACGCACAACACCACAAAATCCTATCCTTCCACAAATATCGTCCAAAGGTCGTGCAACACTGTGAGTTGGCAATGCCAAGGCTGATAAGTTTGTGGGCTAAGACCGCGCTAAACAGGCCCGCACTCACAAAAATTTTGATTCCGCCATTGGCGTTTTCTCTTTTGGGGGGTCGGTCAGTCCATGGGCAGGAAGGTGAAGGCGTCCAGCTCTTGTGGGCTCTTCTCCCGCTCCCGCATCTCCTTCAGCTCGGCCGCCGTGAGGAAGCGCCCTCCCGGGCCTCGCGGCCGGCGGACAGCGTGCTTGTGCCGCGACTCGTGCTTGTAAGGCTGCGCAGACATGTAACATTAGTCGTCTGGAAGGATGAACGGAGGGAAAAGAGAGAACGAACAGCGTTGCCGCGGCTGGACTGGGAGAGCTCTGCCAATTTGGCTCGCGTGGCCCGGCGCTTGAGTATGCGGAAGTACTGCTTCGAGTTGACGAGGAGCGGCTCCTGGTCGAGCACCGGCACGGCTGGCAGCACTTCGGAGGAGGTGGAGGCGGAGAGGAGATCGCCGGAGGAGGAGGCGTACAGGCCGAGCTCTTTGAGCAGAGTTTCGTACGAAGGGGTTTGCGTCAAGGCCGACGCGGCGGCTTCGTCGACGAGGAGCGGGCTGAAGCTTTGGAAGGCGTCGTCGGTGAAAGGGGAGGAGGCGGAGAAGGTGGACAGCGAGGTCGGCGAGCCCGCTGAGAAGGCGGACGGCCCAGCGAACGCAGAGCCGGAAAAGTCGAGGTGGGAGGGCGGCATGCTGAGCGCGCCTCCGGGCGCAAAGGCGTCAAAGTTCAGGTAGGAGAGGTACGAGTCCTCGGAGCACTCGCTGATGGACATGGTGTTTATTTGCGTTACAGAGTAATCTGATGTGGTTGGGATCAGATAGCCCTTGATCTGTGAGGGCCAACCCCATCGTCCAATCACATGCGGGCGGGCCAAATCGGAGCCAAATTTTTTTGGCGCGACCCGCTGCTTAACTCCACGTCGGACTTGTGGCAACGCTTGTCGACTCGAAAGGTGTGCTCCTCATTCGTTATAAGTTGAAAGGCTTTTAGTTGGAGGTCGGAGGGCGAAGATGGGCGGCCTCAAGGGGTTGATGCTAGCGAAGTGCGATCTCATTTGTGCTCTGGCTATGAAATACCAAGGCAGGGCAGACATTGACAAGTCATGATCAAGCAAAGGACAGAGAGCAAGCACAATGCTAGTCAAATTAGGATCCTCTCCCCGGAGAAAGTGGTGGCCAAAGTCGAAGGCAATCTTGACCGTCGTCAGGTTTGGACCATCCATTTCGACCAGCAGACTTTACCTGTCCGCACTGGAGGTACCGCGTTCCACATCTTGTTCTTTGAGAAGGCGTGAAGAGCCGCCATAGACATTGCCAGTCTTGGAAGCTTGGCCACCCAAATCGAGCAGCGCAGTCTCGCCAGAATCTCCCAGACACATTGACCTGTTCGCCCTTTAACATGAAGCACATACAGCATTAGTTTCGATAGCCAAGCTTGAAGTCAGAATAGAGGTCGTTCAAGGGTGCGTTGGTGGCCAGCTTGCCAGTCGCCACCTCCTTCCGCGCTCCAGTGCTTCTGAATAGGCCATATCGAGGTCGCCAAAGAAACTTCTTCATCCCAGATGTACTTCAGTAGCATTGAATAAGCGCGGCCGGGGCAGGGCGAGGGTGACAAAGGCCATCACATCCACAGACTCGCCAAACCAGCGCGCAGAGCGGGAACCAGAGCCAGTCTTAGGAGCAGTGTTGACCGCCACGCACTCCAAGACATTCCAATTGGCCATTGAGAACAAACCAAAAGCAGCACGAGACCCAAAGGCGAGCGTGGTGAACGAAGAGCAAGCTTGGAGTCGGTCTTCCACCTTCGCCCAAAAGATGATCATCCCAATCCGCTGCTTCTCATGGTGCGTTGTCTGCCTCCACTTCATATCATTCTGGGATAGAGTAGTTGAGGTCACGGCACAGCGGCAAGGTGGTGGGCAACAAATGGCAGCCTTACCTCGATCTGCTCGCCGCTGAACTGTCAGAAATGTGCGCTCGGCTCTCCCATTGCATCTAGCCCTTAGATGGTCGCTGATCGCTGAGCACAGGGACGCACTGGATAAGCTGGGCCTACACCGATACTGCGTGCGTCTCCCGGCAACGAGGAGGACGAGCCAAAGCTGACAGGATCAAAAAAGTGCCGGCGAATGCTGTTGACCCATGTGGACCTTATCGAGAAGCTGCTGTGCGTTGCGGTCCTTGCCTTTATCATGCTCCATGTTGCTGGGCCTGATCGCACTCGTGAACCCATGGCACAGACATTACAATCGTTTGTTCCTTTCCTCCTCCTCAGTCATGTCTTTGGACTCATTTCATGGACGTAAACAAACAGCATACGAGCGCAAGAACCAGTCGGCCGTCTCATGACCTTAGGCAGCGTAGCCGGCGTAGGGACTCAGGCTCACGAGGGGAGCACTTGTAACAATTTTCCACCTTTGGATTTCACGACACGCACACACACTTTGCCTGGCTGGCCAACTGCAGGCAGTCCGTTTTCGCATTTCAATAAGCGCCTAGGTCTTCTATCATCGCGTCCAGCTCGGCCGCGACGTAGCTGTTCGGGCAGCGCTGCCTCAGGTCTCTGTTAAGAGGTGGTGGCAATGAGTCTCGAGAGCACCAAGGAGGAGGAAAATGAGACGAACAGCAGCCTGTTCCGGTCCCCTCGGTTCTTGGCCTCCTCGCCCGCCAGCTTCCACTCGGAGCACCGCACGTACAGCTCGATCCGGTTCTTCGAGTCGCACTTGGGGATGTAGGACACGGCCTGGCGGAGCATGCCCTGCTGCCGAAGGTGCTCGACCAGGGGCTGCAACAACACGCCATTGAGCATAAGAGCTGACTGAAGAGACGTGAGATGGGGCAAACCTCATAGCCAACGGGGGACTTTTTGGACTTGACAAACGCGTCCAGCCCATCCCAATCCCGGAGCTCGACCAGCGCTTTCATCTTGACTAGCCAGAATCTGTGAACCTCCCGCGAAAATGACCATCAGAACGTGGTGGGCTGGTAAGGTAGAGCAAGGAGTCGCACCGTTTGTCCGGCACTTTGAAGTCCGACTTGAGCTTGTCCGCCTTCTTGGGCCAGCCGAGGATGATGCACTGCGAGATGGTCTGGTTCACGCTCAATCCCAAGAACGGCTTGCGGTGGTCCGCGTCCTTCTCCAGCGTCTGTTGCGCCGCGATCAAGGCCAGTTGGTCTTCCGTCATCTGTATGCCCACTTAAGCCGTTCATCCTCCAAGGGATACGGTAGCGAAGTCAGACACACCTTAGCCTCAAAAGCTCGCTCTCGGTCATCGCCGAAGAACTTGGCCGCCTGCTTGATCTTGTCCGTCTTGGTCGCCTGGTCCTCCGCCAACAGGCCCTCCTCGAGCACCAAGCACGCGCTGTCCGCCCGCCGGTCGTCCTGGTAGTTGAAGTCGCGCAGGAGCTCGGTGGCGTTCTTGCGCGCCCACGCCCGGAACAAAGCGATGGCGTCCGGCTTCTTGTCGATGAACCGGAAGAAGTTGGCTGGGCCGTGCACGCGCCGCAGATGCAGTAGCACGGTGTAGACTGTCCGTGATTCCAGGGTCAGTTCAGCCACTGATAGAACGGGGGTTGAGGGAAAGAACTTGGACGGACCTAGGTTGGGATCAGAGCTCTCCAGAGCTTTGGACAAGGCGCCCTCATCTTCCTTCATACTGAGAAGCAAAGGAACTGTGTTGGACGCTCTTGTTTCGTAGTCCAGGAGCTGTGGCGAAACCGCGAAAGCATGAAGACAAATTGTCGAGCGAGGAAGGCAAGTCCACCCACCTTGGTCGCCAGCCCAGACTGCCCTCTTTCCCACGCCGTCCTCGCAATATCTGCGCAGCTCACTTCCGTCTGGCCCTTGAGCCGGCTAACAATCGCATCGCAGACTGCCGGGATGTCTTCGCGGTGGGTAACGGTCGACACTTTGGCCGACGCCCAATGGCGAAGGACGGGGCCTTGAGGGAGGGCTTGGAAGGCGGCTATGCGAATTGCCAGGAGATGCAAAGACCGATTTGTCAGGCGCTCGATCAGGTAAGCAGGCGCCTGCTGGGAGTGCTGCTCAAGCGTGAGCGGGATGCCGACTTCGTAGTGCCGCACCGCATTCAGCACCCGTAAGAGCTGCGTCATTCTAACAAAGTCGGAAGGATTGTAGAGGTCGATGAAGGCTTTACCGAAAGAGGCCGCGTTGAGGAGCCGCCGCTGCCAGTAAACGTCAAACTCTTTGCCGGCCGCGTCGATGCACAAATCCACCGCGCCGACCAGGTCAGGCTTGACGTTCCGGATGGTCTCGTCCGCCTTGGGGCTCTTCTTTTCGAACTGCTCAGCGGCTTCGAAAAGAAAGGATGCGGGCGAGACGGAGCCCGGCCGGAAGATCTGCCAGGTGGACTCTGGCACACGTTGTACAAAGTCGCATTCGGTCGAGGAGATGATGCGGGCGCCATCGACTTCGTTGATTAGCAAAATTGGAGAGTTGTAGAAGTACCTGTTGCCGTTGCAGAAATTTGGTGATCGAGTAACAGCAGCTGAGGCCACCGGGCACGCACCGTAAAGTGTCACCAAAAGGACCGATCATGATGGCCGCGCTTTCCCAAGACAGCAGAATCGTGTTGCTACCACACCAGACTAGCTGGTCGGGCCCTTGTTCTTCGGCTTCAGAGGAGAGGTCGTACTCGGACAAGTTTCGAGAAAAATCGGAGGAAACGATGAGCGCTTTTCGAGGTTCCGAGGTGGTGACCAAGGCGATGAGTCGGCCATTAGGTGAGGGCACAATGTGGGAAAAGGGCCCTTGGCTGAGATGCTGCGAGATGAAGACAGAGCTCAAAGACCGCTGTAGCAGTGGCCAAGTCTCTCACTTACCTGATCCTGACAGTCAAGTGTGTCCACCACGAGCAGCGTTTGTCGAACAGAGATCAACAACTCGGCCTGCCGGCTGGAGCTGATCTCAGGCGGCAGGATGGTCCAGCAAACGGGCGCTTCCGTCAAGTTGGCGTCTGCCATTCGGTGTACAGAGCCTCGGTGGGGGTGGTCGTCCGCATTGAGGCCAGCCGCCAGCGCATCGGGCCAGCCCCGAACCTCCACAAAATTGAGGTTGCCCAGCAAAGCCACGAGCCCGTTCTGATAGATGCGAGCATCCAGCACCCCCGTGTCCGCCGCTTCCGATCCCAACGAGTGCTGGGTGTAGCCCAAGCTTGAGGTCGCCATCTGCGAGCTGACGTCCAAGGGGTAGATGCGGTAGCTCCCGTCCTGCGTCAAGATGACCAGCGACTCGGACAGCGTGAAGCCAAACTTGACAATCTTGAGGTCCTTCTCCCACACTATGGTCTGGAGCAGGCTGCCGGCTGAAGAATAGATCCAAATCTTGGGCCTTCCAATCTGCTGCTTGCCGACGATTTGAGGCTTCGAGGCATCCCGCATCAGCGCCAGCGGCCCTCCATACGGCGCGCTCGCAATGATGTAGTTCGACAGGTCCTTGATGTCCCACAGCATGGAATAGACCTCTTGTTTGCGGTAAAAGGCGTCGCCCAACGGCTCCCAGGAGCTTGACAGAGGTGCCTTGCCGGCCATTTCTCAGGCTCGTCCGCGGGTCTCCTCCCCTCAGGGCTCTTCTCAGCGACCCCTGGTGCAAGAATCAAGCCGCCACAGTCGTCGTGCTGCGTCAAAGAAGGGAGAGGCCTGAGGGCAGCGTGACCAACCGGATGAGCCGTCGGCACATCCGGTGCTTGCCTCGCCTCTCGCTGGCTGCGCGGCTTCTGCTTCAACGGCCACTGAATGCACCTATTGAACGTTGTATGACCCATTAACACACTCCGCCTCCCTGTTGCTGTCTCCCGGCCAAATTTAAACGATGGCTCTAATTTCGGACAAGGTGCTCGCGTTGTGCCAGGGCGCTTCTCTGCTGCAAGAGTTTGAACATAACCCTCATGGTCACCCCAAGAAGGTGGGATTGGTCACACCTGGTCATAAAACCAAGCGCCTCTCACCCCATCGCTCCAGGTCGCCGAGAAGCTGTTCCGCCTACGAAAGCGTGACCGGTTCTCTGACACCCTCACCGGCAGAGCTCGCAGTGGCTCCAGCGTCTCTGTGCTCTCTTTTCGCTCCGCAGCCTCGTCGGAAGCCTCCTTCACCGCCAGGACGCCGGCGACGCCCAACGGCGGCGACGCATCCCCGGCTCCGTCCACGCCCCCGGCGTCTGGACACGACTTTGTGGATTCGAATGGCATGCTATCGCCAAAAATGGGGTCTTTGAACTTGGGCTCGCCGCCGACACTTTCATCGTCGCCAGCAGATTCGCGCGCCCGGTCAGGGTCCGTTAGAGGCGTGAGCTCGCCATTGGCCGGGTCCTCCAACCCAGCGACGCCCGCCAGCGCGGCCGCAAGCTCCCCGGGAGCGCCTCTGTCCAGTGTGCCCTCGACGGTCTCCAGCGGATATCAGCCTTACCAGCATCGCCGGGGCGACTCAGAGGTTTCTTCAGTCGTGTCCGGCGCCTCATCATACCGGACCAATGGAGCAAAGTCACCAGTTGGAGACGTGTCCGAAGGTACGTGCGCTCAATGCGAAGCAGTCAGGCTCCAGCTCAGCGTCCTGGGTCAAGACGACTTGGATCGGGCCGAGCGCTGTGGAAATTTCCGAAGTCGCCCATCGAACCTTTTCCTCAAGGTCGGTTCGCAAGATTTTCCTTCAGGACACAGATTGAATGGCGAAGTTAGATCCTTGCCGGCGCTTTAAGCACCCTGGATAAAGACCCAGTGGTCAATTTGGTTTCGCCGAGCCTGATGGCAACGACCGGTGTCATCCCGATGTCGATCATTTCTGTGTAAGATCGCCTCCATTTGCTTTCAGCTGGCTCTAAAGAACGATGCAGCATCCCTGATATCATTCGAGTGAGCTATTGCTGCCAAGTCCGAAGTCACGCGACTTAATGTCTGTGCGCAGCACTACGCGGACGTGATGGCGACTGCAGAGAAAGAGATCTTTTTGGCTACCAGTGAGCACCTCCGTCCCTTCGCAATGTGACAACATCCTAATCGCGGGCACCAGATTTGTACGCGGGAACCTCTCCTTTCCAGCCCCCTCTAATTTTGGGATTTGCTAGCTGGGAGAACAGCCACTCCTCGAGAATCATCACTGATACTCTGAAGGAGTTGTCAAGGAAAGCTGGCCAAAGAGGGACCAGGCTCGGTGCGTTGTCCCCCAGGCCCATCGCCTAAAAGCAGCGGTTGCTGACTTTCCTATCGATCCCAGTGGTAAAGATTATGTGAGCCTTAGGACTTGAGAGTTTGATGGCCATCTTACGCCGTGCAGGTACGACCGGGGCAACATCAAGCAGCTGATTGAGGCCCACCAAATTGTTCCGCCCGCTGTCTACTCTGGCTCGGCCGTGAACATACCGCCACCAGAAGAGATTCCAAACATCGATCTGGAAGTCATGAACTATCACCGGCCTGCTTTGGGCACTTTCCACGCCAAGTACCTTATCGTCGACCGCCGAGTCGCCCTCATCAGCAGCAACAACATCCAAGATCGCTGCAATCTGGAGATGTGCAGCACTCTGGAAGGTGACATCGTGCACTCCTTCTTGGATATGGCCTTGATGATGTGGCACAACGCGCTCGATCCTCCTCTACCGACTCTGACGGCTCCGCCTCCCACGCGCGAATCGTTCCAATTTGGCGAGGACAACCCGCACATCATGTGCAAAGCGGACCTGAAGTCCGCACAAGAGGTGGCTCTCCAAAACCTAAAGGCAATCAATGGCAAGAAGACAGGGCGGCGAGGTCCTCTCCGGTCGCTGCTTTGGCCTGAGGGCGGGAGTCTGAATGCCATTACTCTGCGTTTGAGTGCGTTGATTCTCACAAAATTTCATTCTGGGCACTGACAGTGCTAGGGCAGATACGACGCTGCAGCCTGATACGAAGGCGACGGTTGGCGACACTGGCGAGATGGACGACTTCCAGCCGCACGTCGTCCACCCTCGGCACGAGCCTTTCCCCATTGCTCTTGTCAGCCGGAAGCCGCGCGGATCTTTGAACTACACGGATGTCCACAACCCGCAAGACATGGCTTGGCTTGGTGGCTTCAGGCACGCCCAGCAGTCTGTCTTCGTGTAGGCTTCAGCCTTCGCAGCCATTGTTTTGACTGATCTCCCGCGTAGTCAAACCCCTACTTTCAACGCACCTCCGGTCGTGGAAGCTGCTTTGACGGCAGTGCGCAGAGGCGTCAAAGTGACGCTGTTCCTCGATGTTGGCTGTGAGTGAAGACTGCCCGTCTCGACCACGAATCATACTTAGCCTTCGGTGCAGTCAACGATGCTGTAGGTTCTTAGTGGGCCTTGTGCCTGTTCATGACTAAATAGATTGCGGTCCCCTCCTCTCAGGCCGAACGGTGCGTGATTTGCGGCAGACCGCCGCGGTCGTTTCTGACTGTCCGAACAGGTTACCAAAGCAAGGAGGCACGAACGAAACTGTTGTTCAGCGCATGTACGCTCAACTGAGCGAAGATCAAAAGGATAACCTAGAAGTCTTTTGGTACACCGGTAAGCATGAATCTTCGGCCAAGAGAGAGGCCAGCAACTAAGTCCCATGCAGGCAAAGATATGCTGAAGCCCATCAACGCCGCCAAAAAGCAGCGCAACTGCCATATCAAGTTGATGGTCATCGACGACCAGGTGGGCATCCACGGCAATGGCAATCAAGGTCCGTTCGCTTTGCGTGCATTTGAACCATTGAACCACCTCTGAGACTTTCTTCAGACTCGCAAAGCTGGTTCCACTCCACTGAGGCCAACATCATGGTTGACTCGGAAATCATCGTCAAGGATTGGATGGACGCTATCTACTCCAACCAAAACACGCATCTATACGGCAAGGTGGACAAGGACGGCATTTGGCGAGACTCCAAGGACGGCAGCCTATTGGAGGGAGCCGGGCTTCAAGGCGGCGTCATCAAGGGCTTTGCGGACACCTTACGCCGCGCCACGGGCAACAAGTAGAGCGCACAAAGCATATGGACTGTCTAGAAAGACTAGCGTGTTTGTTGTGTTCCAACTATGGATATTGTAGTTTTGTTCTCTCGCTGTTGAACAAGTGTACGAGCGTCGACTCTCCCTTTGTTCAAGACCACCTTCCAGCCCGAGAGATAGGGCTTGATGCAACCACCAACGCCTTCAGCGTCCGTCCCTCTATGGGCTGGAGAGCACTCATTTCGTTGTTTCTCTTCCTTGCTGTCAGGGCGCGGGCACAAGCCCAAGGAACGACGACGTGCGTCTTCTACGCCCGGTGGCGAAAGACCCGATGCTGACATTTCAAGTCTACAAGTGGTCTCACTGGTTCCCTTACGTCAGTATTGAGTGCCAATTGAGTCGTAGATAGCGGAGGCTTACCTAGAGAAAGCAGCGGGAGTAATTCCGTTCTTTCAACCGGCTCTGGCGCAACGACCGTCGCTCCCACCAATTCCTCGGTAGCAACCAATACCTCCGCGCCGACAAGCACCTCGAGCAACTCTACAGTCTTGACTGGTGCTACGAAAAGCAACATCACTACCTCCGCTTCTACCACTTCAAAGTGAGCTTGATCAGAAGTACTTGAATGAGGGTGCTCACCCTATTAACCAGTGTCTCCGTCATACTGGTCACCGTTTACGATTTGACGTCCAGCGATTTTACGTCCGATGCATCAGATTCTGAGACCACCACCAGCGCGTCTTCTTCGCCACCCAGCTCCGACAAAAAGCCGTCTGGCCCATTGTCGACGAACGCCATCATTGGCATCGCTGTCGGTGGCGGCGTGCTTCTGATCTTCGTGATCATCATGTCTGTGTTGCGGATTGGCGGCATGAAAGAGCGCGACGATTACTACGATGCCTGGGACGAGCGATTCGGAAACGGAGACGAGGAACCGCTTAGTGGGCAGCAGAGCGCAAGGCGGACACCAAAGAGTGCACGTCAGCGGTACTAGGCGCCTCTTTAGTCGCTCTTCTTGCAATCTTCCGGCAGGGGCGACGCCGGGTCGATCGGCGGGTTCAGCAGCTTGCCCACACGAAAATAGCTCTTGTGACTGTCATAAAAATGTATCCATCCTGCCACTTTCTATAAAGCATAATGTATCAGAGTCGAATCATCCTTTTATAAGAGACCGATGACAAACATTGACATCTGCGTCGCTCAGCCCTCGGAGGTCGTGCGTGCGATGGGTCTTAAAGCAACCCGTTGCAAAAGCCCTGGCGCCTTCAGAGCCGGCAAAGTGGTGATAGGAGCCGCCAGGGCCATACACGCGCTTGTTGGCGGAGACGTCGAAGACGGTGCCGTTGATGGCGATGTAGAGGGGCTTCATTTCGTCTTGTCCGTCGTATGCCTTCAGCTCTTCGGGTGTGAAAACCAACAACGGCTGGGCTTTGGGGATGTAGTAGCGAGGCTGAAGGTACTTTGAGTCGTGCATGCCGAACAGGTAGTTGCCGGTGAGCTGTTTGCAGTCAGATCATGCCGTTCTTCGCCAGCAATCAAGTTATCTTACCATTTTGCTGAATACCACGGACAAGCAGAGGCCGAAGATGATGAAGTAGAGGGTGTCCAAAAGGACCGACGACTCTGCGGCTTCCTCCTCTGGAAAGCCAGCCTGCACTCTCTGGGCGGCTTCCTCCTTCTTTGCAAGCTCCTCTAGCCGCCTTTTCTCCTTGTATCTTGCCTGAACCAAGAAGGGCTGCAGGCGACTCTCAGTCCACGCGCATGACTGTGGCGGCTTGGATTCACCTTGTTGGCCTTCTTCTGCGACTTTGGATCCAGATCCGCTAGCGAAGCCATCGAGACCTGTTCAAACTTCAATGAAAGCTGGTCGAGAGGTCCTTCAGCAAGGTCGAGTCGCCACTCTCGTGGTTGGCGGAAGAAAGGTGAAAACGTCTCGGCTTTCGCGTTTCTTGCGCCGTCTCGTCGCCACCTTCGCCAAAGCTGCTTTCAGAGACCTTGTGATCACGTCTGAGAGACACTCAATAATGGCGCCCACAACTGCGGCACCAAAAGGCGCCAAGAGCGATCTCCCTCAATCTCCGGCCATTATTTCCGAAGAGCTCTTTGACGAGGGCGACGACCTCCTCTGTTCGCTAGTGTCTATTTGTTCGAAATGGCGACAGATTTGGCGCCCAGTGCCGAGAGGGTGGAAAGGCAGACTCATTTGGCGCATCACCACTCGAGTTTCGACAAACACGGCCCTTCACACAACTTGCTCTTCGTTGAAGGCAAATCTCACTCAACGGAGAAGCCTTTGAGGCTGAGGCATCTGTTCAAGAAACCGCTGGTTCGCCAATACTGGTTTGATGGCCATGTTTATCGACCGGCCGAAGAGCATGAGGCTTCGTCCTTCGAGTTGTTTTTCGACTTGCTGTATGCCGGTATCATCCATCAGCTTGCAGAAGTGAGATCTTGCTCTTGTTCTTTCTGTCTCGTTGTCCCCGTGCCTTATTTCCACGCCAGGGCGCTATTGAGCCGCGACCGAGCGGACCCAATGTTGGAAAGTTCTTGCTGACGCTCTACCCCTCATGGTCTCTCTGGGTCGACCTGCGTTCGTTCATCAACCAAAGCGGAACGGACGACATCCCTCAGCGGCTGTACATCTTGGCGACGATGCTTGTCCTTGTGGGCTACAGTGCAAATGCGTCCGGCATCGAGCTGGAGCCATCTGAAGAGGACGGCAGCTGGCACTTTGGCGAAGGAGCTCAAGCCTCAATTCGAGCTGCTGTAGCGTTTATGTTTGTTGGAGCCGGCCTGCGCTTCATCCGGGTGAGCCCTCTTATCTTCACTCGGCTTCAAACGCTGATCGCATGCTTCCGCGTTCAGCTTCTGCTCTACGCCTACACTCTACCGAGGTTCAGGGGCTACTTCATCGCCGCGTGCGCGAGCTGCGTCCTGTTCTTCATCCTCTTCTTGCCCCTCTTGATCACCCAAAACATCGTCGTTGTGATTGTTCTTCCGGCCGTGTGCTTTGGATTTGAGCTGCTGGCTCCATTCATGGGTCTAGGACTGCTACGAGGGCTGGGAATTACCAAGCGGAAAGCCAAAGACATGTCGACTCCAGGTCCGTGATCTCTCCACTCCGCTCCCCTGCCCCTGCCTGATCCCCAGCAGCTGTAAATATCGAGCATTCAACGGAACGAATGAAGGCGTTTACAGTCATTGTTTTGGGCGAGGTGCGCGATTGCTTGCGGTGGGCTGACGATGCACAATGAGCTAAACGAAGGAGTGACAGGCCATCATCAAGTGAGCTGACTACAAGTTCTTGGATCCAATTTAGCGCTCATTGTCAATGCCCAGCATCACTTACATCGCATCGGTAAGCATCCCTTGAAATCGGTGTAGGGCAAACTTGATACATGAGCGCGCAGGGAGCCCAAGCTGGTATCAACACGTTCGTTTTCCCGCTACAAGGAGGAGTAAATGCTCATTTCGAGATACAGCGAGTATGGAAGAGCTGCGTTGGGCGTGATGGTGTGCTTTTTCCTAGCCTGGGAGTACTTTACGGTTGAGAGCTGCCGTCGATACGTCCACCCGTGAGCCTTTACCCTCGTTCTCCGGGTGTCCCTTTCTTACAAGTACTCGCAGCCTACGAAGACATTGGGTCAGGTACGTCCTTGCTTCGCTTGGAGGGTGGTTCCTTGAGCTCAATGCTTGCTTTGCCACTCAGCGCGATTCTATTTCAGCAGCTGCACTTCCCGCTAGTGGCCGCTCTTATCCTCGTTGGGGCATCCGTCGCAGCTTTGGTGAAAGAAGAAGAGGTGTCGATTGCTTTGCGCTGGTACTTCAGCGGCGGCTTGTCAGTGGCTTTGCTCATGACTTGCGCCCTCGGCTTCGCCCACCAGTCTTTGGACATCTCCGGCAGCGCCATTGTCCCTCGGTATATTCGACTCTTATCACGCTTGGCGACAGCTGTCATCCTCATCTGCCTCCCGCTAGCCGACCACATGGACACGACCAGCTTCATCGCTGTTCACGCGGGCGTGCTCGGAGCTCTGGTGGTTCTCGAAGTGTTCGGGAAACTGGGAGCAAGAGCACCCGATTCAACCGAGGGACCAATCACCGGGACGGACAACGAAGGACCCCCGGAGGAGCCCGTTGCGGTCAAGGCCAGCGAGCCGGCTGATGTGGCGGACATCTAGAACCGCCTTCGCTTTTGCTTTTGTCTACAGGTATAGCTGTAATTAGTAAAAAAAAAAAATGCTACTTAGGGACCGGAACTCGATGAACCCAGTTGCTTTCGCCACTGCTTCCGAATTTTTTTGCCTTCCACTTGAAAACAATGAGATTGGCTCCGCCGAGGCTGCTAGTCTGTGCACACATCCTTGGTATCGAGATTGCCTCCCCGCTGCCTCCTGTTGCGGTTGCGCCAATGCCGCACGCCTCTTCTTCAATGGCAGTTCAACCTTGCTGGCCTTGTTAGTGGTTGTCTAGCAGGACCGCGGCTCTCAACTTTTGAGCCTCGCCGAACACCAGCTCTCCTACGCTTTCGACTATTCTAAGGTCTGAACCCGCGTTGTTGCCTGCCCAACCGCAGAAGTCGATTTTCGTGCGCGGCCAGAGGCGGACAGACTTCCATCTGATGTTTGCCACTCCATTGCAAGTCTTTCTCAGAGACAATACCACCGGAATCCACTACTCTTATGATGCACTACGTTTGGCATGTGTGATTTGTTCCGGCAACGCCGAGCTGAAGCCTTTTGGCCTTTGGGCAGTCTTTCGATTTCGGCATCTGGTCTCTGCCCTTCGCCTTTGCAATTTCGCGCGATTTCAGTCGTAAAATTGCGTTCCGCTGGCTTCAAAATGGGACCTCATTCAAATCCGGGCATAAAGGGACTCCAAGATAAGATCTGACTTTTCGGTGGCGGACTCGGTGGCAATGGATTTTGTCCGAACCTGCATCTGTGCCACCTACGGCGATAACAATAGGCTTCAAGGCTTGCTTGGGTCTTCTCCTCTTGAGCCGTTGTCCCTCAGGCCATTGGAGATGCCAGAACCACGGGCGCACTGTCCTTCTCCGCTTTGAACTTTAACGCTGTCCAAATCTCTTGACCCCTAACTGCCACCTTCACTTTTACGATGGGCTACACCACAGATTACACCACAGATTTCAAGGGCAAGCTGACCTTTGAAAGGCCCCTGGATGACGCGACTTTCGCTTTGCTTGATAGGCTCGGTACGCTGCAATTCTCTCGGTCGCTTCTTCCGTGCCAACTCTTCTGAATTCTTTTAAAGGCGATACTCGTCGGATGATTCGCTCGATAGAAGGTCACGGCGTCGAGGGCGAGTTCTTTGGGACGGAGGATCAGTTTCCGACAGAGGGTATGATTGATTGCAACGCGGCCCCGCGAACTCAGCCAGGCCTCTGGTGCAAATGGAGGCCGCTCAAAAATCGAAAGCACATCAAGTGAGTTGATCATATGCCAAACCTGCGTTTTCTGACTCCCTTTGGCTAGGTGGACTGGTGAGCCGCACGAATTCAGAAAAGCGCCCAAAGTCAATAGCCTCTCTTAACAGGCATGGAAAAGTTCTACTGCTACATCGAGTGGCTGCAGCATCTCCAAATGGTGCTCCGGTGGATTGGCACCAACGACTTTGCCTCTGGGCGAATCACCTGGCGAGGCGCAGACAAGGCTGATACTGGCACCATCGAGATCAAGAACGGCACTATACACGTCTACTCTGACAAAGATAGCTGTTACTGGTGTGGCAAATCCTATCAAAATATGCAAGTCAGCTACAACGATGGCCCGGTCCCTCCTGCTCCGACGTTCACTCACGTTGATGTCCGACCGGTCGAGAAGACGGACCAGATGACCTTCACCAACATGCCTCTCGAGGTACAACGCCAGATCTTAGCAGATTGCTCGCTTCGCTCCATGATCAACCTGTCTCTCACCAACACGACTCTGTACAATCTTTGCGACGACGGCATGTGCGCCCAAGCTGCTCGCCCCTTCTACCCTTCGATTTTCCCGCGACTCACCAAGGAGCACCTGGTCCGCATCATTGCCGCCACTTGCATTCAGTGTGAGGGACCATTGGCCCGGGAAGAGGACAACGACTCGAGGTGGCACTGGAGAGCGAAGGATATCCCACCAAGCAAGTGGTGCACGGCTTGTCGCCCACGTCCCGCGTCGCACAGGTATTGGCCGTGAACAAGAGTGGGCACAACCGCTTTCTCTCGAAAGGAAAGTGCTGCGCGACAATCTCTAGCGTCAAAGGACCGTTTCTTGAGTTGGCTCGTTGTGGCAAAAGCAGGCGTATGGCACTGGTGTGCTGGGCATCTTTCCGCTTCATTTCCTGTATGTCTCGTTTGACTTTGTAGAACCATGGCACTTCACTCCGTCTTCACTTTTGACCTGTCAACGTTTGAGCTCCCGGTTTTTGTAGATGCAGATTCAAAGTGGGGCCACAAAAATCGACAAGCCGAGTCCTGGAGTCTGGGTGGCGAATGGACTTGGTGGCGTCGGAGTTGCGGTGTTGAGGCCTCTTTCGGCCTTTTTGTCGTCCTGTTATAAGTATCAACACGCCCATCTGAGCAATTCAACCCAAAAGTTTGGCCTTCCTCGGGCGAGTCGACTGCCGCCAGAAATTCTGTGTCCGCTCCCGTCAATGCCGATTGCCTCTTGTTGTTGCCTTTGTCTTTAGAACACGTCGATGAGGTCACAGAGGGCTTTCATCGCGTGCTGCTCTCCATGAACAAAGCTTTGATGCGCTCCAGATGCTCCGAGCTTGAGTTGCAGTGGCAAAAGTCAGATCCCTCTCCAAAAATCCCTCGACTCCGCGCTGCTCTTGATTTGGGTCCAGAGGCGATCCTATCGCGCATGTTATCCGATTGGAAGTCCAAGGAACCCCAAAATTGCGCCTTCTTGCCTTGGCTAACGAGGGCCGAGTCATCTCCGGCTGGTGATTGGCGCTTGGCCCTTTTTGCCCTCCTTCCGCCTCATCCTTGATTCTGCTTTGACTTTTTGGTTGACTGATTGGTCGTGGATTTTTCAGAGGGCGGAATGAAAAGATGAAGTCACACAGCAGCGATGGGGGAACGACCCCGCCCGTCGAGCACCAGATCCTGCCTCTGCATCACCACCACCACCACTCGTCCTTCGACAAGCACGGGCCTTCCCCGAACCTGCAGTTCTTAGAAGGCAAGCTGCACTCGACCGACCGGCCTTTGCGCCTTCGCCACTTGTTTAAAAGGCCGCTGGTCCGGCAGTTCTGGCACGCGGGCCACATCTACCGCTCGACGGAGGAGCACATCGCTTCCTCCTTCGAGCTCTTCTTCGACCTGCTCTACGCGGGCATCATCCACCAGCTCGCCGACTCGGCCATCGAGCCTTACCCCAGCGGCGTCAACGTCGGCAAGTTCATCTTGACCTTGATCCCGCAAGCCGCCCTGCCTTCCCCTTTGAAGAAAGTCCACTTTGCTCAAAGTTGCGACTGGTGTCTTGCAGATCCTGGTCTCTTTGGGTCGACCTAAGGTCATTCATCAACCAAAGCGGGACGGACGACCTCTTCCAGCGGTTATACATCCTAGTGACCATGCTGGTCCTGGTCGGGTACAGCTCGAACGCTTCTGGGATCATCATCGAGCCCTCGGAGGAAGAGGGGCAACACGGAGAGTGGCACTTTGGGCCAGATGCGAAGTACGCCATCCAAGCCGCGGTCGCTTTCATCTTTGTCGGGTCCATCTTCCGACTCGCTCGTGTGAGCCCTTCCCTCTCCTCTAAGAGCATCGCGGAGCTGACTTGGGAAACTGACAGACACTGTACTACGCCATTTTCCTCCCTCGGTTCCGCCAAGCCTTCCTCGCTCAATGCGTCAACCCTTTAGTGTGCATCTGCCTCTACCTCCCCTTGCTCGTCACCCAGAACACAGTGGCCGTCATCGTCCTCCCCTCGCTGGCTTTCGGCGTCGAGTGCTTGGCCCCAGTCTTAGGGCTGAGCATGCTCAGGGTGGTCAGGTTCACCATGGCCCACACCAAGAATTGGGACGTGCCAGGTGCGTGATGCCCCTTGCTTTAGCTCTTCATTGGGCTACATTCAATTTTGGAGAAGCACAGCTGTCAATATCGGTTCGTCCCTCTTCCCTATTTCGGGATTTAACATCGTCTCAAAAGGGAGACACAGAACACTCGACGGAACGAATGAAAGCGTTCACTGTCGTCGTTCTAGGTGAAGGCGAGTCGACATCCTTTACCCCTGTCCTTCTTCCTTTGGACTCAGAAGACGAAGTTGGTTGCAGCTATGATCAAGTCCGTCCTCTCCCCCTTTCTCTCCCTCCTCTTCCTCTTCCTCACTTTCCCTTCTATAGCATCTGCTACACTGCCTCCGTGCGTTTCTCTTCCTTCACCCTATTCAATTGGAATGTCAGTTAAGCAAGAAGAAGCACAGGGCAACCAAATCGGCCTGCACGCCGAGTACGGCCGGGCGGCGTTGGGCATCTGCATCTGCTTCTTCGTCGCGGGCGAGTACTTCACCGTGGAGAGCTGTCGGCGGCACGTCCATCCGTTTGCGTTTCCCCCCTTTTTCCCCTTCTCAACAAGCTGACTAGGGAAGTAGATTACGAAGACACTGGTTCACGTTGGTCCCCTCTTTTCCCTTTATCCAAATTTTGGATACAGTTTCATGAGGGAGAGAAACAGAGCGAGCGTGTTCCAGCAAATGCACTTCCCATTAATCTCCGGCCTGATCCTAGTCGGGGCCTCTTGCGCCTCCCTCATCCGCTCGGAGGCAGCGCACCAAGTGGTCGCTTTACGGTGGTACTTCTCCTCCGGCCTCGCGCTCGCTTTGGGCTTCATGACTTTACTCGGCCTCGCCCACCGCTCTCTGGACCACTCTGGCTCGGCTATTATCCCCAGGTCGTTCCGGCTGGTAGCTAGGGTGACGAGCGCGGTGGTGGTGGTTTGTTTGCCATTGGCAAAGAAACTGGATACGACTGCTTACATGGGAATCCACGCTGGTGTGCTTGGGGGTTTGGTATTGGTGGAGGTCTTTGGTAAATTGGGCTCAAGAGCGCCCGATCCAACGCAGGTGCCTATGGACAGTCCTGGGCCTGTGGTGGAGAAGGAGAGGGAGTTTGTGGATGAGGAGGGCCAGCCCGAGGTGCCTAGGTTCTTGGGGGACCAAGTCACCGCTTCCCCTGGCCGTCTTTAACCACTGGCTTTATAGATATTATTGCTACAATCAGAATGCTCAGAGGGTGGCGAATGAGCACCATAAGTGTGTGCGTCTCGACCAGCAAATTGAAGAAGCGCGTCTGACCTTTCCCAAAACAACAACTCCCCTCTCCTCAACGAGTAACGATGCCGGGCAAGCTGGATGACATGTTCGACGAGGAAATGGGTTTGGACGACAAAGCCCTGTTCGTCTTGCTTCATTCATTCGGCAGACGCGTCTCTTAAATGAATGAACGCAGAGCCAAGGCCGCGTCTCGATACGACGCTGTCGACTTGGACGACGTCTCCTCCCCGTCCGTCATGCTGGCTTACTACCGCCACCTGTTCCCCTTCAGCCAGCTCTTCCAGTGGCTCTCCCAAGACCGAACCCCGACCCGGTCCTGGACGCACCGGGAGTTCGCGTTCACGCTCCAGAACGACGCTTACCTCCGCTACAACTCGTTCGCTGCCGAGGAAGACTTGAAGAAGGAGATCCTCAGGCTCAACCCGGCCAGGTTCGAGATTGGCCCAGTTTACAGCGGCAGGGTAAGCGGCCCTTTCTTCCCATTGCAACTCATTATCGATGAAGGAGTTCTGATCGTTTGTTGTGACAACAGCCAAAGGACAAGCGCACTTTAAACAAAGCCAACTTCAAGCCTTTACTGCGCGAGCTCGTGTTCGACGTGGACATGACCGACTACGACCCGATCCGCACTTGTTGTTCCGACAAGAAGATCTGCAAGCGCTGCTGGGCCTTCATCGTCCTCGCCGCCCGCGTCGTCGACTCGGTCCTCAGGGACGACTTTGGTTTTCGCCACTTGCTCTGGGTGTACAGCGGCAGGAGAGGGATTCACTGTTGGATCTCGGATAAAGCAGCGATGGAGCTCAACGACGACCAGCGCAAGTCCATCGTCGGGTACATCGACATCATTAGAGGTGGGGCCAGCAAGGAGAAGAAGGTCAACCTGAACAGGCCTTTGCACCCTTCCCTCGAGTGCGTTTCTCGTCCCAACTTCCTTTTTCCCCAATGAATAGGCTGATGTTTTTTTGGGGAACTTGGATCACAGACGAAGCTTGAAGTGGTTAGGACCAGCTTTCGACCGCATCATCCTCGACGACCAAGACGTGTTCCGCTCGCCGGAGAAGTGCGAGGAGCTGCTCGGCTGTTTCCCCGAAGCTGGTGCGTTGGCCTACCTTTAGTCAATCTTCCCCAAAAAAGAAACGATGGACTTACGTCGAAGATGGGAAAACAGGGTTCGCGGCCGAGTTGAGGGCGGCGTGGAAGAAGACCGACTTTCGGGCGACCTCAAAGTCAAAGTGGAACGACGTGCTCACCGTCGGCAACCGCTTCGAGCCCAAGAACAAGTCCTACAAGGTGAACACTCTCCTTCTTCTTTCCCTTTTCTTTTTCGGAGAAAGCTGACTTTCGGTGGTGGTTAGAACAAAAATGGCAAGGAGCTGATCGAGGACGTCCGCTTACAATACACCTACCCGCGCATCGACGTCGAGGTGTCCAAGCACCTGAACCACTTGCTCAAGTCGCCCTTCTGCATCCACCCCGGCACGGGCAGGGTGTGCGTTCCCTTTGCCAACTTGGACGAGATCGCGGCCTTCACCCCGGAAGGCGTCCCTACTGTGGGCCAGCTCTTAAGGGAGATGGAGTCCCCTTTGGCCAAGAGCGAAGGTGGGAAAGGACCGAGTTGGAGGGGCACCAGCATGGAGAAGTTTGTCCTCATCTTCCAAAAGCACTGCGACGAGATCGTCAAGGACACGCTGTCCAGGAAGAAGGGTGCGTTTTTTGACTTTTACCTCTTGTCTGCCGGACTTTCGGAGGCTGATAAGGGGAGCATGTTGGGCAGCTACGAACGCAAAATCGATGGACTTCTAAGCCGGTTTCAGTGGACGCGCGCCGTCATTGTACTTGTTTGCATTTGCTCTTGCTCTCTTTCCTCATTCCTTTGGCCGGGGCGCCCAAGATCAAGAACTTGAGGCGCCTGGTGCCGGCTTTCTCTGAGTGGCGTTTCTGAGAGGTGTCGAACAAAAGACAGTCCAACAATCGCGTTCAAGTGGTGTGCTCCGATCTACAAAAAGCCCACAAATAGTCCCGTTGGAAGCCAGGTCTGCACATCGGCGCCAAAAAAAGGCCGCGTAGACCACTTCCCTCCCTTCTCTCCAGCACAAACTTGGGCGCTGAGCTGAGCGTCAGCTTAAAGTCTTGGAAGAGAATTGCACAAAGGAAGCTCTCACTGTATGACATCATGCGTAGGAGCAGCCACAGGTCGCAGAGGTATGGGACCAAAGCTTGAGGTTTGGGCGAGAGGGGACGGGCAAGATGGTTTTGGTGGTGGGCCAGAAACGAGCCCTGGGGTCATGGATGGAGCTGCTTTCCAGGCAGAGCTCGGTGAGGTTGGGCAGGAGCGTGGGGTGGATGTTGAGGAGCGACCTCAAACAGAGGCAGGTCGGGTGCTCCGTGCACTGGTCGTAGTCCCAGCCGTCACCTTCCTCTTCTTCGCTCTCGGAGTCGTTCGGATCCACACGCTCCACACGCAACCAGCCGTTTATGACAAGCCGCAGTCGCTCGAGGGACGGAGGCAGCAGCTCGAGGACTTCGGTGGCGGTGTTCATCTGCGCTTCCAAGATCATCGGGTCGTCGAAATCCCAAGCCAACAGTCGGATGTTTTCGACTACCAACTCGCGCAACTGGGCACAAAAGCTGATGTCTGGAAAGCCGATATTGAGTTCCTCGTCGTAAAATTCCCAGCAGGGCCGGCGCCCGAGCTCCAGGACTTGCACGGACGTTGCGACGGCGGCAAGGATGACAAGCATATCGTCTTCCGCGATGTTCTTCAGAGAAAGGTGCTTCACAGAGTTGCTGAGAAAAGGGTTGCTGCTAGGGTGGTAGATAGCAAGGTCATCGGCTGGTTCCAAGTCAGAGAGGCAGAGCGACTGTAGATGGAGAGGCGCCATAATCGATGAGGTAGCTCTGCTGATCATGTTGGTGTAGCGTAAGTCAACGGAGAGCAAGGTGCCGGCAACGCATTCGAACAGAGGAAGGGCGATATCCAAATCAAAGTCGTCGTCCGTGTACTGCCAGTGAGGGTGGGCATCGATCGCCAGATGTAAGAGCTTAGGGGTGCTCAAGGCCTTGACACAACTGTCAGCGTTTACTTCACCACGGAGTCAGAGAGGGAGGCGCACTAGACTGGCGTGGGCTCTTTTCAAAGTCTCGAGCGTCTCTAGCCTCAGAGTCAACCGGCGCAGTCCAGTGCACCTGCTCAGCACTGCAAAACCCATTTGTGGAGATCCACGGGGGAACATGGCATCGGATATGGTGAGTTCGCAAATCCTGGCCGCCAAGCTCTTGCCCGTTGCCGAACTCGTAAGCGTCCGGTAGAGTCTCAAGTTGCGGTCGTCATTTAACGTGCTATGATAGATGCTGATGACAGAGTAGAGACGCGACTGGACGGCGGGGAGCAGCGCCTTCGAATAAAAGCCCTCCAAAGCTTGAGGCCGGATCAGGGGCTCGTCCGGCTCCAGGAAGCTGATGATGAGCGCGATGATCTCGACTGGTAGTACAAGCATGGCTCTCGGTCTGGAGTAGGACCAAGAAAAGGCGGTTGCTGCTCTCCAGGAGGCCAGCAGCGCTTTTTGGCTGGTGGCGAAGAGCTTGCTGAAACTTTTGGTTCGCAGGGCAACAATGCTCATCGCTTGGGCCTCTGCTCACGTTTGAGCATAGCAGGCGCATACGAAGCCGACGATACGCGAGATTGACGGACGCCCGACTCAGCTTGTCAGCTTAGCACGAAGCTGATCCGTGAATGGCCGTTCATTACATTTTGCAGACCACCAGAAGTAGATAGGCCGTATGATATCCACTATCTCAGCTGGCCCGCAACGAACCACAGGGTGACCCCATCGACCGATGCCAACACGCCTTAGCGAATGAGCCTTGCCGCAAAGAAACTGCCGCGAAGACCGCCAAGCCCGAGAAGATATCTCAATCAGCTGCCTGAGTATTCTTTGAGTAATGGGAAGGAAAGTAGGAGAGGTTCATATTGGGACCTAATCCTCACCTCGACCTGACCAGAGCAACTTCCGGTCAAGTGCTAGACACAATCTCGAGGCCGGGACGGGATGCGAGCGGATGGGTAGTCAAAGTGGTGTAAGGATGCTTTGCTGTGCCAAAATATGCGAGATTGGGCAGCAAAGTTGGTTGCCTGGCCAGTATTGAGCTGATATGATCGCAAGAGCTTGCAGAGGTCGCTCCATCGCTCGTCAAATAAAGCACGATTCTCTTCAAAGAGAGAGGAAGCATTTGACAGAAGGCCTGGGTCGTTGCCTCAATCTGCGCACTGAGCATCGATGGGTTGGACGAATACCACACGGGTACGAAAACAAATCGAATGATTAGGCTTTGTAGATTGGCGCAAGCGCTGAGATTGGGCAAGTCGGGATCGAAGGTGACATTGTAGATCCTGATATAGGGGGTGCGAGTCAAAACCAGCGTCTGCAAGCTGCTGCTGGCAGCCTGGATGATCGCGTCCTCGTCAGCTTCGGGGACATCCTTGAGGTCAAGATAGGTGACGGAGCTGGAGACGATAGGGTTGTTGAGAGGCGTATAAGTGACCAGATTGGCAGCGCTCGTCCAAAGGTTGTCCAGGCGAAGCACTTTGAGTTGGAGGGATTGGACAGCATTGGTGAGAAATTGTTGAGGAAGTTGAAAGCCTTGGTTGAGGAAACAGACGCCACGAGCCGAAAACACGCGAAGGGTGGCGGCAGTGCGGGCGAAAAGAGGAGTTACCGCAGTGACCGGAAAGGGCCCTCGGCTCGGCGATGGGCAAATGGCCAGAGCATGAAGGTGGCTTGAGCTCATCGCCTAACAGCTCCAACATTCAGTGTTTCTTTTCAGATCTTGCGGAGCGAAGGCGAGTCTTACCTTGCTAACAGACAACAATGCCTGCGGACCAACGCCAACAAGCATGAGGTAGCGTAGTTCTGAGCACAAAGCCAGCAATCTGAACCCAACGCCGCTTGTAATCAAGGCGTGGTCATCCATTTCCAACCCTCGCACTTTGCCAGCCAGCCGCAGACCCGTCGCAGGGGTCGAAAGCGTGCGCACCAGCAATTGTACTTTGATCAGGTCTTCTTCTCTTGGGCCCGTGCAGCGGGTCCACAAGTATAGGCGTGATTCTATCGCGGCCAAGTGGCCCTCGAGCCAAAGCCCTCGAGGTCTCGGATTTTGAGAGCGCGTCCGGGTTCCACCCAGCTGATGATAATCGCGATGGTCTCGACCGGGAGTGCAGGCGGCATGCTGTACGGTCCACGCTACTACTAGTTGTATTGCTAGTATTGAGTTGACGATCTCGGTAAGCAGCGCGCTAGCAGCGCGAGGGTCGCAGGGTCTAGCACACGGCGGTCGCTCTCCAAGGTCGAAACTTCGGACGCGGTGGCGAGAAGGATGCGCAAACTGGTGGCTGGGGCGCTGGGGGCCGGCAAAGCCTCACTGGGTCACTATACAACTCTCAGGTCGGGCGTAGCACATGAACTTGTTCTCCTACATCCAAAAGAGACTAAGCGCCCCGTCCCCGTCTGCCATGCGAGCATGGATTCGCCCAGCCTGAGAATGGTCCTCTGCCGCTAGTCCTGATGATAGCCCTTCTGAGATGCCAGCGATAATGGCAGCTCTTGAGCTCGAGATGGATGATGCGTGGTAGCCAGCAAACGGGACTTTCGCAAAGTCCAACGCAGCTAAACAAGCAGGAAGAAAGGTTGTCTTTTAACTGCCAAAACCCCTTTTCATTCTTTATTAGGAGGCGCCGCCAAAGCAAAGGATGTTCCAATCGGGATCTTGTCCTCACCTGACCGGGCTCAATACAACTTCCCTCAAGAGCGAGAGCAGATCTTCAGGCCGGGGCGGGAAGCGATTCGGTAGATGGTGGAGAGAGTACCTGGAGGTTTGATTACGCAAAGGTGTGCAAGATTGGGCAACAAAATTGGATGGTTGTCGAGAATGCCTCGGAGATGACTGCAAGTAGCTTCGGCAGTCGCCCCATCGCCTGTCATACGCATGTTGAAGCTGATGAGTGACGAAGGCAACGTTTGGCGAAAGGCTTCGGTTGTTGCTTGCAGCTGTGCGCTTAGCATCGAAGAGATGGACGAGTGCCAGGCGGGAACAAACACGAAGCAGATGTCGAGCTTTTGCAGCGCGGCGCAAGAGCGCAAAAGAGGTAGGTCTGTCCCGAAATTGACGTTGTAGATGCTGATATATGGGCTGTAAACCAAGACCAGCGATTGGAGGCTGCCGCGAAGAGCGCGAATGATTGCGGCTGAGTCGGCTTCGGATGCGCCATCGAGGGTAAGGTGAGTGACTGAGCTGGAAAAGATAGAGTTCGCGGGAGAAGAATAGATGCTGCGATCGAAAGCGTCCCAAAGGGCTGACAAAGCTATCGACTGCAGCTGGAGGCGTGGAACGTTGTTGCCGAGAAATTCGAATTCGATGCCGCTTGCCTCAAACGAGCGCAGAGTGGTGGCAGTGCGGACGAAGAGCGGGGCGAGCGAGAAGAGCGAAGTGGGGCTGGGCGATGATGAGACGGCCAATGTCAAGAGACTATTTGAGCTCAATGCCTGATGGAGCAGATGTTCATCCTCTGTGGAGAGCTTCGTGCAGAGCGAAAGGCGACCATACCATACTCGTTCGCTCCAAAGCTTGCTCGCTCAATCCAACCAGACGGAGTTCGTGCAATTCTGCGCACAGGCCTATCAGCTGGTAGCCCACGCCGCTCGTGTCCAAACCGTCGTCATCGATTTGTAAGCAGTGGACCTTGGAGGCCAATTGGCGACCTGTCGTGGGGATCGAAAGCGTCCGAAATAACTGTTGAACGCTGGCAACACTGTGTTCAGGCCATGGGCCAACAACGCTGACGGCCCTATAGAGGCGAGATTGTATTGCCTTCCACAGGCCTTTTGACAAGAAGCCCTCGAGCTCGCGAGCTCTGGGGAAGCGCTCGGGGTAAAGGTCGATGATGGCCTCGATGACCTCGACCGGGAGCGCAGGCGGCATGCTGTGCGGCCCACGCTACTACTAGTTGTATTGCTAGTATAGAGTTGACGACCTCGGTAAGCCGCGAGAAGGCTGCAGGGTCGAGCACGCGGCGGTCCCTCTCCAAGGTCAAAATTTTGGGCGCGGTGGCCAAAAGGATGCACAGACCGGTGGTTGGGAGCAGCCAAGCCTCAAGAAGTCTGCTTCAGGGATACAGCTGGCTCCCGAACATCCCGAAGCACAGGAGAAGCAAGTCACTGACAAATTCGCCACCGTGTGCTCTCATTTGAAGATAAACGGAAGGATCCCTCGGTTGCTTGATTCACCGCTCATTAAGAACACATTCGTTGTCATTCTCGTATAAACATCCCTCCTCAAAGCCCCTGCAATCTACACCAAAACCCATTGTCCACAGCTCATGTCGTCAAGTCTCAATCCGCGGTATGACCTGCAAGGGAAAGGGAGTGAGGTCGCGAACTGCAATGTGCAGCGCTCAAAGACTCACTGTGCCAAATACTTGGTCCCAGAGCCTCGTTGTCTTCCCAAAGTTGCCCTTCAAGAAGCGATGGTGAAGGTCGTGGTCTTCAATGTTGAGGTCGATGTTGAACAGGGTGAACCATACCAGCATGGGGTTGGTGAGATTTGCCCTTATGCCTGGCGCACATGTGATCAGATGCTGGGGCAGTGTGGCCATGCCGGAAATCCCGCACGCACCAGTGTGTCCGCCAATCTCGATCACACCAATGGCAAAGTGCGTAGCATGAAGCTCCCAAAAGGTCATTGGAACCATGTAACTAGTGATGAAAAGGTACACGCAGATGTTCAGGACTGTATCGTGAACCAGCTGAGTGAGAGATTGGCAGAGATCTTCGAAAATCGGAACGAACGCGATTCGATCACAGAGTCTGGTATGCTGGTTGAGTGTGGGAGCGAAAAAGTGACAAAGAGATCAACAAACCGAAGAATGTGGTCGGCACGGTCGGAAAATGGACAGTATCTGAGGGAAAAGAGTTGAGCGAGCGTTGACCCAAGATTGACAAGAGCGATTCAAGTACGATGTCTTAGGTGAATATTCTTGAATAGCAACTTATTTTGATGCTGATAGGCATGCGATACCCAAAAGAAGAAGTCCAACACGACAATAAAGAGGACGAATCGTGGGTAGAAGCTCCAAGTGAGTGCGAAAGGCTGTAGACCTTGGGTCAAGAACGCCATACACAAAGATCAGCACATCACTAAACGCACCTCGGGGCCCTTGAAGCTCCAGTAGAATTTGACAGCCACGCGGAGGCTTGAGAAGAGCGTCGACTTGATTTTATGAATGGTGGCCTCCCCCTCTTTGTATCTCCGCCCTGAAAGCAGTCAAGATGTGTGTTAGATGCTAATGAAAAGAGATAGAGGGTCGATAAGCCTACGAGGCTGGTCACTGGCAAGAAAGCCATATTTCTTCTTCATTGGTCTGGTCGCCACGTTAAATTGCGGTCAAGTTGGCCCTTCTACCAAAGCAGGATCACCTGAAAAGAGTGCGGCACGCGCTCCAGAAGTAAAGTGGCTGGGCAGCCCAGTGCAACAGGAATATCGCCCAAGTGGATCGGAGCCGCAAAGCGTCTTGCACGGCTGAAGACACTAAATGTCAACCGCACTCAATTGCTTTGATGTACGAAAGGTAGGCACCTGACACTGCTACAATGTGGACCCATAGCCAGCTGGAATAGCTGAAAGAAGGGGTGCCTAGTCAGTGTGCCGGCGATTGAAGAGGAAGAGAGAGCAGGCCGTCCACATACTAGAGCCAGTCGAGGAACTGCATGCCTGCAATGCCTGCAAGGCACTGGTCCAGATGTGGTCCAACCCACACAGAGAGAAAGCGGAGGAAACGTTGGCAACCAAGTCGTGGCTGTAAATGTCGGAACGCAAAGGAAGGGGGGAACCGAACGTGATGGGCCCCTGGATAGGAAGGGGGCCACGATGATCACCAGGCGAGCGACACGCCGCCTCGCTGCTTTTGTGTTTAAAGAAAGCGCCGGTTGGGGGGAATGGATTGGCCAATGACGGCGATCTGCGCCCGCCCTAGCAGCTAATCCGAAACATTACTCTCGATGCGAAAAGCAACGCGTCCAACTAGCCGTAGTCTTTCTGTAGCTGTGACCGGGAGCACCAAAGCGAGGCCCTAGGAAGCAGAGACGAGCAGGCAAGAAACCGTCGACGGCCGAGCGGCTTCAACTGATAGCGCAAAGGACCGGCCTGCGCTCCGAGCTCTGTCGATCAATCGCGAACGAATAGTCAACTGGACACGGCATGGATGCAGCTTCATCGCAAGGGGATGCCAACCCAGAGGAGGCAAAGGTTGGCCGAGACCACGACGGCCCTCCGCAAGAGCTGCTCTCAGCCGAGGTCGACCCAAAATGCCCTTACAGCACGCCAGGCAAGCGAAAATGCCTGCTCGTCATCTTCGCGATGGCCCAGTTCGTGGACATTGCGAATGTGAACGCAGCTTTGATTGTGCGTCTCTTCCCGTCTGCTTGAAGGTCGTCCTCTGCCAAGAAATTGATGGAGCATCTCGGGTGATCAGGCGGCCAGTGACATTGCCAAGGACATCGATCTCGCCTTTGGAGCAGAGACCTGGATCGTCACGTCCTATTCAATGTCGTTTTGCGGGTTTTTGCTCTTCTTTGGCCGGCTGTGCGATGTGGCGAACGCGAGCAAGGTGTTTTTTGTCGGGTTCGCTGCCATGGCCGTCCTTTCTCTTGCCATGAGCTTCGTCAGCGATAAGTACGCCTTCCTGGTATTGAGAGCGCTCGCAGGCGTGGCGGGTGCGAGCACCATCCCGGGCGGGATCAAGGTGGCCACCGTGATGTATCCCGACCGGGTGCAGCAGACTCAAGCCCTTGCTCTTATTGGCCTCATGGGAGCATTGGGGAGCATTTTTGGAGGGATACTCTCTGGTGAAATGCCTCCTCTGCAAGCCGGTGGCAAACAGCTTACCCAGGACGCACCAGGCATCTTCCTCCTCAGTTCCTGGCGGTGGATGTTTCGCTTCATCGCAATTCTGATTGTGCCGCTGCTGCTCGCCGGATACCTCCTAGTGCCGAAGCCTTTGTGGGCGCTCAAAACTGCTCGGCCCTCTTCAAGCCCGCTGTGGAAGCAACTGGACGTGGTCGGCACTGCCTTGATCACTTGCTGCCTGTTGACCTTCATCCTCGGCTTGACCAGTGGCACCGTCGATGGCTGGAGGGACGCCCACTTCATTGCGCCGTTCGTCGTTAGCTGCGTGTGTGCGGCAGCATTCTTTCTTTGGGAGTGGTTCGTGTGCCCTTCGATTGCATGATCTCTGCAGAACGCTCAATCCGCGTGACTCAGGTATCTCCCGGAGGAGTTGGCGCTCTTGCCGCCGTCCACTTGGCAGCTTCCTGGGTTTGGAGCCTATTGCCTTGTTGCGATGGTGTACGTTCTTTTTGCTGGCAAGCGCCATGTCCCAGTCATAAACGCTGCGTGTAGGCCTTATGCTTGGTGGGGGACCTCACAGGCCCAGCTAGGTAATTGACATTTCGCCTCCTGTGACCGGAAGTGACCACAGCACTGACGTGACAGCAGCCGCCTATTGGCAGCTTGTGTCGGGCTATTCTGGCGTCTTGACATCGGCTCGATTTGTCCCTCAAAGCATCGCTGTCATCCTACTCGGCGTGGGCTTCATCACGAAACCCGTCCTGCGATCGAAACCTCAACTTTCGGTACCAATCGGAATAGTGCTCGGCATTATTGGAGTTGTTCTTACTATACTATCGCACGGGTGGGTGCTCTCGCGACCTACAAAAGGATTTTGCTCAAAGTGAAGAGACAGGGGAGCGGGCACCGACTACTGGCGGTGGCTGTTTCCCAGCTTTCTCATCGGAGTACGTCTCGGTCACCATCGCATACAGTCGGCTTTCGCCGCTGACACCGGGGTGAAACAGTCCTTTGGAGCTACGCTGGTGTACTCAAGTGCCAACATCGGGCTCATCCTGGCTGTGCCGCACGACGCCCAAGCTGTAGCCAGCGCCTGTCTGAATGTAGCTTTGTGAGTCATCTTCAATTGCGCCGGTTGATGAGACTCGCCCTTGACGGAGATTAATAGACAAGTTGGAGCCGTCATCGCCATTTCGATCCAAGTGAGTAAGCACATTCCCCAAGCTGCGCCCTGATCTGACGCATATCCTGGAGGCCGGTTTGTCCACTTCGGCTCCAGGCGGGCTTGCGAACTGGACGACGTCCCAAAACGGATTCTACTAGTAGGCTCAACTCAAACCGGCTCAACCATCGGCCACATTTGATGACAGTTTGCCGACAGCATGATCGCTTTCCAAGCGGTCGCTGGTATTTACTTCATGCTCGCCACCCGCAATCTCAAACTCCGGCCACTAGAGAGACCGCCAGGGAAGGAAAGCCGCCCAGAGACGCTAGGCTCATTGGACTTAAGGGGCGAACACGAGCTTGTATAACGATAATATCACACGAATGGAATCTAACTTCACGTCGGGGATGGCTTTTGTCCAGGGCCGACACACACAAAGACCTCAATGCATGCAGACCGCCGTTTCCTCTGACTCCTTGGGCGCGCGATAAAAGGTCCCTTTGCACCGGCAAGAAGTCGTGACGAGATAGTCAGCCTGTAGCAATACAAGTGCTGCTAATACGAGCGAAGCGCGCAGAGAAGAGACTACACTCACGGCGCCGCTCTTCACGAGCTTGCGGAAACCACTTCCAACAGCCTTAGCCACGCAACTTTATCACTTCCGGCTCCCAATCTTGAAACCATGTCAAGCACCCGGATGCGGTGTTCTTCGTAGCATGCCAACCCCGCCGAGTCTTCGCTCTCGCCCCCAGCCGAAAGCCAGGTTGCACCGAGCCCCAATTGCCGGCGCTTGCTCGAAGCCAGCCAGTTTTGAGCATCTTCGCCGAATCCGTTAGAGCACAAGACGCGGGCGGGCTGGACGAAAATTTTGTATGGCGGAGCCTTGAAACATGCTTTGGCGAGACCAAGGCAACAGAGCAGACGGTCTCCTTGACTGGTTCGGACAACGATGTCTTTGGACTTCGTCGATTGTTTGCGCATTGGTAGTGTGAAGATGCACAACTCGAAGAGCTGGGACCAAACGTCAGGCGACATAGATGGGCGAAGCGGCGAAACATCTCGTACCCAGCGCTCATCCCATGTGATGATCTTTGTCTCGACCAGAAAGCGGTCGAAAGCTGGAATTTCCCTTAAGAAGATTGTGCTGACGCCAGCGAGGATGATGGCCAGGCCCTCGTGCAGCAGCGTGGGCCCAAAAAAGTTGATGTGCAAATTCGCTCGGCCCTAGAGTCAGTAAGTTTTAAATGCGTGGTGTTCTATGTGTAGTGAGAGCGGAGAGAAAACTTACCACGTCCATTTCATAGGGATAGCGGGAATTACTGAGGTGGCCGTAGATGTCTATATCCGCCCACCGAGCTTTGGACGACGACTGGTGGACAGCGACGAACGGAGAGATGCCTATTGATGGGAAGCACCAGTCTTTTGAGCTTAGATGGAGTTCTCTGGCGCGTCCTCCGCCTCGACCCGGGTGTTGGCCTGCCCAGGCTAGCGCTTGATGGAGTCTCCCCAGGATGATGGGCTTCAAGAAAACACGAAAGTGCCATATTCCTGGTAGGCCAGTCCAGTTCATGGCCAGGACGAAGAGGGCTGTGCAGATATGGAGTCCGGGTCGATCCGAAAGCGTCCAGCCTAGAACTCTGGCGGCGCCCAAAACGAGCAGGAGGAAGAGCGTGAGGTGCGAGGGTCGCAGCATCTTGAACAGAGTCAATCTACCCATAGTTGACTATAGTGGAACACGAGATCGGTGGCGAGCTGCTCGGTGCCGGCTTGAAAGTAAAACAGGCAGGAAGCTACAATAGCAATCGGCATTCACCGGGGCTCTTCTACCGACGAGCACAGTGCCACTTGTGACTTCTTTTGGTTGAGAGTCTCAACTAAAATAGAGAAGAAAAGGCCGGGTAGATCGACTTCAGGTTGACAATTGCGAGACACATTTCTGAAGGCGTCGATCCCGCATCGGCAGCCGCAAGTCGCGACGTGAACAAGGACCGACGCCACAGACCAAGGAATAGTTGCCTTAGGCAATCAGCCGCGTACGCATGTCGTGATGCGAGCGCAAGGGCCAAAACTGGTGGCTGCCGGCGCCAGACCGCCTGAGCAGGCCAATGATGGGACGCGCTCAATTCCTTCATGGTTATTTTCTTGCTAGTTTCCAAGACTTCGTGACATTTACTTTACAAGACGGTGCGTCTGGAATTTCAGCGACGGCGAGACGAATTGTCTTGAGATCTAACATTCCTGCCCCAGCACCCCTTGGGTATGATTCGGCATCCCTGGAGTACTATCTGCATTGCGTGGACATGGTCATTGCGCAGATGCTGCCGTGGAAAAGCCTGCACACACCTGTTGCCCCGCCACGCCCATCGGCACTGGTCTTAGCCTTTGAGAAAATCAAGCCGAGTCCGTCAACAGTTGCACTATCAGGTCTGAGGGAACGCCGCAAGTGCAAAAAAGGTTGGGCCTCGACGCGACGGGAGCCGGAGTGGCGATGCGATGCCGCGTGTGCTGTCCGAGATGGAACCTTCGAAGGTTTGGGAGGAGGGATGCCGCGCCAAAGAGTGTGATGACATCCTTCAAAAGATTGACCGTGGTGACAACTTGATCGCAAACCACATGCAAGGAGGCGAGCGAGTCGGGCAGCCATCCCAAGAACGCCGCCGTCTCTTCCTTGCAGGCAAAGAACGAGAGGCCGACCAGTGGCACTTGGTGAAACGACTGTGGAAAAGCCACTGGTCCTATACGGAGGGCCCGGAGGTTGGTGAGCGAGCGAAAGTTGGGTAGGTTGCTCGTGCACAAATCCGGCCAGCGCAAAGGCGTCGTAAGGCTAAGCTGTTCCAGGTAGTGACCGCAGCAACCAAGAATGAGCGAAATGGCATTCAAGTCGACGTCCTCCAGTTCTAGATGCCTTAGGCGAGCCGAAAACAGTGGGTTCTTGCCGAAAGCCACAGCGAGGTCGTCTCGAATGGGCGGTAGGTCGGCCAGTTTGATGTGAGTCAAGGTGACCGGCTGGAAGGGTCTGTCCATAGTGAAGAAAGGGTGGTCAAAAGTGCAACAGCGAATGTCACAGGACCGGAGAGCCGGCGAGCTGGTGAGCAAAGGTCCGAGCTGGGCGATCCAAATCCGGCCGCCTCCAAAGAGCAAGTCGCCCATGTTCGAGCCCGAAGGCCGCAAGACTATGGTGGTCAGCTGGAGCTTGGAGAGTCCCTGTGGTTGCGAAGTTAGCACGCGCACTTGGGAAGCACGGGAGTGCGGGAAACTCACCCGATAAAGGCCATCGAAGTTGATTCGGGGTGACCAGAAAAGATGCAGGACCTCCAGGTTGGAGCACATCGCAATCACCTGCGAGTCCAAACCCCAGCCCATGGCATGCTCGTCCACCTCCAATTCTTGAACCTTTGCAGCTAGCTCGACCGCCTTCGGCTCGGGGCTCGCCGACAGCAGCTCAACGAATCTGCCAGTGCGTCTTCTGGTTTGCTCGGATTGGCCGGCCAAGCGGATTCTCTGGTACAGCCGGCGCTGACATGCAGGCCACAGTTGCCGCGATCCCAAAAATGCGGCCAAGTCTTGAGCTGTGGCGGCCTCTCCGGGATACAGAAAGGCAATGATACGCTCAATCAGCTCGATTGGCAGCGCTGGTGGCGGCATGCTCGCGAAGTTTGGCTCGAGCGGTCGTGCCGTCGTTGCGGCGCTCCAACCTCGACCTTTCCCCTCTCATGCGCATTCAGTGCGACCCTCTCACAAGATCTCACATCTGGCTCCCTCCAGATGCCACTCAAGGCTGTTACTGCGAGCCTTTGAGAGCTGAGTTCTGACAAAACACAAACGCGGTTTTTGGTGGCAAGCTGCCATCGCGCCCTCTCTTCCTACTTTTCATCTGTTCGCCCAAGACTTAGGTTACACTTCTCTTGAGCGGATGTACTGCAATGGCTGCGGATGGCAGAAAACAAATCACTCGGACTCCTTCAATCGGTCTTCATTTTTTAGCTGCTGGACTCGCGCTGTGCCGCTGGCTTTGTCTGTGGCTTCATCGCTCTGCTGGGCCCTGGCAGCTCCAGCTCAACTTCTTGAACGCCAAGCAAGATATTTTTGTTACCCGCGCTAATCAGCCTTATCTGCCGGAGTGCCCGCAAAATGTGCGCGCGTCATCGATGTTGCCATCCGGCCCTCCTTTTGTCTTCTCTGAAGGGCCAGCATCTGCCTCATCATCAGCAATGGATAAAAAGGTGTCAGCAGAGGCCGTGCCTGTGACCAGCACGAAAACAGCCGGCCACCACGACCATGACACTGATGATTTGGCGGCGCTGGGTATTCAACAAGAGCTGCGACGTGAATGGTCCCTATTGCAGAACTTTGGGATCAGCTTTTCTGTGATCAGTTGTATTACCGGCATCTCCACGCTCTTCAAATATGGGCTCACGACTGGCGGGCCTTCGTGCGTTCATGCCTTGCCTCTTCATCATTTCACGATCCTGACCTCTGGAAAGGGTGATGATATACGGATGGATAGTCGTCTCTTTTTTCACCATGTTCGTGGCCCTAGCAATGGCAGAGTGAGCAGAGATCCTTGCATTTGGGCGTCATCGATTCTGACCGCATTTTGTTTGCGCTGTAGGATTGTTAGGTTGGTGTCGCACCACTTCATGTAGGACTTTGCGCTGAGTGACCTCGTCCTGGGCCGTTTAGCGCCTTCCCAAGTGCCGGCGGACCTTACTTGTATGTGGCGCCCGTTTTGCATACCTGACGGCGATGCTAACATATCGAGCAGCTGGGCTTGTGCGTCATTCTATTGTTGAATGACCTGTTGAATGACGGAAAACCTGGACCGAATGCGATCTCCACCAGGTGCGGTCGCGCCGCCAAGATGGGCACCCTTCGCTGCTTGGATGACGGGGTATTTCAACTTGATCGGTCGTTAGTACCCATTCAGTTGAGTTGCTGTGCGGCTTTTGATGCGAGCGCCTTGACAGAGGTTGCCGTTACAACAAGTGAGACGACCGAGCCACCCATTCTTTTTTGTCCGGGACCTAAAACGAGTCCCTAGGCATCTGCTATGGCGGAGCTAGTTTTATCGTGCGTCATTCCTTCTGAGCTCAGCGCCAAACCCGCGCCCACGACCAACGCTCGTTTCGACAGGCCACTGGAGCAGCAATGTTAAAGCCTGATTTTGTGCCTGATGCGTGCGACCCTTTGCATATGCTTCTAATGGGGCATCAACTCACACGCGACTCTCAGGAACAACATTTGTGGCATCTACGCCGGTGTGCTTATCGCCCAGGCGACGCTGAACACCTTCTCGGTCGGCATCCTCAAATATTTGAACAACACGAGTATCGTGCTCCACTCTTTGGGATGCTTTTCGCTGGCAATTGCCGTGGTCGCATCTGCCCCTACACATCCCGACGCCAAGTTCGTCTTTCAAAATTTTGTGGACATGACGGGCGACCCCGGGTGGAGCGTCCGAGCATCGCCCGCCTATGTGGCTTGCATTGGTATCCTCATAGCCCAATACACCATCACTGGGTTTGACGCCTCGGCGCATCTTGCCGAAGAAACTCGCGACGCTTCTGCGAAGGCACCCTGGGGCGTTTTGCTCTCCGTTGGCTGCTCAGCGGTCTTTGGTACGCTTCATCTGACAACTTTTAACTTTAACAAAGTTTGACCGGGTACCGGCTGCAACAGGCTTGTTCCTTCTGCTCTGCTTCCTCTTCTCCATCCAGGATCTGGACGCTACTATCGGCACCTCGACCGGCCAGCCTGTTGCCCAGATCTTCCTTGACTGTGTGGGCGACACTGGTGCACGCGTATTGGTCGCCATCATCTGCATCTGCATCTTCCTCTGCGGCACCTTCTCAATGACTTCGAGTGCGTGCTGCCTCTCTTATCCTTGTTGCGTCGCAACGCCGACTGGTCCTCGACCAGACTCGCGCATGATGTACGCATTCTCGAGAGATCACGCCATGCCATTCGCCCGCCTCTGGTATCACACCGACAAGAACGGAACGCCCAATCGAACGGTGTGGCTAGCCGCCTTGCTGGCTTTCTGCTTGGGCCTCCCAGCTCTTGGATCTGCTGTCGGTGAGCTCCACCAATTCTTTTGTTTGAGTAACAATCTTAAGTAATTCGAGATCCACAGCCTTCTCCGCCGCCACTTCAATCGCTACCTCGGGCCTCTACATCTCTTACGCCATTCCCATCTTGATTCGGGTCTGCTGCAACTCGTCCTTCAAGAAGGGCGTCTGGCACCTCGGTCGTTTCTCCATTCCCGTCGGCATCGTCGCTTGCCTCTGGGTGGCGTTCATCACGATCGTCTTTGTGCTCCCTGAAGCCAACCCCGTCAATTCCCAGACGCTAAACTACTGTCCAGTAGCCATTGGAATTGTGTTCTTCTTTGCGCTGACCTACTGGGGCTTGTCTGGGCGCAAGTGGTTCAAGGGTCCGCAACTTGGGATCGACGGTGGAGAGAAGGAAGGGTACTACTCTTCGTCGGCTTAAGTGCGCGCGCAGACTCCGATGTCCAAGCTTCCACGGGAGCATTTTTTGGGTCAGCCCGTCCAGGTATCATGTTGAGAGCACTTTGGGTTGCGCAATTCTGCGCCCAGGATTGACTGCAAAGCGCTACGCCAGCAAGCACACTCTCCCGTACACAAGAAGTGAATGAGGATCAGACCAATACGGGAGAATATATGGATTATTGCACGAGATGGGGTATTAGACTACCAGAGTAAAAAAAGGAAGCCAGCGACTACCAAGGCAGCTGCTTCCTCTCATAGGTCCACAGGTGGGCGCTATCCTCTGGCTTGGCCTTGGCGAACAGCTCCAAGATGCCCTTGACGCTCTCTTCCGGGGTGATGTCGGCCGGGCCGCTGGGTCCACCGGTCATGTCCGTCTGCAAAGCGCGCGATGTTAGGGCACGGCCACAAAGGCTGGAGGGAAAGCCAAACGAACCTTGACGTAGCCAGGATGGTAGGCGAGAACGGTCCATTCGGGACCAAGAGCCAAGTAGTACTTCATGCTGAGCTGGTCGACCGCTGCCTTCGATACCGAGTACGCTCCGGTGATGGCGCCGAAGTACTTGAGCTCGACGGAACCGAGGGTGGATGAGGTGTTGAAGATTTGCTTCGCGTGGCCGCGCTTGAGAGCGGGCAGGAAAGCCTCGGTGGTGAGGTAGACGCCGATCACGTTGACATTGAAATGGTCTTGAAGCTCGGCAGCCGAGCTGTTCATCCACTCAGAAGGGGACTAATGCAGAACACATGAGAAGAGCAGCCCACCTTTCCGTGATTGGCTTCCAAGAGCTGAGGATGCCGCTGTTGTTGACCAGGACGTCGAGGCCGCGGTGGGCGAATGGAAAGGCCTCGAAAGCCTCGGCGGCATGCTTGACGCTGGCTGCGTTGGTGACATCGAGGGGCAAGGTGAACACTCGATCAGGCCGGGCGGCAGCGAGGGCATC
This sequence comes from Cystobasidiopsis lactophilus, assembly GCA_001599975.1. NCBI lineage: Eukaryota > Fungi > Basidiomycota > Agaricostilbomycetes > Agaricostilbales > Chionosphaeraceae > Cystobasidiopsis > Cystobasidiopsis lactophilus. The sequence goes on from BCIO01000002.1 coordinate 513,459, forward strand.
GAGCTGGGCCGAGGCGCTGCGGAAGGTGGCGACGACAATGTTGCCACCAGTCTCGGTGAGCTGCTTGGTGATTTCGAAGCCCAAACCACGGCCAGCGCCAGCTGTGAATGAGGGTGAGCAGGCATATTGAGATAAGGACTTTGCGCGACGAGCTCACTGATGAGGTAGACTTTGGAGGCAGACATGTTGTTGCGGGACTAGTACGAGATGAATTTAAAGAGCAAGAGGAGGAGGAAGATGTAGAGAAAGTAGCGGGAAGAGAGGGAGTATTTATACCCAGCCGTCGCCTTGGTCAGCAGAAACCGCCGTCGTTCTGGTTGACTAATGGCAGGAGCTGACAAGACGCAGTACTCAGCAATGAAGCAGTCGTCACCGACAGACGCGCAAGTGCGCGCAGAAGCGCTCGCTCAGCGGCCCAGGATCCACGACTCGGGGGCCGCTTGACTGAGTGGCCAGTGGCCGGCGCTGGAATTGGAGACACGGGTGGGAGGGCAGCGGCTGTCGCTCCATCAGCGGTCATCACAGCTAAATATCACATAGGACCATGCAGACAGGTCATGAGGGAATGACAGTGGACGTCAAGAGAGAGAAATTGGAGGTTGAGAAGCGACGACGATTTGGGCAGCCGGCGACTTTAATGCGCTTTTTCGCGCTGCTGGTGACTTGGTCTCGTGCATTTGGTGCTTCTGTTTCTGTTGGTGTGGTGCGGGGATTGGCCAATGCGCGTCCGGAGCAGCTGCGCCTCCGACGGGGCCTTTTGCTCCTCACCTGAACAGAGGGCGATTTTCAGTCTCCGTGCCTTGCCTCTGCCGCTCTCGGCAGTGATCTGATGTCTTTGCGCTATAAAAGGCGAAAGAAGAACGGAGATTACAATCGACGCTCTGAATCTCACTCCAGCGCCTCTCGCTCCAGCATCCAGCGAGCGGCCCGTAAGTAGAGGTGGCTCTTCCTTTGCCACCCTGCTGCGTTTTGCTATCTCAACTCAAATCTCTTTGAATGCTTTGCGCCACTTCATCGCTTAGAGCAAGGCAGAGGAAGCTCGACCACCATCCTGCTTGTCGGCCCTGCCAGCTCTCCTGCCACTACCAAGAACCCTCGCCAGCACCTAATAGGACCAACTTGATCCGAGATTTGTTGGCCACTACCCTGACCACTAACACAAGTGAATCGACGCCTTCGAAGGGCTCGGAGTCAAATGCTTGCAAAATGATGGCTACCAGGGTGCCCTCCCTGCTCTTCAACAGGTTTTATATATTCATTGAATTGCCGGGGTGTGTCTGCTCAAGCAAAATCTGCTCCTCGAGCACCGGGAAGAGTCGAGCGCCTCTTCCATCCCCATCAACGAGCTGGAATACGTCCTGGAAGAAACCCGGCTGTCGCTGCTGAGGCTGTACGAGCTCTTCAAGGGCACCTTGGTCTCTTTGGTCGCCAGCTCGCCTTCCACTTCCTTATCACCTGGGATTCCACCAATATCTACTGAGAACGAGGAAGGGAAGGTGTCGAAGGCCTCGATCAAAGGACATGACCTAGCACCACTTGGCCTTCCATCTTAAGTCTGGTGAGCCTAACTATAGTCGACTCCTATTATGAGTTCCAAAATTAAAGAGGGGCACCAGGGGATGGTCCCGACCTCGTTCTCGCCGTCGACTCGAGCCGCTCGCCTTGTTTCCGTGCACCTCCGGTATCAGTGAGCCTTTCGCTGTCTTTCTTACATTCGAATGCTCAGAACTATCCATTGTGGTGACCAGACTGCACTGCCTTGGCTTCTTCGATGAAGGTGGGTCGAGCCTTCAAAGGCTTGCGTAAAGCTTGAAGGCTGACCTAAAGCTTTGCTTGGCCACTCATAACGATCAGCCTCACAAGATTCACTCTGCTTCGCCCTTCTCGCTTTGGAAGCAATCGCGGGGTTGAGCGTGGCGCCCTCCAGTCCATCATCTCCAACCTCACCAACCCGGTGGCGTCTGCTCGTCCAGCGTTGGGCAGCATGCCTTCAAGCCCACGATTCTTTGATTGCCCCCTCCAAGCTCTCTCGCAGCTTGCTAGAGGGTCACAGATTCGACGCAAGCTTGTAGCGAGCACGCATGCGAGGCGGGCGCTCCCTTTGCAATCCATCCAGTTCGATGCAAGGGGTAAACCCCATTGGACCCCACTGAAGTGTCTGCCAACCAAGGGCAGATTTGAGTGAGGTGAAAGGAAGGGGTCTGAGTCTCATCGACCCCCTCAGAGTTTTTTTCGCGCGCGGAGAAAAACTCAGGTTCTTGCTCCCTTTCTGTGCACTTTATTCTGAACAGAGCAATGCTTGCCCCTCTGAGTGCTGGCGAGAACGCAAGGTTTCTGTCAGAGGACTTGTCGTGAAACTGCCTGCGCTCTCAGCCAGCGGACCCCAACTCTGCTCTGCACTTTGTCACGAGCCTTGGAGCCTCGCCGAAGCGTGGCGGGCCTTTGTCAGAGAACGCTGCGCATCGATTTTCTCTAAAAGAGGTTGAATGAGCGCGATCGCCACACCCGTATCCGAGCTATTTGACCTTGAAGGCGGGGAGAGCCGTCCGCAATGTACGGACATCTCCCCCGGCTGTTTTCTACCTCTGTTTTCTTCCCCCGTCGGTCTGTAGCCTTGACAGTTGGCACACAAGTTCTTCTACATTACCACAAGAGTCTGGCAAGTTTCTGAGTACCTTTGTTGTGCGCGACCTCCAGAGGCGCATATATACTCCCCTTGCCCCGTTGCTTGCTTCCCTCTCGGTCGATTCTGGCGTCGGGACCTTCTCCAACTAACTTATTCGCATGCCGATCTTTGCTCTGACGACCGTCGCGAACACCTATGGCACCAACGGGTCGTCTTGACCATGCGTGAACACCCCGACCTCGCTGGCCGCTTGCGCCTCCTTCTGTCGATACCCGCGCTTTATTAGGAAGGCATCTCAATATGAAGAGTTGCAGTGCCAGGCCAAAGGAGAGGAACAGGAAGGACGGGGGATCATCTTCCAGTCTTCGCCTCCTCTGCTTGTACAAATAGGCGATCCTTTGCATGGCGAAATGACGAAACGCTCGTGCTGTATTTAAAGCATCCTCCCATGTCTTGTTGCGTAGTTCCAATCGACTGCCGCCACTGACCACAATTTCCTTCAGATTTGCTCCACGGCGTCGTGCGGAGCGGCGAGCTCGCTTCGCTGCAGTTCGCCAGCGAATAAGGCCCTTTTCCTTGGGTGCCCTCTAGCACCACACAGCACACCGCTACTGGACACCCAGCGCCATCGTGGACAAGCGCCGAGGAAGCGAAGGACGGTCGAGCCTGCTCTTGTTGACCGAGCAAGGCACGGTGTAGCACCGATCTTGGCTCTGTGCGTGTCGTAACTCTTAGACACGCTGGATCTGGCTAAGTCCTTTTGGGGAAACAGGGTTTGGTTCGACTTGGGCGTGCTGCCTGAATGCCAGCAGCAGCTCTTCCCAAACAACAAGTTTGCGCCTGACGCTCGGCCCAGGCCGCTTTGCCCTGTGACCAGCCTTTCAGCGTGAGTCCTTGAAGATGCCTCTTCGCCAAGTTGGATCAAGAACCTGAGGCATACAATGAAACAGCCAGCCCAGCGCATCAGCAAGACTTGGCCACCTTCGACCCGCTGCCTAACCTGCTCGTCTCCACTTCCAAAGGCGCTCCCACGAAGCCGAGGCCCAGCTTGAGGCTGTCCAGTCCCAGCGCATCGTCATCGTCGTCAACTCAGCCGCGATCGTCTCTAAACAAGGGCTCGGTGCTCCTCCAATTCGAGGCACGCCTGGACTCGAGTCCGGCTAGGGCTGGCGGGGCACTTTGCCAACCGCACTGCTCGAGGTTAGGCAGCACGAGCAGCCGGTCCTACACGTCGCGCTCTACCGTGCCCGTGACCGAAGGTTGCTTTTTAAGCCGGCGAGGCGAACAAGCTGCCCTTCGCTTCCACTGGAGGTCTCGAGATCTGGATCCAGTCAGTCCTTCCCTGTGAAGGCCACTAAGGCAACGCTCAAGGAGGAGTGCAGTGACGCATCGGACGGCTGGAGCTTGGGCGCAAACCAAATGGGCCAGCGAGGCCTGATTCCTTGCGGCTTGTACCGCTATGCTTTCTCGAGGGCGAAGAGCTCTCGCCTGACATCACCGACGCGCCCACCAACAGCTCGGTCACCGACGAGCCCACCAATAGCTCGGTTGAGACTGTCGAGATTGAGGGCGTCAGTTTCGAGCTCGCCACGCCGCCATTGGTGTCGCCCCAACAATCTGTTTTCCTCAAGCTTGAAGACACACCTCTCACCAGTTCAGACTTTGTCCTTCCTCGTGAGGAGGATATAGACCTGACGGGTTGGAACGCCCTCAACCTGACCGTCGCCACGATGCCGGCAGAGGAGGACGACTCGCCCCTGTCCATCTCGCGAGCCGCCGAAAAGCTCAACGACCTGTTCGCCAACAACACTGCTTTGCATCAAGAGTACGGTGGTCTGCCACCTTCCTCGCGTGGAGCACCGCTTCCGGTCTCGCTCCGAAACAAATCGCCACCCATGCCCCAAGAGGCCGGAAATCTTTCCCGAGCATATGCCCAACCTGCAGCCACTACCACCCGAGTTCCCACATTTGAAACGCAGTGCTTCGCAGAAGAAGCGAGATCTGGAGCGGCAGTTAGCATCTTCCTCGGTGAAGATCCAAGGGCTGGTGCGGAACTCGGTCAAGGCAAAGAAGCAGCGAACGGGTGGATGGGCGTCCAGCGGGGCTGAAAAGTGGGTGTGCTCGACCAAGGAGTTCTCGAAGGCCGAAAGGAAGAAGCTCAACATCACGGCCGTGGGTGCTGCGGACGCTGGGGCGCAAGACCAAGCTTTTGTCATTGGGGTGGGTCCCTCGACCTCGCCCTCTGGTCAGCATTGATCGAATATCTGTCTCGGATGCTCAGGGAGGTCCAACCTGGAAGCAAACGCGGGAGACCTACTCGGCCCAAATCTCAGAAGCCGTCAACGGACTCGACTCTCGGGGCGCTACCATCACCTTATTCAAAATCCAGACTTCCATTGAAAGTCTAACATCCACCGCTGAAGCATTCTCTGTGCTCCCGACGCTTCTCCCAATTCGTCTTGCTGGACACTTTCCTGCAACACCACTTCAGCGCCCTTCTCCTGCCGCCTCTACCCTCCAAGCGCGCCATTGGCCGATTCAAAGCCGAGTTTGTGGAATTGCGAAGGCGAGATTTGAATCGCTGGCTCCAACGCGTGCTCGAGGTGTCCCCTTTGTTCAACTCGGCCATCCTACAAAATTTTCTCAAGGCAGACCATGTTCGTCTTTTTGTCACGCTCCCATCAGTTATATCTCATCAAGTGGATATGTGCTTCGACAGTCGGAATGGGAATGCGACCTCCAAGCTTCCCTCGATATCCCACCTGGGTCCTTCCTCTTTGACCGCATCTTGCACCCAGAGTTCAACGTGGACCCCATCGAAGTCGGCCAAGAAACGTCCCAACTCTCTTCTTTCCTCGAAGCTGGCGAGCGAGAGGGATTGCTGGCTGGCACTGAAGCTGGCTTGGCCAAGTTTCGAAACGCCACCCAAGGTCAGTCCTAGCTCTCATTTGACTCATATCCTTGGCACAATTTTTGACGATATTTGAGGCACAGGCTACTCCGAGGAGCTCGAGAAAACCGCCAGGTTGCTCACAACAAGATCACCTCCACGTCGAGCTCGCCTGAAAAGCATTGCTGGCGGGACAATTGCTCCGGTTCGTTCCTTCCTTGCTGGCTCCTTCCTTCGTAAAATGTTTCAACTCAGATACTTGGCGTCGTTAGATTGCACCACGCTCTCCCACAAAGTCCACTCGGCATCGCAAGCCCTCTTGGTCGAGCTGTCCTAGCAAGTCCAAGAGCAGGCCAAGGAGCTGGTCGTCCCTTTTACTCGCCACCTCGGGCTGATGGGACACTCTGCTCTGCGCACCTTCTCGGAACGAGACCAAGAAGGTCTCAGCTGGTGGCGATCCTCTCGCGCATGGGCGCCGCGGCTCTCTCTCTCTTGGGCCACCACCTGGCAGCCGTACGAGGGCACAAGCCATGAGCATGTAAAGAAGCGCATCTCTCGCGCATTTCCATTTCACAACCAGGCAAAGAACATTGGCTTAACGCCTCGGCGCCGTGTGGAGGAAAACAGCGGTACAAGGTGTCATGCTTTGGTTCTACAGGAAGGGACAAGACAAAAGAGGCACAGTATCAACCTGCGAGAGAGAAAAGGAGGCGGGTGAGCGCGGTAGCCAAGCAAGCGAGGGACACGAGAAACCCTCACTTTTTTTATTTTATTTGGTTGAGGGAGCGTTTGTTGGGCACATCAAGAAGCAATCTGTGGGCACACGCGTGTGTCTGAGTGGTGAGCAAACACAAGGCCAGAGCCGGGGGGGAAAGACCAACGTTGGAAGCCGAAAGACACACAGGTGGCAAAGGATATCGGACAGGTGAGGTGGGCCCAGCTGGCCCTTTTGGGTGGTTGTGCTTTACAAGGGTTGGGTGTGGCGGCCAAGGCCGAAGAGGAGGGAGGGAGGAAGAGGAGGAGGGTGCGACAGCGTCGGAGAAGTGGGCGTATCAATTGTCATCGGGCTCGTAGTCGCCCCAAAGAGAAGCCAGGCTGCCGGCGTCAAACCGTCCCCGCGTCTTCTTGCAGGAGAAGTGCCCAATCGCGTGCGACTGGACTGCGAATGCCCTCGCCGCCGGGGAACAGGAGCACTGGCGAGCAACCATGTCAACTCGGCCTCTCGTACGAGCAGCACAGCCAGCAAGAAGAGCCACGTACGGTTGAAAGACGATATAGACAAGGGCTAAAAGAACCTTCAACGATGCTGGCGGGTAGAGGAGGGTCGAACGATTTGAGATAGTCGTGGGAAAGAGTCCGGGAAGACGCGGTGAAATTTGAAAGTCCGCGATCTTGGCGGTCGAGGGAGGGAATCGTGGAGTGGTCAACAAGGATAGCCTTTGGGCAGGACTTCTGCACGCAGAGAAAGCTTTGCGCTGAGGCCGACATGGCGAGCTGCTGCATAGTGGCGAAAGCCACCTCTTCCTTGTGCGTTTTCTCCAATGAGGCGAACTAAGCCGAATGAGATAAGCATGTGAAGAGAAGTACGGCAAAGAAAGAGTCACATCTGAATCCGTACAGACGGCAGCACAGACAAAAACTATCGAGAGGCAAGCGTGGATTGCGCGAGCGCAATCGGCAGGAAGGGCACCTTCGGGGATTCGTGATAGCTGATGGGCCATAAGACAAGTTGCAAAGGCGGCAGGCTGTTCAGCTCGGGCCAGTACCACGATGGTGGTGAGGGTGAAGACGTAGACGCTTCTGCAAAGGGTGTCGTCGACTTCTCCCTTTTCCGAGTGGTGGGACAGTACCGTCTGTCCAATGCAAAATGCAGGTTGGTTAGGCTTGTCTGGACGCCTAAGCGCAAACAGTGAGGCCGCACCTTGAGAAAGAGAACGCCATCCTGAAGCCATTGGACGGCAAGCAAGTCTTTAAGAGATGTCTGGGCACCCCAGGCTGTGTTGGAGTCGAGGAATTGCAGAAGCAGGCCATACGCTGTGTCTTGCACCAAAGCTGACGGGTCGCCCAGCCGCTGTAGCTGCTCGTCCATTTCTGTGAGGACATCGGCCAACACTAGTTCCTCGGACCGCAGCTGTGCCCGTCTCTCGCGCGCTTCGTGTTGTGAGTCCCCGAGCGCGACCGACTCAGGCTTTGGACCAAGGAGGGGAACGGGGTCGTAGCTGTCTCCAGTGCGCGCGAGGAAAAAAATGCTGGCCGGGGAGGCCGTCTGTCGCGTGCGAGCATAATTGAACTTTTTCGGACTCGCTGTAAGCAGCACATGGCTTCAGCTGTGTACGAAAGACATGCTGAACATTTTGCTCACAACGGGTGCTAAGGCGATCCTTGCTCGATAGTTTCCAATTGTGAAAGCGCGCTGCCACCTCGGCGGAGATTGGATCCAGCAAAGCCATCTGCTTGTGCGCCACGTCTGTCACAGCGGCTCGCAAAGGACTAGATTGGGCGATGGCTTCCACAGGATCGTAAACGCAATCTGCGTCCGTGTGGTCGATCTTGACTTTGGGGCACCCCTGGGGGTGGCGCTGCACCGCCGTTTCCATTACGGTTCGATGCTGGAACATGAGCTTGGCCAGCGCCATAGATTGAGCTGTCTCGTTTGGCCTTGTTGTAGTTGCCTGAATCATTCGCTGCAAGCCGACAGGATCTTCAGAAGAGTGTATGACGAGGCCAAGAGAAAGGTAGGTGACCTACGATATCGAAGTCTGCGATTCCAATGGTGCTGAAATTGCGCAATCGGCCAGCCTCGTTGGTCGGTTCGACGGAGGGTTCGACGGAGGGCTCAAAGCTATTCTTGAGTTGCTGGATGACGGCGTTGGCCCGATCCTTGAGGAAGGGCAGAACCTGCCGGTAGAACTGATTTCTCGGGTCGGGGACCTGGCCGTCGGGAAAGTGGAATAAGACGTCGGCGTCACCGGGGTCGCAACGAGATAGGTCGGGTAGGCGTTGATTTAAGCGAGCCGTTTCCTCGGCGGAGTAGAAGGGCTCGACGGCGGGCCCGCCTTTGGCCAGAGGCGCGAAGAAGAGAGGAGCAAAGCGCGACCAGGCGACAGAAAAGGTGTGCTTCGAAAATTCCGTCTCTTGAAAGAGCGGCGTGTTGGGCAGGCCGGCCTGCAGGGTGGCGATGCCCACGAGCTCGTTTACCAGTGAATTTGCGACTGGTAGACCAATTGCGGATTGGAGGTAACCGAGAAAGTCGGGCTCGGCCAGCTTGCTTTTGCCAGCGTCAGGCAGGCCAACACGGGCTGCCAGCGGGTTGGCGAGGAGGCCCGCATAGAGCGATTCGATGGCTTTGTAACTTCCCAGGCGCGAGTTGACCAGCTTGCGAGCGGTGACCGTTGCGAAGTTGTCTTGCACCGTGTTGATCGCCTTTTCAGGGATGAGAGTGCCGGTGCGGGCTGCTTCCCGGAGCGTCTCAAAGTCCAATCGAAGGTTGCCGTAGGCGGCCACAGCGTCATTCTGACCTTGGGCTGTTTGGCCCGGCACATAAAGGATCATGCCCGCTTTGGCCAGGGCATAGAGCGCCGCTGACACTCGTCGTCGGTCTAGGGGCTTCCACTTGGCCGAACTTCACACAGAGTCAGACGAGATGGGGCGTACAACCAAATCGGAGCCCACTTTTCGAGCAGATGTGCCAAGAATGACACGGATGCTTGAAGCAGCTGCTGAGTGTTGGAACTCTGGTCATGCATGCTCGCGTCAGCACCGTCTCGAGCAAAGGTGATGGACGAAGATGAAAACTTGCCAAATCAGTGCTCGTTGAAGTACGCGTGACGGCTGATTTGAGGGAAGCCGCCAGCGTTGGGTCTGTGATCTGTCGAGGGATGCGTACTTCACGGTCCCCACGTCGCTTGACGGTGACCAAGTCTGCCTTAATGCTCGCTAGCGCACTTTGGGATTCGCCGAGCAAAGGGGCCAAGCAGTCGGGGAAGTCCTGCGAAAAAAAGGAAACAAATGAGAAAATGGAAGCACGGCTTGAGAGATCGGTGTCTACCTTCGACGTGTCCTGGTCGGAATGGAGATCGGTCTCTATCGTAAGGTCCAGATCGTCGTCCTCGTTCATGTCCTCGTCCATGTCCTCCTCCTCATCTGCGCCGCGGTCTGCAACTTCATAGTCCTCGTCCGAGTCCACCGCCTTCCTCTTTCCCAGCACCTTGGCCGAGAGCCCGGACGCAGGCGCAGGCCCAGGTGTCTTGGAGGCGGGCCGGGTTTGGCTTTCAAGGCGGGCAGAAATGGTTGCTGTGTTTCCTGTTGATGAGCAGCATCCTTGGCGAAGCGGAGAGGGGCTTGCCTATCGGAGGAGCTTCTACAGAGCAGGATGATGGCATTGGTCAGCTAGGGTGCGGAAAACAAAAGAGGGGCCAGCACGAACCGGCGACGCCGCCTTCAAGGTAGGCTTCTAGGACTTTGGCGGCCTGGGTTGCGGCCGCGCGGCGAGGACGACTGCTAGTTTGGAAGTGTTGTGGCACATTTTCGGTGAGAGCGTCGCCAGAATCTGGCGTGGGAGAATTGAGGATGAAGGGCGCCTTGGTCGCCAAGTCGTCCTCGGACACGGAGACCACGGAGACGTCGGCAGGAGAGGTCGACCGATTCCTCGCCTCTACATCTTCCATGATAACATCTCTGCAGGCAGCCCAGTGCGGCACGTCAGTGAACAGGGCAAGCGTCAAGTCAAAAGGGAGCCGCGGGACGCACTCGTCGACGCTTGGTCCCCATGATGGCGAGCGCGAGCGGTGCACAGCGATGCTTGAGCTTGCTTTGCTGGCCAGCACGAGCGCCGCAGATCTGACCTCAGCGCAGAGCGACTCGAAGAGTGCGTCGTCTGCGGCTCGCTCGTCCATGTTTTTGCCCCCCTTGGCGCGCCAGCAGACCTGGGTCCGGCCTGCGTGAGGGAGTCTGCTTCAGCAAACGTCTGCTTCTTTGAGGCCGGCAGAAGTCACCTTCGCAGTGGCTGGCTGAGACCAACCGAGCGAGCGGCGCGGCCGGCCTTTGTTGCATGAGCGGCGCCCACTTTTGCCAGTGGTCCGCGACATGGCCGCCATCGAGACCATCCTCGACTCGCTGGAAAGCATCGCGCTGCTGTACAAGGGCGCGCGGGAGCGCGAGGACCGCCTGAGAACGGTGCGTCCAGACTGTCGCGAGCCCCTTGGAGTCCAACTTCATCTGAGGCGAGCCCCCAGGAGAACGCCGAGCTGAAAGCACAGGTGCAATGATTGTCTTCGCAGAAACAACGGTCAGCGCTGAAGAGGCTGCTCAGTTGAGGCTTTCGAGAAGCACGACGTCTGGCATGAATGCAGCCGTCGAAGCTTCACCACCATCGGCTGCCCTGGACTTGAGTCCGCAGCCATCGCCTTTCGCAAGCTCGAGACAGGTCAGACCAGAAGGGCACCATGGGACCAACCCTGCAAGCCACAGTCCGATCGAGGCACTACTGGCAGCTGGCGCGGCGGCGTCTCGAGCCCGCGAAGGAAGGCAGTCGGTGAGCGCGTGCGAGCCTGTCATTGTCGCTTAAACGGCGCTGATTTCTTGGTGCCAGGACTCGCTGGAGCCAACAGAGAACGAAGACGATTCGTGAGCCGTGTCTCACCTCGCGGCATCCGGGCCCGCCTTCCCCTAACCTTGCGCTTCAGCTTGACCTTCAGCGACGACGCCAGCATCGGCACCCCCGTCACCACAAAAGTGCGCATCAGCCTGACCATCAGCCAAGGGCTGGACCAAGCCTTTGCCAGAAGGCCAGCCGGTTCAGAGCACTGGGAAGAGACGGTACGTTTGCCCTCTTCTCCTCGCAGTGGCACTTCCTCATACGACCGTCTGCAGCTGGAGAAGCTTGGCATCGAGGTCGTCCAGAGCGAGGAGGAGGTGCGTCTTCCTGCGCTGCCGCGCTCGCCTCTGGTCCCGGGCCCGAAGAGCTCAAGCTCGAAGAGCGACCAGGCCGACTATTTCGTCGACACCTTCACCGCCGCCAGTCCCTGCTTGCTGGTCGCCCTCAAGACCAGCAGCGCCTTCGTCAAGTCTGGTTGGATCAGGGCAATGGTGTCCAAGCGTCAGCATATCCCAAGTCAGTTAACCCCGTTTGTTCGTTTCTGGGCAAGTCAGATTGACGTGGACCCGCAGTCGACAGCTACTTGGTCACGTCGGCCACAATCAACGGCAACGTCATCGACCTGGCGGAGCTTGCCAAGCGGACGAAGAACTACGGCATCTTCACCGACGAAACATTCTACGTCGACATGACCGGCGCCAATCGGGCCATTTACGCAGCCGTTATCCGCCATCACAGCGGGACCGTGGGTTGGGTCACTGACAAAGGTTTGGCCACATGCTGATGAGGGACTTGCAGGTGCTTCCCTTTGTGCCTGACCGACCGAAAACCGAGGTGCACATCATTGGCGACAACTCCACGAGCGTGGCCGCCTACACCCGAGCCAAGTTCGACGTCTACCGCTACGACCTGGTCAAGGACTTTGTGCGTTTCCGCCTCTCTTGCCTTTGCCAGGAGAGAACCAACCTAGGTTCCTCCTCCCCTTAGGTCCTGACGCGACCGCCCGAAGCCATCTACTACGCCACCATGGCGCGCTACAAGATCGACCCTCCCAAATTCCACTCTGCCGCCGTCGACCTCAACTCGGCCCGCTCACGCCGCAGCTCGACCGCCAGCTCCTCCTCGTCGTCTTCCTCCGCGCCTGGCTCACCTGCGTCGGCTGCTTCGGCTGCTTCAGGACGCTCTTTCCGTGTGCGGCGTTGATTGGGAAAGGCTTTGGGCACTTGACCTCGGATTCGGATTCAGATTGAAGGGCCGCTGGGCTTTTTGTCAAAGTGGCGGCCGAACACGGGTCAACGAACCGATTGAAATGTACTACCACCCCCGGTTGGCTCCCGTAATTTGTTCGAACTCTCTTGAGCTGGCGCGGGTGGCGAATTTCGGCTGTTGCGCCTCGCCGGCCATTGCGAATACGGCTTCAGCCTGCGACGCCGTCTACTGCTATTGGTCTTTTCTGATTCAGCGTGCTTCCTAGGTGGCAGGTGCGGCCAGCGGCGCCAGCCAGATCCATCTCGCGGTGTGCCTTCAATGATAAATCGAATTTTGAAGTTCAAGGGCCACTGTTCGGCTGGCTGGTGGCTCAACCAGAAGTTCTGCGGCTCGGAGATTGAAGCAGATGGTGTCGTTGGAGCTGGTTCGAGCGAGGGAGGGTGCGAGGATTGGATTGCCTGGAGCAGCTGGATGACTCCTGGAGCCAGTTCTTCGCCTGGCTGCCTTGCCTCCTTTACGCTGTGGGTAGACTCTCCCTCCATCCCAGAAGGTGCTCATTGCTGCTTTCAGATGTCCTTTTCGTTCTGTGCTGCCCTTCGTTCGCGCCTTTTGCGGCGGGCTCGAGCATTTCCGAGGTCAAGGGCATGCTCTCTGGCTTCTGGCTTTATGATCGACGGCTATCTCAGCCTACGTACACTGGCGATCAAGAGTATCGCTTTTGGTGCGTAAAGTCAAGTCGCTTCGTTGAGCAACGTGTCCAGTCTTTGGCCATCGCATCTGGCCTGTCGGTCGGCAAGGAGGGCCCGCCCGTTCACATGGCCTGCTGTATCGGCAATGCCGTCGGACGCATGTTAGATCGCTTTGAACGAAGCAGCCGTAAGTAAGCCTTCGCCTACTGGGTCGATGTCCTGAGCTAAACTCTCGGGATCAGTGCGCATGCGGGAGATCGTGGCGGCCAGCTCAGCAGCTGGCGGCGCAGTTACCTCTGGGCCGCCTATTGGCGGTGCACTTTTGGCGCTAGAGTCGAGGCTGCCCAGAGCCGATGCGGGCGTGAGCAAACCATGGTCACCGGGAAATGATGCCTTTCCCATCAAAGCCATGTGGCCGAGCTTCTGTTCCCTGATGGCGACAGTCACACTAGCAGTTCGTTTTTCTTGTTTGGAGATCAAATGTCTTGATCCGAGCGCTTTGCAGGCCATGAACTCCTTTCGCGCTTCCGCACGGGGAAGCTCGTTCCCTTCCAGGTCTCCTACGACCGCGACTGGCACTTCTTCGAAGCTGGATTCTTTATCGTGATTGGGATCTTTGGGGTGAAGTCTACTCTTGGACAGTACTGGAATGGCGCTGAATGCAGTCGCAGGATCTGTATGGCGCCTTCGTGATCCAGTACAACTTTCAGGAGCAGTCTTTCTGGAGGAACCACTTGGACGCCTACGGCCTGGCAGAAGCAGCGACACTGGCAGCGCTGACCGCCTTCTTTGGCCACTTCAACAAATTCTTGCGCATCGACATGACCGAGTCGCTGGACCTCCTCTTTCGAGAGTGCGAGAAGGGCGGCGACCATGACGATCTTTGCCAGTAAGCTCCATTTGGATGGGATCACGGTGTCTAACTGAGGCCTGGACCAAGATCGTGGGCACAATGGCGCATGATCAACTCGCTCCCTTTGGCCACTGTGCTCCGAACCTGCCTAGTCATCGTCTCTTATGGCTGCAATGGTTCCTGCCGGTATCTTTGGCTCCATCAATGGCAGTCGGCGCTACACTCGGACGCATGGTCGGCATCCTCGTCAAGGCGGCCTACCGGTGGGTGCCCGCCCTAATCAGAACCTCGCTCGGACCGCGCTCTAAAATCACGCAGGGCATATCCTCACGCCGCCATCTTTGCGGCCTGCGATCCCGAAAAGCCTTGCATTACTGCAGGGACTTGTGCGTTTCTGGGAGCGGCTGCTGCTTTGTCGTGAGCTTTCAAATAGCCCACTTTGCGAGCCAGTTTCTCACTCCTCAAGCTTGCAGTGGCATCATGCGAATCGCAGTGACGGTTGTAGTTGTCATGGCTGAGCTGGCCGGCGCTTTGACCTACATCCCGCCAACGATGGTACGTTCCTAATGCCCTACTTTCCTGAAGAACTCTATAGCCGACTACCAAATACAGATTGTTGTGATGGTGACCAAGGCCGTCAGCGAGTTTTTCGGCAAACGTGGCATCGCGGACCAAGCCATCAAGTTCAATGGCTTCCCGGCGCTCGAAAAAGAGGACATGGCTTTCAATGCTCCTAGTGCGCCCCTTCTGTTGATCGGTTATTTAACAAAGAGCTCAGGTGATGTGACAGTTGCCAACATCATGCAGCGCGAGATCGAACCTTTGTTGGCGAGGACGATGACCCTCGCTGAGCTAGGTTGGGCTAACCTCTCCACCGTTTGCCTAGTCTTGCTCACAGTCGGATACGTTGACAGAGCACCGCCTAAAATCGACTGAATATCGAGGGTTTCCGATCGTCGAGAGCATCGCACACCCCACCCTCCTTGGCTACATTTGACCGCGACGCGCTATCCCAGGCCCTACGTTTGTTCCTCGCGCCCTCTTATCTTCTTCTCAATAGCTTATGATGCGTCAACAGAGACTGTGCCCGAAGTCCGGCTGGCCAGGCCCGACGCCCTCTGCTGCTTCTCTGCCGCACCAAGTGGCGATCCCGAATCCCACGCCGCCTCTGCCTCTCAGTCCACCTCCTTAGATTTCACCTCTTTCGTCAATGAGGTCCGGATCCTCCCTCTTCATTGCCCTTTGTGTTCCAAGGCTTACAGCCTTGACTGCCGTGAACAGACTCCGTTGGCTGTCTCGCCCCGCCAACCCATCGAGATCGTCTCTGAGCTATTCAGAACTATGGGGTGCGCCAGCGGCCTTCTTTTGATGATCTCATTGGAGACTTAGTCGTCGTATACAATATTGCACAGGCCTCGCATCATCTTTGTGGAAGACCGCGGCTTCCTGGTGGGCCTGCTGACGGCCAAGGCTCTTCTCAAGCAGGCGCTGCTTCTCGTGCACCGGGATGAGTCCAGCGTGTCCTCCGTTCCCATCAACGAGCGGGGAGACGCCAGTCAGGGCTGTACGAGCTCTTCAAGGGTGCCTTGGTCGCCAGCTCGCCTACCACTTCCTTTTCACCTGGGATTTCAACAACATCTACCGAGCAAGAGAGGGAAGAGGGCGGTGTCGAAGGCCTAGATCAAACAACTCCCAGGAAAAGATGATCTAGCACCACTTGGCCCTTCATCTTAAGTCTGGTGCGTCGAACTATTGTCGGTCTCTTTTGTAAGCTCCAAACTTAAAAGAGAGGCACCAGGGGACTGGTCACATGCGGCTTCCTGGGGTTCAAGCCGGTCAGATCTCGCTGGTCGGTGGCAAACATTGGATTTGCCGTCCGCCTGCCCAGATGCGCCGACGCTTTGCATTGGAACTTTAGAATGGACCTGTGTAACGCGCTTGGGCGGTGTTGAGGGCGTCTCCGTGTTTTCGGCCACGAAAAAAAAGAGGTCGACTTTCGCCTCCCCTCGATTTATAGACCCGCCCGCCCCCTTTGGCCCATGCCTCCATCGACATTATGCCTCTAAGCAGTATGCGATGAGACGAGAGGGGCAAAAAGATAGCCAGCAGAGCCTGCGAGCCGCAATCTCCAGCTGTCTCGTCCAAAACTCGTCGGATCTCCCCCGGATCGCTCTCAATCGCCTCCAAACGTCGTAGGAGCAAAAAAGGGGTCAACTGGGAATCGAACCCAGGACCACCTCGAAATAGGGAGCCCTAACAAGGTATTATACCTAAATGGCGGAACAGAGGAAGATTTCTCGGTCAGACTGCCGTCACATGACCGCTAAAGATTCTCAGGCACTTACCACTAAACCATTGACCCATCTGAGAAGCGAAGGGGAGCAGTTTACAGTCAGATCGCCGAGCAAAAACCGACCAAAAATTCGCATTTTCCGAAAATCGCCGTTTTCTCGGTTATCTGGCTAGATCGAGCTGATCCGACCACACGGTCATGCATATGGGTATATGATGCAAATGTGTGCAAAGTTTCAGCTTTATCGGACGAAAATCGAGCGAGCTACAGTCGAAAGAGTTTTGGTCCCACCGAGTCGCATATCCTCGGGATTCGCGTGAAATATGATCCAGTCTGATGTCCAGCGTGCTTTACAAGCCAGAATCAGCTAAGACCTGGGAGTTAGAAGCAGAAACTCTGCCCACTCTTGCCAGAATCACCCCCGACGCCAACCGGTCATGCAACCACCCCTCACCAGATCCCGCGCTCCCCTGCGTGATCGGGCGAGCAAGCACGGGCGCGTTCGCATCTATGGCCATCCAGCTATGTAACGAACAAAGGGAAGAGGAGGCCCCCCAGCAGAAAGTGGTGGGACTGGTGATCCCAAAATTTCAAACGCCCTCCGTTCGCCTCAGAATCGCTCTTCTCACCTCCTGCATAGTTTCAACAATGCTTCAGATCATAGAAGTGGAGCCGAACCTGGCCCGTCATTTGCGACAATTCATGGCCCGCCAGAAGCGAGAATCCATCGTGACACCAAGCATCCTCTGACGTGCAAGATGCCCCGCAAGTCACGTACAAGACCTCAAACAAGATAAAGAGAGGCAGTTTGCGGTCAACTGTGAAGACGCAAATGTCCTGAGCTCACAATTCGATTTCGCGCTGGTGAGCGCCGCTGCTGCCTTTGTTTAGCTCTAGTCTTGTGTGGCGCACTTGACACCAGAGGATCCATGACTCAACAGACAACAATTGCATAGAAGCAAGAGTAGCAAGAGTAGCAGGACAGCCTGCCAGAGTGAGGCACACCCAGCAGGAAGCACACCATGGCGGCAATTCGGCCCTATTACTGAGCAGCTGTATCACACCCACGACTCACCTAAAAGCGTTAATTAGGCGGTGGCCAAGCGAAGATAGCCACGAAGCAAGCCTCAAAAGGAGATTGGAGAGTTCGCCAAGTCACAATCTGGAAGCCATCGCGCGTCAACGTAGATCCCCGAGAGCCCCAGTCGCATAGATTTTAGGACCCAAGATCAGGACATCAAACAAGGCCCGATCCGGGAGAGATAAAGGTGTGGGTCAATGCTGAGCCTCCTGAGGCAGAAGGCCAAAAATCGACAGGCAGGACGCGACGACAAGGCCCAAAGTGCAGCAGGCAGCACTCTCCAGACTTCTAGGGACCACACCAAACCAAGACCAGAAGGGAAACGTTCGCCGGTGACACCATCGCAATTTGGCTGCTGCCAATTTCTCTTTCGCATTGGGCCATCTCGACAAGCAAGTTTGCGTCGGCAGCCTCTTCGACGCCTCGTACGACCTTTTTCAACATCAACAAAGCGATTCCAGTAGCCCAAGCGCGTGCCGGCGGCATTGGTATGCCCAAGTTGGCTCGTCGAGGTCAAGCCAGCAACTTGGACTTGGTGGCCACCGAAAGTCCCACATTTCTCCTCTGCGATTAGTCCTTATCGCTTGGTTTCGAGTCATGCTACGCTGCCTCGGTTCTGCCACCTGCTCCTTCGCTCACTAGCGCGGCGGGCTGTTGATGCCCGCGGAGGCCGAGCATGCCACGTCCAAGCGCTTTAGGTGACTGGTGACGGCTCTGCGACCTCTGCGCCTCCTCACGATCTAACAAACAACTACTACTGGCTGCGCACTGCACGCGGGCGACAAGGCGGAAAGCCAAGCTGCCAAGGCCGCTGCCAACGATCTTCCCCCGCATGAATTTTGACAATTGCTTATTTTTCTTGCTCTCTTCCTTTTCCCTACCTTCAAGGGACACGGCCATCGGCCTCTGTCTTCCTCTAGTCTGTACACGACGCGCCAGCGAGCCGGGCGGCGAAGACGTGCCCGCAACGCCGAATTTTAGGCTGCCGACGGGCTTAATCATCATTTTTCGCTGACTCCGATTTGTTGTCCTTCGCTCGTCGCAGCTCTTGTCCCCAAACCACCTCTCTGCCGCACACGAAAACCCCAAACGACCTTTCTGCCGCAAACAACAACGAAAATCGACAATGGCCACTTCATACTTCGACATCCCTCTCGAAGCGTCCACGTCGTCCTTCGGCTCCTCCTCGTCGAGCTCGATATACTCCCAAGATGACAAGCAGTTTTATGACCTGTCACGGCCTACGAGCAGAGAGTGAGTTTGCATTACAAGCATCTATCACTTGAACGAACCTGACGTGTTCCTTTCTTTTGCAGCTCTGGCTACGGATCTTCAAGCGGCGATGAACGCAAAACCTCTTCTTCGTTAAAGACCAAGCGGCACCGAAAGCACATCATTCAGCTCGAGCAAGCGCTAGACTTCAACGCCAAGCTCTCGCCAGCATTCCTCGCGTCCAACCCATCTTTCCACCAGGCGATGCTCAACCTCACCAAAACCACACGCCAACTCTCTCGAGACTCAGAAGCATCGCTGGGCCTCGTCAAGGAGCCGCGGGTGGAGCTGCCGGACCGCTGCTTGGACTGTCGGCTTGAAAGAGCACTTCAATTCTCTGGGTTGTGGGAGGACGAGGCAGAGTCGCGCATTCCCAGCGGGCTGCTGAGGGCGATCGATGTGATCAACGCATGATGGGAGCGCAGGTATCGGAGGATGCCAGGAGGACCGGGAGCTGAGGAGGGCCCCAATTTTGTTTGTACTAGAGCTCCGGCCAATCTGAGCACCTGTTGATCATACCTTTTTGATTTGAAATGTGGCACCCTAAGTTCAGACGGCTTTGGCAATGCCAGTGGCGTTCGCGTTTAATCTAAGACGACCAGAAGTTCTCGATCTGTTCTTCGCCGGCATCGACCACTAGATCTCGTTCTTTTGAGCCTTGCTTGTCCCGTGTCACAGTAGATCTGCAACGCTGTTCTTTGCGTCGGTCCGGTGCGCGCTTTGGTGGCGCTCGAGCTCTCAGAGATAGCCCTTGCATCCGAGGGATTGGAGGCTTATGCACCACACGTATGTCCTCTTACCTGTATGCTATAAGGAGACTCATTTTACGGCTAAGAGACATCAGGACAGTGAGCAATGACCAAACCCGAGCCAAGAAGGCCGCCTTCCTTGCTTGACCTGCCGCCCGAAATTCTCTCTGACATCTTGACGGATTATTGGTCGGCGTTTCCTGGCAGTTTCGGCCAACACGATGAACGCAGACGAATCGCGTTCGGGCTTTTCTTTCCGTCAAAAGCTCTCCTACCAATTTGGCTAGAGACTTTCTTCAAGAGGGTTCCCTGCTTCCTGGAGGTCGACGAACTCTGTGCAAGAAGCAAGTCTCGGTTCATCAATTGGATCGCTACATCGTCCCTCGGCCTCAACGGCTATCTCTATCGGGTCCGCTGTTATGCAGCTCCTCCTTTCGCAAACACCCCCGCTGCGGCCATATTCGACGCTGTCGCAGCCTCCCTTCTTCTGATCGACCCCAACAAACGGATTCAGGCAATTGAAGCTGACTTCACCTTTGGGCCGAAGTGCCAACGCGTGGATGCTGAAGAAGGGGGCGGAGGGTGCTTAAGGGCGCTGCAGAACCATGGCCCCGTCACGAACCTCAAAATCTCTCGGTGGGCCAAGGTTTCCGGTGCTTTCGACCCGGAGTGCCCTACCAACAGTGGAACTCTGGCGCACCTCCTTCGTCAAATTCCGGACGTCAGAAACGTCAACTTGTCGGAGCTTTTAGAACTCCCCACGACCCACCAGCCAACACTCGAGCTTCCTGTTCTCTCTTCTTTGCGCGATTTAAGAATCCAGAGCATGCAAAATTTGGAGCAATCGACGTTGGACTTTTGCCGCTTGGCACCCAACCTGACAAGCCTCGACCTGGAGCTGCCGCCCTTTCTCTCCAGCCAGGGCCAGTTCCGTCTACCATCAAGTCTTGTTTCGCTCCATCTCGACTTTGCGAAAACCCTGCTTACCGACGCTGAGCGCATTTGCGCACTCCAAGCGCTTGCTCCTTTGGCCCTGCAAGACGTCAGTTTATGGGATGTGCCCTGCGGCAGGCGCGCTCTCGCAGTGATAGCCTGCCTTCCGCCCACCCTTTCAGCCCTTACATTCGACATCATCTATCAATGTGAAGATTTGCGGCCTTGGGTTGCGGCGCTGCATGACCGCGCAAACCTTCCCAAGTTGAGGTCTCTCCGCCTATGGCTTAAAGCCCGCTCCGAGTGGCTGGATTATGCTCCTGGCACCGCTGAAGAGCAGGCCGCCGACAAAGCAGAGGCGGACCGCCTGGTTCAAGAGTTGCGCGCGTGCTCCGAGCAGCGCGGTGTGGTCCTCGAATGCCTCGAGTGACGGGTTATAGTGAGCAATCTGGTTCATATCTCACGAGCATTGAAGTGACCTTGGCGGCGAGCCTAGCCAGAGGAGACATCATCGTCTGCAAGTCGGGCGGCATCTGGGATCGACGGAGCCTCAATTTTCGCCCTGAGTGCTCCTTAATCTTTTATGTCACTACTACCAGCAATCATTTTGGCAATGGGTGCTGGTGAAAACATTGGCAACCGGGGGCGACGGAGAGTTTTATTAGGTGTCGGTGGCGTTCTAATCTGTTCGAGGGCCACCATTCCAGCGCCAGCGACAGCGACGCTTGGTAGTCTGGATGTCTACAGGCTCCCATAAATTGACCAATTTTGACAATTTGACGTCAGACCCCTATCGCGTCCAGAATCTGTGCAGCGAGTTGCTCCTCCGCAACGAGCGGGCGCCTCGCCACTGATTGGGCGCTCAGGCCGCTGCCCCAGATACTACCAATTGACGCTGCACAGTCACTTCCCTGCTCGCCGGACGGCTCTTCTTTTGGAACGTCCTTCTGCGCGCCGCTTTGAGCGGGCTGTCCGACAGGCCTGGCTTTTGCCTTGCCCATTTGAGCTCTTCCGTGGCCTTCAGGCCTGTTTCTTGTGTCATTTTCTGTGCGAATGCGCCGCAATTCCACTTGTCTCTTCATCCTCGCCGTCCGGATAGGCCCTGGCAAGCGCAGTTCCCCAGCAACGCAGGACGCATGCGTGTTCCTTCTTCTTCACCTTTATCCCAGATCTGCATAAGCTGCCCCTATGGCGACTCCTAATTGACATACTGGTCAGGGAGGCTGAATGACCAGAAGCGGACTCTTGTTCCCTTCGGACGGCTGGGTCTGCGCTTTCGAGCTAGATGCCCATTGTCGTAACCCGGATTCCTGTGCAATCTGGGAGAATTCTTGACCGTCTGGGTTTCGTCTTGTTTTGTGAATGGCAGAAGTGCCAAAGGCCTCTACGAGGCGGTGTTATGCGTCATGGCGGGCAAGTCGCGACTTCTTTCCTCAACCATGATGCAGAATCTCGCTCAGCACGACCATGCCAAGAGATTTAGTGTTCTCGAAGAACTTCCGAAGTGGGTCAAGAGATTGACCTGCGCCCGAACGAGTCTCCAACAAAGCTTCCCAATCGAAGACCATTCGCTTCTGTCGGAAGTTAACAGAATGGACTGCGACGTCCGCCAGTGCCTATACTTCAGAAGTCCTATTATTCAGAGTAGCCGCTGCTACAACACCCTGACCTTGGCCCTTTCCGGACACGGCGGCGTTGCCCCCGCTCCAGCTTTCGAAGGATTCAAGAAGTCGGTCGAGGAGGTCGAAGCAAAAGTCCAAGACCAGACCATTATCTTCAAAGAGCTGTATGGTTTGCGAAGTGCGCCTGCTACCACTAAAGGCAACTTTGGCAAAGTCTACAGGACGACATTGGAAGGTTTTGCCACCGCCCTTACGGGACACCGCGAGGTGGCGGTCAAGCTCATATGCGTCCCATGGACCCCTAATGTCAAACAAGAGCGCTCAGTGAAGCAGGAGATCGATGCCAATCGCGTGCTGGGTCGTTGCGGTTCCAGTTTCGTGGCGAACTTCTTCTTCTCGTGCTGCTGGTCGGACAAAGATAACCGAGAGCTGGTCTCTTCTATCATAATGGAGTACCTTCCGATCACGCTGGAGGGTCTGATGGTGGATTGGCACAAGCACCAGTCAGCCTCTGCCCCCTATGCGCGCTTCGATAGGCTCGTTCACGTCGTGAATCAAGTCGGAGAAGCGCTTGACTATATCCATGGTCAAGAAAATCACCGTCGCCAGGATAATTGCATTTACCAGTGCGGTCCATATCCTTTGCTTGCTCTAGACGTGCTCAAGGGCAGTCCCCAATCAGTGGTGATGTCAAGCCTCCTAATATATTGGCGTGTCTTTTGCCACCCGGCACCACTGCGTGCTTTCCTGTTTGCCTGAAGCTCGCAGACTTCGGGGTCTGCCAGCAAGACGGCGCGCCTTACATTTGGCGCAAAGGTTCGTGCTCACTCCACGCCGCCGGTCGACTCACTAAACTCCGCTCAGTTCAAGGAGATGATGGTCACTTTCCTCATGGTACGGCTAGCTATATCCCTCCAGAAACGTGGGCTCTGGCGCAGGAGCCCGTTGCGCGTGTCGACGTCGATTGGGACTTCTACGCATTGGGCATCATTGCGTAGGCGTAGACTAGTTTTACCTTTGCGAACAGCCTCTTACTTTTACTTGAATGCAGGAGCGATCTGGTGCTTGGTTTCACCTCCTATCCTGATAGGCCTTTTGTCCATGTTCACGAAAAGTGCTACAACGACAACCAGAAGGCAGTCCTCAACCAGCGCCTTCCTCAGCATGACAAAGAACGCCTTTACGCCAAGACCATATTGGGAATGGTTCAAGAGGCAATCGACTCCACAGCCCGTCGCGCAGTTACGGATCATCACGAAGGTCGTTCGAAAGCCGCCACTTGGTTTTTGCACAATCTGGCGGCTTTTCGTCAGTTCTTTGACGTTATATTGACTGCTGGAGCACCCGAAAAGCGGCACGGGCCCGTGGGAGCGGATCGTACTACACCTCGCCCTTGGCTTCGGCGAGACGCTTTAAGATTACTGCCTCAGGCCTTGGAGCCTTAACTGCGGGCGTCTCATTTTTGCTTCGCCGTTGCTTCCTCGTTTTCCCTGGTAAGGAGCTTCCCCCGTTGACCAGCTTTGGCGATAGCTTATCCCTTCGGGGTGATTCATATGATAGTCGGTTCAAAGAAGAAGGGCACGCGTCTTTCTTACTTTTGCTCTACTCCGTCGTTTCATTACCTCCGCCTAGACGCGGCTGTTGATGATGGTGAGCAGGGCATATTGCCTTCATGAGTTCTGCTGAGAGTACTGACTCTGGAACGCCAATTCACAGACGCGAACTACGTCTTTCTTCCCTTATCTTGTCCACACTTTTCTTGGTCTGTCTCCATCATCTATCGCATAGCGATTTTGCCTCCTAGGCTACATGGACTCCGTTGCGTCAGAGCTCGCCACCTGCCCTTCGTCCCACCTCTCTCCCTTCGCAGTCCCTTCGCGCTGTCTGTGCTTGTGTCCTGCACACAGATGCATTGAACACACGCTATCATAACCCATTGTAACATTGGCAGCCACAGGTTTG
Source organism: Cystobasidiopsis lactophilus (assembly GCA_001599975.1). Lineage (NCBI taxonomy): Eukaryota > Fungi > Basidiomycota > Agaricostilbomycetes > Agaricostilbales > Chionosphaeraceae > Cystobasidiopsis > Cystobasidiopsis lactophilus. Next base: position 537,234 of record BCIO01000002.1, read on the forward strand.
AGGACCCGCATGAATTTCACGTTTCATGATATCCCACTTTCTGTCGCGCCCCAGCCATCCGCCCCGGACGTCGACGACGATGCTTTAAAAGACTGGGGCAATGAGCAGCAACAACAACCAGCACGTCCTGCGGTACTTGGCAGCTGTGCTGGGCCCAACAGCGGACAGCCTGTCCTCCTCAGCGTCGTCCGAGAGCAGCCTGCCTTCGTCCGAGGGCTCTTCCATCGATGCGCGGTGAGCCTTTGGCCTGGATGCCTGGGGGTTTGTGACAGTGCTGAGTGGCTTGTGACAGGTCAACGGAGGTGCTCAAGGTGCTCCAATCGGAGGACGACGAGGACCGGGCAGACAGGCTCAAGTCGCTCCTCTCCCTCTGGCTCGCCAATGACCCCGTCCGTCTCCTTTGCTTCTTCTGTCACCATCAAGTTGACAGTGCTCAATCCTATCACACACAGACCGTGGATCTGGACTCGACCGTGCTGGGACTGCTCCATCGACATCGGGAGGACTTGGCCCCGACTGGCCAGACCTTCTCGCCCCCTTTGACTCCCTCCAAGCCCTCCCTGTCCCGCTCGTCCAGCTTCAGGCGCACCTTTGCCACCCCCACACTCGGCCCGACCAGGCTCATCCCATCTCGCCCGCACTCGCCATCCCCCCTGCGCATCCACAAGTCGACCGACCACTTGGCGCCCGGCGGCGAGGACGAGCTCGAGGACAACTTCAACAAGCAGCTCAACGTCACCGCCCTCGAGTTCAAGCCGTCCACGCCCACCACCGGCGACTTACCCCGCGTCAGGGCCGCCTCAGGCAATGGCGCCAGCTCGCCGATTTGGAACTATGGCTCGCCACTCGGCACACCCCGCGTCGTCGACCAGCCTACGTCTTACTTCCCAGCCCAACAACCCGCTGCTAAAAGTGGCGGCGGCGGGATTCCGAGGGATCCTTGGGGTCCGCCATTGGGCGGCTCGACCAGCTCCGAGTCGTCCACTGACGAGCCTTTTGACCCTTTCAACTCCTCCTCCTCCGCCTCCGGTGGCGGTGGCTACCTCGACGATTCTTCGCTTGACCAGTGGCCGCCTGGCCCACAGCGATCCGCCAGCCCGCTCCCACCGCCCAACATCGCCATCGCCGGCCCTGCTGGCCTGACCGGCTCCAACGCGCCTTACTCCATGACGCCCCTCGACCTCCTATCCTCCATCTTCGCCGACTCCCACCTCTCCACCGCTGAGCTGGAGGACGCGCTGGGGCGGAACGGGTGGGACGTGGACCGCGCCATGGAGGACATCGTCTCCCGCTCGGCCGCCACCCAGCAGCCCCAATTCCCGCCCGGCCACAACACCCTCTTGGACCCGGACGAGCTCGCTCGAGGCCTACAAGCCGTCCAACAGCCCCAAGCCCAGCGCTTCCCTCGGCCCCAGGCCCTCTCGCGCGACTCCTTCCAAGGCCACTCGCCCCGCTCTGGCTCGCCCGGCCCCAGCTCGCCCAGGTGGCCACATTCAAGACCCATGACGCCTAACCAAGGCCAAGGCGGAGGGAACAACCAGAACATCAGCCCCTCGTATCCCCAGGCGGCCGCGAGCAACCGGGTGTGCAGGTACTACCTCCAAGGCTCGTGCTTGCGGTCCGACTGTAGGTACAACCACGACATCTCAAAGGTGCGTCTTCTCGTGCTCTAGCCCTCGTTGGGTTTTGTGGCTAAACCAGCGGCGAGTGACACACAGGCTGTCTGTCGGTTCTGGCTCAGAGGGCATTGTCTGAAAGGGCCCGATAGGTGTGATTTCATGCACATGTGCGTCTTGCCAACCCTCTATCAGTTGTCCATGTCTGATGTGGAGTTATCCAATAAAACGCACAGGATCCCACCTCACTTGGCGCAAGACGTCGCCGTCCTTCGCATGCGTCTTTCCGCCCAAGAGCGCCGCGACGGCTCTTCCAATGGCGGTTACGACTCTGACTCGTCCGCTCCGGGTCGCTTCCGATCTCGGTCCGCCCAACCTCTAGAAGGCGACGACGAGGAGGACTTCCCAACTCTCGGGGCTGCCGCTTCCCGCCCCTCCGCCGGCGGCTCCAAACGGGACCCAGCCGTCTCACGTTGGTCTGCCGCTGTCAGATCTGGCAGGCCCGCGCCTCCTCCCGCTCCCACCAACGCCTCGCCTCAACCACACCAACCCGCCACCGCCACCCGCCTGGCCCTCAAGCCGCCCCAGCTTTTACCCACCTTACCTACCGGCGTGCAAATGTCAGAGACGTACGCCAAGTTCCGCCAGAAGTTCCTCGACCTCGGCGCGGCCCGGGCCCGGTGTCTGTCCAAAGCCGCCGAGGCGTGGAAGAACGGGGATGGCGCGGGTGCTAAATACTGGTCTAAAGAAGCCCAAACGCAAGATTTGGAGCGCCTCCAAGCGGGCAGGGTGGCGGCTGAGAGCATCTTAGGGGAGCGGCGGAAGATGCTGCGGGAGGCGGTGGGGAGGAACGACGTGCAAGGGAGGGTGGACCTGGTCGCGGATCGGTCTGCGAGGGGGAAGGAAATGGGCGAAGCGCTGGGCGTGTGTTTGGGCGTCAAAGCGCCGGAAGTCGGCGTGCCCCAGTCACCCGAGGAGAGGACCGAAGTGGCCATTGACCTCCAGTGCGTTTTGCCTTTGCATTCATTCATTGGGCCTTTCTCTGAATCCCAGTGTTTCTTGCATCGCACAGCGGGCTGCACGCGGAAGAAGCGACCGACGTCCTCGCCCGCTTCCTGACCGCATTGGAGCGGGAGAATTTCTACGGCGTCGCCTACTTGGTCGCTGGCCAGGAGAAGCACACGGTCCAAGCTCAGGTGCGCACCCGCCTCAACGAAGCCGTCTCCGAGTTCTTGGACCAGTACAAGTCAGTTGTCCTCCCTTCATCAGTTTTCCAAATGCTGATGTGATGATGGCGGTTGACAGATACCCTTATCGCATATACGGAGGCATCTTCGCCACCGATTGTCGCCAGCACATCTAACACCAGCCTCCCTCGCCACGTCGTCGTTATTTTCCTTTCGCATCTTCCTCTACACGTCTGTGACGACCCCACCTCTTTTCTGTGCGCGCCTCCAGTAACGTCTCTCGAAGTCTACAATTACAAGAAAGAAGAATCCAACAAATCGAAACCGAAAATCCTAAAGAACTGTACAAAGAAAGAAAGCAACGACTCCAAGAACCCCGAAAAGAAGTGATCGAATCAAAAAAGCCGCACAGGACCCACGAAGCGTCCCTCTTTTTAAGGCAAAGAAGAACTCAAAGTAGACCTTACTCATTGAGAGAAGGCAAAGCAAGCGCAAAATAGTTGAAATGTAACAACTAATCTAGCCAAAACCCAACGAATAGTAATGTTACATGCTTCTTTCAGTCGACCTTTTGTGTGGTCTCTACGTCTACAATGATCGAGTTGGAGGTCTCTAGCCGGCTCTTGCCCTCCTTGTTGAAGGACACGCCAAAGGTGGTCGGATTGGACTCGAGCGCGCGGGCGGAGTGCCGCCGCAGGTAGAACCAAGTCACTGAGCAGACTTTGGTGAGCAGGAAGAGAAGGAAAGGGCAAAGGGAGACAGACCGAAAGTCAAGAGGTAGAACTCGGACATGAGCGGGTCGATGATCCAGACTGTCCCAGTTCAAGCCAGCCTTCAGCTTCCCGAACAGGAGGGTTGTGCAATGAGGAAGCCTCACATCCTATGATCGAAGTGCGCGCTAGGGTTAGTTGAATTATCGCGACGCAGGTGGTCAGCCCGTTGGTGGCAACCGTCATCATGACCAAGCGGCCAATGACATGCTTGATGCTGTTTCCCATGGGCGAATAGTTGAGTCCGAACGTTCGCGGGAGGAAGGAGGAGGGAAGGAAAGCCGTACGCAGACCCAAAGGTACTGGTCCCAGATCGCTTTAGCGCCCACAACAAGGCGAGGAGGAGGTAAATGTCTGTGATGGCGTAGAGGAGCTTGGGTGAGATGTGGGTGAGCGCCTTGGCTTCATTGTGCTGCAAGTCAAAATGGTTGCGCTCACATATGGAAGGACAGAATCTGATGACCCTTGTCAGCTTCCCGCAGCGACTCGGCGACAAAGTGGCTCACAAGTGAAGCCTTGAGCGGTCCCATACCACTGTGGCGTCCAAATCGCAGTGTCCGTCCCATAAAGGGCGATCATGCCCGATGCTATTCGTGCAGCGAAACAACAGCCAGCCAGACTGGCGCCGACGATGAAAAGTGCAATGTGCCGCCATAGCACGTAGATCCGCCACGAGTAAAAGCCTTGAATAATGGCTGAAATGGCGCCACCGATGATTTGGAAGGCGATGTATCGTGTCGTGAAGCCTGGCGAAGTCGAGAGGAGAAATCGATCAGCAGGTGGTTCTTGACCCGAGTCGTCAGGCACTCACCATTGGCGACCTCGTAATTCCCAAAGTTGAGACCAAAGAGGATTGTTGCATCGGCGGAGAGCACGCCGATCTGCGCTACATGCAGAAGCAGGCAAAGCTGGAGCAGCCGCTTGAACCCAATTTGTTCGGCCGCGCCATAGGTGAAGAGGAATATTGAGTAGAGGGCGATGAGGATGCCTCCGAAAATGAAGCACAGCACGACGGCTAACACCTCAGCAGCGAGGATATCATTGTCACTGCCGAGAAAAACAATGAGCAAGCCACTTTGCGTTCCCGCGGTTTGGCGCCCTCACGACATGTAATTGGCGGACAACCGGATTGCTCGAGGAGAACAACTTGCACCAGCGAGAACAAGCAATGTTTTGGAGACGGAAGCGGCAAAAAAGGGCCCGAGGCGAAGAAGGTTTGCCAATGGCCCAGGCGAAGCATTTGGCAATCATTGGCGTCTTAGTCGTGGTGGCCTGACGCGAGCTGCAGATGTCCTACATGGCCTCATTGATACAGTAAAGAAGCAAAGTCGCAGGTCAAGACGTGAGGAATTGGATGAGGAGGGTGGCGGATGAAGAGGCGGCGCGTGTGACGGTGACGGTGGCGACGAATGGGCAGTGGCCTCCGTGCTCAGTACTGTCCTCAGGCATTCGTGCTCACTCATTGTAAGAAAGAAGCTGGGCAAAAGCAAATTCAACTGAACAAGCCTTGCAGCATGCAGCAGCTGGCGGAGGCAAACGCAGCTCATTAACTAGAGCTGTTGGTTGGGTTCGCATGAACGAGCATTGGCCCTTGAGACACGATTGCACCTGCTCATGCATCGCACAATCCCAAGGGCAGACGTCCCCTTTTCCCTGAACAAATCTGCCCCGCCACCGAAAGCAGAATTGATTTTTCTGCGGCCCTTTCCAGCCAGCGACGGCCGCCGTTACCCTGAGCGGAAGACTCGCATGAGCACGGAGGTGTCCTGAGATTGTGCAGATACGAGAGGACAAACCTGAAAGCACGACGTCCGGCGCTTCCAGCTCGAACCGCTTCCAGTCCTCGAAACCGAAGCTGAACCGCAGTCTGGGTCTCTTGCTGAACGAGTGAATAGTCTTGATGCCGTCGTCCTCAGAACGTAAGGTCAGCTCGCGAAGATTAGGAAGAAGGGTCGGAATCCGCGAAGTCGAGTTTGCAACGCTTGGGCTGTTGGCGAGGGTTGAACCAAAAGGTGGCCGAAGTGACAGAAAGCTCTTCCAGTGAAGGCGGTAAGTTGACGTCCGTCAGCAGCTGGAAGAACTCGGCGTAGGTGCACTCCGAATAGGCGAGCCGCAAAACGCGCAGGTGGGTGTGGCTGCCAAGGGGAAGACTGGGGCGCTTCCAGCAAGGCTCGGTTGCCGTAGAGAGCTCGAGATGTTCCAAATTGGGCACTTGGTCGAGCATGATCTTTGGGTCGCCCACGTTCATGCTGAAAAGCTCGAGCCGGCGAATGCAAGGCGGGAACATGGGATTCTCCTGGAGGAAGGAGCGACCGGAACGGTTGGTGGTCACATCCTCAAGAACAAGTGTGGTAAGCTGCATGGCTTGAATGGCGCGGCGCAGGTCGGGGAACGAGTCGATCGACATGTTGGCGAGGTCCAGAGTTCTGAGGCTCGGAGCAGCCCCCAACAGGGTGAGGAATGGTGCACTCGCGTGCATATTCCAGTGCCGATTTTGAAAGGTGAGACCTCCTGACACGACCAGGACCTTCAGGGCCATCAAGTTGGTCTTCTGCAAAGCCTTGTGGGATCGCATCGCGGTGAGCGGCCGAACGATTCGCGGCCTAAGCTAAGAAGGCCTTACAATGCTCGAGGCGAGGCTTTGCAGACTGTGGGGACTGCAATTTCGCATATAGAGCTTCTCCAGATGTTGACATTGAGCGAGGATGCCAGACAGCTTGTTGTCCAGACTGACAGACGGGCTCCACCAGCTCCATCCAGCGAACGTGACATCCAGCTCTCGAAGCTTCGACGCTTTGGCGGGGTTGGCTTCGATGGCCGCCAAAATCATATCCGCAAAGGAGACCGCATTGTTGTCGAGCAACACAACCTTGGAGGAGAGCTTGGCGACGACAGCTGGGCGCAGAGCCTTGCAGAGAAAGCTGAGGGCTTCGGTGGGCTCCTCGAGGTGGTCGATGACCCTTTCGACGAGCTCGATGGGCAGGCGAACGCTTTGGGCGGTCATTTTGACAGGTGGCCTCCAGAGGCTCGCGGGTGCTGCTGTGGAGTCACTGCGCTGGTTTTTGGCACTTATAGACTATTTTGGAACGTCGTGGCTTCGTGGGCAGCCGGCGAGCGAACTTAACAGCGGCGGTCCCGGGAAGAGCTTCCAGGCAGCAGGCCCTTTTGGAGACGCACCGCCACCATTCACATCACACCATGTCTTCCCTCGATGAGGGGGACAACATCTGCCAGCGATGCTGCGTCGTGTTTGAAAACCCTACGTGCCAGCTCGTTGCCGTCACCTTGGCGGAATTGCCCCAGTCCTCCTCCCGCTCTCCCACCAGCTGTCTGCTCGTTGCCCGGGCCTGCAGCCTGTCGGTACGCTCTCTGACTTCACTCTAGGATAAATTAGCATCTGAATGATGCTCTGCAGTGCCAGTTGGATCTTGCCGAGGAGGAGTTTGTGCGCCAGGGCTTCTTGAGGGCTCCTGGTGACGACGAGCAGGAGGACTCGGACGGCGAGCCGCAGGACTCGCGGGAGCTCCCTTACTTCACCTACAAATCCGGCGCCCTGTTCTACCGCCTGTCCAGCTCCGCTTTCGCCACCTTGCGCCCAACGGACGATGGGCCTTTGGCGCTCAGATTCCATGTGCCCGAGCGCAGGCTCTCGAGCTCCGTGTCCCGCTCGCTGCAACAGTCTGGCAGCTCGACGTCGGAGCAGATTGAAGCCTCGCTTTCGGCCATGCACTTGACTCCGGATGGGGAAGTCCCACCGCCGGCTGCGAAGAGTGCGTCTCCCTGCCGTCCACTTGATCGTATCTGTGGTCTAATTGGCATACCTTGAACCCCACAGGGAAAGTAGATGTCAATGTGGAAGTCAGTGACGGGCGTCTGGGCTGCTTTCGGCTGAATGATTCGTGGGTTGCAGGTCTCACCTCAGTAGAAATGTTTCGCTGAAGCAGGCGGTACAATTTGCAGGCTCTCGCCCGGCCTCTTGAGGAAGCTCTATGATGCGGTGGCCCAGCACTTTGGTATCCCCGTCAAGGAACTCGAGATCTATCACAACAACCGGCTCGTCACCGCCACCAGTCCAGCCCGACCAATCCAGGAGGGAATGACCTTCCATGTTGGCCGCAAGAGACTTGTGAGTACTCCTCCTGCTCTTCTGAGACGCACGTCTAAACGTGGGCTGTGGCAGGTTCCAATCTGTCTGCGCTAAGGCCTGCACTTGCGCACCTCGTCATGGTCGTCTCGATTTTTTACCCCAGCACTTGTATACCCTTGCCCGCTTGTCGTTTGCCACGCAATCAGAGTCTGTAATAGAGCACCCCCAGAGCAAGAGCCACGTAACGGCGGGTTCCGAACTCACACCAATTTGGGGCAAAGAGCCCGTCATCCCCAACTTGCGCCGACAACTTATCTTCCTGCTCAGCGACGAACTGTGTTCAAGCTGTTTGCTTCCGTCTTAATACTTAAGCAGATCTAAGCAGCCCACGCTTTCCTTGCGTGGCTTGGATGTGCCTGTAGAGCAAGCGAACGCAGCAACACATTTTGAACCCGAGCGAAGCGAATGGCAGCTCCTGCTTCGACCGGCCCAGCGGCCAACGGGGCCAATGGAGCCGTCAAACCTGCTTCTGAGGACTATCCAGACCATGATTCGGTCGCCTACTTCATCGGTGAGCTGTTGTCTCAACGCTCTGGTCAAATTTCTGTGGGCGCTCAATGCGGTGTCCTCAGGCGGCAACAACCTGTCCGCCGCCTCTCCATCCCGAGTGGCAGACTTTGTCAAGGCCAAAGGTGGCCACACCGTCATCACCAAGGTGCTCATCGCCAACAACGGCATCGCCGCCGTCAAGGAGATCCGCTCCGTCCGCAAGTGGGCCTACGAGACGTTTGGCAATGAGCGGGCCATCGAGTTCACCGTCATGGCTACCCCTGAGGATCTCAAGTGGGTTCTCTTCACCCCAACGAAGCGGGTTTCCCTGCGAGGGCACCTGCAACAGACGGGGACAAGCATTTTAACTTTTTTGGGTGCCAATTGCGCAGGGTCAACGCCGACTACATCCGCATGGCCGACCAGTATATCGAAGTGCCAGGCGGCTCCAACAACAACAACTACGCCAACGTCGATGTGATTGTGGACGTCGCCGAGCGAGCGGGCGTCCATGCCGTCTGGGCAGGCTGGTGCGTTTGCATTTCTCCCTTCTTTGTCCTTTGGTTCGGCTTACGAAAGCGTTTTTCGTGCGCAGGGGACACGCTTCGGAGAATCCGCGCTTGCCAGAATCGTTGCACGCCTCCAAGAACAAGATCGTCTTCATTGGCCCGCCCGGCTCTGCCATGCGCTCTTTGGGCGACAAGATCTCTTCTACCATCGTGGCCCAGCACGCCCAAGTGCCTTGTATGGCCTGGTCCGGCACCGGCATCAGCGACACCCAGATGAGCAAGGGCGGCTACGTGGAAGTGCCCGACGAGGCCTACCAGCGCGCCTGCGTCACCAGCTGGGAGCAGGGCCTCGAGCGAGCCGAGAGCATCGGCTGGCCCGTCATGATCAAAGCCTCCGAGGGCGGAGGTGGCAAAGGCATCCGCAAGGTCGAGGCCAAAGAGGCCTTCAAGCAGGCCTTCGCCGCCGTCCAAGGCGAGGTGCCCGGCTCGCCCATCTTCATCATGAAGCTCGCCGGCGCCGCCCGCCATTTGGAGGTGCAAGTCCTGGCCGACCAGTACGGCAACGCCATCTCGCTCTTTGGCCGCGACTGCTCCGTCCAGCGCCGCCACCAGAAGATCATCGAGGAGGCCCCCGTCACCATCGCCAAGCCAGACACCTTTGAGCACATGGCCAAATCGGCCGTCAGGCTGGCCAAGCTCGTCGGCTATGTTTCAGCCGGTACCACCGAGTGGGTCTTCGCTTCCTCTCCAATGCTCCTTCCTTCGCTTAGCTGCCTTCTCCGCATGCCCGCAGGTTCCTTTACGAGGCGGCGACTGACAACTACTACTTCCTCGAGCTCAACCCGCGTCTTCAAGTCGAGCACCCGACGACCGAAATGGTCTCCGGCGTCGACCTGCCCTCGGCGCAGCTCCAAATCGCCATGGGCATCCCGCTCCACTGCATTCGCGACATCCGCACTCTCTACGGCGTCGACCCCCACAGCGCCACCAAGATCGACTTTGACAACTCGAACCCGGCGTCGGCTGAACAACAGCGAAAGCCCGTCCCCAAGGGCCACGTCGTCGCCGTCCGCATCACCGCCGAGAACCCAGACGCCGGCTTCAAGCCCTCCAGCGGCACTCTGACCGAGCTCAACTTCAGGTCCAGCACCAACGTCTGGGGCTACTTCTCCGTCGGCACGTCTGGTGGTCTGCACGAGTTTGCGGACTCGCAGTTCGGCCACATTTTTGCCTACGGCGCCAATCGGTCTGAGTCGAGGAAGAACATGGTTGTGGCCTTGAAGGAGCTGTCGATCCGCGGTGAATTCTGGACCACGGTCGAATACCTCATCAAGCTGTGGGTCCATCTCTCTCAAATGGAAGAGTCGACAAATTGGCTTACCGCGTTTGCAGTCTCGAGACGGAGGCTTTCGAGTCCAACACCATTACCACGGCTTGGTTGGATCACTTGATCAGCAGCAAGTTGACCGCTGATCGGCCCGACGCGACCTTGGCCGTCGTCTGCGGCAGCGCCACCAAGGCCCACCTGTTGTCCGAAGCTTGCCAGGCCGAATTCAAGCGCATTCTCGAAAAGGGCCAGGTCCCACCCAAAGGCGTGCTCCAGACCGTCTTCACCATCGACTTCATCTACGACGACATGAAGTACTCGGTCACCGCCGCCAAGTCGTCGCCGACTCTCTGGTCGCTCTACCTCAATGGAGGCAAGACCTCTGTCGGCGTTCGCCCTTTGGCTGACGGCGGCCTGCTCATCCTGCTTGACGGCCGCTCGCACGCCGTTTACTGGCGCGAGGAGGTCGAGGCCCTCAAGCTGATGATCGACAACAAGACTTGCTTGATCCAGCAAGAGAACGACCCGACCCAGCTCCGCAGTCCTTCTCCCGGCAAGCTGGTCCGCTACCTGGTCGAAAGCGGCGAGCACCTCAAGGCTGGCGACGCTTATGCTGAAATCGAGGTGCGCTTTCGTCTGCCCTCTGTTGGTGCCACAACTGACAAATTTTGGTTTGCTCAGGTCATGAAAATGTACATGCCTTTGATTGCGTCGGAGGACGGCACGCCGCAATTCGTCAAGCAGGCCGGCGTTTCCCTCTCGGCCGGTGACATTGTCGGCATCTTGACCCTCGATGATCCTTCCCGCGTGCATCACGCCAAGCCTTTCGAAGGCCAGCTGCCACCCATGGGAATGCCCTCGGTCGTCGGCACCAAGCCCGCCCAGCGCTTCGGCTACCTACTGGAGACCTTGCGCAACATCTTGCAAGGCTACGACAACCAGTCCATCCTGCAGTCCTCCTTCAAGGAGCTGGTCGACGTCCTTCACCAGCCCGAGCTACCTTATGGCGAAGCCAGCGCCATCCTCTCCACCTTGTCCGGTCGCATGCCGCCTAAGCTCGAGGCGTCCATCCGGTCCACGATGGAGGCTGCTCAAGCCAAGGGCCTCGAGTTTCCCGCAAACAAGATCTCGAGGTACATCGAGAACTACATCACGGACAACTTGCGGCCGCAAGACCGCGCCAGTTTCTTGACGAGCTTGGCTGGTCTCGATGGCGTGGTGGCTCGCTACCAGCGCGGCCTCAAAGACCACGAGGCTTTCACCATTGCCACCCTGTTTAAGCAGTACCTCGACACCGAGAAGCTTTTCAGCGGCAGCAGCGATGATGTGGTGCTGACTTTGCGCGACACCAACAAGGACAACTTGGAATCCGTTGCCGGCCTCGTCTTCTCCCACTCCCGCGCCGCTGCCAAAAACAACCTGATGATGCTCTTGCTGGAGCACGTCAAGAAGGAGACCTCCCAGCTGGCCCTCGACGTGCACTTCGCCGAGCTGCTCAAGGACCTGGCCAACCTGGACAGCAAGGCTTCCGCCAAGGTCGCTCTCAAAGCAAGAGAAGTCTTGATCGCCGGCCAAATGCCCAGCTTGCAAGAACGCACTGCCCAAATGGAGCAGATCCTCAAGTCTGCCATCTCCGGCTCCCACTACGGCGAAGTTCGCCGGCACGGCCGCCAGCCTGATGTCGAGACCCTGCGCGAGCTCATCGACTCGACCTACACTACTTTCGACGTCCTTCCCCAATTCTTTCATCACCAGGACGAGTGGATTTCTTTGGCCGCGCTCGAGGCTTACGTCCGCCGAGCGTATCGTGCCTACAACATCCTCGCTTTGGATTACTTCGAGGGTGACCTACTCGACAACGAGCCCGCCTCCATCGTCTGGACCTTCCAGATCCCCAGCTCGCAGAGCAGCCCCAACCAGGTGCTCTCTTCCGGCTTGCACTCGCGCATCACCAGCTACTCGGACCTCAGCGAGGTCCTGGCTAGCAAGTCCACCAGCCCTATCAGGGGAAACCAGGAACTGCGCTATGGCGTGATGTACTCGGCCAACACGCTGGCTGACCTGGAGGCCAACTTGGCCGGTGCCTTGCTCAACATCAAGGCTGCCCCCATCGGCGCCAACGCCACGCCTCACAACGTGGTCAACGCAGTCCTCCGCCTCAGCGAAGACAGCCAAGAGCAGCCTGCCGAGGGCTGGCTCCAAGCTTTCACCGAAATTGCCAACGACCACTCGTCGGAGTTGCGCCGCAAGGCAATTCGTCGCGTCAGTTTCATGGTCTGCCGACCCGGCCAGTACCCATCCTACTTCACCTTGCGACCCAGCGCCGAAGACGCAAAGTGGCAAGAGTCGTCCGCCATTCGCGACATCGAGCCCGCCCTTGCGTACCAGTTGGAGCTCAACCGCCTTTCCAATTTCAACTTGGAACCTTGCGGTGTCGAGAACCACCAGATTCATGTCTACTACGCTACCGCCAAGGAGAACGTGGCGGATGCCCGCTTCTTCGTCCGAGCTTTGGTTCGCCCCGGTCGCTTGCGAGGCGGCGTGTCGATGGCCGATTATCTGGTCTCCGAGACTGAGTTCGTCCATTTCTTAGCAGACTGGTTTGATTCGTAGCGCTGACAGTCAATGCTTTGCAGTCGTTTGATCAACGACATCCTCAACGTGCTCGAGGTGGCGTCTGCCAGCAAGCGCTCGGCTGACGTCAACCACTTGTTCATCAACTTTGTCTACAACCTTCGCGTCGACTTTGACGACGTCCAGCGAGCTCTGGCTGGCTTCCTTGACCGCCATGGCAAGCGTCTTTGGCGCCTCCGCGTCACTGGCTGCGAGATCCGAATGATCTTGGAGGACGCCCAAGGCAACTCGCAAACCATCCGTGCCATCATCGAGAACGTCTCTGGCTTTGTCGTCAAGTACGAGGCCTACCGCGAAGCCGCCACCGACAAGGGCATCATCCTCAAGTCGATCGGCACCCAGGGCGCGCTCCATCTCCAGCCCGCCAACTTGCCTTACACCACCAAAGAATGGCTCCAGCCCAAGCGCTACAAGGCCCACGTCGTCGGCACCACGTACGCTTACGATTTCCCCGACCTGTTCCGCCAGGCCTTGCGTAAGGAGTGGAAGTCGGCCATCGATAGCGGCCGCGTGCCCGCCAGCAAGATGCCTTCAGACCCGCTCGACTGCAAGGAGCTCGTTTTGGACGAGTTCGGCGTGCCGCAGCAGGTCGAGCGTCCCGCCGGCAGCAACAACATTGGCATGGTCGCTTGGTACTTCTCGATGAAGACGCCGGAGTACCCGGCCGGTCGCCCAGTCGTCGTTGTCGCGAACGACATCACCTTCAACATCGGTTCTTTCGGTCCCTCGGAAGACAACTTCTTCTTTGCGGTCACTGAGCTCGCCCGCACCAAGGGTTGGCCCAGGATTTACCTCTCGGCCAACTCTGGCGCTCGTCTTGGCATTGCCAATGAGCTGGTCGACCTTTTCAAGGCTGCCTGGAACGACGACAACAAGCCGGACAAGGGCTTCAAGTACATTTACCTGTCGGAGGACGATTACGGCCGCCTGGCCAACGCCGAGAAGAGCGTCATCACCGAGCGCATCGAAGAGAACGGCGAGGTTCGCCACAAGATCACCGACATCATCGGCTTGCAGGACGGCCTGGGCGTGGAGTCGCTCAAGGGCTCGGGCCTTATCGCCGGTGGCACTTCGCGCGCCTACGACGACATCTTCACCATCACCCTCGTCACCTGCCGCTCGGTCGGCATTGGCGCCTACCTCGTTCGCTTGGGCCAGCGCGCCGTCCAAGTTGAAGGCCAGCCGATCATTCTTACTGGCGCGGCTGCCCTCAACAAGGTGCTCGGCCGCGAAGTCTACACCTCCAATCTGCAGCTGGGCGGCACCCAAATTATGTTCAAGAACGGTGTCACCCACATGACCGCCAGCAACGACTTGGAGGGCGTCGCCAGCATCGTTTCCTGGATGTCCTACGTGCCACAGGTCCGCGGCGCCATGGTGCCCAGCACGTTGGCCTCGGACCCCGTCGACCGCAAGATCGAGTACACGCCAATCAAGGGAGCGTACGACCCGCGCTGGTTCATCGCAGGCAAGGAGAACGAGGAGGGCCCGTTCCAGCGGGGCTTTTTCGATGTTGGCTCCTTCCAAGAGTCGCTCTCCGGCTGGGCTCAGACAGTCGTAAGCTGCTTCTTTTCTTTCGATTTCTGTGTGCCATCCGATCTAACTATCACTTGTTCAGGTCGTTGGACGCGCTCGTCTCGGTGGCTTGCCCATCGGCATCATCAGCGTCGAGACCCGCACCATCGAGCGCGTTGTACCAGCCGATCCAGCTAACCCCATCTCTCAAGAGCTCAAGATCATGGAGGCTGGCCAAGTTTGGTACCCCAACTCGGCCTTCAAGACTGGCCAGGCGATTGCCGATTTTGACCGCGAAGGCCTGCCGCTGATCATCTTTGCTAACTGGCGTGGCTTCTCCGGTGGCCAGCAGGACATGTTTGACGAAGTGCTCAAGAGGTGCGTTGTCGTCGCTCCCTTTGCACAGCGCGATGCTCATTGAGAGAACAGGGGCTCGCTCATCGTCGATGGCTTGTCGAATTACAAGCAGCCCATCTTTGTGTACATCGTTCCCAACGGTGAACTCAGAGGTGGCGCTTGGGTCGTGTTGGACCCCAGCATCAACCAAAAGGGCATGATGGAGATGTGAGTTCCTTGCTCAGCTCGATCTGCTGGCGACAATTGCTGACCACACGAGTTTTTAGGTACGCCGACAAGACTGCGCGAGCCGGTGTTTTGGAGCCCGAGGGCATCGTCGAGATCAAGTTCCGCAAGGAGAAGATCCTGGCCATGATGCAGCGTCTCGACCCCACCTACCGCGCTCTCAAGCAAAAGATCGAAGACAAGGCTACGGCGCCGCAAGACGTCGCTGCCGCCAAGCAGGAGGTCTCGACTCGGGAGCAGGTGTTGATGACCAGCTACGGCCAGGTCGCGCTTCACTTCGCGGACCTCCACGACACGCCGAAGCGCATGAAGGCCAAGTCCACCATCCGCGACATCATCGACTGGGCCGAGGCCCGCACCTTCTTCTTCTGGCGCTTGAAGAGGCGGTTACTCCAGGAAGAGGCCATCAAGCGCTTTGCGGCCGCGGCCACTCTCAACCGCAAAGAGCTCGAGGAGCAGCTCAACTCTCTCTTGGACATCCAGCTCTCCGACAAGGAAGCTGTAGCACGCCTCGAGAGCAGCGACTTCGAAAAGGCTGTCCTCAAGGAGGAGGCCAGGCTGCGCGGCACCCAGCTGGCGACCGTCATCTCCGAGCTGGCCGCGGTCAACGCCGAGGATGTTGCTCAATCGATGCAGGGCAAGCTGTCCGCCGAGGACATCCAGGTACGCTGTTCTCCTCTGCTGCTCTCAGAGCACCACTGACTTCAGCTCCAACAGACGCTCATCGGCATCCTCAACAAAACGAAGGCATAGGCGGCAAGAGAGCACGCAGACGCCACCGGCTCCCCAAAAGAGTTGTACATTCACATAGCAAATTTAATGAAATCTAGCATGGGCCACATAGGGAGATCTTAGACTGGGCCACAACTGGCAGCGTTGACTCCAGGAAGAGGAAGGGGAGCGATCAGGAGGTCACATCAATTTGAGACGGCGACCTTCCGTCCACGCTTACTTTGTCCTGCTGCTGATTACTCTTCTAATGCCTAAGAAGAACGATAACGACAAAATGTCTTCTTCGTTGCCTGCCTTTAAGAAAGCGCTCGCTCAGTCTCGATCTGTGATCTGCCTCGCTGGCGCAGGTTTGTCTGCTGCGTCGGGCATTCCTACTTTTCGAGGAGCGGGTGAGAACTGTCTTGGTGGTGGTGTTCCAACTCGACGCTGAAGACTCGTAAAGGTGGGCTTTGGCGGCAGTACGATGCGATGTCCCTCGCCACCCCGGAAGCCTTCAGAGCCAATCCTTCTCGCTGCTGGCAATTCTACCAGACCCGAAGAGCAGTGTACGTCTTTCATCTTCGCTGGAGGTCTCCCAATTGAAGCAAGGGGCATCAGAGCGGCCAAAGCGAATCCCAACTTGGCCCACGATGTCCTCTCCAAAATGGCCTTCAAATCAGCAAGAAAAGGCTGGAATCCCAACTCTCAAATGACCTTGATTACTCAGAATGTGGACGGATTGTCGCCTAGGTCGCTTGCCGCTGTTCGAAAGGAGATGGGCAACGAAGAGCCGGATGCAGCATATTTTGACATGCACGGTACCGTCTGGCGCTTGCGATGCACTAGCTGCTTCAAAGAAGTGGAAGATTTGGCTGTGCCAGTGTGCGAGGCCCTGCGAAACGCAGAAGTGTTCGACAGTGGTTCAAGGGAGCCCGACATCCCCATTCGCGACTTGCCCCATTGCGCCGACTGTCTCGCCTCCAATCCGCCAGGAAAGAAAGATCCCAAGTTCGGCCTACTTCGTCCTGCAACCTGCTGGTTCGGTGCGTCAATGACTGAACTTCATGTTCATGCTTTTTGAACGCTGACCTTTCCTTGATGACCAAATTGCAGGAGAGATACCGCATCACATGGAAGAGATTGGCCGGTGCTTGGACTCGTGTGACTTGCTGGTCGTCGTGGGCACATCAAGCACGGTTCGTCTCTGTCATTTCCTTCTTTGCGCGCAGCGCTGAGCTCATGTCGTTGCACACCATAGGTCTACCCGGCGGCTGGATTCGCAGATAAAGTGCGGAATGCGGGCGGTCTTGTTGCAGTGTTCAACTTGGAACGCTCTCAGGGCGATCAAGAAGCCGACTTTCTGTTCATTGGCCCCTGCGAAGAAACTTTGCCCGCAGCGCTTCAGCCTTGATCTTTCCTCGCCCTTCCTCAATGCCCCTTCTATCAGATTGATCAACGCTGCGACTCCTTTGGGTGCGTATCACGTTTTTGGTCCTTATGTCTTCCAAGGTTAACATACGTCTCAGGCTCCAGTCGCCCATCTGTAGAGCGTGAAGAGGTTGAGAGGGGCGCCCGGGATAAGACGGCGGTCTCAAATGGTTCCGAAGGGTCGCCAGGGATTTCTGGCGGCGGATTCGCTTGGTTGAAGGCGATCCTGACCGTGGAGGCTCGTCGGACCAGGTCCAGGTGGAGCTAACCCGCTCGCTGGCGCCTGGTGGGTCTTGCATTCTTGGTCCAGCACTTTAACCTCGACTCACGCCATGGGCGCGGATAGTCGCCCAAAGCTCTTCGACCAGAGCTCTCTCGCCTTCAGTTTCTTGAAGCCCCCTTAGCAGCTCAGCTGTTGTCCTTTGAATCAGCGCAGACACCTCGATGTGTGTGTGTGTGTGTTAGAAGGCATTCATTCGCCTTCGCAGCCGCGCGACAAGAAGACGACGGAGCCATCCTGCATCGGTCGGGTCGACGAAAGCCGGACTGGTGGGCTTAGCGACTTTGGCACCTGCATTATTGATGGGTGGCTCATGCTCGCATTGGCACGTCACACACAGTGTCAGTCGTGAGCCCCAAGGCTGAAGACTGAAGAGGCCAAGGTCCAAAAGCTCAAGAGGGAGGCAAGAACAAGTTTGAAACGGCTTCAAGACCAGCCCATGGTGGTGCACCAGTTTCAAGGGAGGGGGAACAGGGCAAAAGGGGTGGTGTTACAATGTGTGTGGGATTGAAATGCGAAGGTAAAAAGCGAGAGCCCGACAGCCAAAACAACAACAGTATGATCCCTGGTTGATTTAGATGCCGAAGCCGTAGAGGGTGCGGCCCTGCCTCTTGAGCGCGTAGACGACATCGAGGGAGGTGACGGTCTCTATGGGGTTCGCAGTGCGCGTTTAGTCAAAGGCCAATGGAGGCAAGGCAAGAGGCCGCAGACTCACTCCGCTTGGCGTGCTCGGTGTAAGTGACGGAATCCCTGATGACGTTCTCGAGGAAGATCTTCAAGACACCGCGGGTCTCCTCGTAGATGAGGCCAGAGATACGCTTGACACCGCCACGACGCGCGAGACTGTGGGTTTGAGAACAGTGAGCTTTCGAGGCAGAAGGGCAGGCAGCGAAAGCAAGGCTCACCGACGAATGGCAGGCTTGGTGATGCCCTGGATGTTGTCCCGTAGGATCTTTCGGTGACGCTTGGCTCCGCTGTTGATGCGACACGGTCAGTGACTGAGGGCTTGAAGTTCAAGTGCAAGGTGCTCCTCACCCCTTGCCGAGACCTTTGCCGCCTTTTCCGCGTCCAGACATGTTGGTATGAGTGTTTGTTTGGGGGTTGGGGAGTGGGTGAAGAGTGGGTTGTGGAGGAAGCAGGACAAGAGGTGCGGCTCGCTTTATCAAGGCCTGGCTTTGTTTTGAAATTCTTGAGAGAGCGAGGGCCAAGGGGGGTCCCTTGTGCACAAATTTGGGGGGTCAAATTTTTGTGCACAGGCAAAAGTCACGCGTTTTTGGTTGCCAGCCCCCTTTGTGCGCGCAGAGAAAAGTAAACAAGGATCGGCTTGAAAAGTGGGCGGCTCACCTCTTGCTCTGCTATCACCACCTTCTCCCAACTCCCTCTCCACAACACACACTCCAAACCCACCAATGGCCCGAACCAAGGTCAGCCCTTGCACAACACTGTGTTCATGCGCATAAAATACTGACCTTGGTGCCAAAACAACAAACAGCAAACCGCCCGCAAGTCCACCGGTGGCAAGGCCCCTCGCAAGCAGCTCGCTGCCAAGGCCGCCCGCAAGTCGGCCCCCTCGGCTGGTGGTGTCAAGAAGCCCCACAGGTTTGTTGTTTTGTTGATGCTTTCATCCTCGCGCGCCTTCTGACACGATACCTGCAGATACCGACCTGGCACTGTCGCCCTCCGTGAAATCAGGCGTTACCAGAAGTCGACCGAGCTCTTGATCCGCAAGCTCCCCTTCCAGCGCCTCGTCCGTGAAATGTTCGTTCGCTTCCCTGCCTCGCCAAGCCACTTCGAGTTCTGACATGCTTTCGCTTCGGACCACCACAGCGCCCAGGACTTCAAGACCGACCTGCGCTTCCAGTCCTCCGCCGTCATGGCCCTCCAGGAATCCGCCGAGGCCTACCTCGTCTCCCTCTTCGAGGACACCAACTTGGCTGCCATCCACGCCAAGCGCGTCACCATCCAGCCCAAAGATCTCCAGCTGGCGAGGCGCCTCCGAGGAAAGGGCCCCCTTCATCTCCGCTCCTCTCGACTCCTTGGCTGACTTTTATTTTGGCGTTCACAGGCGAGAGGTCGTAAATCGTCCTCCTCATCCTCCACTTTGGATCAAGGGTCGCTGCTGGCTGTCATATTCGATACAGGGTGGCCCTTGTGCTTTACACCACTTCGCTTTTCTTGCTACACATGTACTTCTAGCTTCCTTGCTTTCACCCCCGTTTAGCTTTTGCTCCCTTGCAAAACTACCCCCATCGCTGCATCTTCCCACTTTGCAGCTGGCTTCACATCTTGTTCCCCTATGATAGCCTTCTGTGTTTTTTGTGAGAGTGCGCGCACTTGGGGAAGATGGAAGTTGAATTATTGCACAACCGCTCGATGACCTTGCATGCATCTTTGGTGCCCGCCCAATGACCTTGCCATCGACCCGCGTTGGTCGTGCGCCAGTTTGCTGCGCTGTACTGCTTGATCATGATGCAGCCGTGTCCTCGAGTTGCAAGGCGCCAAGATCAGGAGTGGCGAGGCGTGAGGCGTGAGGCGCAAGTCGAGCGTGGGCGAGCTTGAAGGCGCCGGCACTTCGACACTTGAGGCCCACACGTCTGCTTGGGTATCAGTGGAATGAGCTAGCAGGTCAGTCCATGATCCAGCCTCCCAGAGCCATAACCAGGCAGGCAGCGAGAAGGCGATGCATTCTTGTCCCGATCGCGCTCTCGGCCAAGACTTGGCCACTGTTGAAGATGGTGCATGATCTTGTTGCACTTGATCTAGTCGAGGAGGTCGCTCGGTGCCAGTCCATGGGCTTGCGGGGTCGTGTCGGCCGGGCAGAAGGGGAGACTGGATTTGCTTGTTCCGGGAAAGGCGCCTGGACGAATGGTTGTAATCAGCACATCGTGAGGAGAATAATTGGAACATAAAGTGCTGTGTTGTACCTGTAGACAACAGTGCGGCCAGGCTCACCGGCAGGGTGACAAAGGGTCAAGGCTACGTGCTGAGCTGAGAAGGAGCTACCAGACTTTGCCCGCAGGGACCACTCAGTCATCGCCGTCTTTTAAGAGTCTTTGAAGTGGAAAGGAGGCAGAAACAATGGCAAGAAAGGGCGCTCTGGGCACTCCCGAGCTGGCAGCAGCAAGCAAGGGAGCAGAAGCCGCCGTTGATCGCAGCACCCAAACGGGCCACCAGACGTTTTCAATGAACTTGTTCTTGAAGTAGAGGGCATTACAAAGAGCAAACAGGCCGATTTCAGCAAAAGGCTCCGCGGCCGGCAATCTTCGATGTCAGCTTGAGGCGCTATTCTTCAATGCGGCAGCGCAGTCATGGGCCTTCGATGGTCCAAAACATGCTTCTTCGCGGTCCCCARGCTCAATTGAGGTCGCCAGATCATCGCTGTGAGCGGAAGAGCCGCCCTCTTCCTTTTGGCCACCAAAAAAAACGTGACGCGAGCTCCTCTTTCATCGCTGCCAAACTCCTTGCTTCCGGCCAGCCAACTGCCGGACCAGCGCCAGTCAGAAGAGATGCCAGAGCTGCCACTCGAGYTGGTCATCAAGGTCCTGGACGACGTCGAAGACCCTGCAGACCTGTCCGGCTTCCTCTGTCGCTCCTTGCTTTCTGCGATCCGTGCGCGCCTCTATTGCAGGGTGGACTTGAGCTGGGAGGATGAGGACGAGGCCTCGCTCGTTTTTGCGAATCAAAGGGTTAGGCGTCTTTTGCGGACTGTCAGAGGAGCTCAGGATTGGCAAGCGGCGCGCCTCATTCGCACTCTGAGGGTTGGCGAGTCTGTAAAGATTCTTGATGGCGAGCATGACATGCGTGCGGCAGTCTATGACCTCCTGTCGATGTGCGAATGCTTGCAGGCCCTGGAACTGGGCTACGTGACCGAATGGCGCCTGGACGAACTGGATCGCGTGAGTGGGTTTGTTGATTTACTAACGAGGCATCAACCGATTGATCGAGGATTCAGACCTTGGTTTCTAGCAGTGCAAAAATCTGTACCGGTCTTCACGACCCTAAACGCATTTGCGAATTGCTCGCTTTTCCCAATTTGGTCGCCCGCTTGTCCACTGTGGACTTCGACGAGGTGGATTTCGACGACATGGAACTGCAGTTGCAACCCAGTTCTCCTGCCTTCGCCTTTGCAAAATTGGGACTCTACCTTTACACCGCTGCCATCGACCGATCGGTCTATTCAATCGGTCGCAACCTCTTCCTCACCGATTCTTTGCGCCACCTGCGACTCAAGGGCGCTGTGGAGGCATTGGATTTGGACGTTTTAAGCATCATTGCAAGCGTGGGCAAATTCTTGCACACCCTGGACCTCATAACGAACGGAGATGACGGTACTGCCTACCTTCCCATGGCATGCGATGGCTTCCCGGATCTCACAGCTTGCGCCAATCTTGAAGAGCTGAACGTATTGGAGCTGGCCTTCCGCGACCCCGAAGAACCGATTGCATTGCTTAAACGGCTTCCGGCTTCCCTTAAACGCATTCACTTTGTCTGCTACAACTCTGGCTATGACAAAGATCCGCCTCCGCTTCCAACATACGATCATTTGTGTTCACTCACCAACCTTTCTAACCTCTGCGAGCTGCGGATCTCTCACGCCCTGATCCCCCATCGCCATCTGCAGGTGCAGGTTCCAGCTAGCATTCACAACTCCTCTCCGCATTCTTTCCACTTGGTGTTAGACTCGTTTACCACGTTCAAAGAGTTTTTCTGATCCTCGGTGCGTTTTTTTCTGCGCCTTCAGCGAAGGGTTTCCTCAAGCTCCAACAGGAACCCTTCTTCGATCTGAGGCAGCGGAGCAATAGCAAGGTCACGCGTCCATTATGGAGATACGATACTTTAGGAGACTACGGTGGCTAGGATTGTGGTTGTTCAACGGGCAGTGCTGGTGTTGGTCAGGGTGGCAAATCGGAATCGTTGTGGCCAGGCTGCGGCGTAAAGGGGCTGTCTGTGATGACGAGCTGTAGAGATGAACGCGTCATTTCCGCTCCGGAAAGTCCTGAACTAGCAGGCCGGGCTCTCCTCTTTGCACCAGCAGAAACGTGACGCGAGCGCCACTTCCCGTTGGGCCGTTGACCGAACAATCGCTTGCTCTTGACCAGCCAAAGTGGCATCTCCCAGCAAGCATGCCTACTCTTCCTATCGAGCTGCTCGCCGATGTAATTGGCCATATTGAAGGACCAGCAGACATGTCCGGCTTCAATTGTCGCGCATTGCTCTTCCCTCTGCGTACTCGCCTCTATCGCTCGGTAGACTTGAACTGGGATGGAATCGAGTCGGCAATGGACGTCGAGAAAAAGGTTCAGCGCCTTCTTAAGACCATCCAAACGGCCAAGGGTTGGAGCCCGGAGCGTTTCGTTCGCATTGTGCGAGTGACCGAGCCAAGGTTTTCCGTCAAGAGAGGATCGAGAATCCGCCCGTTGGTCTACAGTCTCATCTCAAAGCTGGACTGTTTAGAAAAGTTGGTGTTGAGTGACCTTGGCGCCTGGGATTTGGCTCTGCTCGGTGGCGTAAATCTATCTTCTTCTGCCGCTTGAAGGAAACCAATGCTGACGCTCACGGCGACCAGAGTCTCAACAATAGTGCTGCAAAGCTCTATGCCGGACTATTCCGTCATCCCCATATTGGCCAGTTGCTTGCCTTCCCCAGCTTAGTCGCCAGTTTGGGCGCCCTCAACCTCCGCTGGGCCGACTTCGAGGATGATCTATTGGACCCACCACTGCCGGCTTCTCCCTCCTTGAATCTTTCTATCCTGGGACTTGACGACCTCTATGGCGCAGAAGATGTGTCGGTCTATCAGATTGGGCGCAACCCCCTGCTCACCAACTCGTTGCGCCATCTGCGTCTCAAAGGTGACCTTTTGGGGCACTTGGAAAGTGATGTCGCAAGCATCGTTGCAAGTGTTGGGAAGTTTTTGCATACCCTCGAGCTCCTGACTACAGAGGGTCAAGATGAAGATGATTTGGACAAAACTTTTTCGCGCAACAAGCTGCCAGATCTGACGATCTGCCGAGACCTTCAATTTCTGTGCATCTCGCCGTTGGCGCTGCGAGACGCCGACGACTCTCTCGCTTTCTTTCAACGGCTTCCAAACTCCCTCGAACAAATCCGCCTCGCCGCGTACAAATGGGGAAGCTGGATTACACCGGCCTTCCTTCCTACATTCTCGCAAAGGTCCTTGCTGCCCAATCTCAAGGAGCTGCACGTGGCGCACCCTTCCTATCGGTCCAAGAAGGTCGCCCACTCCTTCGCCCGGCCTTCTCTCCGCTTGGTATTTGACTCAACATTGGACGTTGAGCGGCTCTTCTAATAAATAGTGCGCCCTTTTTCTGTTTCTGAGAGTGCAGTTCATTGAAAGATGTAAAGCAGCTTCGCGTCTCGGGATCGTGTCGATGTGGCGCTCTGCGGGCTAGCAAAGGGTGTTTGGTATGGCAGCAAAACAGCAAGATGCCTGGTATGGTTGGCTCTGGGGTGTGAATGGTGACAGTGGGAGGATATGCGGGCTTGGGCCGGAGCAAGACATTGCTACTGTCACCCTAAGGTGATTTGCGGCTTTTGAGCCTCTTTATGTATAAACTACCGTTCCTCGTTGTTTTGATATGAAAGCTTCCATTAAATCACTTAGGAACTTCTGTCTAGTCGGCTGTATAGGGCTCATCAAAAGTGGCGAATCAACTGTGAAGGATCTCGCTCTAGATCCCGGCGGAAAACGGCGATCTGCTTTAGCAGGCTTCAGATCTAGTAGTGGGTACCATCTTCTCATCGAAGTTACATGTAAATCGTCTTACGAAAGTCCGTGGTGTACGTGCAAGCCGAATCATGAAGAAGCAATATTAGACCGTGCGCGTCTCTCCTTCGCGGCGTGCTCGGCCGTTCAAGCTGGATCAGCTCTTCAGAAGGGCTTAAAGAGAATGAAAGGGCTGCAAGGACTCACTCCCGAGAGCCAATAACTAGTTTCTTCTCCGCTTGGACTCGCTAGTCCAAGCTGCTTTGTCTCTTCAACCTGGGGTTGCAGGCCAGGAGGGAAAAGAAGACGCACCTGCGAGACCCAATGACAATTTTGTTTTCCCCCTTATCGCGGGATCTCTTCTTCAGCCTGTTCACGCGAGGATGACTGCCAACCGGAAGAACTGCAAAAGACCTCGACTCACTCTCCTGGTCCTCTAGCGATCCTGTCACCGTAATCGTAACGAGACCGCTTTTCTTTCAAGCTGCACCGACAATGAGGGACGCGAAGGGGCGCAAAAGGATTGGCGAGACTCACTCCCGGCTTCCAATCACGATCTTCGTATCGCCATTAGCCCGCGCTCTTTCTTCCAATCTGGACATCCGAACTCAATACATCTTCGTTAGTTGATGAAAGTGAGACGCACGAGCGAGAACCAATGACGATTTTGGTGGACTTGTCCAGAGCTATCCTTCGCTCCTCGAGCCTGCGTGGGAGGTAGGGTCAGCTGGGAGGACCCAGTCACGAGAAAGTCAATCATACTGAGCTGCAGTGTCACCAGAGGGAGCGGCAAGAGCGACGGATGAAAAGGCGGCAAGGAAGACGAGGGGAAGGAATTTCATGGCGGGAAGGTCAGCGGTGGGTTGAAAGAGAGAGAAAGCGGCAAGCGGTCTCTTATAGACGTATCGAGGGCGATGAAGCGATCTTCAAAGACATCGCCAATTCTATAGCCTCCTTCGAGAGCAAGCGGGAGAGCAGGTCCACGGTGTGGCGACTGACTTCGATCACTTCACAGCCGCCTTGGATGCCAGCAGCTCCGAGACTTCTTGAGGCTGAAGGTCAAACTTAGATTTGAAAGACACGTTGTGACTGATACCTAGACGACAACATCCAGCGCAGGACACACAACCGAAACACTGCGTTGAGTCGAGAGCCGCGAGAGGCGGCAAGGCTGGGCAGGGGCAAGCAGCCAGAATCCTCGAAGGTCTCAAGACATTGTAAATGATGTGACATGGACAATTGAGAGCATAAGCATCAACAGAGGCCCTTCCAGCTCTCCAACCGGCCAAACCTGCCAACCTCGAGTTTGGTCACCTGATTTGCCACCAAGTTGAAATCTCCCAGCTCATGGTCCCGTTGGAGCCGTCCAACAACAAAAGTGTCAGTTCCTGGCCAAAAAGACTCTCAGATGAAGCTGAGTATGACCAAAGCAAAGGGCCGACTATGCTTTGGCTTTGCATTTATCCTCTCACCCTCAGGCTCGCGTATTCCAGGCAGCCGGTTGCTCGAGGCTGCAGGAGGCTCTGCAATTCTTCTCACCTTTGCATGGCGTGACTGCCTTTTAGCCTTTTGCTTCTCGATGCCAAGACCGTTCGATGGCCTCCTGCATCCCGCCAATTTGAAAACGCTGCTCGTTCTCCTCCTTCTGATGCTCGCTGTCGGAGCAAGACCGCCAGCACGTTCTGTCTGTTTCCAGCCCTGCCCCTGCTGTATACATTTGATTGCACCTTATATATCCACCTCGGTGCACTCGGCGGCGGCTTCCCTCAGCTCCTGTAGGCTGGAAGGAGGTGGACGACGAAGCTCAGCGGACCGCTCGGGCTGTACGGCTGCCACGGCCAGAGAGATTGCTGTCGAATTGCACCCAGCATGCCAAGCCCATCCAGAAAGCGATTGCTTTGAATTAATCCCTTCTTGCTCCTCTTGTTCCCCAAGAAACCATGCTCGACCTCATCTTGCTCTTGCTCAACTTTGTGCTCTTCATCCACGCCACCCCTCTTGATGACAGCAACATCACCTCTTTGAACAAGAGAGCGAGCTGTGCCGCCACCCAGAACCCTTTCCCTGTCGGCAACCTCGAGTTCTTCGGCAGCCCGGCCAACACCGACGACATCGCCTACAAGCTCCGCTTCCAGCGTCAGTCACTAGTCATATCGCTGACTCGCATTGTGACGTTCAGCTGACATCCCATGGCAGAGGGCGGCTGCACCCAGATTCGAACCTTTTTCATTCGCCGTGCTGGCAGCGACCCCAACGCTTCCTCCATTGCCTTCGAAGCTGGCATCTTGGGTGCTATGGCCTGCAACACTCCAGTAGGCTCCCTTTTGAATCCCTTCCCGAAGACATTTGCTCAAACCACCTTACCTCGCAGTTCAACATCCAAATCCAACCCGTAGGCTTTTCTCGTGACTCTGGCTGACAAGATCCTTTGCTCACTTTCAAACCTGCAGGGCTTCTTCTCTGGTGACTTTCCCGTCGACGGCACCTTTGTGCGTCTAGCAGATCTTCATCTTGATGTTACTTTGTGCTAAGTCTTTGCACACACAGATCGTTCCCTGCGATACGAGCGTCCCTCGCTTCCGTGCCCAGATTCGTCCCACAGGCAGCACTGCCATGTCCAACGTCGCTGTGAGCTGCGTTGCTGGCACTCGGGTCTAGCTCTAGCCGGCCGTCGACGACGCAACCTTATGCCAAATCTCTCCTCTCTTTCTCGGTTGTACGTAGCTCAACTTAGGGCTGATGGAATGAGCACCTTCGTCGCAGGCTAGCTGCAAGTTCAGAATCCTTTTTCGCAGGTGTCCTGCACGCCACATTGAAGCGCATAAATCAAGGCGAGCGTGGTGCTCTCGGGCGCTACGGGAACCAAGCTAGGCAGCGGAATCAGTACACCCAAGCACATTGCAATGGCAGGTCCGAGCTAGGGCCAGAGCGAGTCGCTATTTGAAACCACAAGGTGGCAAGCGCGCTCCGAAAACAACAACTCGCGCTGCCGAGGGTCAAGCTGCATCCGCCTCGACGACGCGCAGGATGGGCGACAGGGCGCAGCGTGTAGCTGCTCTTGAAGCTCTGAGAGCGGCCAAGCTCGGCAATAAGAAGTCCAAGGTGCTGCCGGTCTGCCTTGAGCTGAGAACGCGTCGCCCTGCTAAATGAAATCGCATCGCAGGCAACGGAGGACTTGTACGATGAAGTGGACGAGGACGAGGTGCGCCATCCTGCTGCTGTACATTATGGTTCAAGAGCCACGGCTCAAGCGAGCGCCCAAACAGTACCGCGCCATCGTCAAAGGCCGATTGCTCGAGGACGACTTTATTGTGGACGATGTGCGCGCCCTTCCCTCCGTCTTGACCACGCGTTTTGAGCTCATCGGCGAGCATTTAGGATGGCTCTGGATACGTTGACAACGGCGAAGAAGAGGACTGGGGCCAGGACTACGGCAGCAGCGGCGAGGACGAAGGCGAGTTTGTTGTCCTGTCCACAGTCAAGCACTGGGAGCCACGAGCGTGCTCACATTCGCTCTGCACCTCACAGACAAGGGCAAGCGACGACGGAAGAAGGACGCCAAGGGCAAGCCCGAGCCAAAAAAGCGGCTGGCGACCGCCTTCACGAATGGCGCCGCCGCCAAAGCCGCCGCCCAGCAACGCCCCGTCCGCCCACCTGCGGCCGACCTCAACCCGTACAAGAAGAAGGTGGACACCTCCCAAGAAGCCGACTTCATGTCCTCCCTCCTCGGCGACTTGACATCCACCACCGCGACCTCCACCGCGACCTCGTTCATGAGCACGTCGGACCCCTTCCGCAAGCGCAAGACCACCTCCGACTCGCACTACTCCCGCGACTCGCTCAGGGCCTCGACGGCTTCTTCCTTCCGCACCAAGCTCTCCACCTCGTCCTCCGATCCCAACTCGGACCTCGACTTCTTCGCCCGCCGCAAGCTTGACTCGTCCAGCGATGGCATGGACTCGCTCGCCTGGAACGTGGACGACTCCAAGCGCGTCCGCCGCGACGGCATGGACGACGGCGGCATGGACTTTGACAACTCGTTCGACTACGATGGCGACTCGTTCATGAACGAGATGCAGGCCATCAAGCCCGAGGAGGACGAGGACATGACCATCGCCACCAAGGCGCCTACCGCACCCGCCGGCGCGCCCCGAAAGCGCCAGCTCGTCAACATGTCAAAGTCCCGCAAGCCCACCGCGGCTGATGAGGAGGAGGCCGCCGTGCTGGAAAGCAAGAAACCCAAAGGCCTGGACTGGCGCCTGGCAGCGGCCGAGGTCGCTTTGGCCGACTCCTCGTTCGAGGGGCCCGGCATCACCGACGCCGAGCTGCCCACCGCCAACGCTGGACGCGGCAAAAAGGCCGCCACCGCGCCCGTCGCCGGCGTCAAGTCTAACGTCAATGCTTTTGAAGACGACGGCTCCTTGCGCTTCTACTGGCTCGACCACGTCGAGAACAACGGCAACGTGCACCTGTTTGGCAAAGTGCTCGACAAGGCGACCAACCGCCACGTCTCGTGCTGCCTGGTGGTTAAAGGCATCCAGCGCAACCTCTTTCTCCTCCCCCGCGGCTCCAAGGACCACTCGAAAAAGGCGAGCAAGCCGGCCAAGAAGGAGGAAAAGGCCAAGGTCAACGCGCTCGACAGCGACGACGAGGCGGATGCTAAGTCGGAAGACGACTGGTCCGACGCCGGCTCCAATGCAGAGGCTGGCTCCGAGGACGAGCAGGCCGAATCCGAGTTCCAGCCGACGCTGGACGACGTCTACGACGATTTTGACGAGATCCGCCAGCAGGCCGGCATTACTGCCTGGGCGTCCAAAGAGGTCGTCCGCAAGTACGCGTTTGAGATCCCTGGCATCCCCGCCGAGGCCCAGTACCTCAAGGTCGTCTATGGCTTCGACCAGCCCCAGCTGCCCATGGACCTCAACGGCCGCACCTTCAGCCGCGCGTTTGGCACCAACACGTCCGCCTTCGAGCTCTTCCTCATCAAGCGCAAGATCATGGGCCCTTGCTGGCTCAACATCAAGGAAGCAGAGATCAGCGAGAAGCCCATGAAAGAGGTCAGCCGCCATCACTTTCTTAGGCTTGGGCTGTGCTAACTTCTTCGATCTACAGCGCTCCTCCTGGTGCAAGCTCGAAGTGACCGTCACTTCCCCCAAGCTCGTCAGCCCCTTCAAAGACGACGATGCGACCGCTCCTAAGGAGATGCCGCCACTCAACATCATGAGCCTGACCCTCCGCACCGCCATCAACACGTCTTTGAACAAGACCGAGATCGCTATGGCCAGCATTCGCACTTGGGCAAACTGTGGGTTCTTTGCCTTTGGCCAGGAGCTAGAGTTGACGTACGAGTGGCAGCCAATCTCGACGACGCCACGCCCATCGAGAAGCAACCGTCGAGCTTGCAGTCCTTCATCCGGCCTCTGGGCATCGGTTTCCCGGCTGGATTCGAAGAGCTGGCAAAGGCCTCCAAGTCGCCAGTGACCGTATCCAAGTCGGAGCGAATCTTGATCAACAGCTTGCTGGGTGAGTGACTGCGCTCCCAAGAATCCACCAAGACGATACTCACGCTCGAGCCCGCATAGGCACCATCCAACGACTCGACCCGGACATCATCATTGGCCACGAGTTTTCGGGCGTGGCTCTGGATGTGCTGCTCCATCGGATGAAGGAGCACAAGGTGGATTTCTGGTCCCGCATTGGGCGAGTGCAGAGGGGCAACAAGTGGCCCAACTTGCGCAACCACCTCAACTCCCATCTTTTGAACGGACGCCTCATCCTGGATCTCGCCAGCGACGGCTCGAAGCAAATGATCACCTCCACCACTTGGTCGCTCACCGAGATGTGCGACTCCCACCTCAAGGTCGACCGCGTCGATATCGACCCCGAAGACACGCCCGACTTCTTCGACGCCGCCGCTCCCAAGCCCGATAAGCTGATGGAGTTTGTGCGCCACTGCGAAGCCGACGCCTTTTTCCAAATGGCCATCGCCAACAAGGTCCAAGCTCTGCCTCTCACCAAGCAGCTCACCAACTTGGCCGGCAATTCGTGGAACAGGACCCTGGGCGGTGGTCGTGCCGAGCGCAACGAGTACATTTTGCTGCACGAGTTCCACCGGGGCAAGTACATCTGCCCGGACAAGATCACCATGTGGGAGAAGAAGCGTCAGGCGGCCAAAGCGAACGTCGACCCGGAGAACGAGGAGGGCGAAGCCACCGGCAAGAACAAGAAAAAGGACAAATACAAGGGTGGTCTCGTCTTTGACCCAAAGCGCGGCCTTTGGGACAAGTACATCCTGGTCATGGACTTCAACTCGCTCTACCCCTCCATCATACAAGAGTACAACATCGACTTCACCACTGTTGTGCGCTCGTCGTCTAGCGATGTGTGTTGAATTTCGCCCTTTCCAGCGATCTCGATGCTGACCTCGCCGAACAGCCCGATGAGCCTGAAAAGATCCCGGAGGTGCCCACCATTGAAGAACGCGGTGTTCTGCCCCGCCTCATTCAGACGCTGGTCGAAAGACGTCGTGCGGTCAAGGGCCTGATGAAGGACGCTTCAGCTGGCCCGGCCAAGCTGCTTCAGGTGCGCCGTCGATTCCCAACTTTACCCGAATAAAACGCAACCTAAAGCTGCGCTTATAGTACGACATCAAGCAAAAAGCTCTCAAATTGACCGCCAACTCAATGTACGGGTGTCTTGGTTTCGAAGGTTCTCGTTTCTACGCCAGGCCACTGGCCGCCCTTACGACATCCAAAGGCCGTGAGATCTTGACGAACACCAGAGAGCTTGCAGAGTCCCTGGCGCTGGATGTGAGCACCCCCTTCGGCTTTTTCGCTTCCCAGCCGTTGCTCACCGCTCCTATGAACAGGTCATTTACGGCGACACGGATTCTGTTATGATCAATACGAATGCCGTGGACCTCAAGAGCGCCATGCAGATCGGCAATGAATTCAAGAAGGCTGTTAACGAGCGTTACAAGTTGCTCGAGATCGACATCGACGCCGTCTTCCAGCGCATGCTCTTGCTGCAAAAGAAGAAATACGCCGCTGTCGAAGTCAAACCAAACGGAGAGACCAATATCGAGATTAAAGGTCTGGACATGAAGCGCCGAGAGTACAGTGCCTTGTCCAAGAATGTCTCTGGGTGCGCACTTCTTCTTTTTCGCGTGCCTTTGATACTCACTGACGACTTCTCATCAGCTACGTGCTGAAGCAAATTCTGTCGGGCGAGCCTACCGAGATTGTCGTCGAAAATATCCACGAATATCTCGCTACTGTCGGTGAGGGCGTGCGTGGCGGTAAAGTGGCCCTGGACGACTTTATCATCTGGAAGGTGAGAATCTCCAGCACCCTGTTGATAAGATCAATGGCCGAATCAGCTCGCAGCGCTTGGGCAAAAATCCTCAAGACTACCCAGATGCCAAGAACCAGCCGCACGTCCAAGTTGCTCTCCGCCAAAAGCAGCGCGGGCAGGAAGCAAAGCAAGGAGATGTCATCCCTTACATCTTCTGTCTGGGTGAAGACGGCTCCACCTCGAGAACCGCCCAAGCAGATCGCGCTCACCACCCCGATGAGCTGCGCAGGCCAGACTCGACTCTCAAAATCGGTGTGTTATAGTCACCTGCATCTTGCCAATTCGTGCTGAGCTCGTTTTGCAGATTTTGAGCACTACTTGTCCCTGCAAGTGTTGCCGCCGGTGGAGCGTTTATGCGACCAAATCGAAGGCACTGAGCGGGCCCGCTTGGCCGAGTGTCTCGGTAAGTCCCGCGGAGAGACTATTGTCGAAGGCCTTAGCTCATCCCTCTCCAGGCCTGGATTCGTCGCGTTTCCAAGCTCATGCCAGTGGATCCGGCGAAACCGAGCGCGAGTTTCACACACTTGAGTCCCAGATCTCGGATGCCGACCGCTTCAAGGACGCCGCGCCCTTGGTCCTGCACTGCCGTCGCTGCCACACCGAATCTCCCTACTCGGGTCTAACGAAGGATGACGTGAGTCGCAGCTGGTCCTCCTTGAAGGGTTACTGACCTCGCATTCTCTAGCTCAATCTGGTCCGGCCTTCTGGCTTCACCTGTGTCAATCCTGAATGCGGTGCCCTGTTTTCTACCAATGCCATCGCCGCCCAGCTTGATATTGCGGCTCGGCGGTTCATCGCCAAATTCTACGAGGCATGGATGGTCTGTGACGATGCGTCTTGCGCCAATCGCACTCGCCAGATGTCTGTGTTTGGCAAGCGGTGCTTGAAGCCAGACTGTCGAGGGTCAATGCACTATGAGGTACGTTTCATAACTTATGGAGCTCGTCCGCAATGGCGCTGATACCCTGCTCGCTTCAGTACACCGACGCCCAATTGTACAACCAGCTTCTGTTCTTCGACCACATCATGGACGTCGAAAAGCTCAACAAAGCCGCCGCTGGCACGGCACGGCAAGGTGAGGCGATCTTTCCGCGGGCTGGAGCTTCAGGTGCTCAATTTGTCCTGCTCCTACAGACGAAGTCCTGGCCTTGACTGCTCAGAACGGCGCCGACTTCTCGCAACTGCAGGGCACAATACGCCAGTTCTTGGACCGTTGCGGAAGGCGTTATGTTGGCATGAAAAGTCTCTTCGCTTTCATGCGCTTGGCTTAATAGACTATTTGGCATTAGCCAAACTGTAATCACAACCCGGTTCCGTTCTTGTGCCACTTCTTATCCTGTCCACCTGCCTCAGACTTTGCTTGGGCGATGCAACGCTAGAGCACATGCGAAAGGCACTTTAAGTGGCAAATTTTCCAATCTCCTCCTGGCACTCCCCAATGTTTCCTGCGCCTCGATACTCGTTACAGGCTGAAGCTGTGCCTCCAAGAAGGCGACAAGGCGTCTGCGTCTTGCAGGAGTGCGGGTTTTCACTTCTACTATGCCGCGGCTTTCGGATCCGGATCCGAAAACACCTGTGCCGTTCGATTCTCTTTCTCTCTCTTGAAGAGCACAGGTGCTCTTCCTGGGCATAACTTTTCATGCTATACCTTCTCTTCCACCAATAAAAGTACACCGCCAGCCTTTCCCACCAGCTGCCGAACCGTCTGAAACAATCAGGGCCCGGATCTGCTGATTGTTCGCTCTGGGCTCTCGCACTCTATCCTTCTCAGGAAGCGACCTTCTTTGCACTGCTTTGCAGCAGCTTGTGATTTCTCAACACACCGCTGCTGGCAAGCAGGAACGCGTCAAAAGTTCGATAGTGAAGGGTTCGGCAAGCCTCCTTTCGATTTTTAAGAGCAGAGTGCGGCGCTTCGGAACTTCGTCTGGCAGCCGCAGCAATCGCCCGCTCTTGCCTCCATCGCCTTCAGAAATCTTCTTTTAAGCGATGGGGGACGCCAGTGCGGGCGTAGAAAGGGCCGCACCGGGCGAGGACTGGCTTTCTTTCCTCAAAAAATACCAGGCAAGCCTCGAGATCAATTTGGAGGATCACCAGTAACCTCTTTCCGCGTGCAGAAAGGAGACTTTCCGATCGATACTCCGCCGCCGCAGCCAGTCGCCACTCCCTCACCCCTGCGGACGCCCAGTTCGCCAAGGTCACCGGCAAGCAGACCCATACCGCTGGCCAGCCCGCCCTTGGACTCACCCACGCTGCCGTCTGATCCGCCATCGGTGAATGGATTGCACCTTGATGACGGAGACGATGACGATGGTCCTCTTAGGCCGGTCTACACGTCCGTGGAGATAACACAACAAGCTGCGGCTCGAGCGGAGAGGTTCTTCTTCAGGGAAGGGCATCTTCCTCCGCCCAAGCCTCACATGGAAGAGAAGCGCACTCGCATTGCGCGGGAGTACGATCTGCTCGGGAAGAGACAGCAAGGGGCCATCGCCCGGTGTACACGGCTGGCGCATTTCTACTTTAACAACATCGTCACGGTCTCTCTGTTCGACACCCAGAAGCAGATTGTGACCGCTATCGAAGGCGAATTCGACATGGCTCCGGGCACCACTGTTCTTCCAGAAACTGGCATCTGTACTCACGTTGTGTTGCGAACGTCTCCCATGTTTATTGAAGATACTTCGAAAGACTGGTGAGGCATTAGCCTTGCGATTGGCCACTTGCTGACAGTGCGACGAACAGGCGCTTCAAAAACAATCCCATCTGCACACCGGGCGCCATCAGAGGATACTACGGCCAGCCCGTGTGCTTGTCGTTTGACCCTTTCAGCGAAAGGTCTGGTTCACAGTCTGCCGACGATTTGATCCCCGTGGGGGTCTTGGCGGTCTTTACAATGGGCGACACGACGTTGCCGCCGTTCACTCAAAGAGAGAAGAATCTCTTAAAAGAGCTGGCGGGGGTGCTGGAGAGCGAACTGTCTTCTCTTAGAATCGAAAGGCGGCGGCAGAAGGAGAGCCTACTCCGGTCGGCGGTTCAAGAGTACCTCGAGCAAGCTCTGGTGGACGCCCAAGGCGAGGCCGACGTGGCCAACTTTCGCAACTCAGAGACCGATCTCAACGGGATGGCGTGCCAGAGGATTCGCGACTACACCGAAAGCGATCTTATTACCATCATAGACGTGTCTTCAATCCATCGTAACGAGCAAGGCAGCTTTGGCAGCATACGCAACTTGGCCGCCATTCAACCGAGCCCGTCTCTGGATTCTAATGCTATCCGCGTCTTGGGCTTCCAACACGCGCCAGACCTCGACATGTCCCCCGAGGCTTTTTCCACCCCCAAAGCTGTTGCTTGCGTTGCCGAGTTTTTTCAAGAACACTCCAAGAGCGGTCAAACCATCTTCGGCTGGAACGAAGCCTCCAGCTTGACGCCGTTGTTGGGGTCGAAGCCATGGGCGCACGTAGCGACACCGTTGTTCAGCGCTGGTCAGCCTCATCTCTTGGCGCTGGCAGTGTGGACAGATAAGGATGCTGCGCCCACGCCAACCGATCGAGAGTACGTTCTCAGCATCGCGGCCATCACCCAAGCCCACCTGCTGCGCAATCGACTCGTCGAGGCGGACAAGAGCAAGACTCAGTTCCTCTCCCAAATAACGTACGTTTCAGATATGGAGAGAGGGGCCGTGCTAACGACGGCTAACGACGTCTTCTACAGGCACGAGCTTCGGACGCCCCTGCATGGCGTACTATCAGAGCTGGAGAGCCTTAAAGACTGCTTGGATGCTGGCGATTATGCGGGGATGGATTCCATCCTGGAGGTCGCCAATGTCTGTGGTGCAGCACTAAGTAGGTTAGAGCACCGTCTTTTGAAGCAGCTGCTCATCCTTCGGACTCTTCTGCAGGCGACATCTTGAATGACGTGCTGGGTTGGTTTGGGTTCTTTATATGTGTCTCTGGTCGCCTACTGAAAAACGCGCACAGATTTCGGCAAGATGACCGCCGGCGCTGTCGAAACGGCCGACCATCGCAAGCGGCAGCAACTAACAAAGAACCTCCTGCAGGTAGTCCAAACGGCTAGCAAAACCTGTCTCGACAAAGCGATGCGAGAGCGGTCGGCTAAACAATCGTCTGAGCTGGCCCAACTCATTGTCGAGTTCGAAGACCGCGATAAGAGCGATTGGTTGTTTCCTATTGATGCTGCGGGATTGCAGCGCATCCTTTACAACCTTCTGACCAGTACGTTATTTCCTACTAGATATCACAAGAATCCATCCGATCCGTGTTACCAGACGCCTTCAAATACTGCCCCGGGGGGCGAATCACTCTCACCCTCCAACTACACCCCAGAACGTCGCCACAAGCTCACGACACGGTGCTGATTGAATGCCGCGACAATGGCGTCGGGATCTCGCCTGACTTTCTTTCGCGCCTGTTTCAGCCTTTCTCGCAAGCGGATCCCTTCGCACAAGGCGCTGGTTTGGGCCTGTTCATCACCAAGGCCATTGTTTCCAGGATGGGTGGCAGGATCAGCGTTCAGTCTTCCCCTGGGCAGGGCTCTACCTTCCAGATCGCCCTACCAGTTGACCGCTCGACAGAATCCGCTGCTCCGGAAGCCATCCAAGGCCCTCTCCATCGTGTTGTTCTCCAGCCCAACAGCCCTCTACCTGATTTTTCGCCCTCCCTGCGGTCACCTAGGCCATCTCCTCTTTCGCCGCGAGTCCCTGAGACGCCCCGGGTGCATCCCGATCTCAGAGTCTTGCTGGTTGAAGACAATGCCATTAGTCGTCAAATCTTGGTCCAGACTGCTAAGCGCGAAGGAGTCAACTACAAAGAAGCGCGGGATGGCGTTGAGGCCGTGGAGATCTTTGAGGCGTTCCGTCCGCATCTCATCTGGACGTGAGTGTATATTCTTTCCAAGGCCCTCCATATCACCCTTATTTGACGGCTATTAGTGACATCGGCATGCCGAGGATGGATGGCGTGGCTGCTGCCGGCGAGATGCGCAAGATCGAAAAACATCGCCACCTGCCCCCGGCCTACATCGTGGCTTTGACTGGCTTGGGACACTCCGATGTATGCCTCTCTACCTTCTGGCTGAAGCGCCATTTCTAAATAAGATCATGCAGGAATTGACTAGGAAGGAAGGACTTCTTGGGGGTTCGGCACTGGACGAGTGGCAGGTGCGTTGGCTGTCGCGTTGGCTCCCGACCGAGCCTGACATATCCGATGACAGATCAAAGGACAAACAAAGCTCAGCGCGCTCAAGCAAACACTTTACCTGGTGTCCAGTCGACTTTACGCCCGCGCAGGCTCATCACCATGACCTGCGTCTTCGCGGCCACGACCGCGTGTTCACTTATATCACTGCATTACACATCAACCTGGTCTTGTAGCTTCGGATTATACCATAGAATAGGTTATACTAGCGCGTTGGCCTTTCGGGTTGCCCGGAACCCATGTAATATTGCTCATAGCATCATCTTGCCCATCTCCGACAGTCCATAACACGACCTTTTGCTCGTTCGATCAATGTCCGGTGCTTATATGTGCATCTGTTCTCAACGGGACCAGGACGGAGTAGTTGTCCTGGACAAACTGAGAACCCTATCATATCCTTTCCTCTGCTGGTGACGGTCACAACCAAGGAAGCTGCTTCAGATCGAGGCACGAGAAGATAGAAACAATAAAACACGGACCTGCCTAGTGTGGGCACAAAAGCGCCTTTATACTGCAATCGATGGGGGCAAGGGCTCGAAGGAAATTAGAGGGATAGCGAAGCGAAGCCTTAATCGAGGGCGCAGAAGGAGGGCCCAGTCGTAATCCAACGCAAAAATGGTGGGATGGGCTAGGTGAAAGTCTTGCAAATCGGGAAGGACGCCGGGACGCTCGAGCGCAGTAGCAAGCCCCTTGAATTGGCGCCATGGTAGACTTGTGTAGCTGGCAATGCGAACGGTCTTCAGAGACGGAGGAAGAGAGTCGAGGAGACCCATAATGAGCTCGTCCGGCGAATTCCATGACGAGGGGCAAATGGACAGCTGCTGCAGTCGTCCACATTGCGTGAGATTCGGGAGAGTCGCTAAAGAGATACAGCTGCTGGCCATGTTAAAGTCGTGGGCCGCTTTGATGGTGAGAGTCTCAAGCGATGTGACCAGGGAGATAAGGGCTGCAAGTTGGCCTAAATCACAGCCCACCAACTCGAGGTGGCACAGGGCCGGGCTAAGCAGCAGACTGCTGTCCAGCAGTGCCGATACGTCTCTTGCCCCCTCGAAATCACATAGCCGAATTGTTCGGATGGACGGTGTGAAGGCGATGGGAACCAACGGCGCCGTTCCACAATCGAGCTGGCCATGATGAAGGTCCACCACTTGCAGTCGGGGAGCACGGCGCAGGAGTGCTAAGAGATTGTTATTCACGGTGATGGGCTTGGAAGCGAGTCCACGGATCGACAAATGCTTCAGGTTGCCACCACCAACGCACTGAAAGGCCAAGACTCAGCGTGCGACGTTGGGGAGACCAAATGAAGCCATACAGGCAAATAGACGTCTAAAAGCCCATCGTAGCAGTCGAGAATCGACAGGCGCTCGAGGTTGGGGCAGCTCTTGGTGATTGTAGAATCAACGAAAGAGGTAGTCGCCGAGAAATCGACACTAATCTCCTTGACGAGAGAGCCCGGGAACCAAGTGGCGGTCTCGATTGTGTCCAGAAGCCTTGCCTTGCTCGAGGCAGAAAGTGTCGCCAAGTTGATGGAATGGTACAGGCGTGCGCGACAGGCACTCAGCAGTGCAGCGGAGTGAAGTCCTCGAAGGTCTCTAACGTCGCCAATGAAGCTAGCCACAAGGATCCAGACCTCCTCGGGCAGCTGGTGAGCGAACACAGTCATCGATGTGCGACTCGATGACGGGCGGAGGAGGAGTGGCAACGGACGGTCCGACCGGGAGTCAAAGCGGGCGCTCCGAGGTCAGGGCCTGTGGTGACTCGAGTGTCTCTGCGCAGGCAACGAGTCCAGAATACAATGGTCGGTAAAAGAAAATGACTCCGAAAGAGTGGCATGCTCGCTATTCCAATCGCCCCTGAGCGTGCATCGCCTGGCGCCGTTTGCTAGTCGCCTCCGCCACCGCTGAATCCTTCTTGCCCGGCTTTAATGGAAAGTTTCGTGCCTTCTATCGTATAGAATCGGATTGGTGCGCTCACGGAACGTGTGCCACTGACACTGTGATGTCGAGGGACTCAAGGTGGCGGCCCTGCAAAAGGCTGCAAAGAAATCAATCGGCCAGCCGCGCGAGGTTCAAATCAATACACACACCGTTGACAACAACTTTACAAAGCTGACTGTGGAGTTCAAGACCAAATGGAGCGACGGCCGAGTTGGCGGAGATGCTGCTCTCTGAAGCGCGCGAACGTACCGAGACAAGGAGCTCGCGAAGGTTGGGAGATTGGGAAGCACAGAGAGCTGAGAGCAAGTTGGAACTGGAGCAGAAGTGTTGTAGTCCACCCGGTTGCCAACTCCAAGATTAATGCGCTTGTTCAATGGCGGAAGCTGCGAAAGCCAAACGATTGACTCCTCTGGACTGCACAGCGCCATTCGAGATGCTCAGGCAGAGAAGCTTGTTGCAAGGAGATAGATCTGGTATGCTGTTCTCCCAAAAAACAGTCACAAGAGTCATCTTCACATCAAATGTCAAGAGGCCGATGGTGTGCAAAAAACTCCCGACACTGCGATGACCGCGCTTGTGCCTCGTGTGTCAGTCACCAGAGACCCGGTGAGTCTCAAGTGACGTATTGAGTTGGAGAAGAACAGGTTTTGACCAATTTGGTAGATAGATAAGTCGGTGACCATGGAAGAGAGATGAAGCTTCATCGTCGAGAGATCGAAGGTGAACATGATGGGTCGCTAAAGTTGCGCCACTTTGGCCAAGTTGACGTACAGGTGCAGGGTGCATACGCGAGCAGCATACAGCGAGAAAGCGAGTAAGTGGGGAATGAGTTGAGCGCGGCCGATGCCAACAGACAGCTGCTCGGTAAAACCGTATAAGCTCTGGTATCCTTCTGAGTGATAAGTGCCCAGCAAGAGAAGGACGAAAGGACTCGACGCGATCGAGTTTGTCTAAGTCGCACTCGCTGAGGTGATTCAACACAAGCTTTTCCACCCTTTCGCACTCTGAGAGCAGCGCGCATACTGGCAGACACATACGCGCTTCTCCAGCAAGAACAAGATGAAACTCCCCGATTCGACAGTCCGAATGAAGCGCGCTGGGTGGCAGTCGCGTACGCCTTTGACGGTCTCTCCAGAAGGCGTTCGCCTCTTTGAACTGCCGCTCTGAGGGAATCATCATACCACCAGCTCAAGTCCACCCTGCAATAGAGGCGCGCACGGATCGCAGAAAGCAAGGAGCGACAGAGGAAGCCGGACAGGTCTGCAGGGTCTTCGACGTCGTCCAGGACCTTGATGACCARCTCGAGTGGCAGCTCTGGCATCTCTTCTGACTGGCGCTGGTCCGGCAGTTGGCTGGCCGGAAGCAAGGAGTTTGGCAGCGATGAAAGAGGAGCTCGCGTCACGTTTTTTTTGGTGGCCAAAAGGAAGAGGGCGGCTCTTCCGCTCACAGCGATGATCTGGCGACCTCAATTGAGCYTGGGGACCGCGAAGAAGCATGTTTTGGACCATCGAAGGCCCATGACTGCGCTGCCGCATTGAAGAATAGCGCCTCAAGCTGACATCGAAGATTGCCGGCCGCGGAGCCTTTTGCTGAAATCGGCCTTTTTGCTCTCTGTAATGCCCTCTACTTCAAGAACAAGTTCATTGAAAACGTCTGGTGGCCCGTTTGGGTGCCGCGATCGGCGATGGCTTCTGCTCCC
Organism: Cystobasidiopsis lactophilus; assembly: GCA_001599975.1. Taxonomy (NCBI): domain Eukaryota; kingdom Fungi; phylum Basidiomycota; class Agaricostilbomycetes; order Agaricostilbales; family Chionosphaeraceae; genus Cystobasidiopsis; species Cystobasidiopsis lactophilus. The sequence continues at coordinate 577,352 of BCIO01000002.1, forward strand.
TTGCTTGCTGCTGCCAGCTCGGGAGTGCCCAAAGCGCCCTTTCTTGCCATTGTTTCTGCCTCCTCTCACTTCAAAGACTCTTAAAAAACGGCGATGGATGAGTGGTCCCTGCGGGCAAAGTCTGGTAGCTCCTTCTCAGCACGTAGCCTTGACCCTTTGTCACCCTGCCGTTGAGCCTGGCCGCGCTGTTGTCTACGGGTACAACACAGCACTGTATGTTTCAATTATTCTCCTCACGATGTGATGATTACAACCATTCGTCCAGGCGTCTTTCCCGGAACAAGCAAATCCAGTCTCCCCTTCTGCCCGGCCGACACGACCCCGCAAGCCCATGGACTGGCACCGAGCGACTTCCTCGACTAGATCGAGTGCAACAAGATCATGCACCATCTTCAACAGCGGCCAAGTCTTGGCCGAGAGCGCGAGCGCGACAAGAATGCATCGCCTTCTCGCTGCCTGCCTGGTTATGGCTCTGGAAGGCTGGATCATGGAGTGACCTGCTAGCTCATCCCACTACTGCTACCCAGGCAGATGTGTGGGCCTCAAGTGTCGAAGAGCCGGCGCCTTCAAGCTCGCCCACGCTCGACCTGCGCCTCACGCCTCGCCACACCTGATCTTGGCGCCTTGCAACTCGAGGACACGGCTGCATCACGATCAAGCAGTACAGCGCTGCGAGCTGGCACACGGCCAACGCGGGTCGATGGCAAGGTCATTGGGCGGGCACCAAACCAAAGATGCATGCAAGGTCATCGAGCGCTTGTGCAATTCAACTTCCATCTTCCCCAAGTTCGCGAGCTCCCACAGAACTCAAGCAAAGGGCAAAGGGGGCAAGATGTGAAGCCAGCTGCCAAATAATGGGAAGATGCAGCGATGGGGGGTAGTTTTGCAAGGGAGCAAAAGCTAAACGGGGTGAAAGCAAGGAAGCTAGAAGTACATGTGTAGCAAGAAAAGCGAAGTGGTGTAAAGCACAAGGGCCACCCTGTATCGAATATGACAGCCAGCAGCGACCCTTGATCCAAGGTGGAGGAGGAGGACGATTTACGACCTCTCGCCTGTGAACGCCAAAAACAAAAGTCAGCCAAGGAGTCGAGAGGAGCGGAGAGAAAGGGGGCCCTTTCCTCGGAGGCGCCTCGCCAGCTGGAGATCTTTGGGCTGGATGGTGACGCGCTTGGCGTGGATGGCAGCCAAGTTGGTGTCCTCGAAGAGGGAGACGAGGTAGGCCTCGGCGGATTCCTGGAGGGCCATGACGGCGGAGGACTGGAAGCGCAGGTCGGTCTTGAAGTCCTGGGCGCTGTGGTGGTCCGAAGCGAAAGCATGTCAGAACTCGAAGTGGCTTGGCGAGGCAGGGAAGCGAACGAACATTTCACGGACGAGGCGCTGGAAGGGGAGCTTGCGGATCAAGAGCTCGGTCGACTTCTGGTAACGCCTGATTTCACGGAGGGCGACAGTGCCAGGTCGGTATCTGCGGGTGTCGCAAAAAGTGTCAGAAGGCGCGCGAGGATGAAAGCATCAACAAAACAAACAAACCTGTGGGGCTTCTTGACACCACCAGCCGAGGGGGCCGACTTGCGGGCGGCCTTGGCAGCGAGCTGCTTGCGAGGGGCCTTGCCACCGGTGGACTTGCGGGCGGTTTGCTGTTTGTTGTTTTGGCACCAAGGTCAGTATTTTATGCGCATGAACACTGCGCGAGGCTGAGGGGCTGACCTTGGTTCGGGCCATTGGTGGGTTTGGAGTGTGTGTTGTGGAGAGGGAGTTGGGAGAAGGTGGTGATAGCAGAGCAAGAGGTGAGCCGCCCACTTTTCAAGCCGATCCTTGTTTACTTTTCTCTGCGCGCACAAAGGGGGCTGGCAACCAAAAACGCGTGACTTTKGCCTGTGCACAAAAATTTGACCCCCCAAATTTGTGCACAAGGGACCCCCCTTGGCCCTCGCTCCTCGAGAATTTCAAAACAAAGCCAGGCCTTGATAAAGCGAGCCGCACCTCTTGTCCTGCTTCCTCCACAACCACTCTTCACCCACTCCCCACCCCCCAAACCAACACTCATACCAACATGTCTGGACGCGGAAAAGGCGGCAAAGGTCTCGGCAAGGGGTGAGGAGCACCTTGCACTTGAACTTCAAGCCCTCAGTCACTGACCGTGTCGCATCAACAGCGGAGCCAAGCGTCACCGAAAGATCCTACGGGACAACATCCAGGGCATCACCAAGCCTGCCATTCGTCGGTGAGCCTTGCTTTCGCTGCCTGCCCTTCTGCCTCGAAAGCTCACTGTTCTCAAACCCACAGTCTCGCGCGTCGTGGCGGTGTCAAGCGTATCTCTGGCCTCATCTACGAGGAGACCCGCGGTGTCTTGAAGATCTTCCTCGAGAACGTCATCAGGGATTCCGTCACTTACACCGAGCACGCCAAGCGGAGTGAGTCTGCGGCCTCTTGCCTTGCCTCCATTGGCCTTTGACTAAACGCGCACTGCGAACCCCATAGAGACCGTCACCTCCCTCGATGTCGTCTACGCGCTCAAGAGGCAGGGCCGCACCCTCTACGGCTTCGGCATCTAAATCAACCAGGGATCATACTGTTGTTGTTTTGGCTGTCGGGCTCTCGCTTTTTACCTTCGCATTTCAATCCCACACACATTGTAACACCACCCCTTTTGCCCTGTTCCCCCCTCCCTTTGAAACTGGTGCGCCACCATGGGCTGGTCTTGAAGCCGTTTCAAACTTGTCCTTGCCTCCCTCTTGAGCTTTTGGACCTTGGCCTCTTCAGTCTTCAGCCTTGGGGTTGGGGCTCACGACTGACACTGTGTGTAAGGCCAATGCGAGCATGTGGGTCCGCCATCTTCTTGTCGCGCGGCGCCAAGTAGAGCATGCAGTAGAATTCGGGGATGGTGGATGATGTGTCAGAGCTGGTGAAGTAGCCCACAGTCGAGCTCCAGAGAAAGCTGCGAGAAGTCCAAGAGCGAAGAGCTCTTCTCGAAGACGGTATTAAAAGCCTCTCTGCCATTGAGGTGAGCCGCTGTTCCAGAATAAGTGGATCAGTGTAACTCACCAGGCACCAACGACTCTTTTGGCTTCAGCTGATCGGACAGGCGACCCGCCGCGAACTGTCGAGCGAATCCGCCGCCAAAGAACCCTGGCGACCCATATGGGGCATCATATTGGATCGTCCTCCTCATATCGGTTGTCCTCTTCACCCTCCATGTCTTGTAAAGAACAGCGGTCGATGCCTAAAGGCGGATTTCAGCTACAGAACGAAATGAAAGGACATAATGCGCACCCAGAACAACAACAGGAGGTGCGCATTAAAAGAACCATGAAACCGGGCATGGCATAGGCAGAGGCGCATGGGCGCTCGATGGGGGAGTGGCCGAGTTCCGCGACTCGCCAAACCGGACCAGGTCAAAGTGCAGCCAAGCGAGGGCCTGCGGGCTAGGCGACCATGAAAAACGGTCAGCGTGCTACAGATGATCGAAGAACATGCCTCACCAGGGCTCGTGGCTCTCATCCAACTGCCAACAAAAACGCTCAAAGGAGCGCCGTCTTGCCATCAGCGAAAGCCGTTTTCGTTGCCCGCCTCTTCTCATATGCCCGCCAACCCTGCATAGCTCCTGTCGTACCAGACCAACGGGCTGCCCTCCTGCTTGCCCAGACGCACTTCCTCCACCAACGCCAAAAACAAGCAGCTCTTCTTCTCCCCGTCCAGCTCGCTGTCGCCCTCCTCGGAAGAGGGCGTGAACGAGTCCAAAGGCAAAGCTTTGAGCACTCGGCAGCCCATCCAGCCCAGGCAGTGGCTTTCCAACTCCTCGAAATCCCGCCGCTGAAATTCGACAGCGGTCTGGCCAGCCTGAGCGTGGCCTTTTGAGAAGGTGTGGGCCAAGGGAACCTGATCAGTCGATAACACAAAGGTTTTGAAGGTGGCTTTGGGAGTGAGTAGGTGGGTGGCCATGCGCGACGGGAGCTGGAGCGAGAAAGCGATTAAAGCTGGGGAGAGCGAGATGCTGCTGAACGAGGACAAGGTGGCGCCGTGGTTGTGAGCTGTGGCTGTTCCCAAAGAGTGTGCGGGAGAGCTGAGGCTCGCAGTGATGACGGAAACAGGCTGAGCGGAGAGGCGCATGAGCTGCTTCAATTTGGCGCTGACCATCGCTCGAGTGCTGCCTTCGACACTGTGGGCGGCCAGAAACTAACTTTCTACACAGCTGCTGTCGAAAGACCGAATAAAATAGGGGCAATTCACGAAAACTTTTGAAGACGAAGGTGGCCGGCGAGGCAAGAGGGTATCTAAATGCAAGGTGGCCACTGCGACCTGTTGCCCTCCAGCGAGCTCCAGCTCTTGCTTTCTTCTCTTGGGGCTTATATTGAAGCGGATCAACGAAAGGGAGGCGAGAAAGAACTGAAAGTTGGAGGGTCGCTGCCGTCAAGCAAGTCGACGTGCTTTACTAGAACGGGCTTGAGCTGGGAGAAGGGGAAACAAAGGACGGGGTCAATACTCACAAGTTAAAGGTCACATTGAAAGTAGCGGGAGGCCATAGGACCCAGAGACCGAAAGAGAGAGAGGCGCGAGCTGGGCAGCCTGAGAGGAATGAGCACCCGGGTGAGCTGCTGGGACACATACGGGCAGGCTTGAAGATGCAACACTCACTTGAGGGTAAATGACACGATAGAAGCAGGGCGACATGTTAGAAGCCAACGGTGGCACCCTGGAGTAGGCCAAACCGCGCATCACATTCCCTTCGGCCAGGTGGCCCACCAGCCCAAGGTGCTTCCAGAGCTTCTTCAAAGCTCACGTATCCTGCCATCCAAGGTCGAGTCCCCTTTGCTCGCAAGCGTCTGCCAGCAGGTACATGTATTCGTCGCGGTCCCTGTAGTGCACCACCTCATACGGCCTATCCGTGTCTTCGAGGGAATCGTAGTCTCCGAGAATGACAGTCAGGGACTGCAGACCGATCAAGATGGTCCGATCCGCAATGACTGTTACCAAGGCTTCTAAGCGATGCCGCTCTGACCGGACACCCAGCCAAAGGTTGGGCAGACGGGGAGGGAGGCAGGCGAATATTTGCGGGACACAGCCGGCCATTGGCATGTTCCAAATGCTGAGCTTCTTTAGATGCGAGAGGGGTGTGAGCGCTCTGAGGATGTCGAGGCTTTGAGCGGCATTGAGGCCAGAGTTGATAAAGGACAGAGAGAAGTCCGCAAGGGCTGGCGGCAAAGAAAAGAGAGTTTGACGTGGGTGCAAAGGCGGTAATGTGACGACAAGTTCCAAGAGGTTCGGAGCCGCGTCGAGGATGCTGAGCCTCGCAGGCGCTCCGCTCCCCATTTTCCGGAGCGTCAAGCGCCGCAGCGATGAGAAAATAGGATATGCCGAAGGCTGGTCCGAATTGCCCTCCACATACACCATACCAGCCTCTAGCTCCAGCTCTTGAATGTGAGGAATTTGCGCCAGGAGCCGTGCGAGCGAAATATGACTCAGGCGATATAAGTCGTCTGGGACCCAGTACTGGCCGTGTATTGTGAGGCTCGTGACTGCACAGTGGCTCTGAAGCGCCTCTAGAAAAGCGCAGCAGGACGCTATTTCTTCCGATTTGTTGACGCCAGAGGTCAGCCAAATGTTGGTGTCCAGTGTTCTCAAGGTCTTGAGCGGATTCACCATGTGTAGCATCGCCTTGGTTTTCTCTGCTACTTCTGCAGCAGGGGTGTCACGCATCGGCAAGTGGATTGAGCATTCGAGGTCGTGTAGGTGATCCCTAAAAGGAAGAGTGGGAGATGCCATCCAGCGCAACACTTGAGACGATGACGGTTGCATGATCTCTTTGTCACCGAGTTCAATGCTGACGAAGCGACCATACGATTTGAGCCAGAGGGGATGGAGCGCCTTTGACGGAAAGAAAAGCGTCGGCGGCGCTTCGTCCTTCATAACAAATCTGGACAGTCTGCAGCTCTGGTCTTTGCAGTACTCGTCAAAGATGAGAGAGATGATCTCCAGCGGCAAGTCGCCCAGACTTTTGAGGTTGGCCGGTTCATCCATTTTGGATTGCGTCTCTTTCGAAAGCCTTGCAACCCATTAGTCGGACTTGAGCACACGGATACTGGACAGTTTAATAGTGTAATACGCACGAGCGCAGTCTCCAGAGACGAACAGAGCAGGCGCTGAGCAATGACGGGGCAAGCGAGAGATTGGGGAAATTTTGACGCGACAGGGCTGCACAGCGCATGGGTAGACGTGAGCGGCGCACTGGGAATGTGCATATGTCTGAACACTCACATCTACAAGAGCTCAAAGGCAGCAAGGAGGGTTGAGCCTTTTGCAAGCGCGTCGGCGGATGCGGAATGAAAGTCGACCTGCGCCTTCGAGAACGATTTCGAGCCGCATTGCCTTTAATTTTGGTATTCACAGGGCTGTCATAAATCAAGGAAGTACGAAAGGGCCGCTGTGTGCCCTGGAAATTGGAAATGCCCATCTCCCGACTTTGCCCTTACGGACATGCTTGACCCACAGCACCCTGTTCAGAATGACTGAGTTCGAGCTGAGCTGCAGAGAGACAAGATGAGACTCACATGTCCCAAGGCAGACTAACCAGAGTGCCACCCATCAAGTTGGCCGGACCTTCCCTGTCATCAACTTCCCCCTGTCCCTCCGCAGCGCACCTCTTCGCTTACGCTCGGTAAGAGAAAGTGACCGCACGAGTCTCACAGCACTTTCTCAACGCTTTGATCCAGCGGATACAGTCTGCCATACGCCTTTCCTGGAACACCACCGGCTCCATTTCCAGAGAAAAACACTTCAGTGCAGGCAGAACTCTTGCTGTCTCTAGCGATTCAAGGCAAAGACGCAGCCGGTCAGGTTGGTAGGCGATGGCGAGCGTCAACGACAAGAGGGATGGAGGAAGGAAGCCGAATAACTGCGCCGGGTCGACGCCACTGAAAGCTGTGCCAGCCAAGCGGAGTGTTTTGAGATTTGCCAAGACGGAAATCATTTGGAGGGCTTGGACGAGTTCGTCTAGTGAAACGAGAAAGCCGTCATAGAGGGCGATGTCTTCAAGGGAGAGTGAGGTTAACATCGAAGGAAGCGGTTGAAGGACTGCTAGGAAGTCAACTAGGCTTAGGCTGAGCTGGAGGGCTTCGGCGTTGGGTATGGAGTCTAAGATGCGCGGTCTTGCATTCTCCAGGCTGATCAGGTTGGCAATGGATAGCTGCCGCAGCGCAGACAGAATCGGAAAGTCGACCAAGCTGTCACCCAAAGGAAGTTCCCAGTGCTCCCCAAGAAACACCTCTTCAACCTGAGGTATGTGGCACAGAAAACTAGCAGCCGCATTGCTGTCCATTATATCCCGCACGAAGGGCGGAATGGGGAACGGCCAGCTCCACCCATAAGTGATGACCAGACGTCGGACACGTGCATGCTTTTGAAGAGGCACTAGGCAACTTTCAACAGCCCTTTCCAGGCCCCGCACATCACTTCCTTCGCAGTCGGCCGAAAAGAACAAGTCCACTCCGATGTCCTTGATGTTGGCCCTGGGATCGAGGATCTGCAAAGCTGTCACAGTCCTGTGCGAGATGGTCGCAGCGTCCGCTTTGATAGGGAATTTGGCGAAGCAAGTCACGTTGTTCACGTAGCTGCTGAGTTCGAGCGAAGAGGTGGCGAACCAAGTTACGAACTTGGGGGGCTGAGGTCCGGCAACGAGGCCTTCTAGACCCAAGCGAACAGAGTTCACGGCGAAAAAAGACTTGAGCCAGATTGGCAAGAGCGCCTTGGACGGAAAGAAGAGGTAGGTGCCGAATCCTTCGGCGGGCTGCTCCTGGCGGAATATGCGAACGGGACGCTTCCAGTAGAGGGAACAGACGTCAAAGAGGATCTCGGGCGGCAGGTCCAGCAGGCCAGTCGTCCTCTTTTCTTCACTCATGCTGAACGCCGGATAGGAGGTCTGTGTTCCAAGGCAAGCGCGTTGGGTCTGTGGAACGACAACAGCAGAACGACCCACATTTAAGTGAAGCTTTTGTACCGATCAAATGGAGCAAAGAGCTGATAGAGACACTGCAAGAGAAGAGAACCGCGAGACGAGATCAAGCCGATGAAGCTCAAGATGAAAACTCGGAGCAGGGCAGCTGAGAGTCTGAGCGGGAGGGAAGCACGCGGGCTGGGCCGGTGACTTGTCCGGTAATCAGAAAAGATCCGGGCGACACTGTTCGGGAAAGAGAGGCCAGCACGCCGCTTGGAGGTGGCGAGTTGTGACAGGCTCAAAAAGCGACACCTGGCGGCCAGATCGCAGAAGTTTGGCCACCGTCACATTTGGTCCTCAGCAGCCGGTCTGCACTTTCGAGACCTAAAAGCATGTGCTCGTGTATCCACTGTGTGCTGTTTCCACTGCTGCACCCGACGAACGAACGAAATCTGCTTTCGCCGGATGCCACCGGCGAATCGGTGAACGATGGTTGCTAAGCGCTTCCGTGCTCCCGTCTTCTGCTCTGTGACTGCGAGCCATGTACGCCTTTGAAAAGCTTTACGAGGATGCGGTGGCCGCCAAGAGGATTGCTGGCGCCACACTGCTTGCTGCCAACAAAGATGGTGAGCGAAAGTTGCTGTGGTGGCCGAAAGCCACTCTCAATTGAAGGATGTGTTCCAGGTTCTCTGAGCATATCGAAGTCTTTTGGAAAAGCCGGTTTAGATGAAGGCGCCGCTCCCTTTACGCCCGACACTGTGTGCTGGATCGCCAGCTGCACCAAGCTCATGACGACGGTGGCAGCCCTCCAGCTTGTCGAGACCGGCGCTTTGGAACTGGACGACACGGAAAAGCTTGCCGAGATTCTACCCGAGCTCGCCAGCCCCAAGATCCTGAAAGGCTTCTCTGGCGGCCAGCCTCGGTACGAGAAGGCGACCACCAAGATCACGCTCCGCCAGCTCCTCACGCACACTGCTGGAATGGCCTATGCTTTCACTCACCCCTTGCTTGCCGAATACCGCAAGTCGAGAAACGAGGATGTGTTTCTCTGCACCGGAACTGTCGAAGACTTCTCGTTCCCATTGGTCGGCAACCCTGGGGCGGCCTGGGAATACTCGGTCTCCTTGGACTGGGCTGGACAGCTGTCAGTTCTTCTCGTTGTTCCAATGGCGGTACCATGTGGCTGATATCTACCACGAAGGGTTGAGCGAGTCTCAGGCCAGACCTTGGAGGACTACATGAAGACCAATATCTGGGCTCCACTCGGCATGCGAAGCACCACGTTTCACTTAGAAAACAGGCCAGACCTCCAGCCCAGCCAGCTGTCACTCCGAGATCCGGCAACGGGCAAATTGGTCGCGCACCGACCGTATTTTCAAGGCGTGCCAGTCAAGGATGCCACTGGCGGCGGTGGCCTCTTTTCCACTCCGGCTGACGTCTTCAAGCTCATCTTGGCTCTTCTGCACAACGATGGCAAAGTGTTGAAGCCGGCTACCGTCCAAGAAATGTTCCGCAACCAGCTCAGCGCTGCGACCCAAGAGTCGTACATGAAGCAGCTCACCGATGAGACGACCAACAACATCAACGCAGCTGGCATCAAGATGGGGACGCTGACCACTTGGGGCCTCGGCGGCCAGCTGTTGCTGGAACCGGCCGACACCGGCAGGGCTGCTGGATCTTTGAGCTGGGGTGGCATGCCTGTGAGTCTTGTTTCCTCACTCTCACCAAATCTCTTCTCGAATGAAGTCGCTGCCAGAATCTGGTCTGGTTCATCGATCCAGCCTCCGGGCTTTGCTCACTTTCTGCGCTCCAACTACTTCCGCCCGGCGACGTGCACGCGGTGGCTCTGCGAAGGGCGTTCGAGAAAGATATTTATCACGAAACCAAACTTGTGCAGGTGTGAATGTCGTTGGGAGGCTGCTAACGCTCGATGCTTGGAGCAAGACATCGCATCTTATAAGACTTTACTAGTGGCACATTCGCTCTGAACACTGCATTCTAACTTCCCTCTAACCCGATTGGACATGAAAAAGCGAGACTTCGTCCCGCTACGCTTTGATTTTGTAACCCTAGACAGAATCTTTGAGCACCTTCATGATCAGCTCGACGCCCTCCATGACTTCTTCGCACTGGAACTTCCTTCCAACAAGCTGGAGAGAGATCGGAGCATCCTTGTACGCTTCGGGTTTCCAGAGAGGCCAGTTTTGAGTGTCGTACTCGTTTGCGAGGGGTACATAGCTGGGAGCCTGGGGAGAATAATCGTCGGGATTGACGTGCCAGCCGGTGGGAAAGGTGCAAGCAGGCCAATCGAGACAATTGAAGATGGCCTGGCAGCCGAAATGAAGATGATAACAGAAGTGCTCGTCGCTAACTCACAGTGTAGCTCCAGTTCTTGGCTGTGTCATGTTGAGGCGCAACTTGAGAGCCGACGGGGCAGATCACGAAGTCTACAGTAGGGCAGTGTTCTTTCCAGTACAGTTGGTAATCCCCTGTCGAGGCGACCGTCAATAACAGTGATCCGAGGCAATGAAGGTCGAAAAGCCCACTTCGGTAAGTCTCGCGGGCGGCGTGATGCAACCAAGTTTCCTTCAGCGTGCGGTTGGCCGTCTGCGGAGCTCGCATGATCCAGGCCGACAACTCCAAGCAAGGCTCCCCAGCCTCTTCGAACAGGTCCAGACAAGAGGCCCCTCCATCTGGGAAGTAAAGGCGGTGGACAAGGTCGACCCCAAAAGCGTGGTCAAAAGGCTTGAACTCGACCACTTCGACGTTGGGCTGGGCCTTCAGGAGCTGCACGACCTTTTCGACGGCTCGGACGAGAGGAGGATGGGGCATGCAAACGCCTTCAGATTTTGAATTCAGCATTGACACTTTTTCAAATAGAATAGCAACTCACCGTCGAAGCTGTAATAGCCAAAAGTCACCTTTGGAGGCAATTTGGGCTGACGCCAAGGCAAAGGCACAATCTCGGGTTCAGTCAGCCAAGGCTGGGTGTCGATGACGGTCTTCATGAAGAGCTTCTGATCCCGGACCGAGCGACACACGGGACCTCCGACGACCGGGTAAGACGAGCAGCCGACTGCCGACAGGACGTTGCCGCGGAGAGGAATGCGATCAGAGGTCGCTTTCAGGCCAATCAGGCCCACGTTCGCAGCAGGAGCTCTGATGGATCCTCCTCCATCTGCCGACAGGCCCCACGGCGAGCCTTTGAAGCCGACCAAAGCGGACTCGCCCCCAGACGAGCCGCCAGGCGTCAACTTGCGATTGTAAGGGTTGAGGGTCCGGCCATACAGATTGGAGACGGTCTCGAGGTGCATGAGGGTCTGAGGGGCCGTAGTCTTGACATAGAAGACAGCGCCAGCTTTGCGCAAGATAGCCACGGTCGCGCTGTCTTCAGCAGCTCTGTAATGACCCTTAAGAGAGATACGCCAGGGTAACATAAGGAGTCACTCACACATCGAACGCTTTGGCCACGAAGCAAGACGATGCTTCCTTGCCCTTGACGTTCCAGTGGGTCTTGATCGAGATGGGGCAGCCATGGAGAGGCCCGACCGTTTGACCAGTCGTCTCCAAGATGTCGTCCAGTTCCTTCGCACGGGCCAACCCTTCGTCGAAGAAGGTCTCGGTGAGGCAGTTCAGCAGCTGCTGGGCGATGGCAGCTCGTTTCTGCGTTGCTCGAAGTTGAAATCAACGAATCATGGCGCTACTGAGCGCATTCACTCACACAGAAGGCCAGCGTGACATCGTAGCTCTTCAACTCGCGTTTGGCCATCTTCTCGATCAACTCGGTAGCGTCCAGCTCGGTGATGGCGAGCTCCGTCTCCGACATGATGCCACTCTTAGCAGGAACGTCCATAACATTGAGCACCTGCGCGATTAGATGATTGAGTGATTGACACAGAAACCTCTAAAGGCAAGGACACGGCGAACAGATTCGTCAGGCAAGGTCTTCAGGATCCACTCTGGCGGGATGCCAGCTTTGACGGTTGCCGCTCTCTCGGCGGCGACTTCCTGCCAAGGTTTTGAAGGCATTGTAGCTTCGAACAATCAATCGAGCAAAGCAATGTGGTTGAAAGCGAAACGAAAGGCCGGGCACTTGCTGCCCCTCTCGCCGGCCCGGCGAACAACTAGAGGCTCAGTAATCGCCTCACCGGCGAGTGCTGATAGCTCCGGTGCGTCTCCGCAGCTAACACATTGATAGATGGTGCCGCGTACAAGACCAGAATCGAGGTCGAGACAGCTTCAACTTGCAAGTCAGAGCGTTTTGCAAAGGCATGCCTGTTGACCGAACAAAAGGACCGCACAATCACAAAGGCGTTGTGGCAGGCATCAGCGAGACACCAGACTTTGATACGACAGCATGCTAGCGATTTCCCAAGCGGTCGAAAAGTTCAAGGGCAAGCCCGCAATGGACGGGGAGGTTCAATTCGTGCGCCCGGCGGTGGCAACTCTAGGGTGAAATGTGGCATATGCGTAGATTGTCACAATATGAGTATTATTACAAGTTACAAGTCTTGATGAAGCCTCTCGATTGGCACACCGACATTCCGAAGCAGCTGGTCGGATGGCGACCGATCAGAACGAAACGTACTGCTGCAGCCCTGACCACTCGTTGTTGAGCTGCTGTACCCAGCATTCGAAGGCGTCCGCAGAGGTGCTGTCAAAAATCTGAACGCCGTTATCGCCATTGGTGAACCAAGAGGCTGCAGGATCGTGCAGAGCTCCAGGGTCTATATATGATCAATCAATCGAGTTTTCAGGCGGACACGCTCTCGTCATACCCGAGAGGTCTTCTGATGGGACGGCTTGAAAGGATTGATCCTGTGCCCTGTCGCGGGTCACCACAAATCGAAGTAGTTTGGCATAGAGGGAAAGCCGGCCCAAACGCTGGGACCAAATTGGTGAGCAAAAACTAGCTCAGAATGAAGTATAAGCCACTCACATAAGGTGCAGTTGCTACCAGTGCTTCCAGCAAAGTAACAAGACTGCTTGTTAGCGCCCGGGCGTCCTCCGCATGTGCGTGGTCAGCGAGCCGGACAGCCAGTACGCCCGCATAGCACATCAAGGTAGTCCTGATGACAAAAGCCTATTCAGAAATGTCGGAGCATGGTTTCTTGCACGCACTCGCAGTCAGGTAGCCACTTCACGTCTTCCCCGCAAGCGAGGCCTCGTGAGACCACTTCGGCAGCGGCATTGAAGCAGTGCTCTTGTTTTGCCTTGATGTGCACAGCAGCATCTGTCTCTCTGCTGGAGTTGCTGAGCGAGCTCATGAAAATACTGAGCTCCGTTAGCGACAGGTAGAAAGCATAGCCTTTGGCCTGGCGCGCCAATTCAGCTATTTCCAAATCAAGGTCAGAAGAAGGGTATAAAGGGATAGAAAACCCAATACCGAGGTTGCGGTCTTCGTGGTCTTGGACCAGCTCATATTGGGCCATCCAATAGCTCTTGAAGTCGTCCACGGCCGCTTTGATCGCTGCAGGACCATACCTCCGACCGGACTCAACGGTTTTGTATCGTGAAACGAGGGGTGGTTCTCCTAAGCCTAGACTGGCCACCAGCTCTTCCTGATAAAAAGCAGGTGGGCAAATACGTCCAGCGGCACAAAATTGAACATACCTTCTCGCAGCGTAGCAACGTTCCAAAATACAACACTTGATCCGACTTCGTTGCTAATGGTGTTGTGACCCAAGACTCGTCAATCCCGTGCAGATCAATAGGCCGGATCATCCAGCTCCTCCCCAAATTCATGGTGAATCTGCAGATAACGAAGTGAGGAGTGATTCAAAATGAGACTGCAAGCAGAAAAACACCTGCCCTCGCTCTGTTGCAAACAGCCTGCCGCCGACTCGGCTCAGCAAAGGCACAATTCACCGAATTCAAACTCACACGAGCCACGTGCGCTGTCGCATGCGAAGGAGTCGCTCATCTTCTTCAGAAAGCCGGGGACTACCGCCCGCGTCATCGACGCTGGTTGTTGGCTTGTTGAGACCGATTTCCAAAGCGATCGAGATTGCTAAGGCCATATACGAAGTTGCCTTGTCGTGGGCCTGGTTCGATTCGGGCGGCTTGTAGGAGGCAAAGAGAATCAAAGCCATCACTATGTCGATGGACTTGCAGTTTTCGGAAAAGACGTGGACCGCCAAAGTCTTAGCGTGCCGCACAAGCCGCATCAAAAGTGCGTCCTCTCCCGGTCTGAAGCCGGCTTGTGCTGCACAAATCGTCGTGAAAAGAAAAGCAGAGCGGCTTCGAACAGCATCGCATGCGTGGAACGAAGGGTCGAGAACACAGTTCAGCTGATTCGAATTGGCCAGGAAGTCTCGAAAGAGCTCTCTGGCTTGGTCCAAAGAAAGGAGGCCCAGAGTGACCGGATCTAGCTGAGGACCAAGGTCTGAGCTGAAAGTGGTGGCGCAGAGGTCAAAGTAGCTCGCGAAGGGCTCCTTTGCCTCAGTTGTGGCGTTTTGAAAAGTTTCGAATGCGTTGATATCAGACGTGGCAATCGGACTGGAAGCGATCTTCGGCGGGCTGCCCATAGCGGGCTGATGTGCCATCCAAATGTGCGGGGACTGCTGAGGAGGAGACGCCAAAGAGCCAGGAGTGTGTGGGCTATGCAAAAGAGAGGCGGCTTTGTGGACATTTTGGGTGTATGTGTTCTCTGATGTGGTCGATCTGCTACGCGCCTTCGGCACTGTGGCACTAATCGAGCGGGACTTTCTAGAGCGACAGTGGAGTCAGTAAACAGAGACTGCACAGGCTAAGGAGCGACTGACCGCTTTTTCGTCTCGGGAAGTACGCATTCGCGCCCTGCAGCAGCACATCTAGCACACTTTCCGCCTGATTCCGATGGTGTGCACTTCATCTGCAAAGTCGACCCATCTCAAGTTGGGTGCTTGTCATGTCGGCCAAGCCGGCGAGCACCTCACCTTCATTCCTCTACAAGGCAGGCAAGCCACATAGCGCTTTCCACTCTTTAGTGGTGGCATGTAAGCATTTGATCGTCGCTGGCAGTCCAGCTCACACACCAGAGGATCCATTGCACGCTTCGTCAACTCGCTCGCCGGGTGGGCGCGGCAAGCAAAATCAGGCTTCAAGTTGGGCGATTGAGACGCAGGTGCTCATCGCACGCAACGAAAACGATGATCTCAAAACCCAGTGGCTCCAGAATTGAGCGCTGATGGTGGCAAGGAGAAAAGAGAATGTTCGCCGCAATCCACCAGCTCGAGAAGCACAGCGGGCGAATGCCTGCTCTGGCTATTATCTATGGAGCAGTTGTACATCCATGGTTATCAGGGTCGCCACGGCCCGATCCATGCATCCTTGATCGCTACTTGCTTGCGGACGCCTTTGCTGCTTCCGCCCCCGGCATGATGATTCGCACCTGCCTTCGACCCCTTTGCCGCGGCTGCCATCTTTCTGCAACTAACTGGAACTTCTCATGATCGGAGCCAAAGGACCGCAGCTTAGGCTGGTGTGCGGCTAAACGAAACGACCTTCTCCTTTGCCCGCTGACCCGGCGAGCTCTGTGTGCTTATTTTCAAGACGACGCCCGCAATGGCCCCGCCATTTTACGGAGCGGAAGCTTTGCCTGTGCCAATGGAGGGCGCTTCACCGGCCGCTCGGCGAGCCCCGTCTGTTCGATAGGTTTGCCGGTTTCGCCGGGTCTCTATCAGAATGCTGGATCGCATTTCCTATCTTTGCTCTGCTTCTCATCTGTCTCCACAACGACGTTCAATATGAGTGCCACAACTACTCCTCCTTCGCGTCATGCTCTGCTTCGACTCCATTCGCCGCTGTTCCAAGTCATCGTGTCCGGCATGGCCATCGCACTCCTGCCCGGTATTTTCACTGCGCTGAACGCTCTGGGAGCTGGAGGAGGTCAAGCCACGTCTCTTATCACTGCACAAAACACCAACTCTATCATCTGTGAGACCTTATCACATGCCTTTGATTTGTCTGTCTGCAAGTTCCTGACCTCTATCTGCCTTCAGATTCGATTTACACTTTTACGTGCGTGACGGTCGCGACCCGACATCGTAGTGATACCCAATTGCGGAATACACAGGGCCTTCTTCTGCTCGGTTGGCCTCAACACAATCGGTCCACGCTGGACGCTGCCCATTGGAGGCCTGGGCTACCCTCTCTATCAAGGCGCTTTTTGGTACTTTGGGGAGACCGGAAATGGTAAGCTTCTGCTCCTGTCAATGCCAGACACCGCCGCTAACCGCTGAGGAGATTGCAGTTTGGTTTCCCTACCTCGCCGGTAAGCATCAGAATGTAACCTTTAAGGATTCTTTCTCATGCCAAGAAACTACCCAGGCGTCATACTGGGCCTCTCTGCCGGCTGGCTGTGGAGCAGCGGAGTGAGTCGCCCCCGCAAGCACCATATGCTCGCCCTGACCCTGATCGCGTTTCCAGCCATATGTCGCTATAGCATACTCCACTGAGTCCAATCGTGGCCGATATATTGGGTTGCAGCTGGGCATAGGCGCCAGCGGCGCCGTCTTGGGATCGGTACGAGTTCACTTGCTTGTACCGCGGTGCCTCCGTCCTAAGTGCCAACCAGATCATTGGCCTCGGACTCTCCCTCAACGAATCCGTTTCAGGCGTTCCCAACTCGGTTTACATTGCCTTTGTCATCATGTACGTGGCTGCTGTTACAGCTATTCTGCGTGGACTCACGCTGCGCTTCATGCAGCAACTGTATCGCTATTGTCGGAGCTGCCCTTCTCCTCGTGGACCCTTCCACTGTGATCCGAAATGATGGAACGCACATTGCCCTCTACAAAGACAAGACAAGTGTTTGGCTCGAGGTCAAAGAGACTATCCTGCTTTTCAAGGACTGGCGTCTGGTATTGCTGCGTAGGCCACCCACCTTTCCCAGCTTCTGTTGGGTTTTCCAAAAGATAATCAATTCTGGCACAGTGCCCGTCATGTTTTCTTGCGAATTTCCGCTTTGGCTGTCCAGCGTCAACGCTACGGATTTCAACAACCGGACCAGAACGCTGCTCGGCCTCATCTACAGCATTGCGCAAGTCATTGGCGCATTTTGGCTGGTCCCTGTGCTGGATGCTAGTCGCTTCACTCGCAGGACGCGCGGCATGATTGCCATCGCTCTTCAGACAGTCGTGGTATGTCAATGGCGCTTACAATTTCGTTAGACACGGCACATTCTAACCTAAGCCCTTCAGATATTTGCAGTGAGCACCACATCATACCTCGTCGCAGATAAGTCCCTTACGAACTCTTCAGACCTACCTGGGCTTCTTGGGCTGGACGGTTGGCCGACCGGTTCTTGACAGACATGTGCTCGGCCCTGCTTACGGTGAGACACCTTTGTCCGTACTCATCATTCCAATGCTCAAAGTCGCCTGGTAGACTGGACCGATGGTGCCTCGTTTGGTGGTTTCCTTGGTGCGGTCGCCCTTGTGCCTTCTTCTGAGGTGCGCTTACAAGTCCGTTCGCCACAGTCGTATATCTGCTGGCTGGCATGATCTATTTCTCTTATCCCATGTGGTGAGACAAGCATTGACTGCTGTCTCTTCGAACTCTGGCTAATCGAAACCTCAGCATCATGTGGATCCTGGCTACTCGCACCAACTCTCCTCGCAAGCTCGCTCGACTCAACTCGGTCTTCAAAGGTCTTACCGCAGCGGGAATCTGTGGTGCGTCCCTTTCTATCGACGTTTTGAGAAAACGCGGCTCATCGAATGACCGACGTACGACAGTTGTGCTAGATAAGTCTAAGCGGCCTTCGTCAACAACACCAGGGTCTAACAAAGGTCCGGTTATACGCACAGATGGTGTCCTTCCCAGCTTCCGCATCGAGATGGGCTACACTCTGGCGATCCAAGGCGCCGGATCTCTCATCCTCATGTGGATGGCGTCGGAGATCAAGGATAGCACCTACTTGCAAGTTTCTTCTCTTCCCATCAAACGAAAAGGATCTTTTCTCACCGTGGGTCACTATAGCACTGAGGATGAAGTCATTGTCCCTATCGCCGTCGTCGAGCGCGAGATGGAGGTTGATCCAGCTTTGGCTCAACACGAGAACGAGCTGCACCATCAACTCGCTGCTGAGACCAGCGAGAAGGCATCCGCCTAAGGGCTCTATTGTTTTCAAATGGCTGCCCCAAATAGGGCACTTGGCATCCTAGGTTTCTTGTGTGATACTTGTCGAAAATACTTGGGCAGCTGGTGAAGACCAGTCTTTGTTGTAGGAGGCTTGAAATTTCAGTCAATATGAAGTAACCTGTGTGCCATTCAGCCTGAGACGCCACCCAACTGTTGAAAGGCTTGAAATTCCGCGGACAGTGGCAACTGCCCTCGTTCTTCTCCCTCTATCGAACCTCGCTCTTGTTATCGCTCGCAGTTGTTGTGGACAGTGCATTTCAATGCACTTCTCTCGCGAAGAGAGCTAGAACCTCTGAACACTTAACGGAGTGTGTCACCAGACAGCGACTTCCTGCTTTGACTTGAACTCGTGAAGGAGACTTGCGTCCCTTCTTCTTCGACAGTGCAACACGTTAATCTTCCCGCGAGGCGTAATGCTGACTGCGATTCGGATGCTCGCGACTGCCATTGACCGCTTCCCAGCTTAAGACGGTGTGGCCCGCCGAAAATTCTGCCATCTGGCTTATCGCACATCCTGGCCTGGTCTTGCGTTGCATTACGAAGATGAAAAGATCTGCATCATTTTGATCGCGGAAATACGAGCTGGCTTACAAACGCTTCCCTGCTTTGCCGCCACCGGCCGGCGAATGGGTAGGGCCACCGTCCGCCGGCCTGGGATTTAGCTCCAAGCTATTCCTGTCTTGCTACGGCGTCCATCACAATGAATCTGCCTAATAGCACGAAGCAATACCTCCTCGACGTCCTGCCGACTGGGGACTGCATTCCTCCGGGGCAGCCCGGCGCAACTTGGCGGCTCGTCGAAACGCCGCTGGCCGACCTGAAGGCTGGACAGTTGCTTCTGAAGACGATCTACATCTCCAACGACCCGGCTCAGCGCGGATGGCTATACGAAGGCTACGATCCTCATGCATATAGGCCTCCCATTCAAGTTGGAACTGTGATGGAAGGCACGACGTAAGCCACGGTCGTTGACTATTCGGAGCCTTTCAAAGCCATGAATGCCACACAGGAATATCTATACCGTCTTGGCCTCGAAATCTTCCAAGTTCACGGAGGGCTCGTTGGTCCGTGAGTCGAAGTTTTCTCGGCTTGCTTGATCACCCTCAACTTTCGTTGTGCGACAAGTCGGCCCAGGACTTTGGACCGAGTTCCTGATCGTAGAAGACACTACCACCAGTCTGGAGGCCATTTCTGGATTGGATGGCATCCCTGTCTCCGCCCTGATTGGAGCGCTCGGCTTTCCCGGCTTGACTGCGTGTACGTGATTGTTAACTGGATTGTCCTTCCATTCTCACCATTTTTACAGACTACGGCTTGAAGTCCGTGCTGGACCTTCAACCGGGACAGTCGATTCTGGTGTCTGGCGGTGTGCTTCCTTGCTGACCTCTTGCCAGGGGCGTTAGCTGACTTATGGCCGTCACTAGCTGCTGGCGCCACAGGCAATGTGGTAGGCACTTCTACACTATTGCAACAGCATGTGCTATATTTCCGCTTCCCAGGTCGTCCAATTGGCCAAGAAGGTGTTCGGAGCCTCAAAAGTCGTGGCCGTCGCCGGGTCTGACCAGAAGTGCGAATTCCTTCGCTCCATCGGAGCCGACGAAGCTGTGTGAGAATTTTCCCCTCTGCATGACATACGACTGCTATTGAGACTTCGCGTGCAGGAACTACAAGTCGGCGAGTTTTGCTGAGGAGTTGACCAAAGTGAGAGGCCCGCTGTGCGAGACAGGAAGCCCCAGGCTGAGCGTCCGTACAGGCCTGTGGCGGTCAGATGGACACTGCATACGACAACGTTGGGCACGACATGCTCGATACCATGATCATGCAAATGAAGCCAGGTGGAGTGTGAGCTTGCATCTCCACGATGTGACGAGGGCGCTGACCCCTGTCGCCGTCCTCAGTATCGCTCTTTGTGGAGCTATTGCAGGCTATAACAGCAGCAATGCTACCACACTTCAAAACTTCTTGACGGTTATTCTCGCCCGCCTCAACCTCAAAGGTGGATTGTTGCAAGTGTTACACATCATGCGAAGGCTGACTTCGAGCAGGCTTCCTGGTGCTGGATTATGATCTTGACGCTGGTCGTAAACAGCTAGCCGACTACATCAAGCAGGGCAAGCTGCAAGTAGATGGCGCCGAAACGATCGTTGATACGCCCTTTGAAGGTGTGCCCGACACATTTTTGCGGCTCTTCAGCGGGGGGAATGTTGGGAAGTTAGTTACGAAGATCGTCGATTAGCCCCAGCTGCCACTGATGACCATATGTGTCTTGACGCGGCCCATTTTCGCCACTTGCCCAAGTTGCCCCTCCTCTCTGAACTAGCGCCGCTCCCAATTTCTTCGCTCATGCCTATGTTTCCGATTTTCCTTTATCATTGTCTCTGATCCTGCTGTAACCGGAGACTGAGAAGGCAATGTTTGAGTTACATTGCCTCAAATCCGCCTTCGCCGGCCAAAGCGCCACGAAATTTGGCCGGGCCAGCTGTTGATTATGGGGGTGTTCGCACGAGGTGTTAATCATCGTTTTTGCACGCCTACGATCGCACGGGTCGCCAAAGACGGCAGCCGGCCAAAGCTCTGCAACTTGGTGCGCACCGGTGACCGGCCATCCGGCGAACTGCAACTGCCTCCTAGAAAGCCTTGATTATCATGATTTGTGCAAATCCAACGACCTGCTATAGCAGCTTCCAACTTCTCTCCTTCCTTTGACGAACAGAAGCAATGGCTGCTGCCCTGCCGTTGGTGGTGGAAGCCGTAATGGCGACTTCCGGGTAGGCAATGCCAGCACTCTGGACTCAAGTGATTGCGCATCTCAAGCTTTCCAAAGAACGCAAACGAAGACCTGTCTACCAACTGCCAGCAAGATTCACCCGGATGTGGACATTGAGCTCGTCCGAAGTGCTATCGATTCGTCTAACTTGAATGCTTTACGCATGGCTCTCTATCAGGTAAACAAATGACCAGATGAGATTTAGTTGTCTCTAATCGCTCTGCCCCAGGCCACCCGCAAGGAGGAGCTTTTGAACGTCAAGCTGGTGGCCGTCAACATCCGAGGTTTGCTCCTTTCATCCGGATCCCGTTGCGTTTGCTCCACTGACCTGCCTTATAGGAGGAGCTACCTATAGCTACGCTGTCGATCCGGCGAATGAGCACATCGTTAAGGAAATCGCTGTTGACTATCTTAGCCAACCTGGTCGCTCTGCATCTTCGCCCCTCACCAAACCCGAGGCCTTGGACATGATCACCAAGTTTGTCGACGAGCCCATTCCTGAAAAATTGTGTGAGCGCTTACACCCTGAGTGGATCTCTCGCTCCTGATTTTCTGAACGATGTTCTGCAGTGACTTTTTGTCTGGAAGAGCTGGGACTGGCAGAATTCCCAGTCCAAGCTAATTGGTCAGCCAAGCCTCCAGCTACCGAGTCTCTCAAGAATTTCAAGGTGTAAGCTTGTCATACCCAGCCGTGTCCGATCCGGCCCAATGACTTGCAAACGCAGGGCCATCATTGGTGGCGGCATGACGGGAATGGCCTCCGCCATGCAGCTCAAGCGCTTGGGAATTCCCTGGATGATCGTCGAACGCCAAGAGGGCTTCGGAGGAACCTGGCTGCAACACAACTATCCCGAATGTCGTGTGGAGTGAGTTGGCCTTCTCACGATAAGCTGCTGTAGTTGACAAGTCTGGGTGAATAACAGCACTCCCAGTCATTTCTTCCAATATAAGTCCGAGTCGCACACGTGGAGCGAATGGTTCGCCTCAAGCCAAGAGTGAGAGATCAATGCCCGTGTCTGTTGGGCGAGTGAACTGACTGGAACCCTGCCCAGGAACTGTGCTTACCTTCACTCTGTTGCTGCCAAGCATAATCTCGACGCCAACTTGCTGTCGAACCGAGAAGTTTTCCAGTGCGAGTGGAAAGAGGACAAGGCCAAATGGCTGCTTTCCATGCGAAACGTGAAGACCGGCGCCATCGAGACGACTGAAGCAGACGTCATTTTCAGGTGAGTTCGAGCTAGTTGCGGCGTTTTCTTCAGCGGTTGATAAAGGTTCGACACGAAGTGCTGTCGGTAAGCTGCCATCCGACCGTACGCCCTTCGTCTGATTGAAGCGTCTCTCTAGGGCCCTTCTCCCACCCAAAAGCTATCAACATACCTGGCTGGGAATCTTTTAAAGGCCAGATTTTGCGGCCTTCCTCTTGGGACCAATCCTTTGACGCCACTGGCAAGCGAATCGCGTGTATCGGAACGGGTGAGATTGCTTTCGTTTTAGTGAGACAAGTCGCTCAAATGTTAATGGCAGGATCGACTGGAGTACAGCTTGCTCCATCGTTGGCCAAAGTGGCTAGTGCCTTGGACGTCTACATGCGCTCGCCCAGTTGGGTCATGAAAATGCCCTTGTACAAAGAGAAGATCGATGGCCCATCTCAATGGCTCCTTGACAACATGCAAGTCACTCAGACTCAAAAAAACATTAACGCCCTCGTCTCATCTTTCTTGCAGGCCTAACTATCAAAAGTGGTGAGTTGTTGACCCTGGTCACCGCGCCTTCGGAGGCCTGATGCCGTGTAGGTATACGTTGAATGTTTCCATCGTGGCCAATTTGGTGAGCAGGACTTTCCTGACACGCTCGTCCGGGTCCGGGGCTAAGGAGCTCAATAGGTGGAACGCCTTCAATCGGTCGATAAGGAGTGGCAGGCCAAAGGTGGCCTCATCTCGGAAGGCAACGACAGGGTGCGACAAGAGCTCCTTGACTATATCAACGAGGAGTGCCCCCGCTACGCCAAAGAGCTCGTCCCGAGGCACGCTCCACTCACTCGGCGCTTAGTCGTTGACAATGGTGAGTATCATGGGACCACACCTGCAAGCAGCCCAATTCATATTGCCGTCTTTAGGGTTTTACAAGATGCTCAACGAAGAAGAACACGTTGGGCTGGTCACTGAAGACATCGCTTGCTTCAACGAGAAGGGCATCGTCACCAAATCGGGCATCCAGCGCGACTACGACGCCATTGTCGTTTCGGTTGGGTTCGACGTCGACTTCGGTTTTGCCAAGGGCACCAAGTACATTGGGCGCCACGGCGCCACCTTTGACGAGCAGTGGGCGAAGGATGGCCCCCGCGGCTACAAGGGCCTGTCGTTCCCGAACTTCCCCAACTTTATCGCCAGCATGGGACCCAACGGTAACGCTCCTGCAATCTTGTGCATCGGCAAGTGGCTGATATTGGGCGTGTCAGGTGGTCCTCGTGGTGGCGGATTCTACACGCAAGTGTTTCCTGCCTAAGTCTTCGCCGTCTCTTGGCACTAACAGACGACGCACAGCTGGAGCGAGGCGTGGGGCAGGTACAGCGCCAACGCTGTGGTCGATCTCATCGAGTCGGGCAAAAAGACGGTCGAGGTGAAGCCCGAAGTCTTCAGCGCCTATCAAACCCAGGTTCGGACTTTTGCTCTCGTAGGCAGCTTTTGATGACACAGGGTTCTTCTCTGTTTGCAGATTGATCCGCGTTACGACCAATACGTGTGGAACACCACCGGCCGCGGGCTCTTCGTCAACAAATGGGGCCGAGTCGGCGGCTTGACCAGCTTCCCGACCGCCGAGTTCTTGGCCAGCATCATCAAGCCAGACCCCAAGGACTTCAACTACGCCTAGCGCTTTCCCGTCCTCTGTTCCCTTCCGCGAACCTTCTCTTGGTGCCCGGAGGCGACTTAGAGGGGGGTGGCGGGCTTGAGCTCAGGTGCTGCTTGGGCATTTGTGCTGCTCGGGCGGATAAGAATGGAGATAGTAATCTAGATTGAATGCAATGCTATCCATGTTTCACGCGAAGAAGGGTGGGCGGCTAGGTCAATGGGCTCCCAAGTTTCCCGCTCGAAGCGTTGCTGCAAGCACAATGGCAATATGGGAATTAGATCACATAGAGTACCACTGAGCGCTCACCTTGCTCTCCATCGACTTGAAACGAGGGCAAAAGGGTGCAAAGGAGCGGATCGGACCTTGACGACTCTTCTTCGCCGGACTGTGAGAGCCAAGAATACTCCCAAATGAGCTCTTTTCGAAGCACATACTGTAAAGGCAGTCCTCACCTAACACGACCTTGAAACAGCCAGTCAAAATTCCGCCAGGCCAAGTGACGCAACTGCGAAGCTCGGTGACGGCGAATGAACATCACATCGAACGCACATTTGCCGTCCTTCGGACTCACTGTTGCTACAACAAAGTCGAAGAAGAAGAGGAAGGGGAATCGAAAAGCAGGGAATCTGTGAGCGCCCGTCGCTGGTATGAGTGTTGGCCACACTCTCAGGGTATGGATCCGCGGCTCACCTATTGCACCTCTTCCCACTTCCCATCCACTTCAACTTCAACCCCGAAGCACGAGCATAGCAGTTGTAATCTAATTTGTTGGACCTGTAAGGACGCCAACACGAAGTTGATGAGCTCTTTCGAATCTTCAAAGAAGCTCATAAGGTATTCAAGGCATCCTCACCTGCTAGTGCCAAAGCCAAGGCCGAGAAGAAGTTCAGAGTGGATAGTGGAGGTCGGGAAGGGTGATGAGGGTATCGAAAAACTGTGAGCGCCCATTCGCGATTTATAACCTTTCTCGAAAGGATAGGTGCGACGGCTCCTCACCTGGAAGACGAAAAATTGCAAAAGAAAGCATCAAGAAGGCGAGCGAGGAGGAGTTGCCATTGGAAGCTGTAAGAAAAAGGTCAAAGGTCATGAACTTCCGACGAAGCACATGAGGTAAAAGGCCAATTCCTCACCTTTCCCATCCATTGCCCGAAACCACAAAGCACACAGAAAAAAACAACAAGACAACAAATAGCCCCAGCCGAATCTGTCGGGACTCGGGCTAGCCATGAACCTCTTGTTCAAAGCACATGAAAGGTAGGCGCCATCCTCACCTCCCCTTCTAAGCCTTGTACGCCTTTTGAGTGGACAACTCGTCCAGCGCGCTCTGCAAATCTTCATCCTGCACCTTTCCCGCCAGACTGTCCGTTTCTTCCAACGTCAGCTCAACCAGTGGTGGGCTCAGGGAAGGCGAAAACGGACCTGGGGATGAGCGCTTTGGCTTCCTCGGCGGTCTCCGGGCACAGGTTGACCAGCTGGGTCACTTCGAAGGATTGGACTTGGGGTAGGCCGCCAAAAATTCTGTGCAAAGGTTCATCACAATGTGTCAGTTTGGGGAAGTTGTCTCCCCCCTTGGACTGAGAGCGGGAAAAGTGGCACAACGCACTGCCGGACCGCGTAGATCTGTTCTGAGTCGGTGAAGCGCGCAAAGTTCAAGACGTATTCCTCAGTCTTTTTGAACACTCTGTTTCGAGGCCGACAATCGTCATCAGCCTATGTTTTTTAAGGCTAGGGTTAAGGACGGCGACTCAACGCATTGTCGCCCCGGTCTCGAGATTGCTCCATGCGCTGGTTGTCGAGCAGGATCTTGACTTCGGACACGGACAGCGGGCCGGCGTCCGCGAATTCTGTGGGTGGCCCGGGGGCGCTGAGAGATGGATCTCTAGGCTGCGGGGGCTCGAACGCACCTCGACCCAGCTTGAGCTGTGCGGCATCCTCGACGTCTTGGGCTGCCACGTTATGGCGGGCTGCGAGGGAGGACATTTTTCACGAAAGTCGGCCGGTGTGGTTGCTCTCGGGTTGCGCTCGCAGGAGACCAAGCAGGAGTGCGCAGGCCGGGAGTGGCTTTTGGCCAGGGTCTTTTGACAAGCAGTTGTAACGCTAGAACTGAAGCCAAACAACAACAACCAGCAGCAGCAGTGAGACTTTGACAGCGAGACCTGAGGCAGCTGAGCACGATTGATGGTCGCTCTCCAACCTTCGTTCCGCCCACTCCGCCCACTCTTGACAGCAAACAGTGACAAGCAGCAGTGAATGGTCTCGACCAGGCGGCAGTCCTCCCAGCAGCCGCCCGTGTCAATAGTCAAGCAGGAGCAGCACCAGTTCGTGCCCGGCTTGACCGCCATTCAATTCGCCGCTCCCGTGCGTACTTGTTTACCCTAGTCACATTGCACTGTGTACTAACGATCATATCTTGCCCACGCACAGGACGGCGCCGAGGGGGAAGCCACAGCGGCCACGGCTAAGTCCAAATCGGCGGCCGATAAAATGGCCAAGTCCCTAACTCCTCCCAAGGTTCGTCCTAAGTCCCTGAGAATACCACAAGTGCTCAGTTCCAAAGTGGCGAGGAACACAGCGAGGCCGGTCGCGCTGGCCTTTGATCTTGTGCGGCTCGCTGCTGGGCTTGTTGGCTTTGGGCGGCGCTGGCTCGCGGCTCGACGCACACAGGGCCACAGCGATGGCCGCCCTCGACTCGTACGGCGCGCCTTACCTGGCCCCGGTCCAGCCGTACGTCCAGCCCGTGCTCGACTCGCTCGACTCCGCCGTCGACTCCTCCCTCGCCGCCTACTCCAAGCACGTTCACCCTCGCGTAATCCAGCAGCTCCAGCCAGTGCTAACAAACCACCTGGTCAAGTCTTACTCCAAGGCGGGCGCCAACCTGTACGCCCTTAACGTGAAACCCCACCTCGCCACCTTCTCCCGCTCCGTCGACTCGCTCTTGAACGCCCTCGAATCCCAACTTGTTCGCCTGTCCGCCCAACTTTCAACCACCCACCTCCCCGCTTTCCACTCTTGGCTCACGAAAAAGTTCATCCCCTTCTACGTCAACCTCTACCACCGGCTCTACTCCGCCCTCCAACCTCACTTAACCTCGCTCGGGAAAGTTTTGAAAGACCTGGCCAAAGGCTCGCTAGGGCCAAAGCTCAAGAGGTTCCATTCGCTCTACATCAAGCCGCAGGTGGACCGGGTCAAGGATAAAGTGTTCGAGTACAAGACGGCTAAAGTGCTCCAAGAGGTCGAGGAGGAGGTCAAGCTCGTCGTGGAAGCCGAGCCGCTGAAAGAAGAGGAGGAGGACCTAGACGGTGCGTTGCCTGCCCCTCCCTCATCAGCTTTCATCGCTGATAGAAGACTCGGGGGCACGACACAGAATTCATCGAGGACCTCTTGGCCTCTCCGATACCCGCCTCCCTCGAGCCAGAAGCAGAGGCCAAACCGCCCACTCCAGCCCAACTGGCCTCCCAAGCCGCCGAAGCCTCCGCCTCAGCCCTCGCCAAGGCCGCCGCGGTGGCCGAGAAGCGCCGGCTCCTACTGGCCAAGCACGACCTGTACGAGGTCCAACTTGAAACCCTGGCCTCCCGGGAGCGCGCCCTGCTGGTCGAGCGGTTGACTTCGCTCCGCGAGTCGAGCGAGGAGGACTTGCACTACCGCTTCGACCCGCGCGTGAAAGAGGTCGAAGGGGAGGCCCAGCGCTTCTTGGCCAAGTTGAAGAGGTACTTCGACCGGCTGGAGAGCGCGCAGGGCGAAGAGAGGCGCAAGAGGCGCGGGGAAGAAGGCACGGCGGGCGAGGTGGACAAGCTGGTGAAGAAGGCGATTGGCAAGATGGAGGGCCGGGTGGACGGCGTGCTGGATGAGCTGGAGGAGTACAAGCGCGAGCTGGGCAACCGGGAGGTCGGGCTGGGGGAGAAGACGAGGGGAGCGCTGGTCGAGTTTGTCGGCGCCGTGCAGGACGAGCTGGGCAAGGCGTATGCGTGGTTGGACGACGTGACCGTCAAGGACTGGGATCGTGCGTCCTGCCTTTTCCTTATCATCATTTCAAAAGGTGCTGATTAAAAGGTTTTTCGGGACTACGCACAGGCTTTCATTTGATGGGCAAGTCAGAAAAGAAGCACTTGGCCGACTACACCTCGCTCGTTTCCAACTCTCCTTTAAATGCCAAAGTGGACGGCTACAGCTCTCGCATCGAGTCCATCCTCGAAAAGTTTGAGGACGAGCTCTTCGCCCTCAAAGACGCTGGCCTGCTCAAGCTCGCCGGCGGGTCCGTCAAGGACCAAGTGGTGCAGAAGGTCCGAGAGGTGCTGGGTGTGCCTGAAGAGGCGCCGTTGCAGGAGGAGCAAGGGTGGGTGGAGACGTTGGTCGAGGAGGTCGAGATCCGGCGGGACCAGGTGGAGGATGCGGTCGACGCCCTCAAGGACCGAGTGGCCGACCTGTTCGCTTCCTCCTCTTCTTCCTTGGTCGATGAGGCGTCTTCGGTCGCGGAAGAGGTGGCGGCTACTGCCTCGTCCGCGTTAGAGGTCCTGGTGGTGCAAGACCCGACTTCGGCCACCGCTCCTCCCTCAGCTACCTCTACCTCTTCTCCCCAAGAGCTGGACCCCGCTGAAGAAGGCGAAGAGGGTGGCCTGCTCTCATCGGTCTCTTCCCTTCTCCTGCCCACCTCCACCCCAGACACTGCCGGCGAGGAAGAACCAGAGCTTAACGCCCAAGGTCGGACCATCAAGCAGACCATCACCGATGACACTGGCAACATCTGGAAGCGCGTCAAGACGCCACCGGCTCCGCCAGCGCCCACACCCGGGTTGGTCGAGGACGCCACCTTCCTCGCGGCGCAGCAACTGGCGACCGAAGAGCTGCTCGACCATTCAACTTCCACCTCGGAAGAAGGCGGCGGAGTGCCTACCGACGTCCACCAGGCTTACTCAGATGGCAGCTCCAGGCTGGCCGCAGCCGTCACGCCACATGCCGAACTCTAGAGAAAAAAATGCCAAGCCTCCTTTCGCTCTTTCGCCCTTGTCTTATCAACCCTTTACTTCGACCCCTTCTTTCGTTCTCTCTCTCTTATGTGCTTTATTCCGTCCCGCCTTCTGGGTCTGGCTGGGTCGGCTCGATGGCGTCTCAGTCCCGTTCCCGGTAAACGCTCATTGTGGGTTCCGCGTTCCTACCACTAGTGGATCGTCACTGACATTGATCCAGATCCTACAGAGAACGAGCCATGTGCTGCTAAAGGTAGCAAATCCAGTAGAGCCATCTGAGCGTCACGTTTTATGTTTTCCGTTCCCTTCATTCTTGGTTTTGTAACAATCTTCTTGCGAGCGCTTTTCTCTCAAAATCAATGAAATCCTCATGAGCCTAAGCCAAGGGGGCAATCAAAGTGAAGGAAGCGGGCAGCTGACAGGCACTGAGCAGGAGCCAGTGGTCCGGAAAGGCTTTGACTCGCCCGTTTTGGGCGACAAGAATCACACTATATAGATTTATCGTTCTGGAAAGTGAGCGCGCTACAGGCGTGCAGAAGGCAAGCCGACTCGGAGGACGCCACCTGGACGTGAACGAATGGCTACAGTTTCACTACATGATCAAAGTCCACCTCAAAGAAAACGTCCTATACTATGGACTTCTCCACAACCTTATAAGGACTCATCGCTCGGCAATGGAGAGTAGGTTTGCTCGAGGCCTTGACATTCGTCCGTTGTCAAATTTGGCCAGTTGCTCCTCCGTCAAGAAGTTGCGATAGGGGTTGCGGTCGCAGACGTAGAGACCATCGCCGAAGCGAGCGCGGCGACGCACACCAAGGCGTTCCAAGCTTGCCACACTCATGTCTGGAGCATCGAACGAAGATCGGACAAAGTCGTTGCCTTGCACTTGGTGAGTGTCGACCAGCCTTCGATATTCATTCGACAATGTTGTGTTTTTGTAGTGCAAGGAGGTCGCAAGCTCGAGCATGTCGAAAAGGTGCGCTTGCTCGCCGATCGTGATGGCGTTGGTCCAAGCGCACCGTAGAGTCCACTGGTTGGTGGGAATGGAATCGAAGAGAGTTAAAGCGATATCAATGGTCTTGAAGACCTGGGGCGAGCCAGTGAACAGCTCCGCTTCCGCCAAGCGTTTGTGCGCGCGCGAAAATTGAAGGCCGTAGACAGTCAGCGCGGTTTCTGTATCCAGGGTGTTGAGGACTTCGTTTTTGAGCATGAGAATAGACTGCTCGACAAGGCGCAAAGAGCGCAAGTGCTGGTTGCGACCAAAGTCGGGCGCGCGATTGTTCATGGCCTGCAGGGCATTGCGGAACTCTGCCCAGGAACTGTAGGTAGCGAGCGCTCTTTTAAGGCTCGTAAACATTCATTCAATCAGACTGCCACTTACGCGTCGTACAGTCGCATGGAATCGTTTGCCTTTTGCCCCTGCTCCCACTGCTGCATTCGGGCAAGCGCTTCGTGCAGGGCTTGGCTTTGAGCAGCTGTCGCCGCTTCGAACTCTGCACGGAAAGCATCGAGCTCGGCCCGAAGCATGGCCACCCATTTGACCTGGAAATACAAAGACATTGAGTGAGCTCGAGCAGAAGGATCGCGGCAAATGGCTCACAACGTGAATTTGATAGGTCTCATTCAGCCGCTTAATTGCGCTCTGTAAGATCTTGGCGATTTGTTTCCTGTTCCAGGTCTGGTTGATCCAGTCGTCGAGCCGAGAGTCTCCGATCCGCTGGAAAGGCTCCAGGCTTTCTGCGACGCTGGCGAGCCTGTGTTCGCAACTGTCAATCACATACTCGCGCCTAAGAGTAGCACAATCTACGGACCCTTTTTTGATGGCGCAAATGTCATCCAGCATACCCGACAGGCGGTCTCCCTTTACGCGGAGCATCTGGTGCAGCGGCTCGTCCAAATGGTTGATATGTTCTGTGACTTGGGCACAAAGGTCTGATATGCCCTCTCTGTTCTCACGGACCTGGAATCGTGGTTGAACAGATGCAGCTGTGGAGTGGGAGCTGTGCGCGCACCTGGTCCACAATCGCCTTGATCCTTTGAGCGATGCCGATTGCGGTCTCGATCGCGGAGACTGGATCCATTGGTGTTGAGTCTTGTTAGCGATGTGATTTGATTGGGAAATGTGTATACGAGGCTAGCCCGTCGTTGTTCGAGAAAAGAGAGCAGAGTTTTGGGCTCTGTCTGCGCTTTGGGCGCCGAGAAGGCCATGGCTCATTGGAGAGGTCCGCCCGCAGACCCTTTTGTCTCGAGGTGAAAAGGCACAAAGGGAGGCAATTCAAATTCGGCAGAAGCAAGGCACAGAGGTAGGTAAGACAAGGAGTTGAAGCAGTTTGCGCGCCGAGAGCTGTTGAGCGCCAGCAGGGGCGAGGCAAGCCGCCTGGGCAGTGCGGGAATGCTACATTGACACCCAAAGAAGCTGGAACAGCCAGTGAGAGCGCCAGGTCTCAAGGACAAACATTAACGAACGAGGCTTTGGGAGTGCGGCTCCAAGAGGCGTGGGCGCGGCGGTGGCGAATGGCTCAAGGCTGATCTTCGGATCAACTTGTAGTGGGAGCTGCACAACAGGTGAAATAGATTGCTACAAAGAGTCCGTCTGTACAAGTAGGGGAAAGGGATGGCAGTAAGGACTGCGCAAAAAGTGAGAAGTTTGGGAAGAGGCCGCGAGACTGCGATTGAGTAGACCAAGCCTCAGGATCAGGACGCTAGGGCTGCAGGATAACGCACTCACGCGGAGGAAGGATGCCCAAACGGAAGCTCTCAATGCCTGTTTGCAAAGGGAAGGTGGCCGAATGCGGCCGCGTTGACAGCAGCTTCAGCCTCATGGTTCTTGTGCTGTTCTCACACTTTCAGTAAGATCCAGGAGTATGTGGCTCATCAGAGACAAAATGAGTACTACCAATGAAGCCCAACCAAAGAACGCGGCCTCGAAACGCAGAAGGCGAATGCGCAACTGCTCAGAACCATGAGAAAGTTGTTTAAATGACAATTGAGAACATTAATTAACCTTTTCGAGAGTGTTCAAAGTGTTGTTGTACAAAGTACGTGTTGCTTGGGTGATATTTGTAATTTGGCCAAGTGCTTCCTGACACTACCAACATCGTCATGTCAATGGATCTGAGTGACATTATCGCGACTTACCTTGTCTATTGTTAGTAGTGACACTCTTAATTCTGTTCTAGGCAGCTCGAAATAGGCTCCAGGGTTGTCCCGTTGAACGTGCAGCTCGCGGATATTGTAGGTCGCTACGTGGTCGATGGCCTTGCGCACTTCTCCAAGGCGCAGAGAAATTTCAGGGAAGTCGTGCAAAAGGACTTCTTCCTTTCGAAGTGCCTCTTCGCTGTCTTCAAAGGCTTTCTTATCCCCGGCGAGAAGCACTTCAAAGTGTTCAGGGTGCTCGTGAATAGCAAGAGGAGCATTCTATGATGATTTCAAGTTGGATTGAGAGGGGGCAGAGCTTTGGGGCACACTTACGTGGAATGCCAAGTCCTCGACAACGGTCACAGCGAAGTGCGCGGCGTTGGCAATATCTTGGTAAGAGCGAGCCAGTGTATGGAAGTAGAGTTCTTTGCCGTGCTGAAATTCTACATCGGCAAGACGAGTGGCATCGGTCGATGCCTGTGAAATTGTTAGACAGAATCGGCTGTGTCAGATCGAGGATTACAGCAACGTACCCAAGACGCAACTGTCCGCAGTTCGCACAAGCGAGCCTCAATATCTTCCACTACCTGGAAAGCTTGCAAGGAGTTTGTGTGTTTCTGAGTTCTTCCATCGGTGAATATGGTTCGGTAGGACAGCTGCGAAGCCACCGACCCCATCCCAGCTGTGCGCCCTGGCATCAATGGGCGACTGCAGCGGCGGAGTAGCTTTTGCATCAGCAGCGTGGCGCCACAGCTCGTAATTCTTCCATCCCTGCAACAAAGCTTTGAGTTCGGTCTGCAGCTTCTGATGATCGCGGTCGGATTGGACGAATAATGCTCCAGCTTGCGGTGCGACTCTCTGTAGAGTAACATTGAGAGCGGCCAAGCCGTCACCACGTTCTCGTACTTTGAAGCTATTCCATTCAGTGGTGGCTGCGGTCCATTCTTCGTCCAAAAGGCCGGTTTTGGCCGCCATTTCATTCGTGAACTTAGCCATATATTCCATGTTGGCCTTGTCACGAACGTCATACTTGAACTCGACGACGTTCCTCGTCATTTTCGTTCGGCTTGGTTGTGGTTGCGAGGGGAAGGACTGTGGTTGCGAGGAGAACGACCAGGCCCAGGACGCCATCTCACGGACCATTCCGTCGTCCGTCTTCTTCTGCACTGTATTAAGAGGTACGTTTCAAGATGGCTCCTCTTGCCCAGCCTTCCGCGACGTCTTCTCACGGGCCCAACAGGCCTCGAAGACAACCGCACGCCGAGGGCTGTCATCATGCTGTTCACACAGAGCAAAGCAGACTAGTAACGAGTCAAAATCAGAGGCGAAAGGCCGAGGCGAACCTGCCATTTCTGGTAGGGCAAGAAGGAGGGTGCACCGCCAAAGACGTCGAGATGGCGTCTCTCGTCAAGATGGCGATTCTCACGCGCAAACAAACACAGGAATCCAACATACGATCCACCTTTCCAGACAGTAGAGAAGCAGAGAGGCCATTCGTGGGGAATCCCTGGAGCCCTTGCGTGGCTGGGCCAATGGGCTTGAAGGCGAGGGTCAAAGGCAGAGAGAGCACCGCCTCCTCGGTCGATGCATGCATAGTCGCTCTCGCAGACAACCAAAAAGACATGTCAGAGAGCAAGCTTGAACGGCCAGCAAGCTGCTTTCCTCGAGCCAACTCGCTCCGGGCAAAATTGAGGACATGAGCTGGCGATGCGGCAGGCGGGCTCTGGACAAGCAGGCCAAGGCATGCTCCTCACTGCTGGCGCATCTGAAAAGAAGGCTTAAACCAAAATCGAGCAAGTCCAAGAGCCAGATGGACGTCTTTGACCAAGCTCGACTTTCGGGAGGCGGGAGTCGGCAATTTACCGCTGAGCGCAGAGCT
This sequence comes from Cystobasidiopsis lactophilus, assembly GCA_001599975.1. NCBI lineage: Eukaryota > Fungi > Basidiomycota > Agaricostilbomycetes > Agaricostilbales > Chionosphaeraceae > Cystobasidiopsis > Cystobasidiopsis lactophilus. Next base: position 611,002 of record BCIO01000002.1, read on the forward strand.
GGCAGTGGTGCATCTCAATGCACTCCGTTGTATATGTAGAGAATGCAGAGGGGAGTCCGAAGCTATCCCAAGGCCGACTAGAGAGATGCTAGTTCAAGTTTGCCACCGCCCTTCCCTCACCGCCCGACAGTCCCGCAGTCCAGCCAGGCTAATAGCGCCCGCTCTTGCTGATCACCACAAGAGGAACTTAAACTGTGAGCCTGACAAGCCTCAGCTATCCATAGTGCTAGTGGAAAGCCGAGAGTTCAGAACTCACGTCTTGACAAGTCTGCCGGAGTGGCCTGGTGCACCAAAAGGCTCAAGACCCGCCCTTCTTCTTCTTCTCGTCCACGATGGCCAAATTGCTGTGTTTTCGTTCCCCAACTCTCAGCCATCTTTCTCGGGAAAAGCCAAAAGAAGAAAGAAACGCACTCCTCCGGGATGCTCCCACCCCCGAGCAGCTTGTTCGACGCCGGGTCCAAGATCATCTCCTCCACGTCGTACGCTACGTCTCCTGTGTCACCACATTTGCGCAAGTCAGTGTCCTGTCCTTGAAACCGCCTTCAAAAGGGGAGAGCGCTCACCCTGAATGACAATCTCGTCATCCCCTTGGTTGTTCTTGGAGACGGAAGCGCCAGTTGCGAATTTATTAGCGAACAACTTGGAAGCCTTCTTCAAATCCACATCTTTAAACCCCCCAAAATTAGCCAATCGAAAGTCCGAAGCAAAGGGGGACAACGCACCGAACACTTCCAATCCATGAATGGCAGTGACGAACTTCCTCTTGTTGCGCTCTATGCGCTTTATAGTGACCTTGGAAGCCGCCTTGGCTTTGGCCGCCCGTTCTTCTTTAGCTTCGGCTTTGGCTTCTTTCTTCGCTGCTTCTTTGTCCAATGAGGTCTGCTTCAACCCTTCGGTCAGGCCGGCCACGTTGTCAGTGCCTGGATCGGGACCAGGAGTGCCAGAGGAGGAGCCGTAGATGTGAGCGAAGAGGTCGGGGTGGGAAGCTTGAAGGGCCGCTTTGCACCTTGTTTGCCCCATTCAATCCACGCGTCCTGATTGAATAGGGGAGTGTACATACTTGGACAGCCTTGATCCATACAAGCAGTATTCAGGCGGGAAGGTGCACACTGAGCAATACAACACTTCCTTAGCCATTGGTTATCCCTGATCAACCATGTCCCAAACCGACTTTGAGATCTCCTTGTTCCGAGCCGTGTTAGAGAACCGACCAATTGGAGCGACCAAGCACTTTGCTATGGTCGGCATCCAGCGCATGTTAAAGGAAGAGTTAGGCAGGGAGTTTGAGAGCGAGGTGGTTTGGACTGCGTTGAAAGGGTTTTATAATCTCCAAGAGATGGATAACCTCGTTCGTCCTCCCTCCTTATTGACTTTCATTATGGTTTGATTAACAAGGGACAAGCAGTTTGGACAAGATGGCAGCTCGACCAACTCGGAACTGGAGTTAACTTCTTCTCAAGCTTCCAACACTTCCACTTTACCCTCCCTCCTTCTTCGTCCCTCTCAAGAATTCACCCTGGAGCCATTGATCAAGCAAGACTCTGGCCTCAGCGACCTGTTGCAACTCCGCCGACTGAAGAAGGAAGGTAGCCCGGACCACCACGGCGATACCCCTTCTCCCTTGCCGATGCCGGAGGAGGAAGAAGGCGCGTTCGACGCTGGGTCTCCATTGACTGAGCAGGAAGATGAGGAGGAGGACTCGGTGGTGTTGAAGGACGTGGAAGGGAGTGTCGTTGCGGATTCCGTGATGGAGGACGAGGAGGAGGAAGAAGAATCGGGGGATGAAGGGTCAGAAGCGGATATCCCTGCTGAAGAAGAAGAAGAGGAGGAAGAAGAAGCTTCGACTTCGAAGAGCAAGAAGAAGTCAACGTCAACCAAGAAGAAGTCGGGCGGATCTTCTAAGAAGTCAGGAGGGGGAACGACGAGGAAGGCCAGTGGGGGAAGCAATAGGTCCCACAAGAAAGGAGGCGGTGAACCGGCGGCCAAGAAGCGAAAGCGCTAAGTCGGACACCCTCTCTCTTTGGCTTTGGATCTGGTGGTTTCTGGGTATGGCTCCTTTTTGGAATTTCAACTCCCCTCTGGATGATACTTAATGAAAGTTTTAAAACAGATTTGTTGGGAAATTTCGAAAGAAGAGAGAAGGTTAGGGTGGCAATGGGCAAGTCGTCGGCTTCGAGTCGATGGTCGGCCAACGAGCGCACCACTCATGTCAGGCCCCCAAGTCCTCCGTCGTGATTAGGTAGTCGACCGCTTTGCGCCTATAACTGTCCGATCTGCCCTCTCCCAACCTCATCAGCTTTCTCGTTGATAGAAATAAGAGAGAGAAAGAAACGAGGGACGCACATCATATGTGGACCAGCGTGATCGCCAGTGAGGTTCAGCGACACTTGGGCCTTCCCAAACTGCTCCCAATACCCCACACTCCCTCCTCCGTGGTGGTGAGAGGCATAGTCCGGACAAAGGCCAGGCCAAAGGCACCAGATGTAATCCCTCTTGCCGCCCTCTTGCACCGGGTTGGGGTCGAGGTGGTTGAAGAAGTGGATCCAAGAGTCGACCATCAACCCGCTCAGGGCTCGGGAGGGAAGGGAAGTGTCCAACAAGGGGTAGTCGCCCGAGTTGAAGACGTATTGCAACTCGGCAGAGTGGTACACCCCCAACCAGGGTTTGTCGCCAAGGGGAACGTGTTGGGAGAACTGTCAGCGAATCACATTCAAGTTAGACGACTGGCAAAAGTTGTCTAGGGTAAAAAGTGGAAGCACTGACTACGAAAGACCAGGCTTTGACGCCTTGTTTCACTGCTTCTCTTAACAAAGCTCGGCGGGGAGCTGTGAAAGCGAACTGTGCGAGGATCTCATTCAAGAAACGACATGCAAAAGTCGTAGAGGGGGAGGAGGCCACGCACATCGGTGAAGATCGCAGCCAACCTCTTGAAGCCCGCATTCCGGCCAAACACATTGTTTCCCGTTCCAAAGGGCGAGCCCGAAGCGGCGTCGGTCGGGTAGAGGGAGACGGCCTTGCGCATCACTTTGGGGTCCAGGTGGGGGATCAGGCCGGTCATGTACGCCTCGATCTGCCGCGTCGTGTTGTAGTGCTGTTGCGCGAACAAGGTGAAGATGGTGCCTTCGTCCAGGTTGTTGCCCGCAATCATTGGCTGTGCATTCATCGTCGATGTCGCATTTGAGGAAGGGACAAATTTGATGGAGGGAGGACGAGGAACGCACCACTTTAGCCCACTTGCCAGATCGAATCACAGCTCCAGGCGCTTCAGAGATCCACCTGCCGTCAATGTTGGGGCCGAAAGCGAAGCCGCTCGCGCCGTAGGCCGTCAGCGGGTTCTCCTGCACCAGCGAGCCAGCCTCGACCAGCTTCTTTAACGGCGCTTTCCGCAGGCACGCCAGCGAGTCTTTCGCCTTGCCGCACCCGACTTGCGAGGCGATAAAGTCATAAGTCGGCTGCCGGGCCGCCGCGGGCACAGCTGGGAACGTCGCTGGTGATCCGGACTCCATGATCGCGCCCGAGAAGAGGTTCTTGGCCGAGCGTAAGAGGTGCCACCCTACGCTCACCGACCCGGCCGACTCGCCAAAGATGACAATCTTCTTGACGTCGCCCCCGAACGCGCCGAGGTTCTTCTGAGCCCATTCTAGTGCCAGCCGCTGGTCTGTTGCGGTGGACAACTGCGATATCAGCACGAAGGAAGTACTGATGAGGTAGAGGTCCAAAAACGAACCTTGAAGGCCGAGGTTGGTGGCGCCGCCTTTGAGAGCTTCCTTGCCGCCCAAGAACCCAAAGAGCCCGACCCGGTACGACGCGCTGACGAACATGACCGGCTCGTTGAGGGCCAAGGAGCGCTTGATGATGGTGGTCGGGTCGTAGCCTTTGGTCTCGCCGGAGAAGAAGCCGCCGCCAACTGGAACTTGCGTGGCTCAGCCTGAGACCTCGAACGCGAGGAGGCAGCAACGCACAGATCCAGAAAGCAACTGGGAGCTTCTTTGAGAGAGGAATGCCAGCTGGGCGGAAGACGTTGATGGCCAGGCAGTCTGCGTCATGAAATGAGCGCCAAGTTGAAAACAGACGCGCGAGAGAGGATCCCACCTTCAGAAACGGCGTCGAACGCGATGGGGAGCCCGAAAACCGTCAGCGATTGCGGGCAGGCTTTCGGCCAACTTTTGGCCTGCACGACTTTCTTTTTGCCCTTGTACGGTTTGGCCGGCACCGGCGAGCGGAACCGCAGGTCGCCCACTGGCGGCTGGGCGAATGGCAAGCCGTACCAGCTCTCGATGCCAGCTGTCAGGTTGCCTTCGTAAATGATGTTGCCAAGCTGAACTTGGGGCGACGAGGTGTGGCTGCCGGCCGCGACCTGGGACGCCGCCAGCAAGCCGACCAAGCAAGCCAGCTGGCAAACGACAGGCGCCATCTCTTCTCTGGTGGTTGCTGTGTGCCAAGCACTACCACTCAGAGAAGCTTTCGTCCGCCAGCGAACCGGAGGTCGATCCGCCACAAAAAAAAGTTGTTGTTTTGAAGATCCCTCAAGCCGAACCGGGCGCAGCCTTGGGAGGCTGAGGGGACGCGTCGGGGGCAGAGGGCGAAGGCACCTCGTTCTTAGTACGGCGAGCACAGTCAGGGCAGTCCGCACAGTCGTCCTGGGGCACGATGGGCGGGATGATCCGGCGCGCGGGCGGCGGCGAGTCGCTGTCGGAGATGCCGCCAGTTGGAACCAAACCGGGGCTGGGGATGCCAATGTTCAATGAGGACCAGTCGCGCTGCTGCCTGGGGAGTAAATCGGCCGGCAGAGAGAGCTGCGCTTGGTCCGAGGACAAAGCGGCGAGCAGCGCGTGAAATCTCTCCCCCCGCTCTTCTTCCTCCTGGCCCTCGTACTCGGTGTTCAATTTGTTGTGCATCTTCTTGGTTGGTGGTAGAAGGGAAAGGGGCCAAGAGCAGGCACGAAACGATCTCGCGGTCATGCCGGACCCAGCAACACCGGTTCCCCTTTTGGGCGCCAATGGCAGGTATGAGGGTTGATTCGCAATTAACCGCGGTCGCACCCGGCTGAGTGCAGTGCAGACCCGAATCAGCACTACGGCTGGCCGCAGGCATCCCGGACCGGGCAGCACCACATTGAAACCTGCCTTTCGCCAGCTTGATCCGATCCACCTGAGTCTAAGAGTCAGTGCATGCCATCGTCGGCCTCCAAAGCAAGCCATCATCCAGCAGTCATGTAGATCGGTCGTCAAATGGCTATGGCAGACAGAAGCAGTTCACGGCGAGCATTGACATTGGGCGTCCTTCTTCGATTTCTGCAATTTGGGCGGATGGAACCGGTCCCCAGGTTGCCTGGCGTGGCCATTTCGGTCTCCTTCACAGAATCCTTCTGTGCTTGCTAAACTGAACTGGGATTGATGACGACCTATCGCTTCTGCTCGACAACAAGAGGGCTCTCCGTGTCCTCTGCCACGGCCCGATGGTCCTCGCCACTCAGCTTTTGGTCCGGGTCGCTCACTCGCAAAACAGCTCTTATCTGATCTGTTGACAAGCTCCAATGCACCTTGGAGCACCTTGGTTGCTCGGTTGGCTTAACATTGATGCTCTTCTGCCATCATCGTCAACCTGCTGTGTGAGGGCCTGCCTTCGCTGGATCCTTTCTGGCCGTATGCCTCCTTCTTATCAATATGACGATTCGTTACTGGGTACGAGTTCGCATTGGCAGAGCTCAGACGCCGTGCCTCTTGCTTGGAATGCTTTGCTTGACCTCTTGCTTCAGCTTGCCAATTGTTCCTTTCGCCTCCAGAGCGCTTTACGCATTCACGTCTGCGGTCTGAACTGCACGATGCTGCTACAAATCAGTGCGCTTGCCTCGCCAGACTCGGCGTGCCCGATCATTATTTCCGCAGCCTCTGTGATCGCAAGAGCCGCCATCCTCTGCCGCCGTCCTTTGGACGAGACACCATACAACTAAAGCATGAAGTCTTTTCATTCGGGAAAGAGGGGTATCAGCAGAAGGGAGGCCAGGGAAGGGAGGGCCGACCTTTCGGCAAAGCCATTTGTGACGGTTGGAGACGTTGAAGAGGAACGGGTCTCAACTCTAAATATTAGCGCTCTAACCCATCTCTGCAACCCTTTTGAGGTCACTTCCTCATCGCGGGGGCCAACCCACCAACGCCACTGATAGCACCGCCCCGCGCCGGGCTCAAATTGAGCGAGAATTTCGTTGCTCCTCTTTCACCACCAACTCTCAGCTTTCCTTCGCATATATAGATACACGTCGTTCGATAGACGAGAGCAGCCATGGGGGTCAAAATGGGCAAGTCGACGCCATTCTCACCGCCCGGCGCCACAAAACTCATTCTCATTCGGCAGGCTTGTTGGTCACGGCCGTCGGGCTGGCTTTGGCCTACCGGGGCTACAAGAAGAACAAGAAGCAACAGCAAGCTACCATCGCCTCCAGCAGCTCGTCTCACTACGGGAATGTGGCTGCCGCGGGCGCCATGGCCGGGGGTGCCTACTTGGCCAGCTCTGGAGGATCGTCTCGCGGTCCCAACTTGAAGGATCCGGCGACCATCTATCAGCTCTTGGTCAAAGGTGTCATTGAAAGGTCGCTCCAATCCTTCTACCCTGCCAACGGCCAGGCCCTGCACCAGGTAGGTTTAAGAATCTGTCCTCGGCCTGTGCGTCGTACTCACCAAAAGACCCAGATTGCGGCCCGAATCGCTGGAACTGGCACACTCCAAATCGTGGCCGATGAGTGGCAGGTAGGGAGGCTCGCTTTCATGGTCGGAGGTCGTTCATTAAGGAGTTGGCATGGCACGCGAGCAGATTCCAGAAGGCTACGCCCTCGACTTTGTGCCTCTGGCTCTGTACGACATCGCAGTTTTGGTCGATGACTCCGGATCCATGCAAGACCAAGCCTCTCAACGGGAGATGTTAAGCATCCTCGACGAGATCGCGTCCATCGCCTCAGCCTTCGACCCCAACGGCATCGAAGTCAGGTTCATGAACAGTGGGGATGGTGGAAACAACATTCGCAACGAGAACGACATCATCGGCTTGATCAAGCGCAACCCTCCGCAAGGTCGCACTCCCATGGGCCGAGCTTTGCGCGACAAGATCCTTCGTCCGCTGGCTCTTGACAAGATGGCCCAGCGATCATTCGCCAAGCCTCTTCTTGTGATCATTCTCACCGACGGCGCGGCCACCGACAAGGACGAGAGGGACACTGTGCCTTACGTCGTCGCCGAGTTCCTCAGCCAGCAACGCGGCCTCTTGGGGCGGCAAGAGTCGGCCGTCTTCTTCTCCTTTGCTCAAGTCGGTCAAGACCAAGGCGCTGTCGACTTTCTTGGTAAGTTTCTTGTTGCGCCAGCTCTGAGATGTTGAGCTCACCACTTCGGCACCTCAGATTCCATCGACAACGACCCTCGCGTTGGACCTTTCGTCGATGTGACAAGCCACCCTTCTATCGAGAAGAAGCAAGTTCTCAAGGCCTTGGACAAGAATGTGAAGGACGCTCCAGCGGACTGGAAGGAGCTCAAGCACGACCTCAAGCACGACGACCATTTGTTCGTCACCCTCTTCCGGCTGAAGCGCATGCTTGGCGCCATCGACAAGTGGTACGATCAATCGGACGATAACGCTTCCAAGCGCTGGTCTGGCGGCGACGTCAAATACAAGGCCCACTGGTCGGAGAACCCGAACGCCCTTCAGAACATGACCAACGCCCACGGACAGCAGGGCTACTTCCAGAGCTTCAACTCTGCTCCCCAGCCTGGATATGGCGCCCCGCCGTCGTATGGGCAGCAAGGGCAGTCCTACAACACCCGCAGCGACAGTGGCTACGCGCCGCCCCAGGGCTCCTATCAAGACTACTCTTCGGGCGCTCCCAGCTACCAAGGTGGTGGCCAACAGTATGCTCCGCCTCAACAGAGCTACGGCTACTCGCCCGGGTACCCACAGCAGCCGCCTCAAGGTAAAGCAATTTAACTTTGAGCTGTCTGTGTCGACCTTGAGCTCATTTCCTCTTAGGCTACCCTCAAGGCGGCTATGGGTCGGGGTACTAGGACCATGTAGTGCCTCGAAAACCTGTAATACCTTGAAGCAAACGCGTTGTTTTTGAACTCTCGTCGCGTCTATTTAGCAGAGACATCGACACGTGCAATCCAGTGGCCCTGCTGCCTTGCTCCTGCTTTCTGAGATGCAAGGGCCAATAGAGCGCGATTAGATCCCAAAAGTAGGTGACGCTCCTGACCTCCGACGTTTCTTTGTTCTCCTGACCAAACCGGAGAGCCCGCGCAGCCTCATCAAAACGCGAGATCCAGCAGTTCAATCCAATCCAAGTTGACGAGCCCCTGCCCTTTTCTCTGATTGACTGGCCAATAGAGGCAACTGCGGACTGTCAAAAACACCCGACAGATTGCGGCGCCTTCGAGCAACAACCTTGCTCCTTGACCACGGCATTTCGAGAGGATGTCAAAGCACGAGAATGAGAGCTCCTCCGGCGAGAGCGGCGGCAAGAGCGTCGAGTTGGCCTTGCGCCCTGGCGACATCAGAATGGGCGAGCCCATCGAGATAATGGTCAACGCTTTCGAGGGTGAGCGACAGCCTTTCGACCTTCGTGCGTTTGACAGCATGAATCTAAATTTCGGACACTTTTGCCCTTCTCGCCTGGCAGCCAAGTCGGTGCCAGACTACGTCGTCTACCACTACGATGTTAAGATCAGCAACGCCAACGCCAATACCCGGGGTGCAGGCGCACAAGCTCCCCGCCGACCGCCTCGACGTGGTGCTCGCGAGGGCCCACCTCCTGAAGTCTCCCGCAAGGTCATCGACAAGGTTCGTCTCTAGCTTCTCGCAGGACTTGCTTTCCAACTGACTGTCAAACCCAAAGATGATCACCGACCGTCTGATCAGCTGCAGGGTCGGCTTCGACGGCCAGAAGAACATTTACTCGCCGCGCAAGCTCACGGACGCCAACAACGGCTTCCTGCAGAAACCTCACCACTTCGAGAACATCGAAGTTCAGATCGACGATGATGACGACGAGGAGGAGAATGGCGGTCGAGGCGGCAACGCCAACCGAAGCCGCCCTGACCTCCAGACTTTCAACGTTTCTCTGGATTTGGTCGCCAATATCAACCTCGCAGACCTCTCGCTTTTCATCAAGGGCGAAAAGAAAGAGTCCGGAGACGTTCAGGCCGCTCTTATGGCTCTCAACACCATGATCAACCACTCGCCTTGGTCAAAGTACCCCAACAAGAAAAACAGCTTCTTCCCAGCCAATGTCCAGCGTATCGCCGTCCAGGGTGGCGGTCACGGAGGCGGTCGAGGTGGATTCGATCGCGGAGGTGCGTCGAATCAGTGGTGTGCACCGGCCTTCTTGCTCACTTTTGCCCTCATCCAACAGGTCGAGGCGGAGTAAGTTGCCTTCTTTCGCATCGATGTCGGGCAAACTGACCTCGAGATCCCCTTAAAGGGACGTGGCGGTGTGAGTGGCTTTCTATTTCCGCTCTTTTTCGATGCCTGAGGACGAATTGCCTTTACAGCGCGGCTTCGGCGGACGTGGAGGCGGACGCGGCCCCGTTCTCACCAGTACCATCGGCGCTGAGGTCATCCAGATGGGCCTCGAGATGTGGCGAGGTGAGCTTGGACGCTCGGAGCACCACTTTCAAAACCTGAAAGTCATTGATGCGATTCTCATCACAGGCTACTACACCTCTTTGCGCCCTGCTCTTGGGAAGCTTATTATCAACGTCGACGTTGCCCACCAGCCCTTCGTCGTGGGCGGCAATCTGATCCAAATCGCCTTGGCCATCATTGGCCAGAACGAGCCCCGCGACTTGATGGGCGCCGTCGCTGGTCATTCGGCCAATCGCCGCGACATGACCAACCTAGAACGCACTTTGAAGGGCTGCGAGATTCGCGCCGACCTCGGCCCTTCCGGTGGCTTCACCCGCCGCAAGATCAAGGAGATCGGCAAGGTCCCCGCCCGCCGCCAGATGTTCACATTGCCCAACGGCACCGAGACCAGCGTCGAGCAGTACTGGCAGTCGCAATTCAATGTCCGCCTCCAGCACCCCGAGCTGCCATGCGTTCGCGTCTCCGCTAATGCTTGTGAGTTTTGGCGCGCATCGTCTCGAAGGCTAATAGCTCATCTCGCATCTTTCCAAAGGGTACCCGTACGCATTTCAGTTGTCCCTTTGAAACTGGTTGGCTGACTTCGACTGGACAGCATCGAGGTCTGCACGCGTGAGTATTCTTTGTTGATTCCAAATGACAAAGTGCTCACGGACGATGTCTCCTCAGTCAAGACTGGCAACAAGTTCAATAAGACTTTGACGCCCGATCAAGTGGCCCAGGCCATCAAGTTTACCACCTTGAAGCCTCAAGAGCGCGGCGACTTCCTCCGTCGCATCGAGTTCCTCTCGCCCGACAAGAATCCGATCCTGGAGACGGCCGGCCTGTCTTTCGACAAGAACCCCATGACTGTGAAGGCCCATATCTTGCCTTCACCTGATCTCTTTTTGTGGGGTTGCTGTCTCAAAGGGTGGCCTTCTTTATCTAACGACGTGTGTGTTTAGCTCTGGACGTGGCAACGACCGCATGCCTTGCCGCACCGCCAACGGCGAATGGAAACAAGGTTCTTTGCACTTTCACAATCCGGCCAGCTTGCGCCACTGGATGGTCATTGTTTTTGCCGACGAGTGAGTTCGTTTCCCGCCTTGACCGCCTACCCTACATCTGAAAGAGCTTCACAGCCGCGGCCGCGCCATCGCGCTCCAAGAGATCCAGGACTCCGTGGGCCAGCTGGTTATAGCGGTCAGTGCTGCCGTTGTCTGTACAAAGAATCGATTTTCTGACTTGATGAGTGTCACAGTGCGAGAAGAGCGGCATGCAGATTGCTGACCGTTCCCCCAGGATCCACTTCAGTTCGCGTTCTCCTCCTTCATGTGTTGGTGTGGGCTCTGACTTTGTTCTTCAGCTGGTCGCGACAGTGGCAACGATGTCGAGCGCATCTTCAAGGCTGAGGGCGCACGCTTCCACCAAGAGAATGGTAGGCCTGTATCATGTTGTACAGACGGACTAGGGGTAAAGACGGTTCCACAGACGTAGTGCCGCAGCTTCTTCTGTGCTACTTGCTCAACACCGCCACCAACTCTCCGGGTGAGTTTGCCCTTCTCTGTCTTTCCGACTTCACTTCCGACTTCACTGCTAATATTTAACGCAGACCATGCCGCTATCAAGCCCTTCGGTGACCAGGACCAGTGCGTGTTGTCTTCGCGTTTTGTTTTCGGCCTTCCTGACTTCAGGGCCTCGACAGCGGTGTGGCCACTCAGTGCTTGGTCCGTGACCATTCCTCTTGTTCTCTATCTGGATCTGAGTATTTTGCTTCAGTCTATTGACAAGGTCAAGCGCAAGGGCAGCGCTCAGTACTATGGCAACGTTGCGCTCAAAGTCAACGTGAAGCTCAGCGGCGTCAACCAGACTTTGGGTACGATTTTTCCCACTCTTTTCACGATCCAATGTTTGAATTTGTTATCCCCCACAGACCAACGAGGCCTGCAGGAATTCAACAACGAGCCTTGTAAGTTCCCTTGCTCTTGTTTTACGGCCTTGGCTTAAGCGTTATCTTCGTGCATATTAGGCATGATCATGGGCGCCGATGTGAGAAGCTCTGTGGCTTTAGCATTTGACGCATACTCATGCTCTCGGTCTTCGATGTTCACAGGTCACCCACCCAAGCCCCGACTCCCGAGACCCTTCGTTCTCGGCTTTGGTCGGCACCATCGACCAGCACGGCAGCATCTACTCCTCCTCCACCCGCATCCAAACGGGCCGCAAAGAGAGCATCGAGGCTTTGGACGTCATGACCGAGGAGATTTTGGTCGCCTTCCACAAGCGCAACAGCTGCTACCCCAAAAAGGTTATCATCTATCGGTGCGGGCGTTGTCGAAAATTGAAGCTACTTCAATCTGATTGCTTACTCTTGCAGAGACGGTGTTTCGGAGGGCCAATTCCAGATCGTGCTTCGTGATGGTGGGTTGTTGGACGACTCCAATAACCGAGGCCGTGCCTGACTTGTCTGACAGAGCTGCCTGCCATTCGACAAGCTTTCAAGAAGGTCACCAAAAGCGACGTCCCCGTGACCTATGTCATTGCTGCTAAGCGCCGTGAGTCCACTGCTTCCTTGGCACTTTCAGCTCAATGCTGAGCCCCAGTGCAGACCACTTCCGCTTCATCCCTACTGACTCGCGCAAAATCGATCGCACTGGCAATGCACCCCCTGGCACTGTGCGTTGTTTGATGTCCTCTCGCCATTCCGAAGTTGGGCTCACTTTCGGAATCAGGTTATTGACACGGGCATCGTTTGTAAGTCTTGGTTCTACACAGACTCCTGCCTATATCTCACATACGCCATCAAGCTCCTGGCCAATGGGACTTCTACTTGCAGTCGCACGCCGGTTTGTTGGGCACCTCGCGCAGCTCGCACTACACCTGCCTCATTGGTTCGTCTCACCTACCAAACCAAAGCCTTTCTGACCTTGAGCTCTCTGTAGACGAAAACAACTTCACTGCTGACTCTTTGGCGGCCCTGACCTTCAACCTCTGCTTCACCTACGCCCGAAGCACCCGATCTGTTTCCATTGTCACCCCTGCGTGAGCCACTGCCCCTCTTGACCACCGCACACCTTTCTGACTGAGCCACAGTTACTACGCTCACCGAGTTTGCCAGCGCACCAAGGAGCTTGCCAGCCCAGCTTTTGACGACAACGCTAGCATCAGCGGTGCGTCGTCCTACTCCCGCGCTTCCGAGGAGAGCGAGGAGCGCCGCCAACGCAAAGAGGTGTTCGAGAAGAACTTGAAGGGCGTGCACTCGAATCTGCGCGAGGTAAGGGCACTTTGAGTATTCGCCATCGCTTTTTTGGGCTAACAGGATCTGTGCCTTGCAGACTCTCTACTACATGTAAAACCACCGCCTCCCAGAACGAAACCTCCCAGAGGCCGCAACGAACGGTCGTCTTGGAACCCAAAAGCTGTACATTCATTTTTCACACCCCGAAGAGGAGAAGGGTCGGGCTAGAGGACTCGGTTCCTTTCTAGATCCACCAATCACTTGGAATCGACGCGGCTTTGCTGAAATCTCATCGCGAGCTTGCGTCTTCCCTTAGCTCCATACTTTGGAGCTTCGCTTTGAGTGGCTGGAAGAGAGATGCTCTGGAAGTTCCTTGAGTCGGTTCCTTGCTATTTGCTCTACGGAAGGCGCCGAATTTGGATACTGCTACACTTCTCTGCTTGTGCAGTATGCGCTGCCTCAATTCTGACGCCGCACGGCTCTTTGCCTTCCCCTTTTTGGCCTTCAGGCGTTGCGCCAAAATTTTTAGAGCGGTCCAATTATTCACTCTGAAGACGATGCCTTATTGCCCATCAAAACCCATCATTTGAATCTCTCTCGCTGGATCAGATGGCTGCCAACGCGGGCGATCTCAAAGTCCGGCCTGGAGGAGAGAACACGTCCGACTGCGTTCGTACAGGCAAAACAGCTTCGCGAGCCATCTTGCCCTTCCCTGGCCTTTCATTCGTCTTTCTACCACTACCAACTTGTAATCTGGAGGTGGCGTTCCCTTTTCTGCCCAGCGTGCAACATCTCTTCGTGCTGCGACTACTCCTCCTGTTTTCATCCGTTCTTTTGCCGGTGCCTAATGTCGCTGGATTTGACCTTAAAGAGCAAGACTACCAACAAAGAGGTCTATTTCTTTCCTTGGCGAGCCAACCCCGACCGCTTTGAGAGGAGCCGACCGCTCAAGGACGCAGTTACGAAGGCGGCGGCCAGCCCCGGGAGTGCGGCCGCCGTTGCCCTTCTGCCGTGTACGTCTGAAGGCCCCATCTCTTTTCGCTTGTCCCAGCCTAAACTTCTGAGTAGTCATTGCGGCGTTGGCCGTGGTTGGCTGGGTCGGCTTGCTTGGCATTGGAACCGTGCTCGGCGCTAGCGTGGGAACTCGTCAAGTTGCCTTAGGAGTCGGCAAGTTGGGGCGTCGAATAAAACGCGGTACCTTTCCAGACGACAAACGGAGGTACAGGGCGACTAGAGCCTTGGCCGACCTCGAAGCGCGCTATCGCCAAGGTGGGCTTGCCTTGAAGGCTTGCCACAAGTGCACGCTGACCCCATTGGCAATAGCGCAAAGCATGCTCCTGGATGTCTGCACTCGAGCCCAGAGTGTTCTGACGGCGCTTGAGGCTCGAGACAGCGAAGAATTGACGAACGCAGGCTTCGACATCTTTGGAGGCGCAGGTTAGGCACAGCCACTTGGTCTCCCTTAGAAGCGCTCATCGTCGAGGTTCAGAGCCTATTGAGCTGTTCCAAGCTTTGCAGAGCTGGCGAGATGACACTGAAAAGAGTGAGCCTTGTCCTCGGACTCTATTACCTCGTACTGACCTTCAGCAGCTGTCCTTTCGGCCATCGAATCCATGCCGGATACAGCCAAGGGCAACCGAGCTCTTCATCTGTTCGCACATGATGTTCTAAAACCTCAGCTCGCTATTTTTTGCTTCCTGGAGGTACGCCATCTTATACAAATTGCCGAAAACGAGTCTCATACCGAACTCAGCGCACCCTGGACACCGTCGCAACCCGCTTGGGCCCTGTCCAATTATCAGAGCCTTCTTTGAAAGGGGACACGTCGTATGTGTGCTTAGAGCTCATCAAGGTCAGCAAAGAAACGTTTGAGGAAGCGGTGGCGGCCTTGGAGGCTCCTTCGACCGAGCATTAGACACGCCCTTCGGCTTTCTTTCCGTAGCATCCAGCATTCACTTCTGCAATCCTAGACTCACACGCGAGCTGTGCTCCCAAACCCACAAGACCTGCTTTCTCGACCACTTCGAGCCTTGAGTTCGCCTCTCTTTGCTCAGACCACATCACTTCCCATCCAATGGTCAAGCTAAAGGTCGAGATCAAGGTTGGACACTTCGCATCCTCAGACGAGCCGCTCTTTGACATCCATGCGCCGACGCCAACAGGCCGATTTGGAGAACTTGACCGATTTCGAGCCTCAGGACGATGTGGCCAGCTTTGTGCCGTCGTTGCAGGTCAAATGCGGCTCGTGCCACGAAGTACATCCCACCAACGTGACGGTCGACCCGACCGACGACTTAGAGATGCAAGGCTCGAGGGGCACGGCCAACTTCGTCTGGAAATGTGAGGGCTGGCCATGGCCTCTCAAAGTGCTCGCTTTCCTGACCTCTCTGCGTCGTTCAGGTAACTTTTGCAAGGTGATTGAGCCTTCAATATGATCATTCGCATGGTCTGAGGTATATGGATCGAGAACAGCGACCGGCGTCTGCTTCGTTAGACACCACTTTCAAGAGGCAGCCTTTGACCTTCGAGGATTCCGAATCGCACGTCTGGAAGACCCTCCTAGTGGTCGAATGCCGAGGGTGCGAGTTCACCGCTTTTGACCCGCATGCTGTAAGTCGAGGCACCTTCAGAGTTCTCACTCGCCGAGCTCAACTGCTGTTTTTCCTCTTACAGAGCCAATGGAAAGCCAAAGGCAAGGACTCTGGGACGCCTTTCAATGACATTGAGCTGGAGGATTGGACGGATTATGATGGCAAGTCTCCCTGTCCTCGTCTTTCCCATCCTCAAGAACCTCACATCCGCCGCAGAGAAGGCCGGGGAGCCGGTGGGCATTTCAGAGGTCGAGACTCGGGTAACAAGAGCTTGAAACCAAGGCGTTTCACAATTAAGAAGTACATTGATATCGTTGCGAGCGAGGAGTGACACAATTACGAGGTTATAACTGGAAGTGCGAGAGAACAGAATGCGAGCGGCCAACGCCAACAAACCCCAAACAGAACAAACAGACCTCTCTAAGCCTTCTTTTCCGCCCACCTCATCGCCTGGTCCTTGAAATTCGTCTTGCCCTTGGCGTTGGACAAGCCTTGCTTGAGCGCCTTCTTGCCGCTCTGCACCGTCGTGTCCTCGTCCTCCGCTTGCGCCCGCTCGTTCAAGTCGGAGGCGTCCGAGGACGAGAGGGAGCTGCCGGACAGGTTGCCCTGCAGGTAGACGCGCTGGTCGCCCTCCTTCTCCTTGAGGTCGCGCTGCTGCTGCTTGCGGTTCTGGAGCTTCTCCGAGTCGCACGGCATGACGATCACTTTGAGGCCGACCAGGTTCTGTTCGAGGTAGTCCTTGAGCAGAGGCAGGAGGTCGCCCTTGGGTCGGTAGGTGCCCGAGCTGTAAGGAACGGGTGAGGAAGAATCACAGCTGTGATTCGGGACAACCGCTCTTACTCGTTGTCAATGACCAGCTCATACAGAGCGGGATCCTCTGGCGGGTCGTCGTTCGGTGGCCCTCCTTCTAGGTGGTCGTCGGTCGGGTGGGCGTCTTGGCTCTCGAGCGGCTTGTTGCGCTCCTTGGGGTCCTTGACGCGCTGGATGAAGAACTCGCCGGAGCAGGCGATGTATTGGGACACTTCGGAGTGCATCGTGTGCTTGCTGAGCTGTCATTTCCAATACTGCAGAATTAGAGCCAAAGTCTAATTAAGTGGTGAGCGCGGACTGACCAAATCGATGCCAAACTCCTTTCCGGTCTCGGTGAAGCGCATTTGGCCGTCCAGCATCAGCACGTATCTGTGGGAAGCATTCCTAAGGAGCTCATTGAGCTTAGGGGAGGAGCCACCCACGTGAAAATGCGAGCTCCCTGGTCAAAGTGGACCATGCGCAAGAACTGGAGCGACATGTCCTTGCCCGGCTTCTCGAAAATGCCATATTGGGTTCTGTGGTGGTTGCAAACATATGAGATCTCAAGGGCGGATCTGAGGGAGAGAGATTCGCCACCCACTCCTTGTCGTGCAAGTACACCCGGTGGTGTTGGTGGTAGAGCATGTTGTGCAGGACCTTGCCGCGGAAGCCAATGTCGGTAAACATGCCCTTGACGAAAGGCTTGAACTGTAGGCGAAGTAATCGACAATAGTCCATCGGACTGGATGGAGGAAAGTCCGGCCCACCTCGACGTAGCGGTGGTACAGCTCGTCCGGTACCGGCCCGCAGAATTGGATCTTGTTGGCTTGAAATCTGTGAGTAGTCACGCTTCAAAAGAAATCCAAGCTGGATAAAGGGAGAAGGCCCGACTCACACACTGCGCTCGACGCCGTCCTTGCCCTTCTGCTTCGTCCCCGCCAGCCGTCCAATGAGCGGCGAGTAGTGCTGGCTCCAGGTGTCTGTACATTTCGATCGGAAATTTGAGCTTCTGCAGAGCAAGAAGCTATGGGAAGAAGCGAAACGCACTGGGTCCGACCGTGTAGCACTTTGCCGCCTTGTTCTCCGTCTTGCCGAGCACCTTGATGGAGACGTACAGGTCGCCGGACATCTTGCCCTTGCTCAGGGCCGCCGTGCAGGCGCGCAAGCCGTACGCGCGCCAGGAGCCGGAGCGCTTGAGGATGGTGAACGGCTTGTTGTTGATCTCGTCGAAGTGCTCGTCCAGCCGGTCAAAGTAGAGGTGGCAGTTGCCCAGCCGGTCGTCGTGGTTGCCCGGGTCCTCGTCCATGAGCCTGACCTTGAGCTTGAAGCCGGACGAGGGCAGGTTGGCCACCGTCCAGACCGAGTTCCATTCGGGCTCGAGCGTGCGCCGGATCGTCGGCGTCCGCCACATCAACGGCCCGTCCTCCTTGTGGCGCTGTGGCACGTCTGTTGTGAGCTGGCATTCGCAGTACGGGTCCGAGCTGAGCGTGTCCTGTGGGCGAATGGTCAGAAGGCCGCTTCCCGTGGGCCCTGAAGGCGGAGGCGGAGGGCGGCTCACCACGTCCGAGACTGGCAGGTTGACCGCTCTGTGGAACGTGAACTGGACCGTGTAGCCTTGGTAAGGCCCTCGAGGGAACGGCGTGTCGTCAAAGCCGCCCGCAGGCTGCTTGTCGTCGCCCATCGCTTTGCCGTGGATTTTGATCGTCGCTGTTGGCAGTCAACAAATCTAAAGGCGTCCCGGTCTTGGTAGCCCCTGCCGCGCTGCTGCTCTCAGGGTAGTGCTTGGTGGGTGCTGGAAAAGACTTTGCAGCAAACGCCAGTGAGCGTCATCGGAGGCCCTATTTTTGGCGCGCAGTCCGAATTTGCATGTGAAATGGCCCAACCCTCCGAACTCGCACCCAGCTGGTGCTTTCATGCTAGCTAACATCATCGTACAAGACAGCCAGTCGCACGAGGCGGTATTTCCAGTACACCCGCCGTCCGCGCCATTGCAGGCCATGTCTCCGATTGCGCCGACCAGGCCGTTTCCGCTTCTCGCTCAGAGGCCTTCGCCTCCGCCTTTGTTGCTCTGGCTGTGGCTGTAGTTGAGGGAGGAGGGGTGGGAGAGAGTAAAGATTGGCCAACTGTCGCATGCGGTCCGCCACGGCAGCTGCAAAGGAGAGCTCCATTGGATTTACACCTGCACTTTCTTTAGCCGCAGAGGGGATGAATAATTGAATGAATTGTAATACCTGGAACCGTCGGCATGATGGAGGCCATGATCGATGGCTCTGCGGTAGAGCTGGTGGTCGACGCGAAAGAGATGAAAGGCCGTTACTGGTGTGCCACATAAGGTTTGACCCCGCTTCTTGGCTCAATACAACTTACCAGTCATTTTGATTAGGATGACAGACTTCTGTTTCTGTCATGCCGCAACCGAAACGTGGAGTCATGGCCGTTATCCAATAGCAATTCTGCCCAGACCAATCAAATCTTGCCCTCTGATGGCTCATATGAAAAGGACAAAACATACACCTCAAGGCCTGCTCGATCAAGACCAAAACCAACTCTTCCCCTCTCGGAGCAGCCTGATGATGCCTTGTTGAAGGCGCTCTCCTCCTTCCGCAACCAATGCTACGAGGCCTCCTGCACCAGAGAGCTCTTCCAACATGTCCCTCTGCACACCTGCGACTCGACGCCCAGTGTACTCGCGCACCAAACGCCCGATTGGACTGGCAGCGAGCCCTCCCACCAAGCACCAGTTGGCCACTTTTGCCTCAAAGAGGCTGCCCGCGCTTCCCATTTGGTCGAGGGCACATCCGTTAAGGAAGAGTTTGACGTGGGTGCGTGTGGTGACAGGGTGGTCGAAATTGATAGAGTCGCTGGGCAGGTAGCCGCAAAACGCCGTGAGATGGAGCTCCCGCAGATTAGGAAGCTTCCGAAATGGTGTCTTGAATACATGCGGCGAACGATCCAAAGCCCAAATGGTGCAGCTGATGGAAAGCACTTCTAGAGAGGGCGGCAGTCTCCTCGATGCGAGTACTTTACACACTCGGTTGCGAGACAGCATGGTGTAAGTGAGATGCAAGGTGCGAAGAAATCGATGCGCAAAGAGCTGAGGTACCGGATTCCGGCGAAGTTCGCTCAAGCTGGACGAGAAGTCCAGGTGCTCCAAGGGGCTGTGTTGCGTCCAGGCGACAATATCCTCCATGCCATGAGGTTCTGCTTCGGATATCTGCAAGCTGCGGGCCCTGAGAAAGAGGGGATTGCCCGAAACTGATGCGGTGCAAGAGACATGGTCGAGCTGCAGGTTGAGTATTGCCGGCACGTCAGGATATACGGGCGCAGCTTCAAAGAAGACGTGTTTGACTGCCAAAGTGTGAACAGTTGGAAGAACAGAAAGTAATCGCAAAACTTCATGAGACGAAGTTGGCATGGCGGCGAATCCCTCCACCGCCAGGATCTTCAAAGCCGAAGTCTCGCTAGTCATAGGATGGACTGTAAGAGTTTCCAATTGCTGTGCGAAGACGTCAATACATCGGACGCGCCGGAACCTAGGGCTCGGCTCACGGCTGCCAACTCCCCCAGCGAAGACCGGCCGCATGGCTTCAAGCACAGTGCTTCCAAGTTGGTGCATAGGTTTGTAAAGCCAGCGATAGCCATCACTTGCGTGCTTTCGGCAAGACTGGTGTCGACCTCTTTGATCCATCGGCCCAACGCATCACCGCCGGGTGACACCAGCGTCGTGGTCAGTCGATCCATGGAGGCGAGAGAAAGCGATCCAGTGTTCCATGTTTGATAGAGGGATAAGCTCCGAAGTAGCCTGGCACGCACTCGAGGAAGTGTGGCCTTGGTCGCGAGTTTCAAAGCATCGCTTGGACGCTCTAAGAGGGCGATAATCCTCTCCAAGACTTCAATAGGTATGCGGTGGGCGGCTGGATGAGCTATCATGTGGTGGTCCGAGGACAATCATCAACGAAAGAGGAAACGTCGAGAACAAAAGCTGGGCGATCCGTGCTGATCATTAACAAAAGGTCGACACACCTGGGGCACAAAACTCCTCATGAAAAGTGGAAAGTAAAATGGGCCCTTGAAGCAGCTCACACAAGCTTCAGACAGAGCGTCGAGGGCAGGTCGGACAGCCGATCGAAAGTGCCTCAAACCAAAATCGCAGCCAATCCTCAAGAACAACATATCCTTAGGCAAGGTCAGGGCCGATTGAAGTCTGTGAAGGACAAGGGCCTTAGTCGCGAATGCCCGCGCTTCATATTCGCATCAGTCGCCAGACACCATCCACTCGCATCCACATTCTCTCCTCCGCATCCTCGAGCGACATCGCCAGAACGGGGCCCCGAATCGGCGCCTTCAGCCCAAGCTCCTTCCATTGGTCCCAACCGGAGTAGATGGACAAGTGGGGCCTGCCGTTGACAGGGTGGATGGACTTGATGCGGCCGGTGTAAGAAAGCAAGCGGAGCTCCTTCAGGTTTGAGAGCAGGGTGGAATCTTCAAAGCAGGACGAAACCGATGGGCCGGGGACGCCGGAGCTCCAAAGGTAACAGCTGATTGAAAGGACCTCGAGAGAGGGAGGCAGCTTGTCAGAGACCAACAGCTCCCGTATGCTGCTGAAAGAGAGCGCGTGGTACGAGATGCGTAGGGTTCGGAGAGAGGTAATCGCAGCCAAGGAAGGAATCGCGCTGCAATGCAGGTCGCCGTAGCTGTGCAACAGCTCCAAATGGGCGACTCGAGAGCCTGCCAGGGCGGCGACCAAGTCCCGCTCTTCTGCGTCCGCTATATTGACCAGCTCTAAGTGACGCAGAGCAGGCGACAGAAAAGGGTTGTTTGGAGGTGAAAGAGCACCCCAAACAAAGTGGAGGCGAAGTGCTGTTATTCCGGACTGAAAGGTTTCGTTGGTGGTTTCAAAGACTGCGTTTTGTAAGGTCAAGGTGGTGATAGTCGCAAGGAAAGAAACCAGACGAAAGACTGCGATGGAGCCAATGAGAGCCTCTGGCAGCCCGAGCAAGACCAGAGTCGTCAAGGTGGAGTTTGGCGAGGTCAAAGGGAGGAACGCTTGATACTGCAGCCACTGTGCATACGCGGACAGAACGTCAGCTGGATTAATCCAGTCCAGGATGGAAGACTCGCCCTGTTGAAGGCGTTGAGCAAGAGGGAGTTGCACCCTCGCAAGCAGAGCTTTTTCAAGTTGGCGCAGCGGCTGGAAACGCCCACAATCAAGCCTGCATCGTTGACTTCGCGCAGGCTCACGTCCAGTTCTTTCACGAGAGCGCCCAGCCTGCCCATGGAGCCATCCAGCGTGGTGAGCAGCTGAGAAGCCAGCTCCGACCTCTGCGGGTATGTCGCTCGGAGGAGGATCACGGCATGGAAGCGTCTGGCTTGGATGGCGGGCAACGTGGCTCGACAAAGAAGCTTCAGAGCATCATTGGGCGACAGGTAGCCGATAATGTGCTCGATGATCTCGATAGGCAGTTGCCAGCCGTGGGCCATGGCTAATTGGCTTCCAAGCTTGTAAACTGAGCGCAGGGTCGGCGTGCGATGCGTCGAGCTCAAGCTCTGCTCCTTCAAGATGCAGAGCGCAGTCTGTTGGTGCAGTCGCTGAATTTCAGGCGGAGCTCGTCGTGGGACAAGCTGTCAACAGGCTGAGCCTGAGCCTGGTCAAGAGGTGGGCCCGTTCGGCGGACTTGAGGTAACAACAGCTTTGTTGTGGACTCTCTCTAGATCAAGTACAGCCCAAAAGAAGTAAGACCAAAGTGCTACAACCAATCTACAGAGATTTCGCAAGCTATAACTCAAACCCGTCCAATCGACTGTCGGACCGCCACCTTGGGCTGTTCGTCCCATCATAGCCTGCATCCCACTACAGCACTTCAAGCTGGACTCCCATCAAGCGGTTCGGCGCTGATCCAATCCCACGGCACCCCCAGCGTCAAGACGAAGCCCGGCCGACCAGCGAACGTAAAGGCTGAAGGAGCGCCACCTTGCAGGCCATGGAAAGAGAAACGGCGCAGATGAGGGAGCCTTCTTGCTGTTTGAAAGATGGAAGGCAGCGAGGCATGGTGCGCGCTTTCCAGCTCGTCGTACCAAAAGGTAGGGGCGCCGACCTCCACCTCTTCTACGCTTGCCGGCAGATACTGAAGATACTGCGCCAAGTCATCGGTGTTGCACTTGCTGTATTGAAGCCGCAAGATCCGGAGCATATCACACCGCGAAAGATCGGGCGGCGATGAACCTGCGTCGAGCGGGGCCTGCGAGAGATGCAGCTCTTCCAAATGCTCGGCGACTCTTGCGACAATCGGCGCATAAAACGAAGAGTGAAGGCCGTCCAAGTTGAGGTAACGAATAGCCGACGTGAGGAGAGGAACTTGATTGGTTGTCCGAAGGATGTTGCCAGACACGTTGCACAGACGAACCGACTGAAGGGCGCTGAGAGCTCCTGGGAAGGTGTTGGATGGAGCGAAAGCCACACGGTCGACAGAGAGCGTCTCCAAACACGGGCAAGCGCTTAAGAGGAGATAGAGGGAGAAGGACGGGAGCAGCAGGTCGGACGGGCCAGCCACGATCTCCAGGTGTTTCACTTGCGGCAAGCGCAAGCTCTGTGTCCACGAGTTCAGCGAGGGTTCTTCTTCCTCCTCTTCCAAGAAGGCTGGCCTCACCTTCGCAAAGACCTCCACGGCTGTAGCGTTACAGTCCGTCAAGGAGAGCTTTTGCAAGTTCGGGCAAGCTGTGGTGAGTCTTTGACCGAATGCGCCAGAGAGGACAGAGGGCAGGTGCAAGGAGAGGTCTCGAATCAGCTCGAGAGGTGCCATGATGCCATCATTCACACCTCCGTTCAGCAGGCTCCACTTGCGCTCCCCGTTCTTCGGATTGACATAATCGCTGGCCAAGGTAACTTTAGAGTATAAGCGATGCCGGATCGACCTCAACAACGCCATGCAGAGAAAGCCCTGCCAGCTCGACCCCACGGGGGAAGGCAAGAGCTCGATAACGCGTTCTACGAGCTCGACTGGAAGCTGGGGCGGCGAGACTGCGGCCATCTTTGTTTCTTTAGGTGGGTGCGGTGTGAACGGTGTCGGCTGGCTCAGGAAGAGAGCGAGTCATCAACGGCTCCCTTATCGCCACATCAGTGGGCGAACTTGCGGTGCCCTTCAGTTCCGATTGAACCAGCGCGCAAGGGTGTTGTAACTATAGCGAATAGTGTCGAAACACGGGCCGTCGTACTGAGGAACGCATTGCGGCCGACTTTCGTGGCGTGGCGTCGGCAAGTGGCACTCATTTGCCACCTCTTGTTCTCGATCCATCTCGCTTGCCAAGACCTGCTGCTCTCTTCTGCCTCTTATTCGCTGATTCCATTCGTTTGATGCAACCTGGTTCCTGAAATCGCGTACATTGCGAAGTCTCGGCCTCACCCTGCACGTCTTCATGCTAAATTAAAAATGCCCGGCGTCTCCTCTGCTCTCGTTCTTTGCCCTTCTGGCCGCTTGGAGAAAGACCACTATCTGCCAAGGCCTTCCACGAGCGCGGCCACGTCTGACAAAGGTGGCCCTACCGTTGCCACTAGGCCCTCTTAGCTAAAGATCGCCCTTTTGTGAGGGTCAGAAACTTTTGGGGCCCGAGACTTGGCCTCTCTTTTCTTCTTTCCACGCCGCCATAATGAGCTCTTCTCTAGCACCTCCTCCTCCTGTCGGTGCCAGAGGGCCTGATTACAGCCCCGTAGCTGCACAAGAGCACGATGCCGACGAACTCCAGCAGTCCCGCTCCAATCTCAGTTACTCTGACTCCAAAGAAATAGTCTACCCCGCTAGCTCCGGCAGCGTTCCAGATGTAAAGAGAATGCCAGTCATCAAAATTCTGTTGAAAGGTGGGTCCAAAGGAATCCCAGCAAGGTTGATTTGAGGCTCACCGCCCCCATAGGCCTAATGACAATTGCACTGTTGGCTGGACCGACTGCTGGCCTTCTGGTGTACATCTTTTATGTTCACAATGGCTACATTGATGGCGACTCGGTGGTCACTTCGGCGTCTACCGGTACCATTCTGACGTGGCTGCACGTCCCTCTCTTCGTCATGACTGTCACCTTGTCTGTAGCCACCGAGTTGTACGCTTTTTCGATGGGAGCAGCATGGTTACGGGACAGCGCGCTCCATCGCTCGCCAACTCCGACCATCAACACTCTCGACGGCGCCTTATCTCAGTCAAGGTTCACCGGGCAGCAGATTGGCGTTTTGCAGCGGACACTTGCTGCCAAAATCTCATCGCTCCTAACTGGACTTTACATCTTCCGCAAGCACCTATGGGTTGTCGGCAAGGAAGGTGCCCGTCAAGATGTTCACCGTCCAAAGGCACTGGCTCGCTCCTATTACTTTCTGCTGTGGATCATGTTTCTGTGCTACGGCTCGTCGGGAGCCTTCTGGGCAATGGGTCAACTAACAGAGTCACTTGAGTTGGCCAGTCTGTCAAGTTGGAAGGGCGATGTGCCACAGCTTTCCCGAAGCCTCAACCAAACTCTTTGCGATACTGCTTTCGGTTGGTCTCTCGTCAAAATGCTTAAACAGCGGCTGATCGTTTCCACAGCCCAGTACTCGACTAGTGCGGCTTCATACGACCAGTATGCCTCGAACCTATGCTACCTCAGGCAAGGTCGCGCTATGGGGTCGCAAACGGAGGGAGTAAGTCTGCGTCTGCGTCTTTTCGATTTTGCGATAAACAATCCTAAAAATCTTTCTAGTTACGGGCTCTGACAAATGCTTCCGATATCAACGCTGTGGCATGGGCGTCCGACCAAACTGCGATTCTTGTTCCCAGCGCCAGCATAGTGCCCGCTAACGCCAGCTACGTGGCCACTAGCATTGGTGTCAAATCGACATGCCGCAGGTTTGTCCGTTATCTTCATGTTGGCGACATGAAATAATTCAGCTTGCAGTGTAACCCGAGAGTGCCTCGACACAACGCGTGTCTCGCCCGAAGCGTACCAGTACTGGAACTGCCCTGCCTCTGACAACTTTGTTATCGGCGTGGATACCTTTCCATTTGGCGCCCTCAATTCTTCAGGCATGGTCACGGATGGCAGCAACGCCGCTGCCGTGTCCGCCAATCCCTTTTCTCTCGGTGCCGTCATCACCTCTCAGGTCTTCAACGGAGCTTCCGGAGCTGGTGATGGGGAGTTTGTGGGCGATACTGGCTTCTATGACTGGGGCAACGCTGGCGCCTACAACGTGTTGCTTTGCAGTATCTTGGTGGCGGAGGTCTCTTACAATTACCAAAACAAAGAATTCTTCACTTTGTCGAGCTCACCCCTTGCGGTTGGTCCTTTTTTCCTCTTTCTCCGTTCGTGTGTTCATGAGAATGTGGCAGACCCTGAATGCGTCTCGAGTGGCGTCGAGTCTGGATTTATCGTCTTTTGTAGATCCTGTCACACAGGCGGTCGATGGCATTGGCATCACCTCGGGCAACTACACCTTCTCCTTTGGCCTTCAATTGTCGCGCATGCTCGTCGGCGCGGTGGCCGGCATTTACGAACCCTCCGATCCAATGCAGCTCTATCAGGAGAACGTCGTGATCGGAACACGCTTGCACCTCGGCCTCTTCCTCCTCATTCTCAGTATTTTACCGCTTTACTGCCTCACCATCGCTTTCGTCACCTGGCGCGCCCTCTACCTCACCGTCTACCGCCGGCACGTCCCGGCCGCCACCGCCTTCTTGACTGACCCCGAGGTCACAGCGGTCTACGCTTTTGGACCCCTGGACGCCAATCGAACGTATGAAGACGCTGGGGATGCAATGTTTGCGCACGAAACGGAGCGCGATCGCTTGAGCATTGGGGTTGTGCCTACGAGCACGTCTGTTTCGGGGCAGCATCCCCGTTTCGGGCCTTTTCAGGACGTATGATTCACTGGGTGTCTCGCGTAGAGCAGGAGGCTGTGATTGGTTCATCAGAACTGAGGGTTCAAGAAAGTGATAACACTCGTGCGCATCTGTTCTGGTCTAGCTAGCCTTCCACTTTCAATGTGCAACATTATCGTCTCGTTATGCTACTTTAATCACTTTGAAACAGCTCTTGTTGGCGGCATCATCGTCTGACGGAGCCGGTGGACACTGCATGGCTGATCCAAAGCCCTTCGGATATCTGCGCCACACGCTTGAGCCTCTTGTCCACTCTCCAAGATGCCTAGAGAGGAAGATATGCTTGCGATTTCAAAAGCTCCCGAAGAGGATTTTGACCCGGCTTGACGATCTTGCTCTGCGCCGACTTGATGACAGTCTCCAGCCTGTCGGCGAATGTGACTATGCTCTGGAACGCGTGGCCCAAGGCCTCAGCTTTGGCGCGTCGGTCGTTGGTCGACTTTAATTGCTCTTGCGCGGACACCAAGCGGGCGTCCAGGGTAGCCAGCTTCTTGGCGGCAGTCTTTAGCTGAGCTCGGAGGTGAGAGACGGCTTTTTGGAGATCAGCTTCACTGTGTGTGTGTTCATCACAGGTTTGTCAGTACTGCGGGTAGAAGAGCTGCGATTATGCTCGGCTGCCAGCGGTCAACGCTCACACTAGTGCCTGGGTCTTTGCGACAGTATTCGTGGTGGCTCTTCGATCCAGCCCAGTCTCTAGCGTCCTGAGATGCCTGTTAATGAAATGATCAACGATAGCGATTGTTGAGAACCATACGGAGAAGCCATGGCCACGGCTGCCATAAGGGAGACCAGAAAGCAAAGCCAAATACCAAGTCGACCGAGCATCTTTGCTTCAAAAGCGGTTTTTTAACAGTCGATGGTGGCACAGGACAGATAGGTTGAAGCTCCTCGACCAGAACAAGCAGTCTTGACAAATGGGCGTCACAACAAACTGCAGATCGACAAGCAATGTCGCGCCTTGAATGAGGACGACGACGCGTCGTATGTCCCTTTAGACACGCATTCATTGGCTGCAATAGCGAGAAGCAAGAACGACCGATGCAGCGCGCTATTCGGGGCCGCCAAGGTGAATTCACAGAAAAAGTTCAAGAACGGGTGTCGTTGTCGGCAGGAAGCTCCTGGCTGAGATGTCAAAAGCGTACGGAAGCTTGGACAAAACACGAATGTTACACAAAGGGGTAGAGATGATGGGCGCTTGCGGGCAACCGTACCGACCTTCGTTTGCCACCTCTTCGACTTGGCCATCCAGTGGTACGAGCACGCAGCTTTGACTCGCCGCTTGCTGTCCGTACGCCTTAACAAGAGTGCTGCTCTCTGAGCATATGGCATGAAAAAGAATTGGCCTGCTTGCTAGGAGGACGTCACACTCGAGTCGGAATGTCGAGGGTTCGACGTTTCCCGAGTCGAGCTGTGGAAGCGAGCTGGACGCCTCTCTGTTCCTCCGTCGAAGTCTCTTCTGTAGAGCGCTTGAACGGCCAACATGGACCTTCGTTCGACACGAAAAGCTGCTCTTCCCGTTCTGCTGATTTTCGCATTGACATGTCCCGGATTCGTTTCAGCGAACGATGATCCTGCTCCCAGCCCGCCAGCCGATCCAGACTGGACCACTCCTTACAAAGTTGACGTGGCACTTCTTTCCGGCATCCTATTCTTCCTGATCGTCCTGACTTTTCTGTGCTTCTCTCGGCGCAATGATAGAGCGCGGCATCCCATGTACCAACAGGAAAGAGCAGGCCTTGTTCCTTGAAGTATAACCTCTTATAAAGAGTCTGTGACGGCCGCCCGAGTCGAAGAAGGCCGTGCGAGGACTCCGACATCGATGGACCAGACCGAGGTCGAGCAAAGTGCAAGAGCGACCATTCGACACCTCATCTTATCCTTCAATTCTAGTTCGTATCCTCTGGCAGAACTGCACCTCTGTCCTCGTCCTCGTTCTCTCCGCCTAACCACTAAACGGAATTCAAGATTTTCGCCCTCTCTTTGTTTTAATGTATCTACCAAATCCAACTATAACTGGTCGCTCTGTAGACCCGGCTGTCATGTCCTCCATCGCATCGGTAGTGGCAGCCTCTATCGAACCTCGCCCGGCGCACCATTACCCAACTGGCGTCCTTGTCGCAGGATCCTTGGAGCTGGCTTGTTTAGGTTGCGCTCTTTTCATGTTTTTCGTTTGGCTTTGCTCCAGTGGGGGCGACTGGTGGATCTGAAAGCTGCCTGCCTGCCCATCCCCTTTCGTCCGTTTTACACGTCGAGGCGTTTGAGCGCCTCTCGCTTCTCTATCGCCTCCGAAGGCCCTTCTAGCGAGACAGTCTGAACGAGCATTGCATGACTTCTTCAGAGCGATCCTCGTTATGGCTGGACGAGCGAATGGTCAGTCGAGTGGCGAAAATTCACCGAAGATTTTTCGGCAGTCTAGCTTCAACTAGGCGCCAAACGCTGCTCATGTACAAGTCACTGACGCCATTGTAAACGTGCTCCTGATTCATCGATCCAAGACTTGGGTCACGGTCAGCACTTAGCCCCTAAAGTCTGCTTTACTTCGCCTACACCTCTTCCTCTCGTTCTCCCTCACTGTCCTCGTGTCGTCGACCATTCAGAACCTAGATATATCCTTAGCTCACCATCTCCAAGCCACGGATGCCGAGTCGAAATGGCGGATCGGGTTGTCCCAGTTAGATGAGATCGGGTGGCAAATCTTCAAAGGGAATATTCTGCCTCCAAGGCCATGAAATCAACTGTGAAATGCATTTACAATATACCAGACCGATGCCAGCTCTTGAGCGGTCGAACCAACTCTCGAGGGGATTTTGGCTTGGCCGCCCTTCGAATGAAAATTGTCTCTTGCTCCGCGCGCACCATGTTCAACTTCTTGCGCTCGCTCTTGATTGTCCTTTTCTCTGCTCTTAGGAACGTCTACAACATCGTTGTCCAGCTCGCAGCGCCCACCATTGGCCTGGACCCCGCGTCCAAGCCCTCCCCCGCGCCAGCGACTACCTCAAACCAGCCTCGCAAGTCCAAGCTTGCCAGCCCGCCCCAGCCTGTGCCGGCACTCAATAGCCATGCCCAGCCTGAAGCAGCCACTTTGCCGTCGAACGCGTTCGCCCGCGTCCCTGCACCGGCCTCGGAAACGGAGGCGGAGAAGCGCAGGAGGCGCCGTCGAAATCTACAAGCGTCAAGCCGCCGTCTGCTGGGCAAGACGAATTTGGAGGCTTGGGGGAAGGGCGTCATCAGTGAGGTTCCTGTCTGAGCTCTCAAGCACACAGCTTATCCCTGACACTGTTGCGCTTTCTTCAGTGCCTCCGCTTGCCCCCCTTTACAAGGAAGTGACACAAAGCAACGGAATGTCCAACCTTTGCCCACCCTTCGAGGGGTTTCAGGCCAATGTCGCTCATGGACCTCCAGGGCCTCCAGGGCCGGACAACTTTGCCAATCCCGCCTTTCACAAGCTTGCCAACCTTTCCAC